>CM057819.1:40507072-41162072 GCA_030067965.1 Latrodectus elegans
TATATATATATATATATATATACACACACACAGATATATAAAGAGAGAAAGAGACCGGAATTTAAATTCCATCTCATTTATCTCAGCGACATTTAGCTTACTGTAAAAATAGAAATCATAGATACATGACTCACTGGAATAGCGGGAGCTAGAGTTTTTACCATAGTTTTACCACAGCATCGTCCGTTACATATTTAAGGAAGTAAAAATCACACACCTGTCGCCGTAAAAACGCTATGTGGATCACCGGTAAAAGGTTGATATCTAAAAATCTTGACACAATCGTTCTCTCTTAATTTAGGTCAACCAGACGTACACTGCCGAAAGTAACATTTGTCTACAGATGAGAACGACTACGGGGAATGAAAAAGTGAGGAGTAAACGATGTTTCTCCAATTTCAAGCTCCTTGCATAGCAAGTTAATTATTAGCGAAGACATTAGGAGATTTAGGTCTTATATTAATATTTCAACAATAATATATAGATATATTTTCAAGGAATTAAAAACAAAAAATTCCAACAAGAAAATTTGTAAATTTTTTTTCACAAATTATATTCACAAAGAATCATATATTGGAGAATTTACTGACGTAGAAAAAGCATAGATACCGACAAAAATGAGATTAAAAAAATAAATAAAAAATAAAAGAATAAGATAAATAGATAAATAAATATCTGAGAAAAAATATAACTTTTCTGTATTTTTATTTAGATTTTCAGTTTATATAAAGACTTAGATTACAATGTAGTCTTACACAGTTAAAGAAGGTTTGAAACAAATATTTTTATTTCCATTAATTATTTTTCAATGTTTCAGGCAAAATCTATGCAAATCGAGAATCAAAAATCAACAGCGTTAGTTCAAGATTTGTTTTGACGTGTCTGAAAATGTTTATTGAATTTGCATAGATGGCAGGACCTAGCATCTGTTACTGAATCAACCAGAGAAAACAATATACCAAAAATCATCAATTTCAAAAACCTGATGAGCAGAAAAGACCACGAGTTTTTGTTCGGGTTCTTAAATGTAAATAAAAGTTACTTGTACATTTAGTTAAGTTGCATGATTTAATTTTTAAGAAAATTTTGCATTACCACCTATAAATGGGTCTCAAACGTATGTCTTGTAAGTCTCTTATACGACATCTATTACAACTCTATGGCATGGTAGCTCATGTAGGCCACACTGGCTATCTTTGTTTTCCTGTCTAAGGGGCGCTGAGCTGGCAGCCGAATGGTTAGCGCTCGGTTCGAAAGTTTGTGTGTTCGAATCCCACTTTGGGCATGGATGTTCGTAGTGGTTCGGAATCCACTTTAAACTGTAGGTCCCAGTCTAATTAGCCTTCGTGTACAAAAAAAGTCCGTTGAGCGACAAACAAATTTAATCTAATCTAAACCTGTCTGAGGGCCGTTGGGCTGCGAAGTATATATTCTGATTAGGAGGTCAGCTTAACGTGAGACCCCCAGTGTTTAGATCCCAAGCATGCTTGGTACTCAACTTATCAACCCACTGTAGGGATGAAAGGCTGAGACGACCTTTCCCAGTCCGAGGATCGAACTTCGGACCCATGTCTTGGCATCGTAAAACGCAACCACTAAGCCACCGGGCTTCAATACAACATCACCAATAAAACATTAAAAAAACGGTATACTTAAGTTATTTCACGACTAAATTTGATTTTAGTACTATGCTCGTCTTCGGCATCTCCACCATTAGTTGACGAGCAGCCCAGTAAAGTGATGATGAAGCACAAAAAGAATTAAAAATTAGCGTCTTCATGAAATATTAAAACAATGGTGCAACACCTTAAGTGGTCATCCTCCATAACCACCTGTGGCATAGAGGGCAACAAACCGAATCTTTTACTCCAATAAGACGATGTATATGTTTCTTGCAAATAGTCATGCCCAATGAGCAAACGAAAGCAAGCAACTCCAACAAATCGAACTGGGGATTCTATTTTAACTAAGCAACACATTTCATCTCTTACCAACACAGTTGCTTGGCTCAGTTGGAAGAGTGCAGCAGAGAACCCCATAATGCAGCCAAGCTGGAACAAGACAACAAGTTATGATACATAAAATTGAAAAATAACCTACACCATGAAATGGAGATAGGAATTAATATATAATTAAAGGTAATAATCTAACACAACACACACACACACTAAATAACGTTTTAAGAAAAGCATAACAACAGGTATGGTATTTTTTTGTGGCAATAACACACGCTTGCTAAAATTTTAAATTCTTCAAGCATGGATTAAAATGGACATATATCTCTGAATTTAGAGCCTTCTAATTATTTAATAAGTACTATAAGCATGCATAAGGAATATGAAAAATTACCAATGACAAATTATCTAAAAAAATGAATAAATATTATCCATTTAATACGGAAAATTTAATTCATACTTGCATGAAATTTGTTTTGTTTTTTTCTTTATTATTTTTAAAAAATAAATGTTATATTTTGATTCAAAGCAAAAATTTAAACTTTTATTAAGGTACCGGAACACGTTCAGAGCACTTTTTTTAAATACACTGCATATATACATTGTAACGATTTTTTCTTATTTCACTTTAGAAAACATTAATATTGAGCTACTAAAATTTGATATATTCCAATATTATTCTTCAGAAATGCTAAATATGTATACAATTTTAAGCTTTTTTTAAAAAAAAATTTTAAAAATGCTACATCAAAAACTATGACATATTTGAAAAAAATTAATTCCAAATAACTTATATGTTGTTATCTAGAGCATGTACTAAAATTTTAGCCAAAATTTCTATGCCATTATTCGAATAACAGACCATTATTTGGGAAATATTTTAGTGATTAAAATTCTTTATTTCATTCCCTAGAAAAAACAATATACAGATCACGCTCATGAAATTCCATAGTAAAAATATTTTGAGTTATCGTTTTTGAAGCGTGCAAATTATAGGTAAAAGACAGTTCTAAGAAAATCGCATTTGAAGATTAAATTGTTGTCTTTATAAGAAATTCTCATATTTGCTGATAAATTTTTTATTTGATTTTCTGATTGATTTCCGGAACAGTAATTATTTTATGTGTCTTTTAAAAGCTTACTAAATTTATATTTCAAAATTAAACACTGTTTAAACTATTTTTTTAACATCATTCTGGCCCTTTAAACGCCCACTTCCGGTCCTTTAAATATGTCCACTTTTGGTTTCCTAATCTTCACGAAATCCTTTATATCTCGGAATCTAATTAACGTAAAGACAAAAACAAACCTGTTTTAGAAAGCTATTTAAATTCCCTATTTAACAAAAGAATAAAATAAACTTCTCATTTTTGGTCGAAATTGACGTTTTCAACGTGTACGGGTACCTTAATTTATAATATTAAAATAATAATTAAAACTTACTTAAAATTTAAAAATAAATTAAATAGTATAGTTGAAATTTCAAAAAAAAGGTTACATTCTTTGAATGATAGTTTTATGATTTTTTCAAGATACCATTTACATCAAAAACACTATCTCGAAATAAGTTGAAGAAACTTGACAGTGAATTAACTCTTTGAAAATCATTGTAAAAAATTTCTTCTCAAAAATGTTATATTTGTAATAAAGGCAAATTAAATAATTCTGGTCAGACTGCCCCAGAAAATATGTCCTAATGGTGATAATTCCAAGTAACAATTCGAATTATAGAAATATTCAACAGAAAATTGGAAGCTTACGCCAAACGTTTCAGAAGCAACATGAACTTTTGTGTTAATGAAAAATCTAGACTAAATTCAATTTGGCAAACTCCACGTACGCACCAATGGGGTACTCTGAAACATCTCCTGAAACTCTTCAGGAAATAAAATGTGACCAAAAATCTCAGACTGCCTTGACAAGATTCTCAAGTGGACATCTAAAATGTTTATCGTTTGAACTGGTACAAAAAATTATCCCACTTGTAAAAAATGCTGTGACCACCCAGCCTCACCGAAACATTTATTCCGGATTGCGTCGGACTTTCCCGGGAGGATTTATCCTCAAATATCCTGCTATAGTCATGACTTTCTGCTGTCAACAATTTATTGGATTTGATCTGACAAATGTGAGATTTTTAAAGGGGACAAGCCACAACAACTTTTATGTCACATACATAAATATGCAACTGGAAATGTTTTTCATGAATTATAAAGAAAGTTTTAACTGTTCGATTATTTTATAATTACCTATTGAATACAAATAATAGCATTTCTCCGTTGATGATTAACAGTTATGCCAAAAAAATAAAGATTTCCAATTAAAAAAAAAAAAAACGTTCTTTTATATTAAAATATTATTTGGGCATTTTATTAAAACCTGAATATTCGTATTCAAACATTCATGTTCAAGATATTATTAAAAATTTTGAAAGAAAAACTATAGATTATCGTAATAATTTGATTTATTCAACACTAGGGAAACTAATAAAAATAAAGAAAAGGTTTCCAACAATTCATCCGATTTTATGCATGCTTTATTGAAATTTCAATGATATTCACATACACAAATACTAAAGAGAGAGATCTGGTCTACATTTTGCTGTGCGGTTTCTAGCTGTAAGCCATTTGCCTCTGTACTAGTTAAAAATTTTGGGACCTAATGAAGAAGTTGAAGTTGCCTAAGTGATAGAGAAGACATAGCTTCAGGAGCACACTTACCGAACTCCCGTTAAGTTTTCCGAGAGTTAGTGAAAAATTATACAAGATCTTGCTATACAAGAGAGAAATACATAAAGATTTTTACAATTCTTGAATACACCGAGTGTGTGTGCAATATAAGAATAACACGAGTACACAAATATTAAAGCACACTTTTACTCAGATCTACAATATACTTGCATAAATCTATTTTTTAACCTAACTGGTAGGGAATGCGCGCCATTTAAATCTCATAAACAGTTAAACACATCATCTGAATTAACTTTTTATTTTTGATTTATTTATTTATTTTTTTCCACGAGGAATATCTTGACCTTATCACCCGCTTTAGACTGTTAAAGATACAGCCCGCAGCTAACCACCAAACGAAGCAAAATTCGAGCGAACCCCGGTCGTTGCTCCAGTAGCAGAAACTCAACTTCACAGGATCACACAGAGAAACCTCGGACCCAGAGGTCGCGAAAAAGAGACAAGATCTTTGCACACGCCGCGTTATTCGAACGGGGAAATCTTTTTGATTTTTTTTTTCTCCTCCGCCATCTTGAGGACTCATCCGACAACATCCAACGAAAAGAAGTCAGGGTGCATTACGTCATAATTCACTTCGCAACCCGGTGTTATTATAGATGCTACACAGGTAGATTCCAGCTTTCGTTTCTGGATTAAAGTTCATTCGAAGCAACTGGTCAGTGTTTCGAAGTCCATCTGCGTGCTCTTTCTTTCTTTTTATGGGATTAAATAGCTGCTGTAATGCATAAGAAACGGCGTAGTGAAAGGGTTACGTATGATTGGGGAGTACTTAGTCAGGAACTGATTACGTCCTTGGCCCCAAAAGATTTAAAATCTTATATGAGGAATGATTTAAAAAAGCAACATAATTAAATACCACAAAAGCATGCAACTAACATAATTTTAAAAGATGAAATCCAAGAATTACGAAAAGCTACGTCATAGAACATTTATGAATCATAAATTTGCTCTACGCGACAGTTCAATGAATCATCGTTTCTTTTCATTTCCACATAGGAAGTAAACACCTTATAAGTTGTTTTTTTTTTTCTTACTTCAGCGGTGCTTCACAGATTTAGACTTATGTGTAGTGAAATTTTAATACATCTGGGGATATGAATACAATTAATTTTAATCCTGTTAGCATTTATTTAAATTCTTTTTAAAATATCACGTTTTAAGATTGATGCTATTATTATATTTAAACTAAACTGGGTTATATATAGAAATGATAATTTTTTTTTTCAATCATTTGTAATAACAAAGTGGTAAGTTATAAAAGTTACATCACTTTTATTACACAGAATTTGTCTACATCTTAGATAATTCGGTTTCCTTAAACGATATAGACGCGAAATTTTTAATTGAAATAGTCAGTTTAAAAGAAATAAGCTGCAACTGAATAATTTAAAGAACATTTGAAAACGCGAGATATAACAAAACGAATCTAAAATCAATAATAGCGATTGGATGATTTTCATAAACTGAAGGCATATCATTGAAGTGTTTACAAGTTCATTTGTAGTACTGTCATAATAATTATAATAAATACTACAATTGCAGTCGAATTTCAATCAAGAAATATTAATTAGTTCATGACTCTTCGCGGTAAGGAGAAAATATGCGCGATTCCATTGAACATTGTTGAACAATATCAGGTGTATAAGTTGCGCTTTTACTTTCAACAGATACATCTATCAGGGTGGATGTTAGGGTTTTCAACGAATTTCCCTCATTGGGACACATAAATACAGTCCACTATTAATGAAAAATCCATCTGATCCCATTGGCCTGGTTGGTCAGGTTGTTTGTTTTCGTCATCGAAAGGTAGTAGGTTCGTATCCCGACCCAATGGTGACAGGGGGATATTAAATATGTCGTGGTCGCACTGTTTTCCATTTGAAATGATACCTCTAGGGGTGGCAGACCAAATCTGTTGATCTACTGCTTCTAAATAGTAAAGCCCCGCCCTTTCGGGTCAACGATGGGACACCCACCACTGGGTGCCCAATCATATAAGTTGACATCGCCAATATAATGCTGAAAAATGGAAGTCCTAGCAGCAGCCTATTATAAAAAAAAAAATTATGGAAAGTCCTTCCTGAAGGCTATTGTCGTAGTGGATGATAAAAGCACTACGAGATCCATAAAAAACATTTTTTATTTTTAAGCTTAATATCAATCTCAGCTCTTTCACCAAGCAATAAGTTTTAGCTAACTGAATATTTTAAAATAATTTAGAATTTTATAGCTGTTTGACAGAAGGAAAGGAAAGCTTGATGCTTTGGGTCCAAAACTTGAAAGAAAATTCTAGAACATATTAAAATCATTTCGGGAAAAAAATTTTTTCGTCGAATAATTTCGCATTGTACTCAGAACCAGACTAAAGCTGTGAATACGGGGCAGCTTCTACGGCTCTAACCATCAAAGCCCCCCCCTCCCTAAAGTTTATTTTACGTTTTCTTCTACAACGAATTTTTTTAAAACAAAATATCAGTACAGTGTAAAACCCGTTAGTTATATGTTAGTTTTTTTCTTAATCTAGCATATGAACACAAAGCTTATATTTCTTAAATCCATGGCAGTCTAGGGCGGAATTCAGCTAAATTTTTGCAATTACGTCAGACAAATTTGGCCAATCAAAAGCCTATATTATTTACGTATTCCAAAAAGCGATGTTTACAAAAATACGGGCTTCTGATAGGCTTAAAGTAAGATATCGTAATTGCGAAAATTCAGCTGAATTTTGCATTAATGAATTTATAAGGATATTTATCGCGGCTAGATGATAAAGTTTACAACCAGAAAACTGAATTTCAGAAATTTGTGAAAAGCAGAGATATGATTGTAAACTGGATCACATTAATCGCAACTGAGAAAAATTCAGTTACATCGTGTTCAATGAAAATATAACTAGAAATCCAACAGGATAGTTTTGCTTGTTTTTAGTTATTGTTGTGAAGTAGACGGAGCCCCAAAGAAGTTTTTGTCCCATGTCCCAATTAGGCTAAGTCGAACCCTCATCGTATAGTTCTACACCTAGGAAATATACTTCTAAAACGAAAAAAGGAGATGTCATCATGATAAAGAAACATGAAAGTACATAAATTCTGTTTCTCAATGTTATAAAAGCTCAATTAATGTTTTTGTTAGGTTAGTTTAATAACCTAAAAAAAGATTATTTCTTATATTTTACACATCCCTCAGAGGTTGAGTCTTAATCTAACTATTAAAGTCAGCTGTTTGGTTTGCTTCTAGCTCAACTCATTTTTTCACGTGAGGTCTAGTTAAATCAAGATCTAATTTAATCTAGTTTAAAGTAGATTCTCCGAACGACGACCAACATTCAGTCCCAAAGTAAGATTAAAACCCATACACTGCTATACCAAAGTTAAGAACGTTAACCATTCAACTATTTAAGCCAGAGCCGTTCTCGAAAGATATATTTTAAGACATTTGTTTTTCTAATACAGAAATTAATACATTCCAAAATATAATATCTAGCAATTATTTAATTTATATCATTTTTTGCCATCATTAAGTCCGAAAAACGACGCTTTTCTAATAAATTATAGAACATGTGATAACCCTAGACGGTCTTTGTTTGGAGTTAAATTTAACATATTACACAACGATAACGAGGGGGAAAAAGAAAAGGAAACTAAGATCAATTACGTTTACCGCTATTCAAGAAATTTGGTTATAAATTGAGAAATCCACTCTCCTATTTCTTCCTTTTCCCGAAATTCACTCAATTAACATTCTTCCAATTCAGAAATTGCATGTGGAAGCTGATGATCTCTGCTATTTTGAAACCGCAAGCTCGCATTGCCCAACTGCAAGAGGACAACTCTATCATTTGAATGACTTAAATGAAAATTGGGATGATTATTTCAGATTCAGAAGGTCGCGCGTCTGAAGTAACTGCATCGACAGGAGTTAAAAAAAAAAATAATAATAATGCTTTTGTTTTAATCCCCGAGGCACGAGAATCGCATCGGGTGAATTAAGAGAAAGAGATAAGGTCAGAGCAAAATGCAAAACAATGCTTTATTTGACAATGCATCTTCTAACCTCAAAATGCATGAAAAGATTTGCCTGTGAAATCGTGCCAACTCGATTGTCAACAATAACAGGCAAATGTCGCTGGCCTCGATTTAATTCAGTGTCGTCGAAGAGAGGGAAAACCAGGAGATTATTCAATACCTATATTCCTCTTAACTTTTGGAGCGTGGGTTTTGTGGTCAACCCAATAAATTTGCCATTCCGATAAGCTCTTAGTAAACCCGCTCAACCAATAGAAATCGTTGTTAAGAAAAAATTTTCAAATTCTATGATATGACGGCAATTGAAATATCAGACACACCCACTTTAAAGTTCGTTATTCCAAAGAGTTAGTTACTACACATATAGAATTAATATATTAATTATTGTGTAAAATATTCAATGACTACATAAATTTTTGAAAATGCATAGTCAAAATTATAAAAATAAAAAAAATTACAAAACTACGAGTATTTTAGAATTGTTTATGAGGATTTATATAATTTTTTGCAAACAGTTATTTTAGAATTTGTATTTGAATAATCCTATCGACACATTCCAAAATTCTTTTTCTTTTAATCTAATTGGCCTTTAATTTAAATCGATTATTACGAATTACTTTCTGCAACTTTTTCAACTAAGTCTAATGTAGCATATATATATTCTGTAATAATGGTTTCCATATTTAGCAATATATAAATCTGGGCATCTTTATCAATATAATAAAATCTGTTTTGTTCGTCTGTTCAATGTTTATCCGGAGTTCAGTTGATAATAACTGCATGGAATAAAAAAGAAAATTATACAAAGATAATTTGTCTTTGGATAATTTAAAATATAAATGCTCCATTTCGTTATTAACGATTGAAATAAATTTAAACGGCAATAAATGTTAGTTTGAATTCACTATTATATAAGTTGCTTATACCATAATTTAATTATTAATGTGAACGATACAACATTTTTCCGAAATACTGCTCATTTCAAAACCAATTTTTTGCCTATTGCATATATAGAATACGTTTATTTTTCCTCAATATTCTGCCGATCGGAAATACAAAGGAATGCGGATGAAATGAGTTCAACTGTTTAACATTATACTAAATCGGAATTTTCAATCGTTCCAACAAGCTAAATTTGTTTTTAGTTTATCTCAACTATTTTGCGATGCCAAACAGCGTTTTGATAATACTGAGATAATAGTAAATAGCGTTAGAAAAAACTAATATAGCTATGTTTAAAAATCGCAATCCCCCCCCCCCCCCGCCGAAAGTTAGGAACACACTTTTTACATGAAGCGATGGCCCGTGAAAAGTGGCGTGTTTTTCTCGCTAATTCCAAATGAAAACTGAAATTTCTATTGACATTTTAATTTATTGGCAATATCATTTTAAAATATTCTTTAACTCTTAACAATTTCTTGATATAAGTCAGAAAAAAAAATCCCCACGTAGTATTTACCCCAATTCTCTTTCCAATTTATCAACAACTCTACAAATAAAAATAAACTGGCACTGTTATTTAATTTATTTTAGCACAAATAGTTAGAAAAAAAATTCCCAAGTAGTATTTACTCCAATTTTCTTTCCAATTTATCAACAACTCTATAAATAAAAATAAACTGGTACTGTTATTTAATTGTATTTTAGCACAAATAGTTAAAGGAATACATTTGCGAATAAAAACAGTGAACAAATTAATAATCTGAACGGTTCAAGCGAAATGAAACATTATATATGGAAAAACTTTTCAATTTCAGAAATTGATGAATATAGCTAAAACAAACTGTAAGCGTTACTTGGCAAACTCTATGCGACTAAAAAAAAAAATCGATTGTTTTGTCACGAAAGTAGCAGATAAGAAACATGTAAAACAATAAAGTCTCTTTACAGAATTATAATCAAAAAGAAAAGAAATGATTGCGTAACATGTTAAAACAGAAACCATAGTAAGAACTCTTCTTTCTGAGTAATCAGCCACGCGAAACCACGTTTCTATTCAGCAGATTGCTGAATGAAGGAAAGCGCACTACAAAATTAATTGATTGATAGATGAACCGTGCAAAAGCACCAAGAGAGAACTTTGTTGCATCGATTTGTCGAAGAAGACCTAGTTAATTACCACAAGGTAATTGCCAAGGTGCATCTTCTCGTTTATTGTAACACCGTCTCGCTGCAGTAGCTCTTTTGTCTTGTCGACAACACAAGGTCATAAGTAATTCACTGGCTGATATTCTACCTCCATTTTTAACTCTGTCACTGACCTAAAGCAATAGAATACGCAAAACCCTTTCTTTTTACTTTCTCAATGGAGGTACGAAAGCGTATTTTTCTTTTTCTTCAATGAATCGGCACAAAGATTAAGAAGACGAACATTTTATTATCTTTGATAGATTCCAAGTATTAAAACGAAACGCTTGTTAATTTTTAAGTGGTTATTGATTTCAGTTTTTATACAATGTTTCTTTTTTTTTTTTCCATTCATGAATATTTTTCTTTTTGCTTTATAAAACAATAATTATTTTTTTTTGTTCTAACATAAAGAAAACTTAAATAAGAAAAAAGTTCATTTACAACAAAAGCAGAAATCCCAAAAAAATCAAGTATTAATGAAAATACCTGAACAAAAAGACTTGACAACGACACCTAACAGTTCACATCAATATCATTTAATTTTTTTTCTTAATAATTTAATGTTTTGAAGATTTTAAGATATTGATACCAAATTAGAATTTTGTAAAAACAAGAAATTCGTATTTTATTTTCAGGCAATAAATCGGTGTATTCTAGGCATAATGTTTCCCCCCTCCCCATATTCATGACAAATATTCAGTGCAGATTTTATGCCATTTTTTAAAAATATGTGCGTATATAAGTGCATCGTAGCCCAATACAAAAATAATTCTTCGAAATGAATTTCTTTCTTTACAATATCCAATGACGGTAGAGTATCTATTAAAAATCTACAAGAAGGTAAATATTATGCAGTATTTGTTAAAAAGTTTTCCACAAATCAACAGCCGAATTATAGACTACGAGGTGCCAAAAAAACATATATATATATATATATATATATATATATATATATATATATATATATATAAATAAGAACAATTCTTAAATAATGAGCAAAGCTACTTTAATGTCTATATTTCATAAAGGCACATTTATAATTAATCCAACCAAACGATGATAAAAATTTATAAAAATATCACAAGTTAATTATCCGCAATTCTGAGTTACCACCTTAAGCGCACACATTTACATCGAAGTAATCTTTTTAAAAAAGTAGTCTCCAATTTTTTACTTGAGTTAATTTAGAAAACTATTGATACAGACAAATTTGTAATGGATCAAGATGGAAATTCAATTGCAATTTCGACGAGTTTTGTCAATTCCAATACTAATTCAAATTTTAATAAGTAAGGTAATAATATAGGGAAAAAAATTATTTTTGTTAGTACTACGAATGTTCACAAAATACGATTATCACAGGGTGGACACTGTAGTTGGACAGTCATCTGTATGAAAAAAATCGATATGAAGAGTTAATTTTCGTTTCAGATGACACCAGGAGGAAGGCATAACTTGACAGATATGTTTCCAGCGAGTAATGGTAGCAAATCAAGAGCAAATTTCAGAATTTTCGAAATAAATATAGACGTCGGTAACTAAAAACTTTTTAACAGATATAATCCTAAAAACCATGTTTTATTTTGAATAGCGCCATCTAACGAACGACACATCTATATAACAAACGTAAGTGCCCTGTCTGTATTATTAAAGATATGTTTTGTTTTTGAAAACACACGATCTGTTGCTGTTTTGTCCTGGGAAGAAAGACGAACAAGTGTAAGAAGCAGAGCTTTAGAATGTAACTGATGTTTAGTTTTTTTTTTTTTTTTTTTTTTTTTTTTACTTTAATGCCACGTTTTTTTTCTTGTGTTGTTAAATAAAACTGTTTAATTCAAGTCTAGAATGTGCCTCTACCATTTCTATGTTTACTATACATTAATTAAAATAAAAATTGTAGTTCTATGACACTGATAAAACTCTATTCTATTTTAAATTATAATTTAAAATGTCTAATAACTTTTTAAAATAAGAACTCGAAGAATCCCAAAAGAATGATAAGAATTATCACTATAAATTTACATTTTCAACAATAGAATAAAAAGCAAAGTTTTCTAATGTTTCTTTACAGAAAGTAATTAAAAAGGAAAAGTGAAAATCATTCATCAGAATTTCATTTTCATAGATTAAAAAGGTAATCGTATTTAGAATTAAAATTGCCTTTAGTGTTCGCAATGTAATCCGGTAGTAAATGCAAATAGTCTTAAGCCTGTATGTCTAGAAAACTTGCAGATTCAGGCAAAGCAGAAAAAACAAAAGATACGTAACACTATTCCTAGTATGTTAACTGGAAGAGTGATTAGATGGGCTCTACCCCTTGCATCCACAGTCCAGAAGGCCAACAGCACACGACCAACAGGTCACGTGATCTCGTTCCCTCTTTTTTTGTTAATGGTATTATTTATTTGGAGTCCACTTTTTTCTGTGCAATTAATTGTTCTCGCATTGTATGAAAAGAGGGATTGGGGAATCGTGATTGGTCAGTTCGAAGGTCTAGGTGTTCCTTGAATCTTTCCAAAGTGTTTTAGATCACTTTAAAGAAACGCCATTTTTATTTATTTATTTTTTTTTTTTTCCATTCCTTGACATACAGTACATTCTTAAACTATTCGACACACAAGAGCTGGAAACGCAGGGCGGAAAGCCGTACCAATTTCTTTCCTTTGTTCCTGAAGTATCTCCATTGTGCTTTGTTCGTTTACTTTATGGTTACAAAAAAATTTAGAAAAAAAAGCGATAAAATAATTCTGCAACACAGTAGAGCTTCACATTCATTTGCATTTTATTTTAAAATTAGAATTTAAATATTAACTCTGAAGTAACATTTATTAAGAAACTCGTTATAATTTAAAACTGCGTAACTCAGTTTGCTAGCCAAAGAAATATATAGATAACTGAAGTCATTTCTATCTAATTAATGTAAAAAAAATACATTAACAAAGTTTAAAAATAGAGAATTTCTGATTTCGAAAATAATAACAATAAAGATGTAATTACATCATCTTTAAATCGATATTATTTATTCTGAAGCAATTCATTCTATTATTATACCGAGAAGACTGAGAAGAACACCAAACATTTAATAAGATCATGAAACATCCATTCGTCCAAATATGGTATATTTATTGCCATCATATTACTATGGCGATAAAGAAATTGTTATAATGAAAAATGTGCAGAATATATTTAGATAAAAATAAAAATAAATAAATAAACATTTGGGAGGGCTGTCACAATCTTGAGAGCATAAAATCTAATATAATAAAAGCTAGAAAAATTAAAATTTGAATGGCATAATATCACACAAATTATCATTATAAAATATTAATTCAAAGTATAGATGAATACACGATTGATTTGGCAAATAAAAAATGAAGTTTCAAAGTAATACCTAAATCAATACATTAAACTTAATATAAATAAGATAAATTTACAATATTCATGCGTCTTATTCAGAAATACGAAGCATTATAATTAAGTTATGAAGTTTTAGGCGGCTACTTACTCAAATCCTTTGAAAAGTTTGTATCGTAATCATGCATTTAAGAAATTAAGACGAAAATAGAAACCCAGCAGACATTTTGAAAATTGTTTTTCGAGAAAAAAATTCCCTGCAAAAATATTATGCACCTGAATCCGAATTGTACCGCAATTTTATGCTCCTGCATTTTTGTTTTCAGATTCATACAATGTTGGCATTTGCTCACAATACAATAACTATAATACATTAAGAATATTTCCTCTTTATATAAGTTAAAATAGTTTTATTTAATTTTCATTGCAATTTAATTAAGTTAAACTAAAATTATTTATACATTCATGTTTTAACGAAGAACATGATTTCTTAGTTCCATATGAAATGATTTTTAATAGCTTTTTTTAGTGACAGTAAAATTATCACTTATTTACGATTACTCAAACAAATATGCTAGTAATAAATATATATATATATATACATAACGAAAATATTGCTATTAATCTACGTCTTGGTTTATAGAAAATAAATTTCTTACCTGGAAAATTATACCCTAACTAATCCTTAAATTTTGCATGAAAAGGAATAAATCTTCAGTGCAACAAGAAAGCTGTCGTTTAAAATTTTCCCCTATCTAACATCTTATTTACAGTAAATATTTACATAATTACTACACATCATACATAAGGAAGGTAAAAATAAAAAAAAGAGGCACTAAAAATAACCCCCACAAAGCAGTGAATAAACTTTACGCAGCTTGCGAAAATGTCACATAATATTGATTCTAAAAAAAGGGAATAGAAAAAGAAGAATCACAACAAGATCGGAATGCCATTGCGTCATAACTTAAGACAATTAACGACGAGTGTAGACAACTGCAGTCGGAGAGGAAGATTTTTGGACGCGATCCAAAAAATCTCAGATGGAATCTGCAAGAACTCTTAATGGGAAATCATTAATGGTCCTGCAGAAAAACCTTCCGGACCTCGACGTCCCTGGGCGGGCGACAAGTGATGAAGTGGGACACGGAACCACAGAATGGATGGCTGCAGCAGCGAACAACGCATGAATGAGAATATTCCGAAGAAAGTTCCGAGTGGCACGCGAAAGGAATATCTTCGAGGGCCTTAATTGCCATTTATATTTACATCTCGACCATAGTTATCTTCTGGTCTCCGATCCCAGCATTCCATATTTAGCTACAGGAACACGATTCAAAACCGTAGAACAAGTTCGTTTTTCTATGTTCGCGTGTTCCCTTCCAACTCACGAGTAGAAAAATTTATGGAATTGCTTAATAGAATAGGAAAACGATACACAGGAAATTTTTTTCCTGTTTAAGAAAAGATTAAAATCAATTAATAAAAAAAAAAGTCGAACAAGGATATAAATGTGTAGAATGGAATGTGACAGAGAAATATTATTAATTTAAATTCGATGGAAAATAAAATATTAAAGAAAAGTTAAAAAGCAATACAATTTATAAATAATGAATTGATTTGCAATTGATCTGGCCACCGAAGAAATCTCTTGCATAATTATACATTTATTGAATCTAAGCAAATATATGAAACAGTTGTCGAATTAACTAAAGTTTCAGAGAGCATATGCGCAGTTATTCTGGTACATGTCATTATATTTGGAAAATTCCCATGAACTACTTTTCTAATTAGAAGCAGTAATAAGTGAAGAAAATTTCACTACAACATCACAACTAATCAATTAGTGGAGTGGCGAGATTGTACGAGGTTAACTTTGGTTTATTTTAAGAAAACATGGGCTTGTGTTTGAAAGCAAATGCATTATCATATCTTCGCAACGCAACCACACTAAATTCAAACAAATTTAAAAAACCACAAAAAAATATTTAAAAAAAAAAAAAAAAAAAAAAAAAAGCTTTGATTAGTACAGTTTTGTGAAACAATGTACAAACTAGCATTTCAATTCGAGTGTTATGAATGTGAGCTATTTTGAACTTATACATTTTTTTTTTTTTTTTTTTGTTTCAATAGAGACATTTACGCAGTCTGAGTGAATAAATGTTAGTTTAACAAACAGCAATCTCAAATGACATCGACGATTTTTTTTTCATCGATTATTTGAAAACTAAAGGAAGTGATGCATCTAGAACATTAAAAATTAGTTTTAGATCTTTGCAAGAGTATTAATGGGTACAGGCAGAATCTGACTAACGCAAAGGCATACGTGCCCCCACATCACAGGGACCACAAAATCAAACAGAAAGTTAATTTTGCATTGTCAATCGAATAAAACCATTTGGCAAATCAAAAAAAAAAAAAGTTTGTTGTTGTGAATTAGAGGAAAGCCCACAAAGGAGTTTTTGCTGTGGGCCTCAATTAGGCTAAATCGAGACCTAGGTATCAGGGGCATATCACACATATATACATTTGCACAGCAGTGGCCAAAATTGTGGATATTTTTTAAACCTTTTGTTTTTAATTTTGTGTGTTTAAAGAATGCTCATTTAAGTACAAATGTTTTTATATGAAATAAAAGGAAATTTAATTGAAAATGCAGAATTAAAATATTTCTTTATTACAATATAAACTACGTTACAAATAAGGTATATCTTAGATTTCATTGTATATTTTTTAAAGTTATACAATCAATACTTAATAAGATGACTATTTTTTTTTATTCAGCTTCACAACGTGATTTCTTCAAGCAAACTAATGCTTCGAGTCTCTTTCTTAATTACACGGTGACAAAAAGCAATTATAAGGGTATAAAATCTGCATTTATTTCAAATTATTTTTTGCATATTTTCGCCAAATGACATGGAGCTGAATTCTGCTCAAAGATAAATAGTGATTTATTGAGTAAGTTGGTTGGTTCGGCTTTTTTCTTTGTGGCACAAAGTTCAAAAATGGATAAGCTGCACCATTTATGGGGAAGAGATAGCTTTGATGGGAAGAGTCAAATTTGGTTCCAGGATAACATCGATATATGCTTATGCATTCAAAATTACGTCTATCACTTGAACATCTACCAATATATGCATACTCAAACCATGGCATTTGTTGAGTTCTTTGTCAGGACGTAGTTCTTATTCCTACTTTGTCACACTTATTTACACTCACCACTAACGGACTGATTTTTGACTCTTATAGCTGTAGATTTTACTTTCATCCACTGATTTTATTTTTTTTTTCATTTATATATTTTTTGTTTTGTTTGGACCACTTAATGTATTATACTGCTGGACAATAGCTAAGGACGGATAACACTATCATCCATAGCAACCACAAAATGAAAGGAAGCAAAATGTGAAAAATTAGAATAAGTGCGGGATATAGTAAGAAGTATGCGTATGCAAATTTTTTTCCCACGTCTGCTCATTACGTGATAGCGTTCATAAGAGCTTTAAAGCTTTTGACGCGTGCGGACAGTTGTTGTTTCAAGTCAAAGTTTTATAGGAAAGATTTAATAGACGAACTTGAAATTTTTGGCATGTCTTCCCGAGATCACTTAGATGATTTAATGCGTGGCCGAATTATTGGAAAGATCGAAGAAAGGCGATAAATAACAGATGTTGTCAGGGAGTTCGACATCACTCACAGCGTTGTTTCACGGCTGTGGAAGTCATTTAAAACTACTGGAATGTGTAGTAGGCGGCACGAGGGAGATCGTGTTAGAAGTACGATGCCTGCAGAAAACAGATATATCGTCCTATCAGCAACAAAGAGCAGGCGCACCACAGCTCAGCAGATGGCAAATCAGTTTCTTGCTGCCTCAGGAAAGCAGATCTCCCGAAAAACTGTTGCCAGACGTTTGAGGGGAGGAGGACTATATGTCCGGAGACCTGTTGTGTGTGTGTCCCATTGACCAGACAGCAATGGTTGGTCAATGGGACACACACAACAACTCGTTTGCAATGGTGTCGTGAGCATCGCAATTGGACTGAACAGTCCCTTACCTGGATATTTTCTGGACGATAAGCAGTATCACTCTGGCACCACATCAGTTAGCGTCTACAACCCGATGACAGACTGAACCTATTCTCATCTAAGAATAGTATGCATGTCCAGTCCTATTGAGTCCAATTGTAACACTGTATTGTAGGAGTGCAAAAAATGACCGTTGAGCGAAAAACAAACAAACTAACTAATATCTAGGACACAACCATTTGTATCTCAAAGACTTAAGCAGTAACAATTTTTGACGATGAAAATTGCAAAATTATTACACTGGAAGAGAGACTAATGTAACTATTTATGCTTGGAGTGATCCAGTACTGAAATTCCCATAGCACAGTTCCTGTGCAATTTCAACCATTGAATTTAGTTTTACGATTTGGACTTCTTATGTATAAAAAACCGACAATTCCCCAATAGAATTTTTTGAAAATTTGGGGCGAATTCCTCGCACAATTCCAGAAAATTTATACATAAATTTTTATATCTCATTATTATTTTGAGTATGTTCCCAGGTACAACGTGCCGGAAAATAAGAATGGTTTTAAAGTTGCGTTTTATTATTTGATATTGGCATCTTGGATGTGCGAGTGTGGATGTATATAAATATCTATATTATATTCATCAAAAAAAGTACGCAATATATTTTTTGGAATGACATATATTAATGCTTTTTTCGTAAAGCAGGAAATACAAGTTTTAATATAAATATTTTCTACATTCTTAAGTGTAATTAAAAAAAAACAAACAGGAAATGTTATAAATATCTCGTTTCTCATTCAGAAAAGCAAGAACAAAAAAGTAAAAAAAAAAAATTTTTTTTTGGGAATAGATTCAAATCTTATTAATTTATATACACACATGTCCATAAACTAAGGATAATGCCAAAATCAATAACTAAAGGTGCAGAAACTTAATATGCATGATTTATTAATAAACCTCCTGTATTACAGAAATGAAAAAAAAAAGATGGTGTATGTATGATACTAGGCATACAAACCATGACTATAGCTCCCTGGAGCTTTTACGCCACTTATAGCCCGTACGATAATTGAACAAAACGTTTTTGTTATAACGATTAATACATCGTATATGTTTCATACGAGGAAAGGAAGTCCGCACAACACCAAAGCATGCTAAGGATCACATATTATCAAGCTGCATTTGGGGTAGAGCACTCCACTTCGCAAGTAATGCTCTCCGAAGGTCCGACACAAATGTAAGAGGTGGTTGACGGGCAGCGATTCATCGGCCAAGCATGCCCAATACCTACTTTATCAGATTTAAGCCTGTGAGAATTGTGGCCATTCATACGGATGATATCCACCGACTAAAGGTAATAGTTGACGATGTTCCAACAGTGAAGACGTGCGCAGGCATTCATAAACACAAATTCAGCGCCCAAGGTTAATACCGCTGGAATATCCCCTTAAAACACTTGTATTTTACGAAGCGTTGCAACGCCACCCCTAAATAAACGAATATGTTCCAGAGTGTTGTCCCGAAAAGTCTGGCTTGTCATGGTTCCGATTTGAACATGCAGATCTGTTCTGGAGCGCAGTATTTTACCTCCTAGCAGTAGCACTCTTGCACCACCGTAATGCTGGCTTCAGTGATATTGTCATGATAGCACTGCGTACATAACGCCCTCTATATGAACACCCAACACGAATAGGGTAGCAAGCTTAGCCTCAACTCATCGAACATCATCACACAAGGCCACTGTGATGATATGCATATTGCATGTTCTCTACCATAAGCTAACTGCTGGTGACCGTGAGTTGCCATGAGTGGCACACGTCTGACAGGTCCGCGAGCAGACACACCATACTGTTCTACAGGTCTGCACACGGTTTGCGTTGAAAAGGTCTCACCAATGGCTGACGATAGCGGACGCGACATGTCCGCCTTGTGTTCCGCCAGTTTCTTTTGGCCATTACTTTCAATACTGGTCATCATTTGGTGTTGTCATGCCTGTACGACCTGATGTTTCCATCACCTTGAAATCGTCGCCACAATCTAGAGGTGACACTAATGTAATTTTGAAATCCTAGGCCTAGTTACGATGCGGTTACGCCCACATTCCAGACGGCCGATAATTCTATCACGTAAAACATCATCCACTGTTGAATTCATACCTATGACGTGTAACTGAGCGCCGTACGAATCGGTGTTGAACACATTTCCTTCTTTGCCACAGGTCCTCATATATTGCTCTCTACGTTCTCGTCATGGAGGCGTACGCTCAGCGTCATCAGATGCCTTATTGTAATTTGCATATAATGCTTATCCCTGTGTGCGACATTTCTAGAAGTGGCATTTTCCCTTTCGAGTTCGATTTCCTTCTTTATTGCATTCAATTTATGGACATGTGTGTACATAAATTGTTCAAAATTTATTAATGAATGAGTTCGTTTTGGTTTAGAGATTTATGGCAAGTTTTTGCATATGACGGGTGATTCGACTTTTATTCATGAATTAATGAATTACGAACGACGGCAAATGAGAAACTATGACCAAGGTAGGAAATGAATTCACGAACGGTTAAAAAAAAACAGACAAAATGCAAATGACAATTACCAGTTAAAGTCATAGTCAAATAGAAGAATTTTACGAGAAAAAGCTACTAGAATTTTTTGTTGAATAGAAATACCTTCTATAATTGTCGATATCTTTATTATTATTATACGTAAAAATGTATTGATACATTTACATAAAAAATAAAAAATAGTAAGTCTGAATAATGTTACCAGAAAAATTATACAAACCAATCAAAGGAGTTTCGATTTTAAAAATAATAATGCTTCGGCTAAAATTTAATTAACTAACATTTAATCATTTATACAGGAACAATTTAGAGAAAACTACTAGAAAACAAGAAAAATATAACATTCGAACGATTCAAAACCGTAAATATTGTTCTAAGGAATTAACACACGAAGAAATATGTATACGAGATACAAGTAGTGTTGTGTCCCTAAATGGGAAAAATCAAGTCCCTTGGAAATTTTTAAAATTCCGGAAAATTTGAAAGACCTCGAAAGTGTTGAAATTTTTTAGATGATTTAGAAATTTTTGTAGTTTTCCCTTTCATTAGACACATTTCTTAAATTAATTCTTAAATTAACAATCCACAAATTTTATGATTTCTATAACTAATTACAGTGGTAAAAAGTTTTCCATGAAAAAATTATCTTGCGTTCATGACCAATTTAGAATAACTTTAAAAATTAATGTTAAGGAAAATAGTGTTTCACAAAAGTAAATGGTAGATTTTACAAAAAAATCTAGTATTTACTTTTGTATTACAGACACTCTTCTTGAATTGTCGATTTTCCTAATATTGCATTCCAAATATAATAAATATTGCAAATTTCCGGATAAAATTTCCTAATATTATAAATATTGCAGTTTGTCTCTTAAATTTTTGCTAATTCTACAGCTTTATAATTTGAATATTTGTAAAATCAAGTATTTATTTTTGGATCTGAAATTTCATATTGCAGGCATTATTCGCTTTTGTATTTGAAATATTGTATTGTAGACACTATTCGGGAGAATTGCACGAGCTTCTTAGATCTATTGCTCGTTCCATTTCAGAAAAGAGTACTCCTTTTTTGTATAGTTAACCAACAACCCCCCCCCCCCGAAGAAGACACGGTCCCTATGCTTCTTATTCATTTTTCATATTTTGCCATAAATCTAATTTCTTTAGATTTTAATTTAATTTTTATATTTCTAATTATTTACACACATATATATGTAACGTAATGGCAACATAAAAAAACTATATTTCATTAGGAAGGAGAAGAAACGGTAAGCATTTCTTACATCTACAGAGCACAATCTGAGGACAAAAGGAACGGCACGCATAAAATTTCACGCAACCGCAAAGTGCTATTTCTTCCTTCGCATTCTACTTGCGTATCCGCCTAGCACTTTAACTGAAACGGGGAGCTTTTGTTCTTTTTTCTCAGTGCATCTACGCCAAATTCATGGGCACACATGAATGAAATAGAATAATAAAAAATGAACGAAAGAAAAAAAAGAAGTAAATGTCGACTATCCCAACAAGACTCAATTTCTCGCATCGAAAACTGCAAGATGTTGGAGACATTGTTTCCAAAAGGATTGGATTTCTGCCGTCGCAATGTGTATAAAAACATAAAAAAATAGAAAAAGAAGATAAGAAAGCTTTTGTGCCGAGATCACAAAAAGCAAATTGAGTGAGCCTCGACGGAAACCAAATGCCATTGACCCTAAAAAACCACTCACCTTCTGATGCCTCTTCATAAACGCGAAATCAGAAGCATTTTGCTAAGTGGGTGTTATCTATCCCAAGAATTCCTTACACCCCTTTTTTTATTCCAAGCAAATCAATATGCACAACGTGCCACTTCCCGATATTTTGCAATAAGTGCAGGAAAAATAACATCACCACAAGGAAAGTGCTTTTAAAATTGCGACATTACGCGAAGTGAATACTTTGAAAGACTGTCGGATAGAATCTTATATGATTTATGATAAGCTAAAATATCAACAAAGCATTTTGGGAAATAAATGGCTTGTAATACGTCACGAATTCTCCGAGGAAACTCATTCAAACTAAATTAAACAGATACAAAAGGAAACATTTTAACGTTGTTGTTGTCTAGACTCGCATTATGGGGTGCGCTGCTCCATTTTTCCAAGTGAGCCATATTTTGGTGTGGAGATCGATTTCCTCAGTACACACATGCCATAAGTAACAGTTTATAGGGTGGGCAACCATTCACAACACATTCATACAAGGAAAGGACAATGACAGGTTGGTTAGGTTTTATGGCGCAAGGTCCAAAAATGGACATGCTGCGACATGGACAACGACAGGATAGACAGAGAAAAAACGAACATCCATGCCCAAACCTGGATTCGAACCCAGGACCTCCTTATCCGCAGTTAGGCACGCTGACCACTAGACAAGTTGGGCGGCAAAAAACATTTTAATGTAAAGTACATTTGAAATCAAATTTAACTCGGTATAAGTTTACAATCGGGTATCCTTTGAATTCAGAAGTGCTAACATTCATACACATGAATATACTTCAATGGGCTAATTCTGACATACATTAACAGCATTTATAACTCCAGATACTCTCTGTAAAGAAGATTTTAAACAAACAGTGAATTCATGCCAGCTGGTAAAGCTTATACATAATCAGGATATTTGAACAGTTGCAGATAAAGCAAATAATTTAGTTAAGATTTGAATAAAATCAAGTTTGTGGAACTAGTCGGATTTGTTGGTATTTCTATAAGATACACTTAATGTAATTTCTGCATTGTGCGTTTTTAAAGTTGCTTTATTTTTGAAGACTCTTGAAATACACAACTAAGAAATTTATGAGATATTAAAGGGAGAGAGAAAAAGCCAATATAAACCCTAAATTTTATTAAACAAGTTGTACCAAGGAATATTCTCAAAATTCCTTGAACAAATTATCTGATTTGAAGGAGAGTATATATAACCGAATAATTCGTTACACTATTCCATCAACTATTAGGTTATGAGGTTAAGAATCACATTTGCATTAAAGAAGCTACAAGATGTTAAAAACATGCTTCTCTTGAAACATTTTCTTTAAATTTAAGTAATAAAACATAACATTAGGAGAGAATACTTCACTTTTGCAAAAGTCGTTTGGTTTAATATGCTTGGAGCTCACTGCCATTTTTATTTATTTTTTTATACCCGAGAACGCTAATTTTTACGATGTGCGAATAGTATTTCTCTTGAATAGTATTTGAATAGAACTTGAATAGTATTTCTAAAATAATATTTTTAAAAATCAACTTTTATTAAAGGAAAATAAAGATTATTAAAAAATAATAATTATGATTACATTTCTATATATCAAAAGAATTAGACGGATATTAATCTTATAGACAAAACAAAGCAAGATCATCATTGAATGTAAAAAAAAAAAAAAAAAAAAAAAAAATAGGCAACGAATGTTTTTAACACTTATTAATTGAACTATGAAAATATTAATAACAAAAACTGCATCCTTATAAAGGGAAAAATGAAAATAAACAACCTCTAGTTTTGAAAATCAATGAAACAAAACTACCACTAAATAAATTCGTCATATTGGAACCAAAAATAATTCACATTTTAAATTCGTTCATTGATTCATAATGTGAAATCACAAAAAGTAAAAAACACTAGTACTAGACCTTTAAAATTTGCGAACATACGTTTCATACATAAGCATACATACTCCATATATAATTCAAACAATTCCACGAGGGTTACATAAACAATAAATTGCAGTTCATCCCAATTCAAGTGGAAAGAAAGGTCAAACAGAAAAGCCCTTCTGCTTATTCCAGCGTGTTGTTTGGACGAATCTCCTTGTGGCAACTACCCTTGAAGATAGGCAATAAGCGCGAGCGAGAACTGTTAGCTCCCACAGTTCCTCAGCGGTGAAGAGTACGATAGGTAATTAGTTTGTTATAGTATTCTCAGCTTCATTAAAACGAAATTATCGTGCTGGAAATAATGGGTGGCACGAGACTAACTTTCCAACCGTTATATTTTCTTTTTCCGAAATGCACTTCCGGAGAATTTTCCATTAGCTCAAATGGTTACAAGTTAGTGGCGGAAGAAGTAATAAATAAAAGAATAATTTTGAAAGCACCTATAAAAATAAATCTGGTAATTATGGTTCACTTTCCAGTATAAGGCAAAAGAGTTTCAGCATAATTAAAACAGTGAACTCTTAATCGTAAACAGCTGTTCGTTATTTTCGAAACTTTACAGGAGACTTGAATAAGAATTTATTTCAAATTTTATAAACTAAATAAAAGTTTTAAAAAAAGTGGTTATATAATTATCTTGATTTATTCCATACTGGTGTATGGAATAAATCAAGATAATTATATTTTTAATATCTATTTCATTTTTATTTTGAATTCACTGCTTCTCTTTTCGATACATACATATATTTACATGCGTAAAAAAACCCTGGACGCATATTTTTAATAAGCAACTGTAAATTTTGTGGGCTTGTTTTTTCAGATTCAGCACACCACATCTCATGTAATTTCATTATATTATTCTTCAATATAAGATTTATATATATATTTATATACAGTGGTGGCAAAAATTGTGGACACTTTTGGAAATTTTTATGTTTTTGAACTCTATGCTTTTATAGAAAATGTTACGCTTCGCAAAATGCAAACTTGTATATATCATTTTAAAGAGAATTTATTACTGAATTCAATACAAAACACAAAATTCAATTATTTAAAATACAAAAAAAGTTAAACGATAATAGCTATCGATATACATTAGATAGTGATGATTGCAGTGAGTTATCAGTACTTAGTAGAGGACCCTTTATTTTTGATTACAGCTTCACATCGACGTTTCAATTGAGCTGACAAGAGTTTTAAGCTCTTCTTTCGTTATTACATGATGCCAGGAAACAATTATAGCCTCAATTAGTTCTCTTTTATTTACCTTCGATAGAAAAATATAAAAACAACTTCTTTATTGCATTTATTTTCATTATATCAATTATGAAGTTAAATTTTTTTTTTTTTTTAAATATTTTAATATATTTGAACTACATGAAATAACAATTTTCAACTTTTCATAAATTTTTAAATCAATGGAATGTGGTTAATTAAAATAGAGAACAGTTAACTATTTAGAACTTTAATTAATTCACCAAAAATAAGTAGATGACCATTAAATAATTGACCGATTGTTGACATCTTTAAGTTTCGAATGAATTAACTTTTAGAAAGAGGAAAAAAAATTCATAGGCAAAAGAATAAATAATTAAATAATAAATAAATAAAACTGGAAAATAGAGCATTTCCTTACATAAAAACTACAAACAAAAAATATTTGTAAAATCAACATACTGCAATCAGATAATGTAAATTTTTTTTTAAATCAATTTCTTATCAACAAAAACATAAAATTGCTTCCGCGTGTTTTACACCATAACAATTCCACCCAAGATAGCTTATAAAAAATATATAAAGCAAACAATCATCGCAACATTTTTTTAAAGATAGTTACGAACTTCATAAATTAAAAAGGTTTATAATAAAAATTAAGAAGAAAATTGTTTTATGATAAAGTAGCATATTATTTTTCACATACAAACTTCATAAAGAAATTTTTTATCAGTTTTCTTTTACATTAGAGCGAGAAAACCATAAAAACCATTTTGACTTGATTTGAATAGAAGTTTGTCGCTAACCGTTATTTTTTTTTTTGGGGGGGGGGGCACGAGGGCTAATTAGACCATATAGACAGTTTAAATTCTGAACCACAATAAAGGTACAAGTCTGATCAGATTCGAACTTGCGAATTGTTGAACCCAGGGGCAGAGGGCTAACCATTTGGGTGATGAATCAATTTTACGTCATTTGAAAACACACACAGATACTACTGTTACATAAGAACTCTCATTCCTTAATAAATATACACACATCGCGTTTTACCATTATTAATGATGTACCACAATGAAAATGAAACACACAGTAGCACAAATCATCTCAACTTAGCATAATCAAAAAAAAAAAAAAAAAAAAAAAAAAAAAATCAAAAATGTAGGATCGTGATATTATTTGGCCAAGCATTCCACGAAAGGTAACAATAAAAACAACGTTAACAAAAATGCGAAGGAAGTCGGCAGCGTTTAGAAATATTCAGAATAACCAAACAGATAAACGAAATCATGGGGAAAAAATAAATGCCGTCAGAATGACGATTCATAACATAATCCCTCGAGGCGAAGCAGCAACACATCGGTGCGTTAAGGATGACACCGCAGAATCTTTCCCAAGCGAATCCAAATAGAACGCTTCCTCTGACTCGCGTTTTCGAAGCAAATGCATCAACGGCGAAGAAAAATAATCAAATAAAAAAAAGGAAGCAAACACGGAAAAATATATATGTTAGTTTTGTAAAATAATATCCCTTTTAAAATTCGTGATGACGGCACAGAATACCTTACATATCACACACACATGAATCGTAGGATTCGTTCTCTTGAATATTATTAATTTGAATAGTGAGAGCAGGTACAATAAACCAAACTGGATGATATATACAACCTTATCTTTTAATAGCTAGATATCCCTAACTCCAACTAGTTTAGCATAGTTCACGGGGCAACCTTAATAATTGCATTTTTTTATTGTTTATTTTTCTAATTATGAAGCTATCATATATTGTTTTAGGCATTTCCGTCTCAAGGCCAGCGGTGGGCTGGTTGTTTAAGGCATTGTTCTCATTATGAAGGTAGTAAGTTCGAATCCAGCACTAACAGAAGATCTGTCGTGTTCGACAAAGGTGGATGAGGCACGTTAAAACTAGGTGTGGTCGCAATGCCCCCAAAGTAAAATGATACCTTTGGGAGTGGCAGGCCAAATATTAGGGATTTTCTTGGTCCCTGCTTCAAAATCACGAAGGTTCCACCCCGCTACTTCAATCTAATTAATAGAGTCCAACAAAAGAATAAGTAGGAAAGCATGCAGGTGCAATACTTCAATCTCTGCACATTCCAGGTGTTTTTCTTCTTTGATATTTCTCAAAATATTTATCAAGTCGTCAAAAAACAAGCTGTTATTCATATAAATCCGCCTAAAAGGTAGGCATGCTTATTCAAAAACAAGAATATTATTCAAACCAGCTTAAAATACTTCGAATACTTTCCCTCACTTTTGCATCGTTGTAACTTTGGCACTGCGTCTAGTAGGCTAACGGCCGAAAACTGCTAAGTGGTTTTTATTACGTTTTTTAATATTCCTTGTATGTCATGGCCTTCGGGGAACATTTTCAAATAGATAATGAGCCCTATCCACATGCAAAGAAGGCAACACAGAAAGTTTCCAGGAATCGACTCCGACAGGTATTTGTTAACACCAAAATCTTTTCCTTGTACCTAACCTAGAGTTGGGGCCTAATAGTTCGGTGAAAGCCTATGAAGCAAATAGTTGAAGCTACGCAATTTAGAAACAACAACCAATCCGAAAACCTCCAAGACTTGACCGTAAAGATATCAGTTCTCTTGGAAGACATTGCGACCATGATCTATTTAACGTCCCCCAATCGCCTTTAGCAAACAAGACAGATCTTCGGTTAAGAATCCATTACCTTCTGGTTATGAAAACGACGATTTATCCAACCAGATTACCGCGGACTGTGCGCATATAGAAAATAGAAACGAAACACTCACTCCTTCAAGTTCAATAACGGCTAGGATTAAAGCAGGGTTTTGTTTGCTTGTCGCTCAACGGCCATTTTTTGCACACGAGGGCTAATTAAACCGGGACCTAAGGCTTAAAGTGGATTCCGAACCACTATAAACATCCATACCCAAGGTCGGATTCGAACCCACGAACTGTTGAACCTAAGACAAGAGCGCTAACCATTCGGCTACCAGCTCGGCGGATTAAAGCAGGGACATTCAATTGCTAAGAGTACGATCTTACACTGGCAACCGTTGCAGCCGGTACAGTTTTCTTTCAACTGTCAAGAGATTTATTTCGCAGTTACTTGAATCGATACTGCTACTTGAAATACCATGTAGCTGCTCAATAAATCTGGGAATAAAGTTGTCTTTTATTGAAATGCATTATTCTTACTTAATGAAATATAATTTAGAGGTTAGAAAAAAATCTCGACCATCGATTATGAAGCCATTATCAGTCATTTGGACCAGATGGATTACCAATGTTTTAGAAAATTTAAATTATTTTCTTGTAAATTATTATATTCTTATAAATAATAATATAAATTCGAATGACTCTGAAAATGCTAATTTTAAAATACGAATTTTTATTTCCATAAAGAGCAAACTCCAGTCAATTACATAAATAATCAAGTTTTACAGAAAAATTGCAATGTTTCAAAACAGGAACCGTGCATTTTTGGTACCTATTATTTTTTTCTCTAATTAATCGAACACAATTCTAATGCAACAAATAAAAAAAAACTGATAAATTGTATTAAAATAATTTCATTAAGACTTTACTTCCTATGCCTGTTATTTCACAGTTTTTTAGATTATAAAAATAAATAATTTCTATTATAAATTTTTTTCAACTTTTTTAAAAGGCTTTGGATAGTTTTTTTCCTTTTACTACGAGCGAGTCTACTGAAATGTTTTGTACAGCTCATTTATTTAATTTATACATAAGATATACTCACAAAACAGAAAAAAATAATCCAAAAATATTTAAACAGATTTTAAATATTATTAAAAAAATTAAACAGCTTATATATTTTTTTAGGAGAGAAATGTCCTGTACAATATAACTTAAAAAAATATTTGTCATGCACGCAATTATTTATTTGTAACAGCAAACTCATACAGAACAAAATTGTCTTCGCAGTCTTTTCATTAAACCAATAAAATACAAAAAACATCAAAGTAAAAAAAATTTAAATTTATCATATACTTTTTTTATTTAAAAAATGTTTTCGATTAAAAACTTTCCTTCTACAAAATTTGGAAATAAAATGTATCATAATTAGGAGGAAATCTGTTTTGCTTACGTTAAATTTTGATCTATATCATTTTAAATTTGGAAAATTTTTAAAAAAATTCATAAACTGGTTAAATCAGAGATCATTCTTGCACGATTCCATTAAAAGAAAAATAATAATAATAAATCCGACAGTGATATTCTCTAGTGAAGTAACCAAAACTCATCTATTGGTTTAATGCATAATAAAACACTATTATTTTATACGGGGAATAATTATCATTTTGAAGCAATAAAAATTAGAGAAAATAAGAGAAGCTCTATATATTTTATCCTTGTTTTTTAAATAACAAATTTTTAGAGCTTAAAAATTTGTTATTAAGTACTCGCGGTTTGGGCTGTTAATCACTGAACACGCTCATTTTCGCACATCCTTACAATTTGAATGAGCACACAATAAGGTCCTCGTTGTAAAATATTTTAGTGAATGCTATATGCTACACTTGATACGACAGAAAGAACATACTATCAACCTCTACATCTACGAACAAATTTCCAAACTGATGAATATTTCTTCTTCATTTGCGCGTCAGCCCGGGTGGTCCATGGCCTTCCGCAGAATAGATTTCCATGCTGCCCTATTCTGTGCTTGGCTCCTCCAGTTCTTGATCTTAAAAGTCTTTAAATCCGTTTCAAGGCTGTCGATCCACCGGATCCTTGGTCTTCCTCTTTTCCGAGTTCCAGATGGTTTAGCATCAAATATCTTTCTCTTTGCTCGGTCCTCTTCCATTCTTATTATTAAGTGTCCTGTCCATTTTAGTCTTTGAATTGAAATGAATTTTATAATGTGAGGTTCTTTGAAAAGTGTGTAAAGTTCCGAATTTGTTCTTCTTCTTCACAAATCTCAACACTTTACCACCTCCCAGGATGCTTCGGAGTATTTTCCTTTCAGACACGGCCAAAATGTTTTTGTCGTATTCAGTCATCGACCATGTTTCACCTGCATATGTTACTACAAGTCTTATCAGGGGTCTTGTATAGTAATAATTTCGATTTCCTACAAATAAAACTAGACTTTAAATATTTACGTATACCATAAAAACATCTATAGCCAGCAGCAACTCTATTACGTATTTTCGGCGTTGCGTCATTATTGATGTTCAATTCAGAACCCAAATAGGTGAAACCGTTAACCGTTTGGAATTTATAGTCTTCAACTTCAAGAAAATTTCCATTAAAGCTAGCAAGTGCCATGTATTTGGTTTTAGCTTGGTTGATAAACAAATGCGTTTTCTTTGCCTCATGCTCCAAGGATAAGAAGGCTTGCTTAAGTGCTCCTGCAGTTCTGGCGACTAAAGCAATGTCATTAGCAAATGCAAAAATTTGCACAGATTTATGAAAAATTGTTCCTTTGGTGTTGATTGCTGAGTCTGATGGTTTTCTAGAGAGCAAAATTGAATAGATGACACGCCAAAGCATCTCCTTGTCTGAGATCATTTGTAAAAGCAATATGTTCAGATAAGTTATTTTGCACATTAACTCTCAGTTTGGTTTTACTTAGATGAAATTTAAAAATGAAAATTATATATTTACAATGATGTTATATATATATATATATATATATATATATATATATAAAGAAAGAACATTAAAGTACCCGTGCAAATATTTATCAGCATTACCTTTCTAAAAATAAAAATCCTTCCTTCAAGAAATTATTCAAATTACCCGCCAAGTTTTGGCGGAAAATTTCCAACCACAGCCAACGGAAAGAATAGGAGGCGAAGTGCGTGTGGCAGGCAAGGCCATTGATCGATTATTATTTCGAGAGCTAACGATTTCCAGCTGAGCCACCAGTCATTAAAACTGATGCGATGAACTTGAGTGACAAGTCCAGAAATGACGTCACCCAGAATATTCCCATCGCCACGGTCTTTTCTGAGTCGAAACGTCAGGAGGCAACATCGTAAGCGGTGTTGCAACAACTGCCCTGAATATTCCATCATTAAAATTTCAATTATCGGTTACAGTGCGACTGCTTATACATATATATATATTTCACAACCTACATATGATTTAGAACGTTTTTAATTAATAATTTTAAATTGGGCTACGTGGATTTGAAATTCAGAACTTATTAAAACAGATTATGTTTTAGAAAGATGAGACACCAGAAATCAACATTTATGAAATTATTGTTAACTATTCTATATTTTTGGTACATAATAGTTTTGTATATTCGCCAAACTGATACTGAACGATTTCATATTGTAACTATAACCGCTTCATATTGTAAAATAACGTTCTTTAAATTTATTATGACAAAAAAAATGTTGCGTAAATGGGAAAAATTAGATTATTTCATTAGAGACTAAAATAATCGCATTTTATTCGGTAATAACCAGGTTCTAAATGCCTATCTTTTTGCGTTGTAAAAGCAGAGAAATACTTATTAGAGCTGAACTATCGCTTACCATCATAGTAGCAACCATATTTGGTATATAGTTTTTCAATGTTGAAAAATCGTTGATTTATTTCTTTTTTTGCGACATTCTTTTTCACTGAGAAACGGAATTTCACATATACATACGAAAATAGTTAGCTTTGAAAGCCGCTTTAATGTCTCCTTTTGAATAAGAGAATTAATTCAAAGTTCTGCAGTTAAAATAGAATTCCAAAACATTGAAAACACCCACTAGACCGACATACGAATAAAACTTTAAAGTCAAATGTAAGGTAAAAAAATTCTTTTAATAGTCAACTTCTATTTGTTTTATAATTTAACACTTCAATTAGAAAACTATTTTTTGAAGTTCCGCGCGTGTCACTAAACCGATTGTACACACACTGCAGAGTGAAACTGCATTCATTAATGGCAAAACATCCCCCTAGTTCTCTCATTAACAAATAATTACCATTAATAATAATTTTACCACCGACAAATACACACAGTACAAAGTTCAGCACTTTAGCCAATCAATCTAGTACTAGGATGATTTTTCTCCTTAAAAAAGCACCCGTTTGTCCGCCAGTTTTCTGATTTAAGGTTATCACACCTGAATATTTCGTATCCATCAATTTATATGTCGTTGGAAATTTCTTATTCCCCTTTAGAGAATTCTTAAGAAGCAAATATAGCGCCACGTCTCTCCCTCTCCCTCCCTCTCTTTCTCTCTCAGTTAATCAATCGAAATGGTAAGTTATTAAGCTAGATTTAAAGTTAAAAAAAAGTGACCGCCATTTGGAAAAAGTAAATTAAAAATAAGAAACTTTCATTGAACTACGATTAAAACAAAGCCGTTTTTATCAACATTTAGTAATGGAAAAAAAAATTATAAACTTACATCATTCTAAATAATTTTAAATTTAATTGCCAACACATTCAACCCAATAGTCTTCAATGTGATTTAGCTTTTCCTGGCAAATATTTCAGAAATTTCGATTGTTCGATTCGATTGAATTTGATTGTTGAGCGGAACAAACGAAATATTAGCTTAAATAATGCAATTTCGAGTAAAATAGAAAAATTAAATAAATTTTTTTCAGTATTTTAAGAAAATTATAATAAAAGTAATGCAACAAGAATAAAAGTAAAAGAAAATTTTTTCCTCTCTTTCTCTCTCAGTAAAACAATGATCAAACAATGATCTAGACTTTTCATACAATTCTGAACTACTTATATTAATTAACATATCTAAGAATATTAAAAAATAACAACAAATATATAATAAGCTCTAGACTTAGAAAACTATGTTACATGTATACCCCTAGTCACTAAAATTTGGAAGAAAGCCCAGGATGTAATAAAATTGGAATTATTTTAACATAAGTTACTAGAAGAGCAAAAGGGAGTGACTATGGTCACCTCCCCATTTTTCCTAGAACAGTCACCGTCACCAAAGAAGAAAATGAGACGCAAGTGTCGCAGACAATAGTCTTCTCAATTACGCAGAACAGAAAATCGTGAAATTCGATGACAATTGAAGCGCGGAAACAGGAAATAAGCCCTCTCTTGGTAAGTACCACACTTCGGTAGCTGAAAACGAATTTCCACTTTGGAATGCTTGAAATCCTTGAAGGAAATTGGAGAGTGAAGGATTTCATTAATCAGGCACAAAGAGGGAATCAAAAATGACAGTTCTACATACACCATGTTGCTTTCTCTGTATGATGTTACCGAATATTTCATTAGAATTTTATTAAATAATTCATTTGTGTTCTTAGTTGAAAAAGTTAACTTAGTTGAAACAAAAAAATTTGTTTTGATTCGTTAAACTTAAAACAAACAGTTACATGTTACCATAACCGTGCCAATAAATGCATCAAGAGTTCATCAAGAGAGATTTGTTCTCAAATTTAAGACAAGCAATATATTGACAGTGGAATAATGCGGTATTGACGCTGTTTGGCAAGACCACCGGGGAAGCATCAATATTTATGACACTGGCGCGCGGGTGAGCGGGAAATGAATTACATGTTGCACAAACTTCCTATCTCCCGTGTGAGAAAGCACGTGTTTTTGTGTTTATGTTTGTGATATATATATATATATATATATATAAAACGTCAACACGAGTTTAACTAAAAGTAACTTGTTTGGAATTGGTATACATTTTCGGTTGTTTGCAAAAATTATCACATTCGTAAAATGAAGATAAATAAATAGAATGAATGTGCAAACTGTTTAATAAAGCAAATCTTGCAGTTATTTCCCCAACATATAATTTTCCATTATTGCAAATTAAAACGCGATAATAAAATAAACTAAATACAATGGACATTTACAAATGATTAAAGCATGCAAGATTAAATTATTTAAATGAGTAGTTCTTCACGCAGAACACAACTTACACATGCTACCAGTATTTAGATATCTCAACAAACAATCGAAGTTTAACTATGCCTTGAAGGAATTAAAGGAAAGTAAGAAATCCTTAGTTACAGATACATATTTAAAAGAACATCAAATAGCAAATAAGGTATATCCTATTATTACAAAATGGCTAATAAGTTTTATATGATTGTGGAAATAACGGTCGATTAATACCTCTTCAAACCTTTCGGTAAATGAACCTTGCGGTAAACAAACCTTGCGGTTCTAGCGAAATTCAACGCGCGTACTCTAACAGTAACACAACTTCAGATGGGTTTTGTAACGCAAGGTCTAGAAATGGGTAACCTGTACATTTAAATATTTTTAAGAAAATGGAAAGAAATCTAAAATTTTACTAAATATTGCAAAACATTGCATGAATGCTTGATTTGTAATCTGAAAGGTGCTAGCTGGAGATCACTGAATTAACAGTAGCTAGACCACAAATATAGCAACAAAATAAACATTTACCATTAAAAAGAATTCCTTCGCAGCATATGTATAACTGACATATTATTTTAAACAGAACTTCGTCTTCACATCAAGCATTAGAGCACAATGCTCTCGAACTTGATATTAAACTAGTATCAAATACAATACAGAATGCTGTTCCCGTTGCCATTAACTTCTAACAGTATACTGACTTAAAAAGAAAACGAACGATATCCTAGAATTTACTGCTTTTGTTTGTCGCTCAACAGTCATTTTTTTACACACCAAAGCTAGATTTAGGTTTAAAGTAGATTTCGAAACAGTACAAACATCCATTACCCAAAGTGAGATTCAATTCGTGAACTATTGAACCGAAGGCAATGGCGCTAACCTTTCGTCTACCAATTGGACTCTAGAATTCACTGCTTTTTTATAATAATTTATCTTAATTAAGATGTAATCAACAAATATGTTTCAATAATATATAACCTACTTATAAATATTCGAAAGCATCTCTAAAAGTTATTCCAACTAGCCTACTTAGTAACTAAATGTTTTTAATAGGAAAGATTTGGAACGAAAACAATGAAATTTAAATTTTCCAGAACGTGAATGAGTCGAGGCCTAGATGACAAACTCTGACACCCAACACGCTAAATTGCTCGATAAATCAATGATACAGCATCACTGCTTGTGTCGCAACTAAAAGATTATTTTTGTTAAAATAAATTCTAAAATTATAAGCATTTCGAAAACGAATTTTAAATTTTTTCTTCGCATCTTAACATCATTAATCTATATATAATAAAATTTACTATTAGACAAAAAGCAATAAATATAATCATAATATTCTCTGCTTGATAGGAATAAAAAAAAAGGTCAGTAAATAAAAGCATTTCAAAATCTTTATAAGTCAGTAGAATTTCAAATTTGATATTGCATACACTTTGATAATAAAAATTAAATTAATAATAGAGTTGAATTAAACCCACCGATGAACTGAAACGGACTGTTTAACATCCAACTTCAATTTAAAATCACGGACAAGATTATTAAAGTAACATTGAACTGCATTCTATTATTAAACTGTATTAATGTGTATAAAGGTAAGTATTTGGTCTAAATACGGTTAAAATTTTTAAGGGGAAAAACACGTCACCAAACATAAATGAACTGCCATCTTTCATATTCTATTTTAAATTATTATAAGCTTTTTAAACTTCTACATTTCGTTCATTAATAAGAAAAAATTAGTATTTGTTTCACATCTTCAACGAGTACTATTGGAAAGTTAAAACTGGATCGCTTTCGTACTGACATGCTGTGCAGCAACCATAATCTAGTGGTACAAATAAGATTGTGCCACTGCTCAATTTAAAGAGCATCTCGGAACAAGTTTTGAATAATTTATGGAAATAATTTTTCTTCTTCACAACACAAAGTCACTCACGGGTGAAATGGGCACAAACGAGAGGATAAAAAATTTTTTACGCCAAAATCACTAAACCAACTGAAAACTTTGCATAAGACATCATTAAGTCACGGGAAAGCATAAGACCTTACAGACACAAAAATAAATTTGAACTCTGATTCACAAATTGAAACTAAAAAGTTTAATTAAAATAATATTGGAGAACTTAATATGTAAAGCACATGACATCGTGAAAGTTTTTAATTTCGATTGCATGGCTAACAAAACAGTCTCGTCTTCGCCATACGACACGAAAAGGAGACTTGAAATATGACAACGTTCAAGACAATAAACTACTTCGTAAACTACCTCCACATTTGCATGTCATCCGGTGACATGCGACATTAAAAAGACACAAGAAAATTACTACTTACCAGACAGGCATGTAGTCCAGCACGTGATATTAATGACTCAAGAGATAAGAAAAAACGAACTATATATAATAATATATGTCTTCAGATATAAAGTTTCTTTGGCACATTGTTGGGGGTGATACTGCCAATTTAATTTGCTCCGATAATTAAGAAACTTCTTGTTAATTATTTCTCGAACAATAACGTTCCTCAGTTTGGAATACGAAGCTTATTATAAACTTTTTTTTATTCTTTACTGAGAACACAATTGAATGGGGAATTCGAACAATAGAAAATGTGTAGTAAAAAAATAATAATAATATAAAATTTCTTTGTTGAAATCTCAGTGATTTTAATGAGACCTTCAGAATTCAATAGCTTGTTGTCGTGCAAGTGGGTTTTCATACTGTTCAGATTTTGTTTAGGGTAGAGATGAAAGCAAGAAATACCATCAGAAATGGTTATAATGACACGCTAAGTACCAACCGAATTTCATATGCATTTTATGACAATTTTATACATTAAAAAAAATGAAATATTTTCTAGTTTCTTTTTTATTTTTTGAATCTTGATTCTGAATATTTTTATAAATCAAACTTGTCAAAGTATCTTTACAAATAAGTTAACATTTCACATTAAGAGGTGAACGAAGCTTCACACACACACTGTAAATATAGTGAAGGAGCATATATATTCATGTATCATCACTAAAAAGTTACTTAATATAAATCCACAAACTACACTCTGAGATTCGTCTTAAGACATCAAATATTCTTCGTGATTTTGAATCCGTTAAAAAAGAAACTCCAGCAATATGAGTCAGAATTGACCCAGCTACCTTCAATCTAAGTGATTTCTTTACCAAAAGCATTCACACATGCCTAAAGAAATATTGAAAAAACCTATCACTTTTTACTATGAATCCTAATAAAGGAAAATAAAGTAATAGAAACTATTAGTTTATGAGTGTAAATTGTAAATATATTAAACGATATAAATTTTAACTAAGTTTGGAACTTCATCGTAATTCTAGGCATAGAACTGTACGGGTATCCCTGCAAAAATCAGAAGAAACTGCAACTGGATCTGTGTACTGAAAGACAATAAAATCAAAACACCGTTATCTTATATTTTGACATAAAGAGGTGGCAGTAGTAGTATGTGAATAGTCATTCTGGTCTTCAATTCAACAGTTAGAAGTTATGATCTTTCTCTGTAGTGCAGAATAAAACCCTTAATGGTTGGAAAAATATTTAAGCCATAGTTTCCGATCAAATTATCTTTTGTATAAAAAAAAATAAAAATAAAAAAAATTGGTGACTTACGAGTTATTTGTCGTTTACCATTTTCGAGAGAAAAAAAATTGTTTCTGAAGTTGCAATTTAATGATAGCACCGGCTGAGCTAATTCATAAGTAAGCTATTTTACATTAAACGAGGTGAAGATATTTAGCATTGAGCTACAACATTTGACAACATATTTTTTGGTGAAAAAAGGGTCGACGACATAATACAAAAGTATTAAAAATACTATAGAATGATACACAAATATCAAGTTAAAATTAATTTATGGGTAGCTAACGAGCTCAGGATTGCTGAAAAGTTTTTCGAGAATCTTTCATACATTATTTTCCAAAACGATTTTTCATAATTAGCACACTATCACACCATAAAGAAAATCTGGAAATTAACCCCTTATCTGACAAATGTGCATAATGAAAGAATAATGTCTACTGAGTACATCATATTGAAACATTTTTTTAATACTATTAAGTAATACTGATTTAAAGCATAATTAAAATTATGCAAATTTATTGCAAAACAATACTAAAACTTATTCCGTCGTCGACCATTTAAAACAAGAGAAAAAATGTCGCCAAAGTCGTAATTTAATGATTACACCAGCTGAGCTGTAATCCATTAAATAAATTATTTTACATTAAACGAGTCAACGATATTATGCATTAAACTACAATATTTGGCGACATTTTTTGGTGAAAAGAGTCAACAAAATTAATATTAAAGTACAACTGATATAGAACTGATACACCATCTCAAAAATTAACTAACTCAATTGTTAATGAAAAATTACGACTAAAACATAATAAAACGAGACATTTTTCATTAACGCACAGATGATTCATATGGCTTATCACTAACGCTCAAATAAGAGATGGATCGTCTTAATCACAATATTAATTTTTCTAACCGATTATTATGAATTGGACAATTTATATAGTTGTTTAGAACTTAAAAATATTTCATCAATTTACCTTAAGTAAATGAATTTACTTTCTATCAAAAGAAATATCTAGATAACATAACTTAGAAAATTAATTCAATATTTTAGCCTCGCAAGTTTTTTTCACTCTTCATTTCATTCTGACATTTAAATAACACAGGAATTGAGAGAAAAAATTTCAAACGATTTTTACGAGAGCTTTTAAATTAATCCAATGTCAACAAACGGACAGGTGTTTTAGAAGAACGACAGAAGAAAAAAAATTGGGTGGGGCTGTCACAAAAAAAAAAAGCACTGAATCATTCTTTGCAAATTTACGGGGATCGCCCATTCTTGCTTTTAAAACACACCCAACAGCCTTTCAGCAAGCTATTGGAGAACTTTTTTTCACCACCTTCTTTTCACATTCACAACCCGGGATTTCCCTCATCATACGCAAAACGAGAGAGTACGTGTATTCGTGTTTATTTTCAGTTTAAAAATAAAAGAATGGTCTTCCGCGCTAGAAATCCAATGCGGTTGAGTACCAATAGTTTAAATTTCACTTGTTGCAACGAAGGTTAAAAATGTGTGCAACTACACTCGTACTAATTTATTGACAAATTAATGAGCGATTGCTATTTGAATCTAAAACTTACTCAGTGGATATTTATTATTTAACAATTAAAATTGGAACATTCGCTTTACATTAAATAAAACTTCAAAAAATATCGTTAAAATTATATATATATACATATATTCGCTAAAATGTCATTTTTTGCACACGAAGATACTTTTGAAATCAACAGAAAATTTGCCAAAAATTAAAATATAGCAATCAATCACTTAATAATATATATTCAAAGTAGAGTTTACGTTTCTCAATTCAAACAATATTTTATTACACAATGTTTGAAAAGAATTTGAAAACATTTAAAAACAGTGATTTCAGAATAAAACTTTTATGGTTAGTTGCTAGAGTTAATAGGTATTTAAAACTTTAAAATTATTTATAATAACAGCAACAATTTCAAACTAAGAAAATTTAAAAATCATATTATGATTCAAATCTCGGGAGTCTGAAAATGAATTATTTATCATTTTATGTCATCAAATCATTAAAATACTTAAAGAATTGCTCATTTCAATCTTTATATATTTAAAAAAGAAACTTATGTTAAAATGAGAAATTTTATGCTCTATAAACACAATTCCAAAAAAGAAACAAATATCATGAGTCATGACAACTATTTACATGATTTAATTAATTTTTTTCGAAACATTTGACTTCATTAACAGATTAAGTCGATAATACGGAACACTAAAGTTGTAATTGATATAAAGTATTCGTGTTCATAATTTCCTTTAAGATTTTGCATGAATTGACAAGACGTTAATATAAGCACCAAACGAATATTCAAGCACATCATAAACATCTGTACATGTTTTGAAAATATTACCAATAGAGAAATTCAAAATCATATTTAAACTTTTGTCATAACTTTTCGATAGTAGCATAATTTTAAATTTCGATTAAATTAATGAATAATTAACATTTTAACGTCTAACTTTATTTTGATTAATCTACTACTAAAAATTCTAAACGCAAGTTTAATATATAATAATAATAATAATAATTGAAAAGAAAAAGCCCTGCACTACGCCATAGTTAAAACAGGAAAAATGTAGTTTAAACACCGTGCAAAGCAACGAGAAATAGATACACGCCAGTATCCTCTTCCAATGCAACAATTTTATTGACCATACATAAATCGTCTTAAACATAAAATGCCGATTTTGGCGAATAACTGAAAATTACACAGGCACTTGCAAAAATACATTATTTATGTCGAGGATGTTGATTTTTTTTTTTTTCTGTTATATATTCATTAGTTAAGTTCGACATTAAGATTACAAAAGAAATGATGATTTTCAATTTACACATATATAGGTACCAATCAGGAAATAATTTAGGCTAGTGTGATTATTTCAGGAGATCGGTGAAAAAAATTAGTTAGTCAAAAAAAATGCTTTTAGAAATTTTCTTTAAAAAAATAAATAAAAAAAAAAGTAATTTGTGAATTTTTTCTTTGAATTTTTGTCTGTTTTGGGAATAATTATCCAATAAAATATTAAAAATTTAAATGACATCTACAAGGGAACGAAACTATGACAATAATTTGATATAATCATAAGAAAGAGCATGTTATGTTTCATAAACATAACGATAGGATTAAATAAGTAATGGTAGGTGAACTGCAAAAGCCCATTTCATCATAAAAGTATGGCTTTTAACACAAATATTATTTAATGTAATTTATTACTTCAAATATTTACCTAAGAATTAAATTTCTTCGACATTTCAAGCTTTATTGAAAATAAAAATTACAATTTAAAAATTCCTACCCAATTAGTGAACATGTAAAATACTATCACTTCAAATAAATAATCTAAATTTTCTCAAAATATAAAGAATTTCCGTTTAATCACGCTAAAATTTGCAACCATTTCGAAGCATTATACGACACTATTAAGTTAATAAGTAAACATTTCATATTTAAATACACTAGTTACAAAATACCTTCAACGGCAAACAGTGAATAATTCGGAATACGAAAAAGAATGTAATTACTTCAATAAAATAAACACTCAACACGAAAGCAGGCAGAAATCATAGGAGATCCCCTTCACACACATATTCTATAAACTTATTCTAAATCTAAAACGCTGGGTGAATAAGATGGGCTCAGCTGGTAAGGGAAGGAAGAAAAAAAAAAGTTTATCAGCAGAAAAAATAGTAACAAGCCTGCTACCTTTCAGCCATCAAAGAAAGGGAAAAAAAAAGAATATGAGTGTGCGGGTTGAGAAAGATATAAACAGAGCAGGCGGAAAAAGAAGGGAGATCGTGCAAATATACAGGCACTGGGGGTGAAAAGGTCCCTTTTCCGGTGGTGCCTCGCGATAACATCCGGCGGTAAAAACCTCGAACGCAGTGAAAATATGCCATGAATAAAAATTCTGCCAGTGCTTTCCCAAAACGTCAAAAGCATGGTGTTCCTGCACCATGCACTTGAGGTTTCATCACCGCCTGCCACCATCACATTTTAAGTTGCCATCTGTGCAGCATAGTAGATGACTTGGGTTATTGGAATTATTGAAATATTCACACTTTAAATAGAAAAAGAAACTAATCATTGAAGAGAATTTTCTTTTTTGCATGCATACTTGTATTATTTAAAAAATAAAAAAAATTATAATACCATTAATATTACCTTTAAAACTACTAGATATTTTTTTCTCAATTTCAATGCTAAGTTATTCAAAATTAAAATAATAAACCTGTCCGAAAAATATTAAAATAAAATTATATTTTTTTGCCTAATATTTATGACCCAACTCAATCTTAAAAGAGTGCAATCAAGAAAATAGGAAAATCAATATACAAGAAAACTTTATTGATCTTAAAACCTATTTTTGAAATTAACTCTGTATTAATAAGTTACATTTAGATTGGAACAAGGAATTTTTACAATGTTAAATAATTTCCATCAATTAACTCAAGAAAGAAAATATTTTTCCATCAATTAAGAAAAGAAAGAAAGCTAAGATTTTATTAATAAGCAAGAACTATGAATTTATAAAAATATTTACTCTATAATTATGACTGAAAACATTATTTCATGATAAATATTCACAGTACCAACTTTAAGGAGGAAAATTCTTTACAACTTTTTACACACATAATTAATCACACTCAATATTAGGAGTTATCCCTACATTTTCTCACACTTAATTTTTAAAAATAGCTGAAATTTTTCAAGAATTCAAGAAATCTTGCTTGCACCTGTAGTACACAACTTCTGATAAACCAATTGACATTTATTTTTGATTTCCTAACTCTAAATTTTAAACCCAGAATCAAAAGAAATTCATGTTAAAATATATACTATATAAGAAAATTTAAAAATATTCAATTGGTATTGAATTATTATTGTAGATATTTCAAATTAAGATTCATAAACATGTGATTCAAATATCAGCTTACCCATCGTTTTTAACTCTGACACTCTTACATTTTTCTATTAATAACAAAACTCTCTTCCCCAAATTGGCATATTTATCAGTCAATAGTTCATTAAATTTCTAATCCAATTTGCATAATTTTTTTATTTATTTATTTTAATATTTCTTTAAGAAAATACTCTACTGATGTCTTCAAATAATTGGATTCATATCAAAAAGTTCAGAATATATTTTCGAAAGTGTAATTTTTCATAGAGTATTAGAGTTACACAAAAGATAAATAATAAAATTTTAAAATGAATGCAATATAGCATAATTTTAACATTGCATTATATGTATGAATAATAGTGACTGTGGGTTTTATTTTAAATTAAAAATGTATCAGTTTGTTACTTAATAGAAAGAGCATGATCATGAAGAGATAAATTTAATCCTGATCATTGGGAAATTGATGCAGCATATCTGATAGGTTGTTAACTCAGAAGCTTCCCATAATTTCCATTATTTTAAGATTTTTTTTTTACGAAACATGAATATAGCCCACTATTTAAGAATGTTTGCATTACACAATATTAGTAAATGCTCAAATGTTCATAAAATGGAAGTTCAGCCTATAACAGTTAAGGCTATCATATCTATGCACTAATAATTTCACTGTTAGTCATTTCCCATTTCTTGCTATAGAATGAAATCAAAAATACTTGAAACACAAATTGGAAAAAAAAAAAAAAAAGTAACTTTTACTCCAAATGTAACCACTGAATAAAATCTAATCATTCTATGATTTGATTCCACTAAATTTGTAAGAATATCAAGTTATTTCAGATTTGTTTGTCTTGCTTAAATGATATATAGAATGGGATCTACAATTTTAGGTCGATTTCAAACCACTACAAATACTTCAACTGGAAGTGGGAATTGAATTCATGAACTATCAAACCAAAAGTCATAGTATTAACTATTCATTTCCCAGCTTGGTTATCAAGAAAGCAGAAAAATATAGTGATTATAAAATAAAACAGATTTTAAATAATACATTCTTTAAAAAAATTAAAAAAATTTTAATGTAAATATGTATTAACAATATTAATAGTTTACTAAAAATGAAACAGAAAGAAACAATTTCTCCATAAAATATAAAATGTTTCCGGAAAAAGTATGAATACTTCATGTTACAAAAATATTTTATAATTATAGTGATAAAGCAATAACATGCTATCTAATAATTGTACAAATTAAAAGTTATTTAAATTAAAGAAAAAATTATAAATTTAAATAAATTAGAATGAAATATTTTCCAAACAAAAATCAATTATTTTTATATAAAACAATTACAAAATTTTTCCAGTTTCATTATAGTGTTATAAATATATAGTTTGTAAATGTCTATTAATATTTTGTACTCACTACTAAAAGTAAAATGTTATTCAAAAGTTGCATATGTCATATTCAGTAAAATAGTTAATTTATTTCAGTAATATTTTTCATTTTGAATTGGTATTTTAGCAGCTTCTTTATAGTTAATAACAAAAGATTAATAACTTGGTCGGTGAATCAACAAAATATTTCTTTAATACAATTTTTTTCACTTAAAAGTTACATATAAACAGATCAATTTAACTGTAATTAAGACAACAGAGAACTGAATTCATAGATTAATTGACAGCCAAAGCAGAAGACGAAATAACAACTACTATAACTTAACAATTTAACTGATTTTACAAAAACTTAACTATAAACTATAAAAATATAATTAGGTTCTTAACCATTATAATTTTTTTTTTTTTTTTTTTTTTTTTGGAACAAATGCAAATAATGAAAACAGAAAGTTTTGGAAAAAAACGAAAACAATTCGATATAATATAAACACTATAGAATATATGACTAAAATTATAAGGAAATTTTAAAAATTAAAAAAAATATTTGAATTCGTTTAAGCCAATTTATAAATAAAGTAATTACAAAAATTACTTTAGGAATGAATATTAAGATGAAATCCCCTTTATACTATTAAATAACAATGACGATGAAACTAAAAAAAATATTTTTTCATATATTTTAAACATTATTAATAAGTTAAACATTATTACAACAAGTTTAATAAATCACACACGCAATTGTAAAATAGTCAGTATTTATATATATTTAAAAACTTTTAAAATATAACTATAACTATTTCTTGTAAACCAATTAAAAAAGGATAAAAATCATGCAAAAGATAATAAAAATAACAATATATATATTAGTTGATGGAATCGAAGTCAGCATTAATACGAAGTTTTAAGAAAATATAAAATCGCACTTTTTCTACCCCTCAAGCAGTAAACAAATAAATTATGAGAATTAATTAAAGTGCTGTGTCTAAAATAGTACGTTAATAAAAAACAACAACCATTGAAACATGCAAATTTAAAACTTCCCATAACAAACAAACATCGGACTATAGTAAGATTATATTTCATGTGCTAACGGAGATGCCAAGGCATCGGTAGTCATAAGAAAAACTTAAAGGATATCATTCAAACAATGTAATTTTACCTTATTCTTTCCTTGTATCCACAGGTAGACTGATCAATAGCATTCAATAAAAAAATTTTCGGAATATTATAAAACAACCAAGAATATTATAAAAGTACGAAGAAAACTTCTAACTTTCGCGATCCAACTGGTAAACAATGATCGCTTCCAGCATAACCACAACATGCACACGCATGCACTATAATTTAAATAACAATAATGAAATGAATGACACTTGTTATGGGTTAAATTTTTAGTAACAGATATTAATACCGGTTACCATATTATAATAACCGAATAACATTAGGAACTAAAAAGTAACCGCAGCAACTTGTTTATATTACACTTTAAATAATGTTTTGAATCTGTAACACCTGTTGATGATCTGAATCACACATAAAGCCCGAGTTAGATGAACTGATTAATTCACAATTTTGTAAATTATCTTGGATAAAAAAAAATTAACCTAAGTTAAGACATTTTTTTTTTTTCCGTTTACGTTCTCTTCAGACTTTTTTGGTATTAAACCACTTGATAGCTTTAATTTTGCTTTAATTTGAGTTAGTTTTGATTTCGTCGCTTAAAAATTAAAAATGAATGTACTGATCTAAAGTAAAAAATTCATACTTTTAATTTCGTGATAAACCATAAATAATTGAAAGTACTGATTTCTTTACAAAATAATCAACTAATTGAATATATTCTATAGAACTCATCCCTAATCATAAAAGCTCTTGAAGAGTGGGGTTCTTTTTATAATTCCCTTGTAGGGTTAAAATTAAACACTTAATTTAAAAAAAATGTATTCTTAAGTTAGATAAAGAACTCTTTTATATATTTTTTATTTATTTTTATATTTGCAGTTTTTTTTTTTATTTTATTGAATGATATTCAGAAAACCCTGGTAATATTTTGAAAATCAAAATGATTCAGCAGACTTTAATGATATGAAAGCTTACACATACAGACGCAAATACAAAATTTAATAAAAACATCAAATTTATTTTACGCCAATTAATCATAGAAACTGTAGATTTCCATTAGTTTATCAAAATGTTTTGGTTGAAAATAACGTTGTTGGAAGGTAGATACAAAATAACTAAAATATATTTATTTTACATCATCTTATAATTTAAGTTTTAGAGTCAATTAATTATACAAGAATAAAAATTTTCTCTTTTATGAATAAAAATTTTCATAAAAGTAAATAATGCAGAGAAATTTGTTTTCATTTTACATTCTTATATATTTATCGCGACTATAAGCTGTAATAAGCAAATATGCATAAATTCCATGAAATTTTAATTAGAGGAATCTAGGATAACATTCGAACTGAAAACGAACTTGGTTCTATCTCAGCAGACAACATGCAGTAATGACTACTTTTGTTGAGAACCGTTACTAATATATCTATTATTTCAGTAACTGGTTCCATTGGGTGTGTTCAAAAGGAAATTGTAGCACAATGCAGGAGAATAACTAAAAGTTTCACAGTTTTGCTTTACTGCCATCTATTGAGATAAAAATAAAATAAAAGGATAATTTTAACGAAATAGCCAAAAAATATAGGGATAAGTTCTGGAGAGAAAAGAGACATCGTCACTATTTATCAAATTTTGTGGTAAATAATTATATTTAATGTACTTTTTTAACAAAATTTTGCACACCAAAGTCGAGAAAATTATTAAAAAAATTAAATATTTTATTTAAATTGTATTATTGGCATAATTATTTTATTTCTGAATTTAGAAAAAAAAAATTTAGATTTTAATCATGAAAATATTCAATGCTTCGTAAAATTTTTGTATCAGTAGGATGCTTTAAATTTAATAAACTTTAATAATGTCTTAATTTTTTAAAACATAAAATAATCAAAACTATGCATACTTGATTATTATAGCAGAAATATTAAAAGTAAATGTCACAAATTATTAATTTATTGTGGATCTTTTTTTATCATAAAATGCCAAATCGAATTTATGCATATATTTCAAAGGCACTACACATTGCTCTTAATGTTATAATGAAACTTTAATAATTAAAATAATATATATTGTTTAATTCGAAGCTCTGTGTGGTAATAACTTTTGTTTAACTTAAATTCGTTAATCTCATAAAGAGGCAATATAACATTTTTAAGATTTTGTTTATTGAAATTAATTAAAAATGAGCACTTTTTAATATAAATTTATAAATGTGTAATATTTTATGAAAAAATTCATATTATACTAAAAAAAATTTTTAAAAAAATGATTATAATGAAATTAAAAATTTTATTTAAAATTCGAATTAAATACAAGAATTTTAAATAAAATTCTTGTAATTATAATAATTTTAAATAAAATTAATTAAAATAAAATTTATTTTAATTTATATTTATTTAAATATAAATTAAAATAAATTTTTATTTCACTCCTTGATGATCCTTGTGGTAATTAAAAAATGAACTATAAAGGAAATAATTATTAAAATATTTATCAAGACTTTCAAATACGCAATAATAATATTTAAAAAAATATAATAAAAAATTTTTTGCGCAATGTTTTGGGAATTTTCGAAAATCGCTCTTATTTTTCTAGAGCAAATTATTTAAGGAGTTGAAGGTAATAAGTAAAAGGTTTCTTTGTGGTGACTGTATCATAATTTCATTACATCACTTATAAGAAACTAAAAACATTTGAGATAAATATAATATTTTTTTATATACCCTGAAAGATTAATTACTTTCAATTATCATAAATTACGATTCCAAGTAAGAAAGAATCAAAAGCATATTATTAATACATACCCAAATAAATATGAATTAAATATCAGTATCTCTTTAAAAAAAAAAAAGTACAAAAAATATGTACAGAACTCATTTTTACATACACACATCAAAAGTCTATGAAATGTTTACTATTTTCTTTGAGGGAAGTAAATATTACTTCAAACACGGAATTCTCGAAAATAATTTATTGTACAAACAAAATAATTAATCTTGTCGTTTCAGGATCAAAAATTAAACTTACAAATTTATAATTCTGCTTTTAAGACATATAAATATCTATCCTCTAATGTGACTTTAAGGAAGTTTTATGCTTGTGTACTTATATTTCTGAACGAAATATCTATTTTCATACTATGATAAAATATGAATATAGTGCATATCTTTCAAGAATTCCTTCATTATAATGTATGTGCTAATACTTATTACTGACTAACATTTTCTTTTTTATACTTTATTATGTAATATAGTGAATTAGAATTTAGTATTGATCTAGATTATTATGAAAGTCTATGATTCACTACAAACATTTCGACATTAATTCTGTTAATTTTTTTATTTGAAACATAAAATATTTAAAGAGTAGCTAATTTTAAAATGTTTCGGTTAGCGTTCAATGATTTAGGTCAGCAGAAGCAGACAATTGGAATAGGAATAACTAAACAATGAAATTGTTGATTATTTTGTATACTGCAATTTCGTATATCTGTGTCTCTTTCTCGTACATATGTAGATATATTCTACAGTAAAATTTATGAGAGCCTAATGTCTATATTCTTCCAGTTTGGTGAAGAAGTTCTAACTCAATTTTGGTGACGATTTCATCAAGTAGGTTGGTTACTGGAAGAGCCCACACCCTTGGCAGGAATGATTTTGGCCTGCGATAATTGTGGCTTCTGCAAATCTTGATAACCCTACTTCGATACATTAGATATGGTAAACCAAACTATTTCTGGAATTTCGCTCTGGCTTGGCACTTTTTTTCAGTTTGTTACTATGAGTGTAGACTCTCCTAAATATTTACTCATCAAGTGACTAAGATTTAAAATTACGAGTCATTTAGCGAAAATGGTGTATATATGTTAAAATTGTAATAATATTTATGAACAAAAGCAAAATTATCTTTTTTTGAATATTAGCAATGTTTTTTTTCTACTATGAGACAAAATTTAAAAAAAAATTAATTAAATTAACAGTAAGGAAAATATATTTTACAGTGCCCCATGCCAAAAATTGGCGATTTTTTTTTTGTATTAATTTTGAAATAATAATTTTTAAACATTTTTTTCCTTAAATATGCATTCTTTCCCAATATTGATAATCAGTGTATTACTTTTACATCATATCCAAGTCAGACATAACATAAATTGATAACTGAGGACACGCAATAATAGTAAGATGTATGGAAATGAAACTTTTTCATTGTAGTGTATTTTGATGATTTCATTCTTATGTATTTTTAAACATTTTAATTGCATATACCTTTGCTATCTTGCCAAAATGATTAGGCGCCAAAAAAATGACCAAGAAAGACCAGGGATTCATTCTTGTACTGGGTACCCCTTGTTTATTGAAATATTTGAGAATAAAGTGTAATTTATTTTAGTTTAGCTTTTGTGCAGTGATTATCTTGTTAATCGGATCTTAACGCGTATCTTAGCGTAAAAAAACAAGCATAAAATAAAAATGTACACGATTGTGTATACTTTTTGATTGATTTATAAAAGACCCTAAATATCACAGAAAAATGTACATGTCCGATGACGTGTTAAACGAAGACCAAATAATTGAAATTTCAGCATTTTATGAAATATGGATGGTGATAAATATTGCAGTTAACGTTATAGCCAAATTGGTTGTAACAGCTTTCATACGATGTTGTTGCACCAGATTGCTTTCCTGCACCTAGACCTGAGTTGGGCTCTATCAGTTAGATGGAAGCAGCCGGGAGGAGTCTGTGATTCTGAAACAGGTACCAAACAGAAGACACCCAATACTTGGTCTGCCACCCCCAGAGGTATCATTTCATTTACGATTCGGTGTAGAATTAAGAAGGTTTTGAACGTATCCATCGACCACAGCAATCCTTTCGGCTTCCACGTATTGGCAAATTTGATCTGGTATAGCAGTGGTTGAAATATACCTAAGCAGTTGTTGTGCAACCATGGACTATACGTTTTCAATAGGCGATATATAGTGAGAACAAGCAGGTCGAGGAAGCAAATAAGTTGGATGGGTAAAGAATTCTTCAACATTGCATGCCACGTGCAGTCTCACATTATTCATTTGGAATATGGCTGATAGCAAGTATTGAAAATATAGGAGGACCATAACCTCAAACACCTAAAAAATAATGCACTGGATGTTCAGTGCACCGATAATGCGTGCTAAAAAGACGCCGGAGTAAAATTGAACAACACTTCAAACCATGTTACAGGATTCCGAAGCAGTATAGTAATGCATAGCGAGACAATTCAGCAGTTTTTCATAACGTTATCTGTAGACTTTAATTCATTCATAGTGGTTTTGCAGCCAGAAACAGGATTCGACAGTAAAGACAATGGCTTTCTATTCCGTTATCCTTGCCCATCTTCCATCGCACCATTGACAGCGGAAACGCCTGTCATTTTAAGTCAAAGATAAAGAATGAATTCCTTGCGAATATTCCACTGCAAACGATATCGAAAGGCGCATTGAATCATCACCCTCTATAGCTAAGAAAGCCTGAACACTCTCTTGTGACGTCATCAACCAATGGCTGAAATCAACCGCTTTCGTTCACGATTAAAATATTCCGAAGGAACTGTGTTTTTATGTTGTTTAAAAAATTCCTCGCAATCAATTACTATAATATTATTAAATTAATATTGATATTGTTTCCACGAAGAATATTAAAAAATTAATAGCAACTATATGTAAAAACTTATTTAAGTATAACTTTAAATGAAAACATTCTATTAATTCTAGTCAATGAAATTTTATTCAATATTGGATATTAATTTTCCTTGGTGTACTTTCAACAGAAATATATATCTGTGGTAATTATATATTAATGTGCTAAATCTAATAATAGAATTATTTTTATGAAAATTATATATATATTTAATTAATCATTCCTGTGCACATTTTTTTTTAAATTCAAGCAAAACATTTTGGGTGTTATAATTTATTCTAAAATAATAATTAGCAACATAATCTATTATGAATTTAAAATATTTCTTTAAAATTAATTGAATGCAATAAACATGATTAATTTATTAGCAAAATATATTCCCTGCGTATGATAGATTTATAATATTCAATGCATTTAATGGGTGAGATAATTTTGTATGGTTGAAGAGGAAAAGACAATCAGAAAAATAAAAAGTAATTTATTAGAATCATACTTTCTTCATATTTTTTCTAAAAATAATGCATAAATTTAGTATGAAAAAGAAATATTAACATAAACATTTTCTTTAAAAAATAATGCAAGTTTGGCAATTTGAAATCTTATACATACAATGACTAAAATTAATAAATTATAAAATTAATAATTATTTTATTTTCCTATGAAAATTTATATTTGAACGATATGACTTTAATGTCGAATAAATTTAAAAAAAAAATCTATAGGAATTTACTTTTGATTTCATTTGAAATTTTCTATTACTGTTAATGTTATTAAAAAAAATCAAAATTAAAATAACTAGCCAAACATGATGCAAATGAAACAATAAAATTAATTTACTTACCCTGGAATGTTTGGTCACTTCCATGTTTTCTCTCGGAATTGCCCGAATCCATTTGTGTTTTAAATCTTCTTCACGTGGGAATCGAAACAGAGAAACTTTGGGTCCATTATCATAGTTGCCTTTACAGGCAGTTACGCAACATTTATAAGGCATGTTCTTGATTATTGTACAGAATAAAAACAATATATTTTGAAAAATAAGTCGAAAATGAGTGATTTGTTTATGGTAAACAACACAGTAACAAGCCTCTGTTCAAACGTCAAGAAAGCGACAGCCTTCGGATGCAACGTCACAGCCATTTGGTCACGTGGTAGTCAGGCTTTCTGCTATTAGAAGGTACTGGTTGAATCTATCCAACGCTTTGCAATTTCAAATTAGTTTTGTTAAATTTGGCAAATAAATCAGTTATGTAGGCTGTTATTTTTTGAGTAGTTAAATTATGTCATAAATCAATGTCTTTGGTTGCAAGAATTCCAACTATGAATCAAAGAGCGCATACAGTCGATTTAAACATACATTTTTAGATAATCAAAATACTTTATGTGAAGTAGTAAACGAATATAAACATCGCCATTTTTTAAAGTTGGGCAAATTATCTCTCACTGACGGTATTTCTTTTTATTTTGTTAACTGTTGTAATGACATTATACAGTAATTAGTGCAAACGTTCGCTAAAATGTTTTGTGACTAAATAATGGCGATGAATGACACAATATACTGAAAATACATTTGTAACTGCTTGTTTTAAGTATGCCAGAAAGTTTCGGTATCTAACATTATCTAAGCACTATCAGTAGCAACAGAAATGATATTAGTCTAAAATAGGCTTGTCAGATTTCTGAAATAAACAGCTGATCATTGATTATTTTCACATCGGATACACCAAGAAGACTGCCCTTAATAATTTCAGCAGAAGTTACGGCATTTTCCCAAACAACAAAATTTGTTTTGGACAGATTACCCCATGAAAACTGTCCAGCGTTTCCACAGCTAGTCAGTCTCCTAGAAACCACGTATGGAATGCATTTTTCATTAAAGCCATCAAATTCTTCTTTCATAATCTTACGGACTTGCTTATTTAGACTCCTGTAGATATTCCTTTCTCTTCCATAGTTTTTATACAGAACAAAAATAAATCACAAAGTAATTGCCATAAAGAATCTTTTACAGTTAATTATTTTAGACATTTTAAGTTCTATAAAATTAAATTTACTTTTTACCTGGACGTGAAGTAAACCAGCCGGGACACTAGGATTTTCTCCGAAACCTGGAGTGTCCCGGTCAAACAGGAACGTCTGGCAAGCATCGTTAAGAGTAGTTTTGTATTGAAAAATCTTATTAATATAATAAATATCTTCCGTATTGTGGTTTCTAAACATTTAGCAAATCATAATTCTTTGCATTTACAAATCTTACATAAATTGAAATAAAGCATCGTCTTCTGATAAAGTGGACTCATCAAGCTATGTAGAAAATTCAGAAGTTCAAGATTCATATTACCTCTCTTACACCTAGTAAAATAAGTTCTTTACCAATAATATATGGCTTTCCGGATTTTACATCAATAAAAGAATATTATAAGAAGAACGCAGTCTGTCGTCATCTCGCTTGGACGCAGTCTATGAATTGTTGCAATAACGGTGCTTTCAAATACACATGTGTCCATAATTTAAGGATAACGCCAAAACGGATAACTTAAAGTTATCTAAACAAAACAAATGTAATTTATTTATAAAATTCATGCATTAAACAAATGAGAAAAAATAAAAGATACGGTATATGTATGATACCAAGCACATAACTCAAGCCATGATTAGAGCTCCCTAGAGCACTTATACCACATATTCTTCTTACAACAACTGAACAGCATGTTTTTGGGATGATATTTAATACATCGTATGCCTCCCATACGACTAAATACGTAAAAATTTGAAGCATGTTAAGGATTGCATTATCAAGCTGAACTTAGAGCAGAGAACTCCACTCAGCATGAAATGCTCTCCGAAGGTCCGATACAAATGTAAGAGGTGGTTGACAATTTGTGATTCATCGACCAAGCATGTCCCAAATATGCTTTGTCTGACCCAAATCCAGTGAGAATACTGGTAATTCCTTCTGGTTCGATGGTCATAAAGAAATTACCAGTAATACGGGTGATATCCTTCTACTGAAGGCAGTCATTGAACAATGAGGATGGACGTTGTCATTTACAAACTTAAATTCCAGTAAGCCATGGATGGCACCAATAAGCCAAAACAAACTGACGTTATTCTAGGATAATGGCACGATAAATATGGCCTGCCATGTCTTAGATTCGTTGACATTTAATGATATTATCTAGGTGGGACCCAGTACCTGGCATTCACGATACGAACGTTCGACCTGGTCGAACTACAAGTTGAACTTTGACTTATGGGAAAACATAATAGAAACTTAGAAACTCCCTGTGACAGTGTCCATATTGCATGTTCTTTACTCCAAACTAATCCTAGTGATAGAAAGTTACCCTGAGCGGAACACAATCAGTCAGATCTGTGAGCATATATACCATACTGTCTCAATCGTCTATACACAGTCTGAAAGTAATGAAAAAGCTGACAAACGTGCAGTACAGGGGTCATATTCTAATATAATTGGTGTTGTATCTTTCTGTGGCAACAATTTAAAAATTGTTAAAGGAGCTAATCTTAAATGGGAAAACCAGAAGAAAGCTGAAATTTGATTTTTCTGGACATCGAAACGATAAATAAGTGATTTAAAAATCATTTGCGAAAATTGCTTCCTAAATTTTTAAATGCCCAAGACAGAAGATATAAACATTTATGGGAATCATTACAAATTTCAGAAAACAACTTTATTCGATGGGATTTTTGCTCCTATGTGTAAAAAAAGCCATAAAAGTGAGAAAACGGTGCATAAAATCGTATATGAAAGTGATATCCTTTTTCTTACTCGATTTACCACTATAGGTATTCTCGATACTAAAGAATTATTTATGCCTTATCACCATAAAGGGCGTATCTGACTTCTTACATTAAGTGACTGACTTGCATTTTCTCGTGTACGCACATACATGATTTACACAGAATTAAACCGTGATAACATAACTAAATTAAAAGGATGATTTGGTTCTTTACAATGATACAATAAACAGGCAAGTGCTTTTCGACAACATTAAAACAGCCAAAATTTGAAACACTAATATCTCGTTACAAGGAATTTATTCACAAAAAAGCCAAAGAAATGATAAAAATACATCAACTAAAATATTTCATTTTTAAAATCATTTTTCGGAAAATGAACAACATATTTGTATTGTAATTGCTAAATGTTCGAACACAAAATTATAAATTGCAGTACGGAAGTCAAATGTGTTGGTTTAAGAGAGTGATAGTCACTGGAATTTACGTTTAATTGCAAAGTAAAACCTAACGTTATATAAACTTCAGATATATATCAATTTATGCATATTTATATACATATAAATTTCCATAAGCAAATTCAGATTGATAAGAATCAACGAGAAGTTATGAAAATATTTGTAAGAAACAAATTCATTGTCAAATATAACAAGTATTGGCATTAATCAAAAAGGATCAAGAAATTTTAATTTTATTTTTTCACTATATAAAATCTTGATGAACATAAGTACCCCGTGATACGAAACCTTCAAGCAAATGCATATTATTAAATAAATAATTACCTTTTTCAGTGCAAATTTCAAATCTAATACCATCATTTTATTATAAATGGGATATAATTTGTAACATTGAATTGATATTCACCATTGAACGTGAATGAATTTAATATACTTTATACAACAGTACCATAACTTTTATTATTTTTTCACTACTCTATTTCTTTTTTAATGACTTTAATTGAAAAAATTATTATAAAACTTTAATAATTTTTTCTAAAAAATTTTCATTTTAAAATGTCCTTAATTCCTATCGATATATCAACCAATTGATAATTTTCCCTCTAGAATGCATTGTATGTACTATTAAATTAATGGACATACAGCTTCACACATAGTGGTCTTGGATAAACGATGGATGAGATTTGGTTTGTTTGATATTCAAACCAGAAAGTTGACATTTAAGAGCTGATTTTATAGAGACACAGGTTCTGAACAGCTAGAAGTACCTGCTCCTGGAACAAGAGTCAAATTCATGAACTTTAATCATGCAGTTGCGAGATCATCCCTTACACGAGGGAAAAATTAACTTTCTGCTGCTATTGATAAAAATAAATTTATTTTAACAATAACCTTAAAGAAATTTTAATATTGGCGTAAGCATGGCATCAGTTTTAAGATTTAAAGGAGATTGTTCACAAATATTGCTATGATAGTAGGGTGAGAGCTACAAGCATCTTAGCATAAAGCTCCAAAAGTGTCCGCCATAACCGACCGACCAGTTGTTAGGGCATCTAGCTACCACAAATATTGCCGTGGTAGCCGAATGACTGTTGTTCGATTCCCAATGCCGCCAAAGACGCACCGAGTACATGCAAAACACCTGCTCGTTAAATACGTGGAATCGAAAGTCCTGTGGTCGGTCATCGAGCAGTTACCATAGGTGTAATGGTTTTGAGAAAATTTCCTCCTCCGCCAGATCAATATCAAAATTAAACAAGTGGATTCTCTGGTGGTGCCATCTATTGGAGGAGTTTAGAACAAATTGGTACTTTAACTTGGTGGTGCTCTGATTAAACGAAAAATGTCTACAGACTTAAATTCGCAGAGCCAACGATATAGCGAGCTTTTTTAAGTGTGATAAGTAACAACACAAATATTGCAATTATCAATTTAGAATTCTATTAATTACTGAATTTTTCTTAGATCTAAATCGTTCTCTCTGATTGATTTAGTGGATGTTCTGCCTTTATAATTTTGCCTTTTCTTCTGTTCTATTGTCAACATATTAATGGAATGACTGCTTCTTAAGCCGATGTGTAGATCTTTATATGTGAAATCGATTTACAATATTAACAAAATGAACTTCGGCAATATTCTCAGACACTCGATGGTAAAGTTCGCCTTGTTTGTTGCCTCTGAAAGAATACGATTTGAAGACAAGCAGCAAAATCGTCAACAAGTCGGATTTATGACGCCGTCTCAATACGATGTGACGTAGACGAAACGTTATTTGACGTTAAGGATATTTTTTTGGACCAATGAGAATTATAATAAAGTGATGAACTCAACTAGAACGAAAGAAGCAACCATTTTATGATTAATAAAAGAAATACTAAAGTGCATTTACATAGGGAAATTGTAAATTAAAAATTCTAATCCATTAAAGACTTCATTTGCACAGTTGGTCATTATAGGCATCTTGAATGATGAACCATTAATTTTTAATTCAAAAGAGCCTATAAGGCATCTAATTTTATACCAGGAACAGAGGTGTTGGAAAACTTCCATGTGGTATCTGAAAGTAGCAGTATTTTTTAAACCAGCATGGGAAACTGCAGGGTGACATTTTATGACAAAAAAGTTGTACGGGATGATACGTAAGTACCGCTGATATAGATGTTATCCCATTTCCATGAACTTGGTGATAGAAACTGAAGTTTTTTTAAGGCGAAAAGCTAAACTGAACATTAGTAAACTGTAGATTGATTAGTTGGCAGAATGCAATCGAGCATAAAATCTTTCTCGAAACAACAATTCTCTAAGTTTTTTCTGAACAGAACTAAGAATAAATTTCATAACTTAGTTTAGTTATTAACTTTTTATATTTAACTTAATCATATATTTTTGTCTAGTACCTTTTTTCTTATCGAAATCTTCAGAAAGATGTATTGAAGCACTGTCAGAATTCCTGGTAAATCTCATGGGAACTAAATGTTTTCCCCCTAATAAATAGAGGAAGTAATTATAATCTGGAAGTGTTCATGGTAAATATTTTTATCATTTTAATTTAAAGCCTGTCACTATAAAATTAATATTTCATGAATGATATTACTTATTCCATGAAGATTCACAGCGTAACAGAGCAACGCCCTCTAACGGTCATAAACGAATTGAGGGAACCGATAACCAGGACCGGAAACAAATTTTGCATAATTTAAAAATACAAATAACAAATTACAAGCAGTTGATCAAAATCATCGCATAGAACTCAAAAAAACTAAAAACGCTTAATAAATTCCTCTTAAACATCAACACATTTTGAATATAGATCTTCCTAAAATAATAGAGACAAAAGTCGGAGCAGTTAAAATTCTCAGAACAGCTACCAACCTACCTATCAACCTATGAGCTCTAACCCTTGAGACTGCTGCTGTTCTTACGTTTTCATTTTTGTGTTGTGTGTGTATTTTCTCTGTGTTGCATAAATGTTAAATAAATATAGAAATAAGCTAGCCGTGTGTAAAATTATTCTTCACACCTATGACACAGAAAATTTGGCGCCCAACGTTGGGCCGAATTCGAAACGATAAGAATACTTTTGTTGTGATTTACATTTTGTTAAATCGTCGGAGTTAATGAGTTAACCCAAACTCATACAATCTAAATTCATATTGTTTAACCAAACAATCATATATCAATTAATTTTGGCTTATCCAAGCTTTAAAAAAATTATTACGAGCACCAGATCCGGTTACATGTCTCTTTGTTATACATTTCTATTTTATGATTATTTTGTTTGTTTTGTATCAATGTATGAAGTGGTTAATACTATTATATATATATATATATATATATATATATATATATATATATATATATATATATATATATATATATATATATATATATATATATACACACTACTGGCCATTAAAAAAAATTGCTACACCAAGAAGGCGACATGCTACAGACGTGAAATTTATACGAAAGGAAGAAGGTGCTGTGATATGCAAATGATTAGTCGCATCCGTGTTTGTCGGCATCGTAGTGAACGCACACTGGCAGTGTATATTCGTCATCGTCATACTGGCCCATCACCTGGCGTGATGGTATGGGGTGCCATTGGATACATGTCTCGGTCACCTCTTGTTCGCATTAACGGTGCTTTGAACAGTGCACGTTACATTTCTGGTGTGTTACGACCCGTGGCTCTACCGTTTATTCGAGCCCTGCGAAACCCTACGTTTCAGCAGGATAATGCCTGACCGCATGTTGCCTGTATTGTACGGACCTTCCTTGATACGGAACATGTTCGGCTGTTGCCCTGGCCAGCACGCTCTCCAGATCTTTCACCAATAGAAAACGTCTGGTCAACGGTTGCTGAGCAACTGGCTCGTCACCAAACGCCAGTCACTACGGTTGATGAACTGTGGCATCGTGTTGAAGCTGCATGGGCATCTGTACCTGTACATGTAATCCAATCTCTGTTTGACTCAATGCCCAGGCGTATAACTACTGTTATTACTGCCAGAGGTGTTTGTTCTGGGTACTGATTTCTCAGGTATATATATATATATATATATATATATATATATATATCCAGCCAAATTTTTTGAAAATTTAATCACTTGTTATTTCTAGTATAATATATTTGTCCAAAAAATATCATTTTGTTATCTGCATTTCTTCCTGGTGTAGCAATTTTAATGGCCAGTAGAGTGTATATATATATATATATATATATATATATATATATATATATATATATATATATATATATATATATATATATAATGTGTTTAAGTAGTCATGTAATTTAATCATTTATACTGAATATTAAAAGCGAAATCAGGTTACTTTAAAAACGAAATTCGCAAAATTGTTTGAAAATAAGTGAGTCACACAAACTACCGTCGCCGAGAAGCAACGAGATTGTTTGTTTTCTATTCTTTTAGGAATGCGATTCTGTTCTCGCAACAGATTTATTACTTTCAAGTGCCTTTCGAAGGAAGGAAGGGCTCCCTGTTTTTCTCGTTACTAAATAATTCTTAAAAGAGACTCTTATTTCTCTATGAATTAATATTTTATTTTATAGAAAATAAGTATAATATTTATTGAAATTGAAACTTATTCAATAAATAAAGTCATATGTGTCCATTGTATTATATATAATATTGTTTGCATACATTTGTTTAATTATTAAATTGCATTTAAATAATTTTAGCAGTAATGAAAAAAAGAGATTTTATCAATTTTATAGATATGTAATCTTTCATACCTGTTCTGTTTTAAATCAAAAACAAAAGTATTGAATTAATAAAGCAAAACATTGTTGAGTGTTATTTAAATGAAAGTTGTTTGAAAATTTTTTTGATTCTTGTATTGATCTTATTTCTGCAGAAAGTATGTATTTTTGTACATTTGTTACATTATTTAATTATTCATATTTTTGCGAATGCGTATCTGTCATAATAAAATAATCTGTGACTGCATATATAATTTATGTTTGTGGTCTATGCAAATAATTAGATAATCTATTTGAAAGAATTTATGAATATTAATAATTTTTGTGCACTGATAAAAAAAAACATTAAATATGCTATGGATAATTATTTTAATTAAGTATTTCTGAAATTAACTGTATGTTTGTAATTGTTTTCTATATATTCAAAAATTGTTTTAAAATTTAAATGATACTTTTTATATGTATAATTCACAAAGGTTATTATTCTCGCATTAAGTAATAGGTAGAGAGTGATGATTTTACAGTGTTTGTTATACATTTAATATTTTTAGTAATTGTTTAGACTAGTTTCTAGTATTATTTTAATTATTTACTACAAAAGTATTACTTTCTCAGTAATTCCAATAATTGAAATACATTAACTTCTTTTAAATTGATTATACTGAAGTGTTTGATTAGATGTTTCTGGTATTTGAATAATTTCATGTTTAAGAATTTTCTTTTGGTATCATTTGATTTTCTAAGTATTTGGATCTTAGTTAAGGTATTAAATTTAAGACTTTTTGAACTTTAAAATTTTTTCTACATAATTCCCTAATATTGAAAGACTTTGGTAAAAATGGCATTTCTTGGCAAATCTAAAAAACAAGACATCCGAACTCTTGCAACAGAGCTTGGTTTGGCTGTGTCTGATGAGATGAAAATAATTTACCTTAGAGAACTTATAACTAAAAGTGATAATTATGATGAAGAACTTGTGAAAAACGTGATTAATTTTTATATTAGAAGATCGCTTAGAAGCTGAAAAAGAGCAGAATTTGAGGGAAAAAAAAAAAAAAAAAAAAAAAAAAGGAAATTGAAGAAAGAGTGCGCATGTTACAAGTTGAAGAACAATTGCATTTAGAAAATGAACGTGGTTATGAATTTGAAAAGCTTAGGTTTCAGCTCGAAGCTCAAAACTCATCTATCTCCATTGTAGGCTCTTCTAATTCTGAATGTCCGAAATTCGAACTTAATCGTATCTTTCCTAAATTTAATCAAAAAGAAGATAAATTTGGACTGTCCTTAATTATATTCCAGAGACAGTTAAAATTTATGAATCTTCCCGAGTCTTCTTGGATACCGTATTTAATTGGCTCTTTGCCAGCTGAAATAGCACAACTGCTTGCTAGAGAAAATGAACAAGATGTACAAAATTACCAAAAGGTGAAGGAAATGCTCCTTAAAAGATTTAGGGTTACTGCTGATAAGTTTCGACAATTATTCTCTCACAGGAAAAGTTCTGATACAACATAGCGAGACTTTTACTTTGAATTAGCTTCTTATTTTGAAGGATGGATAAACGAAATGAATATTACAACTTTTGATCAACTCAAAAACTTAATCGCTGATCAAATTAAGAAAAGAACTCCACCAGAAGTCAAAGATCATTTTCTTGACCCTTGGGCAAACTGGATTAATCCCCTAGATATAGCTGAAAAACTGGATGCTTATGAGAATGTCCGGCAAGGTACAAAGAAGCAATTGAACCAATCTCAAAGGAAAACATATTCAAGAGATGAAAACAGGAAAACGGTGCCAGATAGAAAATTTCGTCCTGCGGTTAATGCTCCAGAAAATGCTCAAAATCGATATTCAAAAGTTCCAATAACTCGTTCCTCTACTTCCAGATTAGATGGAAGATCATCTATCCAATGTTTCGATTGCGGAACGCCTGGAGTAATTAGATCAAAATGTCCTATTTGTACAGGTTCTAAACATGAAGATACAACTGTTAATTGCATGAACTTATTCACTAATAATATAAATATAGATCTGTCAAGTATGATTGTCTTTTAATTGTTTGGCAAGAAGATTGCAGTTTGTGCAGATACTGGTGCTTCACATTCTATTGCAGGAGAAAAGTTATATAACTTTTTACGAAATAATGGAGTTGCTTTTGAAAACAAGGAAATTTTGCTCACTCTAGCTGATGGAAAACTTCAGTCCTTGGTTGCCTTTAAAACTATTGTCAATCTGTGTATAGACGGTAAAAGTGTGTCAACAGAACTTCTCGTTCTACCTAAAGCCAAGGATAACAGCACACTCTTAGGAAGAGTTTTTCTCCACGCAGCTGGTATTGTTCTTGATGTTCAAAATGGGACCTGGCATTTGTGCGAAAATCCGCAGAGACAGTATTTTTCTACGTAAAACCTACTAATGCAAGAAAATCATTAAACATTTCTAAGACTTAAATGGTACCAAAAATTACAACTGCAGTTCACTTGAGAAGTGATGAAGGGAGACATCTAACAGAGACGCAAAGAGGCAAACTAAATTGTTTGCTTCAAAGTTAGAAACATTGCTTTGAACCAGGGGGAGAGCCCAATCCTATTATTAAGCACAGAATAGAGACATTAGATCCTAATCCTGTATCTGTTCCACCATATCGTATGTCTCCAACCAAGAAATAAATACTTAAAGAACAAATTGATGAACTGTTAGCAAAGAATATAATCGAACCATGTGAATCTGCTTATGCTGCTCCTGCTGTACTCGTGGAAAAGCCCAATAGGAAAATCAGATTATGTGTAGATTACAGAGGTCTCAATGCTGTTACAAAACCTGACACTTACTCATTAACTCGAATGGACGATCTCTAGAACGTGGCGACACCGACACCCTATATGTCTACTATTGACTTACAGTCTGGTAATCATCAGGTTCAAGTAGATGAGGCTGACCTGGACAAAACTGCTTTTATTTGTCCTTTTGGCACTTATCGTTATCTACGTAAGCCTTTTGGATTAAGAAACGCACCTGTCACTTTTCAACGCTTAATAACGAATTCAGAAATGGTCTGAAGGAGGTCTTCGAACTCTCATACTTGGATGATGTCATAGTCCTATCAGATACATTTGACAAGCATTTGAAAAACATAAAGACTGTTTTTGAAAGACTTTCTCCATTTAGACTCCACTGAGCTGGCAGCCGAATGGTTAGTGCTCTTGTCTTCGGTTCAACAGTTCGTGGGTTCGAATCCCACCTTGGGCATGGATGTTTGTAGTGGTTCGGAATCCACTTTAAACCGTAGGTCCCGGTCTAATTAGTCCTCGTGTGCAAAAAAAAAAACCGTTGAGCGACAAACAAACCAAACTATTTAAACTCCATGCAAATAGAGATAAATGCAATTTTTCCTGTGAACGTGTTAAGTACTTAGGATTTTGGATCACCAGAAATAGAATTGATGCTGATCGAGAGAAAATTGCATCTATTCAAAGAATTCATGTTCCAAATAATGTCAAAGAACTCCAATCGTTCTTACAAACCTGCACATGGTTCAGAAGATATATTCCGAACTTTGCGGATATAGCACGACCTCTTAGCTACCTAACTAAAAAAAATCAATTGGTCGTGGAGATCCAAACAGAAAAAAGCTTTCAAAACTTTGAAAGAACGCTTGACAATAGCCCCTGTGTTAAAACAACCGGATGGATCTATGCCTTTTGTAATTCGCACCGATACTAGTAACTATGCCCTTGGTGCAGTCCTTCTACAAGGAAATAGCCCAGAAGAACATGTTATCGAATATGCGAGTCGTTTGTTGATCCCAGCAGAACTTAACTATTCGACAACTGAGCGCGAAGCTTTAGCAGTAGTCTGGGCATTGGAAAAATTCCGTGGCTACATTGACCATCAAGAAGTGATTATTGATTCTGATCATCTACCTCTTAAATGGCTTCTGAGCATAAAGTCTCCCTCGGGACGCTTGCAAAATGGGCTCTAAATATCCAATCATTTAACTCGAAAATAGAATATACACCTGGAAAATCAAATGCTGTGGCCGATATGTTATCAAGACCAACTTACTTTCACGATGATCCAAATTGTGAAATCATGCAATCTCTGTCGATATGCCAACTAGGAAATCCAGTGATATTCGTAAAGTACAGTTGGTGGATCCAGATTTGAAGAAAATTATCGATTGTCTGGAAGACAATGATAAGGACGAAAACTTTGCTAATTATATCGGTCGAGAATGAACGAAGGTATTTTATATCGTTATTCGCCTGAAGCGGATTCAGACGATGCCCAATTAATTGTTCCCATCCAAGAACGACAAAGAATTCTGCAAAAACATCATGATGCTCCTACAGATAGTCATTATAAGATTCGAAACTCTTGCTATTGATCTCTTTGGTTCTCTTCCAGAAACCCCAACAGGAAAGAAATGGATATTTATTGAGGAAGACACGAGTACCAAATGGATTGAGTTATTTGCTGTTAATGAAGCCACAGCGTCAAACTGTGCCAAAACGCTACTTGAAGTTTATCTGCGCTATGGACTTCCTCGAAGATTAATCAGTGACAACGGCTCTCAATTTGTTAGCACCGCCATGCAAAAAATTTGTCATTTGTTAGATATCAAACAGGACCTCATCCCTGTTTACCATCCTCAAGCGAATCCCTCTGAACGTAAGAACAGATATTTGAAACCTAGATTAGCCATCTTAGTAGGCGATGCGCATAATACCTGGGAAGAACATCTTCCTATGATTCGTTTTGCCATGAATACAGCTAGATGTGACACCACTGGTTACACTGCCGCTTATCTGCAATTCAGCAGATTGCTTAGGACGACGGATGATGTTCGTCACGACACGAGATCAATTATTAATTATGTCAACTTTGTCCCAGAAATAACGCCTTATTTGAAAAGGTTTGCTCGCCTGACTCCTCAAATCAGGGAGCGAGTAGAACAAAAACAGGATAGAAGAAAGTTTTATTTTGACAAAAAACAGACAGGCTTATTATAAGCCAGGTGACAAAGTGTGGATTATTTTACATCAAATAAGTAATTCCAGGAACAAGAAAAAAATGTCCTGACGTGAATGTCCATACATTATACTCAAAAACAGGTCTTCTACCACATATGAGGTTGCAGATCTTGCTGCATGTGATCAAGTGTTAGGTACATATCATACGAATGTGATAAGGCCATACCAACTACTTTCATCGAAAGACAGAGGTCAAATTGCTCCCTTAAGAAAACGGGACAGACCTCCAAAAATCAGTCAATCAAGTCCTGGCTCATCATCGAGACGATTTCAGAACCAGAGGGGGGGGGGGTTGTAACAGTGTAACGCCCGCTAACGGTCATAAGCGAACTGAGAGAACCAGATGAGCTCTAACCTTAGAGACTGCTGCTGCTCCAGTATGAATGTCAGAGATTTTTGTTTTAAAGTTCTTATGTTTTCCTTTTTGTGTTGTGTGTGGGATTTCTCTGTGTTGCATCGATGTTAAATAAATATAGAAATAAGCTAGCCGTGTGTAAAATTATTCTTCACACCTATGACAACAGCCTATATATAATTTCATTTGATGAATTGTCTCTAGGTCTTTGTTGTAGTTTCTCTACTATGAATTTAAATTTTTAGGAATTTTTTTTCCCATAGTAAGTTTTAAAGCACTTTTCAGTTATGTCAGAGCCTGTTTTTATATTTATAATTGCCATTTCTTACACGAATGATTTTTCACATTGAATCCTTGGATGATATTTGGTTTCTATTTCTATGGAGTTAACAAGCGTTGACCTCTGAATAAAATGACATTCTGAAGTACTATTTTTGTATCACTTAGACACATTTAATATTTTCTAGGAAGGCATTTTAATATATTAAGTTTTTCAGGGTATTTGCTGTAAAATTCTTTTAAAATGGGATTTATGCACTCTTGAAGCAAAAAGATACCTGTTACAAAAGACTGAAATAACTTATTTCACAATTTGGTAATGAAAGTGAATTTCGGAAAAAATACTGACTGTTGACGTTTGGCTCAGAAAAGAAGAAGATATGTTCAAAATTTTTCAAATATTGCAATTGATGTGGAGAATAATCATTGGTTTACGAACATAAATAAAATTGTCCAACGAATTAAAAACGACTGGCGGACTGGACTGAAACTTATATCAGAAAGTCATTCTTTGGCTAGCAAATAAACCTTTTTGTTTTTAAAATTTTGGTTAAAGTGAAATTAATTCAAAACATAATTAACGCAGATTATTATTTCATGTGTTGTTTGTACAGCAATGTAAGTAATGCATTATTATTATTATCATAACTCTCTTCTGACTTTGGGAAATAAATGATTTTTTACTCTTCAAAATTGTCATCTACTCTTTACCACTGGGAGTAAAGAAGCATTATTTGCAACGAAATGTTTTCATAATGAAATACTTTTTAAAAACTTATTTTGAAAAAAGTATTTTTTAGATCCTTTCAGCTAATGCCTTTTTGCCTTCCTGGATGTCACTGCTAGGAGTTTGAATGTGGTTGAAGAGTTCCAGAACTTCATTATTTGATGAGAGGTATGTAAGCATAATACGATTAGTATGTTAGCTAGCTAATTTACACACGATAATTCAAATCGTGATGCAAAACATTTAATTGGCAGCTTACCAAAACAATTACTTTGTAATATAAGTATGTGCCCTCGTATGCAATAAAATGTAGAACTTCTAAAGTTTTAGTTCAAATGTGAAGTATGAAGTAATTGTCTAGGAGGGTTTTTTTTTTTTTTTTTAGTTTGCAATATAAAAAAAATCTCATGCATGTTCTTTTTTTGTTTTCATTGGATCAATTTAATATTAGTCTTTTCTGTTAGAGATATTTTAAATCTAAACATTTTTGGATTTCAAGAGGATAAATCTAAATAACAGTTTATACCTTATTTATCGCATGTTTAAATCATTATAAAACTTCTTTGATGAACTAAGAGAAGGATAGTTAAGCTGCTACATTCTGAGATAATTAAATACTATTAGTGTTTCTACCTAACATAGGAGAAAACCTGCCAGCCCTTTGAGAGTGATTTACCTTTTCTCAGACGCCGAACATTAACTTCTGCAGAAGTCGTTCGGAATCTCACTGAACAATACAAATTGATTAACCTATAGGTATTGGTTAAACGGTATTACAATTCGTCAAAGTTATGAATTGTAGTTGAAAAGATAGTAAACTTAGGAATTCATACAATTGCCGGCTGTTTGCATGACACAGATTAAATTTTAAAGCAGTTGCCATAAAGAACAGATAAAATTTTAGTTAAAGTGTTATGGCTTCCATTGCTAGATTACTAGCATACTTCAACACACTTCGGTTTAAACTAATTCCATCCGTCATTTGAGCCCTTGCGTAACAGTAACAGAAGACCAACGGATCCAGTGTTAGATGCTTGTGTTGTAAATTTTCCAGGCTCGGGATCTTAAGTTCATTTGCCAGTGTAACCCAGTTTAAGAAACATTGGTAGTGTCTGTACGATAAATAAAATCTGTCAGGAGATTCTAAGTTAACTAAAATTATTCTGAATTATCTCGGAGAGTAAAAAAAATGCATTTAAAAATAGATATCATTAATATACAATGAGAAATCATTCTGTTAAAGAGACAGTGAGACAACTTGTTATTCTGTATGAAAGAGAAACCTTGTTTGGAAATCGCGAATAGAAGACTTAATTACACAAACTTTCGATTAAAGAACTTACATGAATACAGTTCATACGCGATAAAAATCTCGTAAAGAATTAATGCCCGTGAAAAGCGTAGCAACTAATATATTACGTTCTTAGAATTTAAACAATAACATTATATATTTATAGAAATGAGCAATCTATAGGTAACAAGTTTGTTTCTTTTTCGCTCAACTGTCTTTTTTTTGCACACAAGGGATAATTAGACAGGGAGCTACGGCTTAAAGTGGATTCCGAACCACTACAAACATCCATGCCCAAGGTGGGATTCGAACCCACGAACTGATGAACCGAAGGCAAGAGCGGTAACCATTCAGCTACCAGCTCGGTCTATAGGCAACAAGATCAGAATAACTGTTACTAATGACACTTGGACAAGTCAAGCTCGCTATGCGAATTTAAGTCAATTGGGAGCGTCTTCCGTTTAATCAGAAAACCATAAAGGTGAAACTACGACTTTTCCTCTTCAAATCGTCCGATAGATGGCAGCACCAGAGGATCTACTCGTTTAATTTTGGCATTGATCTGAAGGGAGTAAATTTCTCCAGCCCGTTGCACCCATGGTAACTGCTCAACGACCGACCACAGGACTTTCGATTCCACAGATTTAACGAGCACGTGTATCACATGTACTCGGGGGGTCTTTGGCGGCATTGGGAATCGAACCCCACCCTTCCGGACGGAAGGCCGATACACTAACCACTAGGCTACCACGGCCCCTTAGAATAATCATTTTCGTTAAAACGTTATAAAGGAAAAACTTGATTCATCACGAGTTTCTACTTACTCCTTGGCATAAGATACTGATTTCTCTCAGCAACGATGACTTCCTAAACACAAAGCTGTGTTTCGTATGATTACATCTTTACAATATCAAAACACTTAAGAAATACGATTCTTTTAATAACGAGAGACAGTTTACTTCTCTTACTAAAGTGCTTAATTTTTATTTTTTTATTAAAAACTCCTTTCTTACTTTTGGGACTAAGGTTATTAATCTTCTTAACGAGAAGAGTATTAGTTTAAAAGTAGACAAATATAAGCCTAATTGTGAAATTTTAAATGAATACTCAGGATACTTATTACTTTATTTCCGACCATATTGCTTACAGCGTGCATTTTTCCTTCACCATATTGTTTTGGTTTTCTCTGAAAGATCTTGCGTGTTTTTCGATTAGTGTTCAATAACTACAGATGGACGAACTAGCTATAGCCAACATAAGTCTCATAGTCATGGACGAACTAGCTATAGCCAACATAAGTCTCATAGTTTCACATTTCCAGACTATCATGCTAGTCACAGCGATTTGATTGTAAGGAATTTCAGCTGGCGGAACTAATTTCTGTGTCATTTAGGCTGGATTAATTTTTATAACAAACATATATCATACCTGTGTATACAAATCTTTAAGCTCTCTTTTTCTTTTAATTATTATTATACTCTACGATTCTCCAGAGTGATCTCCAATGATAGTAATAAATCAATATTTACTTTACTTTTTGAAAATCTCAAACACTGAGCGTGTGAATTACATGTTTGAGTTTTTCAAAAAATAGAAATTGAAAGTCAATAAACTCGAAGGCTTCAAGTTACAAGTATATGGACATTTTTTTTAACTCGCCTGTTCCCTTCAAGACTTCTTTTTTAATCCTTTGAGAAACTTTCCAAAGATCACCCAAGGTTGATTTCAGAATTATAAATATTTTTTTATATTTACTGGCAAAATATTTGATCAATAAGGTAATATAATACGTTTCGAAGTCCTCAATGCAATTACGTTTAATTGTTTTATGAATTCATGATGCAGAAATTCAACGACAGAGCTATTAGTCTAAAATTAAATTTCCTTCAATGAATTTACACTTCCAAATTTAATAATTAATACAAAAACATGTAAGCAATAAAGTTATATTACTAGAAATTCTATTATAAAATGCCATTTTAATAAGCGAAAAATTTTTTTAAATTAAAACTGTCCATTAAGGCAAACTAAAACTATTAACATAAAAAGTGCAGTTTAATTTCCTTATAACCAAAATGTATTTTTATAGCATGTTTCAGCTATTCCTAACGCATTTTCTATAAAATTCCATTATTAGATTGTAGGACCATTAGAAGTACAGGGCTCGGAGTTGTCCTGATATTCCTGATTTTTTTTTAAAAAAAAACGTCCTGAAATGTCCTTATTTTTCATAAGAAATCCTGGAATCCCTTACTTTTTATTACATTCTTTTGAAAGTTTAATTTTAATTAATAATTTTATATTTTCCAGTAGTAAATGTTTTTTTAGCAAGCTCAGAATTTTATTCTTCGAAAACTATTTTCTTTTAAAAATGCCAAGGAAAACGAAATTTTCCGACAAATGGTTGGAACTGCAAGTTGGGAATAAATGCCTAATCAAGACCTGGTGCCGAAGTGTTGACGATGTTCATTCTGCGGAGTGCTTCGTATGCAAAAGCAAATTCAGTGTTTCAAATATGGATTTTAGACAAGTGCTTGCTCATGCAGATGGATTAAGACAAAAAAGCTGTTAACTGTTACAAGAATCAAGTACTACTTACTATCAAGTCATCAACTTCATCTGAATCCTCGACATCGACTGTAATAGTGAATAACAAATCGGCTTCCGAAAACGACATCAGAGAAAACCATTTCAGTTTTGGTGGCAATAAAAAATATAACTGTTCTTTTTCATCTTTAAATAATTTAGCTAACATTTACGGAGAAATTTTTGACGATTCCTCCATAGCAAAAAATCTCATTATCTGACCAAAAAAAAAAAGTCAGGTATATGATTAATTTTGGATTAGGTCCGTATTTCAGTTGGAGTAAAGTTACTACAAATTAATGTTGATTCAGGAAAAAATTTGCTAAATTTAAACAAGACTGAAATAGGTCATGGTGCAACAGCAATACTGGAAGAGCTTACCGACAAAACATTTCTAAAAAGTGTCAGAAGCTACTACATAGCAACTTCAATAACTTCCTATAACAAATCCTTTACTCAAAGATCTCCAGTGTTTTGTCTCCTTATAATAGGGGAAAAAAGGAAGAGTCTAGGAGTTCATTTAGCAGATGAATTCACCATATTCCTCATGTGAATAAAATTTCAGATTTTGATAAGATGAATGAAGAATGGATTCTTTACACGTGTGAAGATTTGACTTTGAATGATTATGATTAAAATATCTGTAAATATTGGAATGCAGTTTTCAAAATAAAAGATGCTGGTGGTTATATAAAATATACTACTCTTTCTAAAGTAGTTAGAAGCACGTCTGTCGTTATTGAATGTAAATTGCTAACCAGAAATAGGTTTTTCAATTAACAGTTCTGTTGTGAGAAAGAGATTCTTTATCGGAATTAACAGTTCAAAGTTTACGGATTTGTCATTATGTTATTCGAATGCATGGCAATTGTTTCCTCCTTTCCATATACCAAAGAAATAATGCATTATATTCAGAAATCTCATGCATCATATGGAAAATAAATAAAAAATTGAACACAGTTAGGAAAAAGGATGAGGAAGATGTAGAAGCTGCTTGTGAAAACGTTTAAACAATCGCACCTATTAGAAAAAAATTAATGAACTTATGAAAAATTTGCTTGAAAATCAGTGTGTAGCTAAAAATCTTTTGGATGATGCAACTAAAAATGATAGCATGTGCTATCAGTGATGATAATATGAGTGATGTGAAAGTTGGACAAATGATTCTGTCTGCTGCTAATGCAGAGATTGCATCTGTGAATGATAAGTTAAAAAAAATATTAAATTATCGGAATTAAATGCTAATGCATCCAGTTCAAAATGAACATTAAATTATACATAAATTAACAGTTAATTTAAAGCATTTATCATGTAACTTATTAATTTTCAAAAATGTTCAGTATAAAAAGTTTAAATTTCTGTACCATTTTTCATATTGTTGTATTAAAAATTAAAAAAAAAACTCAGAATTTATTAAAATATAGTTTATTCTTTTCTAAGATGTGTTTTATGCATAAAACACAAATTAATATGTAAAAGTAACATTGGTTTTGTTTAATTATTGAAAAATGTCCCGATATTTCTTGAAAATAGTGTCCTGAAAAAATTTCTGTACTCCTTCCCCTGGAAGTAGTACGAGTATTTCAAAAGTGCAAATCCAAAAGACGAAATTTTTTTTAAAAACATTTTATTTAAATAACACTAAAGAAAACTTAGTCCATAAATTTAATTTTCTTCACAATCAGTATCTTTATACCAATAAATAACATGATCAGTTTCCTGAGGAACCAGCAAAATGGGTGCTGAAAGAAAAATTTAAAAGATTTAAGCCATTTGAAAGAAATTTAAGTATTTTCAAACAAGGAAACAAAATTTGAAGTTTTGATAAGCGCACAAATAAAATAGGCATGGCAAGTAAGTATTCAGAAAATATTGTTAAAATATCTCTAAAAGGCATAAATTCTAATTATTAGGAAATTAAATGTCATTTTACAAATTTATTCTAGAAAAGACATAATTAGGCAAAGCCATTTGCATACTGACCTAGTGAAAATTCAATTCCTAGATAATAAGTGCGCCTGTAAACATAATATTTCTACTATCCACATATTTCTTATGTGAAATAATGTACGTAAAATATTTGCTCATTTTTTAGCATTCCTCAATGTAAAATTAAGTTTTAATGTAGTTGCATTCTTCTGCATACTATGCAGGCATCTTTCAAAATAACATTTGTCACTTCGTAGTTTTTTTGGCACACAGGGGCCATTCATTTAAAACTAGATATTGAGATCCTAATTACATATACATCAGAGGTAAGAATGGAATACCAAACCACTGGATACCAGATCGGTTTGAAGTGGTATGAAATGTAAATATTTTTATAGATAAAGTTTGTAATTTAAGAGCAGATCACATCAGTAAACATTTTAGAAGCATTTACATTTGTCACTTTGTTTAATCTAGTTTGAAGAGAAGAAAGTGCTAATTTTTAATTTCAATTCACACCCTTCCCAGATGGTTAATATCAGACTTTTCTCGATTAACAGCTTTATAAATCTGAAATAATGCTTGATTTATTAGACAACTATGAAGTTGTATTATATAAATTTTGTCTCAAGTCCGATACCTGTGCTTTGATGTCGAAAGTAAGACATCCAGTTAGTTACCAAGTGGAACAAGCCTCGTATTATCTATACAATAAAAGAGGAAAAACTAATTCGTAAGTTTCCGGAATAGAATCTGACAACACTAACAACCAATGAAAACTAATCATATTTAAGAATTATCCTTCAAATCTTTAGCGAAATTGAAGTACGGTTTTAATGACACTAGTCTTTGAATCTAATAATCTTTATGATCGAGAAACTTTGAAGCAGTTACTATAAATTTGGAAACCCAAGATAATTTATGAAGAGTACTAAAAGCCGTTATACTTAATTTATATATATATATACTGAGCAAAATTACACAAAAGAAATATTGGGAACTACTTGTAAACGGATGACCAACTAATGACATGATGGGAATGGGTTTATATTCAGGGATGGTAAAAGATTAGGTGGTTAGGTTGGTTTGTCGCTCAACGGTCATTTTTTGCACACGAGGGCTAATTAGACCGGGACCAACGGTTTAAAGTGGATTCTGAACCACTACAAATATCCATGCCAAAGGTGGGATTCGAACCCACGAACTGTTGAACCGAAGGCAAGAACGCTAACCATTCGGCTGCCAGCTCGGCTGGTAAAAGATTAGTCCAGGTAGTTGCCAACTAAGGAGTTACTGTTAATACGAAAGGGTTTGGAGAGCACTTACTGGATGAGCATTAAAGAGATGTTATAAATTACCATCGTACTAATATACTCACTTATTTTGCCTCTAGTTCTAAATTAACACAAAAGCGCACTTTGTTATGCAGTCTGATCGCACAGCAGTTTCTTCAAACATGAAATGATGGAAATACTTTGTTGAGGCATATTGATTTTGATTCCATCGGTTCAAGAACATCATGTGGACTAAACGGCGCCGAAAATGATTGATAACGTCAAATGCTTGAGTAAATCTTAAGTTGAAGCAAGTAGCACAACATACAAATATACTCACGAGAATATTAAAATTTTTTTTATCGAACAACCACGCGATATAACTTCAAGAAGTAGTTTCAGCTGAAATTCATAACTTTCAAGTTGATTTTAAATTACCTTATTCTAGAAATGTAAGCTTTGCTATGGGGAAAAAAAGAAAACTAAGTAATACATAGAATTGATGCTTCTGAGCAATTTATAAAACAAGTAAGAAATATTTCTGTGTTTTATTTTAAAAAAATACAAATTCAATATTCCGGTAGTATAATAGCTTTAACTATTAACATTTTCGTAGAAAAGTATAGTGCTTAACCTCGGACGCCTATGTTTTTGTATACACACATTCCAGGTTAAAATATTTTAAAGTAAAATAACCACAACCATAATAACTGATTGCGTTAATTATTCCAGCAACGAAAGTGTACATACAATGAGACAAGAATATTAAATAACTATTCATTTCAAATTATTAAAACTTACAGTGAACTATTGTTGTCATATTAGAGGAATGCCTGTCATGATTGACGTCCGTCTGATAGCATAACCTCCAGTACATGTTCTCCTCGGCATCGTTCGGAACACCAGATATGGCATAAATGCTAGGCATATTATTTTTGTCCGTGTAATACGAGAAACTGAAAGACAAACTCATCTTAATAATTTTAATTAAATGGTTTCTAAGATTAGCATGGTTATAAAAATTAACGAAATCTTGAAGCAGCGTGAACAGAAGGAACAGTTTTGCTTGCTGATATCGAGTTACCAATGAATCGTCAGAAATTTAAGAGTTTTTAAGATCTAAATCCAGAAGGTATGGCTCAGAAACCTGGGCCATGACAAAATAGCAGGAAAATCGACTGGCTATCTTTGAAAGAAAGGTTTTGAGGAAAATGGGTATAGTGAACATCAATGGTAATTTAAGGCACAGTTTCAGCGAACTGTTTAAGAGGTAGATTTAAATTACGTAAAAGTCAACAGAATGAAAATGACTTAAAATCAAGAGTTTTATTTCATTCTAAACGAATCGGCACCAGGTCAAGAGGGAGGCATAAACTTAAATGAATCGGCTAAGTCAGCGAGGATTTTGGAATTAAAAAAACAAAAACAAAATTGGAGGTCTATTTCCAAAGCAAGATCAGAATTGAAGATTCTGAAAAAGGCCTTGAGCCCACAAAGGGCTGTCGAGTCAGTAAAGAGGAAATCCAGAAAGAAAAAATGTTTGGCTTATCCATGCATTAAAGAGACTGAATGTCAAACTTAATATTGAAAAATTCATAGTTTAAAATAACTTCATGGAACTTAAAAATATTATGTTAATGTATTTCATTTTCAATAATTAGAAGTACAAATAGTAAATTAAAGGAGTGAAAACAAAAATTAAGACCTTTTACAAAAATATTTTTCAATCACATTTATTACGATTTCGTTTCGAATGCACAGTTGTTAAAATAGAAAGTATTTTCCAGCAATAAAATAGAGCTCCAAAACTATACACTTTTTTTATATTTTTTCATTACCATAAAAATGAAAATTTACTTACTTATATTTAGGATCATTTTCGGCAGAGAGCTTCATAATCTCGAAGAAATTCGAGTTAGGAGGAACATTAATACTAATTGTATGATGGACGTCTGGGTGAGCTCCTATTCTAAGGGAATACTGAACGAAGTTTTGTTTATGCTTCTTCTGTGGAGAAGGAACTGCAAGATGAGATCGTTATAATCAAATAAAGTACCCAATAGGACAAAATCTCGAAATAAAAAAAAAAAATCGAAGTCAATCTTACCCACTATTAAGTCCGGAAATAGATCTTTAATAAACCTAACTCTTTCAGCATGCAGCGCACACTGAATTAAATATGTAGAGATAATATTAACGTCTACAAAAGACTGCTCTTTTAAGTAATCTAGAGCTGCTTGTCTGTTCCATTCTATATCTCGAGGAGTAGACGCCAAAGCCTAAAACAGAATAAAATTTATACAACTCTTCAAGATCAAGACGAGACAGACAATTAACGCAGTCAAAATGTATTTGAGCACGAGATTTAAGCACTTTGTTCAATTAAACTAAATCAAATGCGCAATTCGTTTTGGTTTTATATTCAATGAAACGAAAATATGCTATACTATTTGTGAAAGTCACAAGTAACTGGAATTAGGATATTTAATTTTGTTATTAGACACTGGAACAAGACTTATATCGGAGAGTGGTTGGTTGGCCAGGAGTAGCAGAAGTCCTGCTCCCGGTTTATGTAAAATATATCGTTGAAAAATGAAAATTAGTGTTTGCGTAATAAATGTGTCGTTTAAGAAAGAATGTTTCTTATTCAAATACCCTAGAGACGACAGGATCGTGATAACTAACCTATTACATTTAATATCCGCGAGAGGTGTTACAACACCTAATGAATAGTGGCCCAGATTTATATCGAGTAGTCTAAGGATTACGGGTTTTAGGTTGTCAGTGAAAGTGTATGTATGTACATAAATATACTTCACAACTGTCAGAGATGTAAATGAAAACAATTCTTGGTCTTCACAATTTAATAAATTAACTGAAAATAGATCAAATGTGGAGCTAATTGTTTCCGGTCTGCAAGGATATGCATTTTTCAACAGCCGGACGATTGCAGAAAAATCGAAAATTCAAACATCTTTCAAAATGACACTGTTGCAAGAATTAACGATTTTCCATAGACCTAGCAAACCTATAATTAAGGTTGTCGAGTAGAGATTTCTTCACTTTCGAATTACACATGTGAATGTAAGTATACCAGGCTACTACAGGCACTTTGCAACATTGAATAATTAGACAATTTAAATTTGGTCTTTGAAGAAGAAATTTTAATTCAAATGGCAGATAAATTAACATTCAAGATGAAGGCAAATGCTTAAAAACTAATTTTTAATTTAAACTATTTAGATTACTTGACTCATCTTTAAAATATAGTGTAAACTAATATTGTAGATTTACTGTTTCTCCAAGTTATATTTTTAATGCAAGATTTATTTAAAATGCAAAGAATCTTGTGTTACCTTAGATTTTATCAATTATCTGAAGATCAGTAGCTGTGAATATTGCATAACATTGTTAATTGTACACACATTTGAGCTTCTGGACAAAGTACTTATACGCTAAGTAAACCAGGATTTTAAGCTTACATGAATAGATGTTTAAACAATATTGTTTCCAGGTTTGATTTCTACTCCCGACTTGGGTACTGCGCATACCCGAGCCGGGAGTGTAAATTTAACCTAGAAACCGAAACAAGAACGAAGCCTATGTTGGATTCAGATTCACTGACATCATCCCGGAAGTTTGTACCAAACGCGCGAATAGTTGTATTGTTAGCACGAGAGCCAAGCATTTAATTGATTCGTCGGCCACGTTTAGCTTTTATTAATCAGAACAGTTAAAAACTTTTTTTTTTAATGGAGATAATTTTTTTGTATTGGCAGAGCACAACCGCACATCAAATCTGACATATTTCAAATATTAAAAGGATCAAATTAAAGGATTTTGGGTGTAATTTATACTGTTCGTATATAACAGGAAACTTTAATTGATTTCAGAACAATTCTAAATTAAAGGAATCCATTTTAAATGCATTGATGGAATTAGGATACAATTGGTAAAATTCTTTTTTAAAAAGGAATCCTGATCAACTGCAATATTTTTTATATTACGTATTGCAACATTACGATCGTAAATTATGCGGGGAAAATATTTAAATCATGAATTTTATCGAATATATTCAAGATTTGATTTACAAGCACAATTCCAAACAGTCGAGACTTCTTTAGCTATGATGCAATACTATACATAGTTCGACACAGAAAAAACTTACTTGGACAATTAAAGCTGTGGTGTAAACATTTCCAAAGCTTCCATCAGGATATTGCTGTTTAGCTAACATTCTCTTTGTTTCTAGAACAATCGTTTCATTTATTGTTACACCTAGCGTGCCAGCACATTCATAAGCTTGCAAATACAGAGCTTTTTTCTCTGCGGGAAAATAAAAAATAAAAGAAATCAAGGAATTCATATTAGACTTTTCAAAAGTTGTCGGTTAGAACGTTAACTTATCACATTTGTGGATACCAATTGTACGACATTTATAATAGTTCCACAATAAAATTTTATTCAAATGCTTACAATAGTACACAAAAATACCTGCAGAAATTTAAAAGTACAGGTTTTAATGGTAATTTTTTTTTTTTTTAACTTTTGTTCTAAAAGACTCATTTATGATATAGTTAAACACATTGTTATATTGAGAATTCCTATGTTGTCACACTATATTAAGTTATTTAAATCAAAATTTTGATGTTTAAAACTCTTTAATTTGGTGGCTTAGAAACTAACAGGAAATGAATTTAAACAAGATTACTAGTATTTTCATCGTTTTCATTAATAAAACTTCATAAAAAAATGAAAATTACATTTAATGCCAATATTTTTTTGGAAAACAAATTCGTACCTCATTAGGCAATTATGTGCGAAAACATACAATTTGGAGTAGTAAAAACTTCATGGAGGAAGGAGGGTGCAGACGTCCTGAGCTTTAGGAAGTATTCGAAACGGAAGGGTGAAAATATGTACAAGTGCTAAACGTAAATACTTACACGTATTTAAAAGTTTCTAGTATAGACTTCAGCATAAGAATGTCGCTCGTTTTTTACGTTGTATACAAAAATACCGTGAAACATGACAGTCTCTGTCAGCAAAACAAACCATCCCCTCTGCATGATTACGTTATAATTATCTCTTTCAGTCTGTTGTGTGTATATATATATATATATTAGTGACAGATTTCAAGAAATTAATCCAACATTTACTTTTGAACATTTATTTCATAGAGGAGTTGTCTAAAGTACTTAGATAAAGTACATTAACATTTAAAAGCGCTTTCATGAAGCAAAATGATTTCAAGTATTCTGTGTAACTTACGCATTATATAGTTTATTAAAATATCATAACCAAGTTGACCATAATTTGGTTTACCAATTAACAGAAATCTAATACTTAAAGTAAATTCTGTATCACAATAACCAGATACAAGAGTACAAGCAACAAGTTAGCGATAATTTAATTTGTAAAGTTAATGTAACATTTAAGTTAGGTATGGTAGAATGAACTAAACGAATATGTAAAAATTTCTATGTTAAATTGACAGTATAATACTTCACTTACATTTCTATTCTAAAAGTTTCTGATACACATTAAGTATGATTTTGTCAAGTGTAAATACGTTGGCTTCTAAATGAATAGAAATGTAATTTATAGAAAAAATGTCCTAGTCTCATTATGTTATTAATATTTATCTTAAGTTATTATTGGAACTATCCTTTCAATTCAAATGAGCTTAAAACTCAGACTTTAAATTTATGCATATATTTACCTACATATTCAATCAAAACTATGTTTATAAATAGAGCATTGCTAATAAAAACGAAAAGGGGGGGGGAGTATCAACTTATCTAAAAAATGAGAAATTGCAGAATTTAACGATTGTATTTTTGAATGGTAACATGTAAGACTTTTTAAATCTAAAGTAGAATATTAACAGTTTAAACTTTATTAGGAAGAACTAAACTTTTCAACGATTACAGATTTCTTGAAGACAAGAGTTATTATACTTATTATTTGATGTTAATGTGAGTAAAAAATATATGTAGTTTCTTAGAATTAAGTTTAAAAAACAATGTGATAGATTTTAAAAATTTAACTTCGTAAGGTTTAAGATCTTACCCAAATCCTGTTTCCTAAAAGAATGTTGTACCAGGTAGTACTCAATCACGTCCTGGTACTGAGTAGCAGGAGTTTTCGCGTTGCACATTGCAAGCAAAAGAAATGGGTGAGGTGCCGCAGTGGATTTTCTAATCAGTTCAGACAGATGAAACACTAAGTCAATGCCATGGAAACTTCTGGGATTCTTGTTAGTGGCCATTAGAGCGTGGATGTAAAGTGCCAAATTATTCGGATAAATGGGCGAGGAATTATTCCTGAAATTAAAGAAATTTCGGAAGTCTGAAATGAAAAACCTTCAAGATAGGAAAAGATAACAAATGCACAAATAAGAAATTACCGAAGCAATGCCTTTGAAATCTCCACTTCAAGTTGTTGCTCCATCAGTTTTCGGTCTTCTTCACTTACAATTGAGCCCCAGTTGCTCACTGCTAATGCAATTACTGCTCTGTGGGTATTCTCTTTCCAGCCATAATCTTTCTGACGAACATGCAAAAGCCAATCAACTCCACCCAACGTTGCAGCAGGACAAGAGCCAGGAGATTTCGCTGAAGTTTCATCTGTAGGATCAGTTTCAGTGAAGAAATCGAAGTCTAAAGAACATTGAAAAGAAACATTTATCGTTCACAGAGAAATCCTTGTCTAATCAAAAAGCTTAAAAGATTAGTAATACAGCCAGCCTTCGAATGTGTACCAAAACTGATAATGCATTTAATTTCGAAATTTATTCATCTGGATATGGTTTGATTGGTGCAGAAGTACTAGCGTTTTTTACCTTTTATTTAAATTTACAGCTAAGATTATGGTAGTAAGAATTATAACTTTTCTTTGTGTATAATGGTTTTAACAGATTTTCTTAAAAAACCCTAATTTCCAATTATTTATCCTATTTCCTTTATGAAGATTAATATTCTTTCAACCAAAATTTTAAAAGCCGGGAACACAGTTAGGTACGAAAGTAGAAAAACTATTCCTACGCTATCAGAATATTTACACCGTTACGGACATTGGATATAGAAGTTTGTTAAGTATTAAACGATTTTTCGTTAAGGTTTTCTTAAAATCAGATTAAATTAAGGAATTTATACTTAAGTTATTTTGTAAGTAAAAAAGCGAATGTAAAAGTTTTTCGTGTTCTAGAGCAGTTGAAGTAAAATTCAAGAAATTATCATTTAGATAAGGTTTCAAATCAACATGATTGTTCACAAATTTCAAATCTACTAGCTACAGAACCAAAGACTATCAACATGGGTGACAGTCAGCAAATTTTTTTTCTTTTGCAAGGAAGAAATTATTCACAACACGAAGTAATATTTTCAAAAGTATAATTTTAACCCCTTGACTGACGAATTAAATGGAATTTGATGCGACAAAAAAACTATTTAATACCGGTGTCAATCTCATCATCAGTACTAGAGTAACCAATTGCACCATCATCCCCACTTTCATATAATGCATCCGGCTTATACATGTTACGGGGATTATTTATAATCTTTACTAAACTCAAATATTGGCTAGTATAACATTCACCGTGCGAGACTTCTGCTAAACTGAACTCTTACTTCCAGTGTGCTTTTTTAAATGAGAATCGTCGAACGAGTGAAGCAACTATGTAATCTAATTGTAACTTGCACGGCGTCCGCCGAAAGAAGCGCTTGACGAGTCTGACTCGTCAAAGTCTGTGATGGCCCAGGAAATCAATGACGAGTCAGACTCGTCAAAGTCAGTCAAGGGGTTAAACGCGTTTTAATGAAATACGCAAGTATTCTAGATTTCTTTCAAAGTTGAATCCATTCATAAAGCAAAATGACCCGATTAATATACTATGTGTGTCATTTAGATGAAGTTCTTTTATAACATATGCATTCTATGACATTTCGAATTTCTTTTAAGGTGTTTAATAGCAAGGATTAGATTATAACAGATTTGCAATGAATTTGATAATCTCGCAACTGGAGCTTCAATTGTTATATTTAATTACATTTGACAACAATTTCATTAGCTGGGAAATAAAAATAAGCTCTTCTGCTAGTCCTTCAAAGTTCTGGTTAAAATTGAATGTCAAATCTATCACTTTTGATTAATACTTTGATATTTCTAAAAATTGATAAAAACGCATATTTCAAATTATTCTCGTACGGTATGATTATATCCAGATAAAGCATCAATACAACGTTTTCTAGGAAGACTTTACTAATTAAACTTTATGAATAAAGGAATTAAAGTTTTAAAAAGGGTTTATAATTTTTCTAATAAGACTGGATAAAATTAGTTTAAGTTTAGGAATTCCTCAAGTAAGAACAGTTTGTGAATCGTATCAAAACTGACCATTTAACAGTAAGATAATTTAATAGCATGCAATTAAGCCATTTTAAAAAGTAAAATTTAGGTTTTCCGTTTTGTGTAGAAGTTAAAGAATTGAGGGTGTTTAAAAGGTATGGTGTGTGAAGTTGTGTAATGTTAAAATCTCCCTGCAAATATATTACAGGATTCCTCAAGGCTTAGCAGTAAGCTCGTATGGGCGCAAAGTCCCGAGTTCGATACCAGTCACTATTGAAAACAAAAAGATTGATATTGTGCTGTCTTCTGTATGCACGCCAGTCTGTAGGGTGCTTGGAAGTTTTCTGAATTCCCCTCACGACACATGAATACGGCCCACTATTGACCAAACGTTCTCGAGGAATTCAATTTGTGATACATGTCAAGATACCTGACAATGACGTACGTCCGTTATGGTGGCGTGGTGGCCAAGTTAGTTTAGAATTCTTTTACTTATTTCACTAGAACTCTGTTGCTAAGACGTTTGATTTACGCTTAAATATTTTATTAGAATTCTTTTACTTATTTCACTAGAACTCTGTTGCTAAGACGTTTGATTTACGCTTAAATATTAAAAATCGTGTTAGTTTCAACTAGGGTCCCGAATAAACTGCAGGGTATTCGTAGTAAAACATCACTGTGGTTTTAAAAAAGCATATATAGTGGGACTTACGGTTTAGAGTTGTGATCCCAAACTAGAGTAGAAGTAAAAAAAAGGGACAAGAGCACGATTTAATCCCTCATGGAGTTAACTACAGGCTCAATACATTAGTAAGGAAACTGAAAATCTTATGAAAGTTAATTATAAACTTGTTTAGCCGAATTACAAAAAGGCATATTCAGCTACAAGCTAAAATTCATATATTTGTGTGAACATGAACATACAAATATAATCCACAAATAAAATTCGTAAACAGCCTATTTCCTGATAAAAATGCCACTAAAAATGTATAAATAGCAGATAAATTCCTTTTTAGATCGCCAGATGGTTAATTAGAAAATCTTACGCTGAAAGATACTTGGAAAAACAAAAGAGGCAAATTAAAGTTAATGGTTTAATAAAACTAAATATTTCGATGAAGCCAAGGGACAAAGCCATTACCATTTTTCGCCTCGTTACAAGCCAAGATTGTTTAAACCCTATATTGTTAAGTTCCTTTTGCCAACTGTGCAACATACAAGAGGAAATGGACTCTAGCTATTTGACTCAGAACTTTGTGGAAGGGATACTGGTTGGTTGGTTTTTTATGGTGCTAAGTCCAAGTAAGGACAAACTGCGTCAAGGGAAGGATACTGGAGAGCTAAGCACACATACACGCACAAGATGAACTATTTATAGATTTACTGTGGATTGAAATTTATTATCCGTGTTCACGTTACCTTTGCATTCTTTGTTTTAATGTTTATTATTCTAACTACGGTTGTTTTCTGTTATTAGAAATAAAAATTTGTAATTTTTTTAAAAAATAAAATGGTTATAGTTTTAAGATTTTTAGAATAACACATCTAATTAGAGTTTATTATATTTACTTTGTATTTTAGTAAATATTTTCATTGATTAGCTCAATAGGCTTTTAAGATCTTCAAGGAAACTAAGATATATTAGAGAAAGTGGTAGTTACAAAATCCTTTTTTCAAACTAATTAAACATGGAAAGTGGGTATAGTCTTACCAGAATTAAGTGGCTATTCAAAGATTGTGAGTTAGCAAAATTTAACTTTCACAGTAAAATGCAATCACAACTAATATTTAAGGTTTATGTATCTATAGTTAGAAGGGGATTCCGAACCACTGCAATCATCCACACCCAAGGTGGGACTCGAACCCAGGAAATATTGAAGGCCAGGAAGAAAACCTTGCATTTGCCAGCTCTGCTCGCAAAATTAAATATGAGTTAAGGAATTTTTAACAGAATTGATATCACAATTAAGATTATTCATACATTTTAGTATAGTGTAAGAATTTTAACAAGATTTAATTCTTGTTTTATGTATAGTTGAGAACTAGAGTTCCTTTATAGAATATTTCTCACGACTTCGAAAGTTAAATCAGCTTTTAATAAAAACTAGTTTCAGCATAGATTTACAGCCAAGTTTGCTAGCATACTTTTAAAGACAATGCATTAAAGTGTTTTGAAACTTTAAACTAAGACTTCAGAAATTTAATCTATCAAAATACTGATAACTAAAAAAACTGCACTTTAAATCACTTAAAATTTTAGCATTACTAAAATCAGAAACAAAACAGAAGCTCAAGATTTAGAAAGTTGCTTTGTTTTCACTTAGTTTTACATTTTATTCATCATAGTAGATTTTAATACCCAAATGCATCCAAATAATTTTGTTTTTACTCTCAAGTTAATAAAATAAACACATTTCAAGTTTTATACCTCGTTTAGTATTCCAAAATATAAAAAATTTTAAATAAATTTTATCAAACTTCCTGAAATGTCAATTCTAAAAATATTAATATAGAATAAGAATTCTAAGAAATCAATATCGATAAATAAAATACAAACTCAACGTGGCCTAGGTTTAATTTGTTTATCACTGTCTTTTTCGTTAGCAAACGAGGATTATTAGGAAAGGACTTTGTTCATAATAAACATTTAAACTGCAATAAAACACCCAAATGTAAGATGGAATTGAATCCATGAATTTTTTAGCCGATGGCCACAGCGATTATCATTCGACTGCGTACTAGACACAACCTAGTACTAGGATAGCACTATTAGGAATAGTGTCTGGTTCAACCAAACCACTGTTAAGCAATGGAAGTGGAACTATGTCTTCCAAATGCACGTCTGTTGAAGTGAGGGCTTGGGGAGTTTTCAGGATAGCCTCGTAGTGATATGTGAAAATCACAGTATCTAGTAGAAGTACTCGGAAAGGTTTGTTGTTCAACTGTCTTTTCTCTTTTGGCACACGAGGTCTAATTAGACCGGAACTTACGGTTTTAAGTGGATTCGAAAGCGATACAAACATCCATGACCGAGATGGGATACGTACTCACGAACTGCTGAACCGAAGGTAAGAGCGATAATCATTTGATTGGCAGCTCTGATGCCATGAGAAGATTGTAAATATTTTTTTTATATTAATTTCGTCAATGCAACATTAGTCTACTATGCAAAGTCAAAATACAACTAATGTTCAGAATTTAACATTTTAATATTATCGAAAAATCAAAGCCACTTAGCTGTTAATTTACGTAGCATAATGCAAGGGTTCCTAAAAAGACATCCAAAGTGTGGAAAGTAATCCTTTTCAATATTTAGAACAGTTCAATTTAACAACTGAATACATAATTGACTAAATCTTTCAGAAATTGGTATACAAAAAGCAATCTATTTCGTTGGGAGAAAGCTTATGTTATTATCTTTAGATTCGTGGGATTAATTCTCTAAGGTAAACCCAATATTGAGTTATCCATACATTTAAAAATAACTTCTAGTGAACAGAGATAAAACTATAACACAGAGAGAAGTATTGGACAACTTGATTTACATAGTTATGAGAGATGATTGTTTTTCAGGAAAAATACGAACTTTAGGAGCGGCAACGTAAAAATTTGCTAACTTCATGTTAAGATTTGTAACGAGTCAAAGTGAGGAATTTGCGGCTAAAGTCTTTCAAAACAGACTTTTGCTTTACTTAAAAAATAAGTTGGGTAGATAAGGAAGCTAAAGCAGATAATCCTGGCGTTATTTTGACAGCAAAGACCTTGACAATCGAGTAGTACCTTTAATTAGCGGGATCATTAATTTTAATGCAATATACAACCAACTTTACTGATATAACAAGAGGCTGGGTTGATAGCAGGAGTCATTTGCAGGCTATTTAAAGGAAGCATATGTAAAATTCAATTTAATTACTCTACAAAGATTTTTGGAGGCTATATTCACATTTCGAAAGGAACATCCACCCACAACTGAAGATTAAGAAAATGATTTGTTTTAATAAATAACCTCAAATTTTAAGTTATTTACGATACCGATACGCAGGTTCTGTACATTACCACTTAAGTTACCGCATAAACTGTTTTTCAACCAAGGTGAAATTAAAGTAATATTTTTAGTTGTGAATGTAATGCGAAATGTTCCGAAGAATTACAAAGCTACAAGTCGTAGTGAGAAGCAAAAAGAACATCGAATATCAATTCCGATTCTCTTTAGTCAGTTTTGTATGTGGTGATTAATTGGAATCAAGTTACATTTTAAACTTTATTTTCAACCAAAGTAGTTGTCCAAGATGAGAATGCAACCAACAAATGAATTTAAGAACACAGATTGTTAACCTAAATCCGAGTACAAAATTTAAATAAAGTCTTAGAATTTTTTTCGGAGACTGGTTATCGATTTCTGTACAATAGATTGCGCCAGTAAACTGATTCTAAATGGCTTCTAAATCACCACAAACAGGTTAGATTCGAAGCAAAAAATTTTTTGAAAATATAACCAGAGAATTGCCAAGATATTTGCTATTATCCATAACTTACAGTCCATATTGTTAGCAAGATAATAACAATCAAAAACCAAATCTGAATTCTTAAATATAATTTATTCAGTTATGTTTGGAAAGTTTAACTACGATATAAGGTTTATCAAAAATTTTTGTTCCTTAAACTGTTTGAAAAATATTTCTAACTTCGGATTTTCAGTGATGGAAACAATTTTTGTGGTTTCTAGACAAAAATTCGAGTATCAATATAAAGGCATAAACGCCTTCAACTGGAACGAAGGTCAATCATTGTAGAGTGTAACAGTCGACTGCAGAGGTTAGGCTTAAGCGGGAACTTCGAATTCTAAACATTAAAATCACAGCGGGTATTAAATCCGAAAATAAGGGGGGATTGGATGGATGAACGAAGACGTACAGGCAAATTTTGGTTTGGATTGAAAAAACACCAAAATGATTAAAATTCTTTTGTACTTGTAAATTTAACAATAAATTAAATTATTAATTTGCGATCGGTTAGCGAAATTGCAGGAATCAAAATGTGTTCATTATTTCTAAGAAATCTAAGTATTAAAAATTTTATCCAATTGTAATAATATAAAATTATAATTTACTACATTAAATTAACGGTACAACAAATCGTTTTCTATCAAAATGTGAATTGGTAGCAGAGTTAGACATAAACAAAAAGAATGTCTTGTTCTAACACCAAGTAGTAAATATAAAATGTAATGTAGCAAGTAAATGTAAAGTAATACCTGCAGATATTCAGCTTAATATTTCTCAGTCATCTATTTGGTGATTACAAATTTTACTGAATTCTTATTCATTTCTAGTTTACCTGGAACACTTGTTCGTGTTACACCATAATCTTAATAACTTATTAATATAGCTTTTCATAATATATTTTTATTAACAAGTACGTATTTTATTAACAGGTATGTAAGTAAATATTGTCTAATTTCTTAAGAGTTTCTAAAAATCCGTTTATTGTAAAATATGGAGAGCTTGCAAAATTTCTTAATACAAATCGAGTGATCAAAATATAAAGCTTCTAAAGATACCCAATATTAATTTTAAATTAATATTAATTCAGTATTTTTCATCGCAGTAGCAGATCAAAAGTCGAGGTGTGTAAACATTATGTACAAATAAAACACTTGGCACTAAGGCAATATTTGGCGATAAAACAACGGTAGAAGCTTATCATAAGGTTAACCAAGTAAACGAATAAGAACTAACTTACACCACAGTGGTCTTTGAATTAAAACAGTAATTCTTGTTAAAAGTAATGTTTGAAATGAGAGGTTAATTTGAATTTTAATTAAAACTGTGGTCTTAAGAGTTAAACTTACAGTATTTGTATTTTAAATTTGCATTTGAATTAGAAGAGATACATAAACTGTTATACAATTTTTAAATTTTTTTTATATATATTTTGAATAGCATAAAAATTCCTAATTTAGATTTTCTAGAAAAATCATTTAAAACATTTAAAATTTATTGGAGAGTCATTTTAAAACACAAACTAAAAACTGGTAGATGAATAACAATACAACATAATACAACATTATAAATCACAATATGAAGGAACAGCTTTTAATTTTTAACTACAGCTTTTGAAACAAAAAGTTAATTCTCGACTTGTGTTCATAAATCCATATATTTAAACTATATAAAGTCAAATAAAATTAATATTACATTATTACTAAAGCATTCAAAATCTAAAATACGAACTCAATAGTGCATTTGAATAAACTAGTAAATACTCCAAAATTAATAGCGAATCATTTTTAACAAGTTTATATTTATCAGCAGAGAATATTAGAGAAAACATGATCATTGTCAGAATTGAATAGTCATTTTAGTATAAATAACTGTAAACGTGCATTAAAAAAACTGTAAACCAATTAATCAGGTTTCAAGACTTGAATTTGTGAACCAAACTAGCAGGAAAATCCGGTCTCAAGATTCAAGTAATTGGAAACAATGCGAGATATTGCATATAAATTTATGTGAACTGATATTGCATATAAATTTATGAACTCCTATTGTAACACATTACAATAAAATATTTATGCATAATTATTAATTTCATAAAATTAAGTGAAATGAGCAGAATTATATAAACACTAGTTTAGAGGTTATGAATAGTAATAATAAGCATTACTTTTACAGTTATATACACAATATTTCGTGAGAAATATAATTATTTTTAAACAATTTATTCATAATTTAGTTGCAGATATTTAATAAACCTAGAAGGTTATATTTCAATTAATATTATAGAAATAACATACGTTTAGAATGACTCTAGATTACAAATTTATATTAGGAACGAAGTGCATTTAAATCGCAACACAATTTCGATTTTGAATAGTTATTTTTCAAATAGAGCAGCTTCGCTGGTATAGTAGAATAATTTTTTTTTATCAACCAGAAAGAAGACATTTTGACAACCGACGATGAATAAACGAGTTATTCTATACATGTGAAATAGTTATATTCAATAACTTTGTAAATTTTGTTATAGAGCTCATCATCGAATTAAGGATCAGTTATAAAAAGTTACTTATTCTAATTTATAAGCAGTTGAAAGAAAAATTTTCTAAAGATTCTGAGCTATATTATAAATATAGAAATAACTTTAAAAGTAACTTATGTTTATCCATAAATTAATTTATGCAAACGAAAATTTCGGGAAGAAAAAGTCAAATCAATGTTCTGTCAAGATCATTTCGAAACTTAAATTAGAATTAATTACTCCTGAAGTTTTTAAAGATAATTTAAGAAGTACGATTATTGTAATTTTTGAAATATAACACTTTCATAAAGAATCAGTTTGATCCAGAATTCTTCACAATTAATAAAGTTTAATTTATATCGTTTTTAAGCACTAAAATTAATTACTTATCGAAACTTCCAAACTTACCAATATCAGGAAGAGAAGATGAAGGTATAACAATGACTAGGAATGTAATAGAAAAAACAAAAGAAATGAAATCCATTTTTTTATTTACAACTTCAACAACAGAAAATCTCAGAAATAGAGCAGAACTTATATTCGCGCCGTAATGCGCCACCCAGCGGAGTAGAGATGTATTGCAGCATTTTATTGCACGTCAAAGCATCATTTAGAATGAAAAATTCAACCAGAGGAAAAATACGATATTCCCTTTTCTGGGCGGGAAAGCACTTGACCTAAATAAGCTTAAGAGTTACGATTAATTTCTTCATTGATGATGATGAGACTGATAACAAAATTTTGTTTTACTTATCCACCGATAAATAGGCGTCAGGATGTTAAATATGAAGAATGTTTCATATTTTAGTCATGTTTTGACGGCTAATCGAATTATTTTCTTCATTCTGTGGCAACAAAAATCGTTCCCAGCATCGAATATTTTGGCGATCATTCATGATGAATGGGTTGCAACAAAGGATTAATTTTGAAACTTTATTTTTTTTTTTTTTTTTTTTTTAGATTTCTCAGTGTAATGTCTAGTAACCCGGAAACGGATTGTGTTGTGACGAAATACTTTTAACTCGCCTTGATTAATTTCTATTTCCAGGAGAATATCTAAATCACGATAGCATTTCTTGATTCATTATTGATGCTCATGTGTGGAAATGTGAGTTTTCATTTTATTAAAAAATTTACTAGTGAAATGAAATTTGTTATTAAAATAATTATTTAATCTTTTTAATTTTAATTTAATCATTTAATTTAGTTTTTAATACTAGCGCAACGTTTCTATTTTAGATTTTGTCCCAACTTATTTGTAGGCATGGAATCAAACAACAATTGCTTAAAATTATTAATTAATCAAAATTTTCATATTGCTTTGAATTTGATGATGAACTAAACATTTTCAAAAGGAAGTAAGAATTCATTCAACTAATTATTTTATTAATAATATGATAAATTATTTATTAATAAAAGATAATTTTTTTTTAATTATTCCAATTTTGGAATTGAAAAATAATTGCGTTATATTCACACGTTTTCATAATCTGAATTTTCTCTTTTGTAAATATTAATTTATTGTTTCATTGTCATTCACTCATTTTTAGATATTTTCTATATAATTTAAAGTTATTAAGTTAATTTATTTTACACATTTCTGTTTTTTCAATTTTTTTTCTTTTGGAAAAATAGATGTTGTGTACAAATACAGTTAGGTTTTTAAAATATTTAGAATAGTTTTATATGTATGTAGAATAATTTTTATTCAACAATTTTTATTAGTTTATGAAAAAAATTTATATTTTTTTTTAGAATTTAATTTTATATAAAATTGCAAAATCGCATCTCAAAAGGGAATACTTTCCTCATAAATGTAATTTATTCAGAAATATTATTAAATAAATAAAATTTAATGAAATACTTTTTTTTTTTTTTTGTTTCTACCGCCTATGAGATGTGATTAATATGTTCTCCTTTTTTGACCAAAATGTCTCCTTGATTCAAATTTTGGTAGAAAAAAAGAATAATTAGTTTTTTTCATTTCTTCTAATCAGGTTGATTAAATGGTGTCGTGTCCATGAGGACAATTATAGATGATCATGAGTGTGCGGAACACAGATGGCTATCTTCTTCATGTTTTCAAAGTATAGACTCTCTTCAATGTCGACGGGGGGAAGGATCTCCGAGTTGAACCAGAGATCTTAAAATGGCTTCTATAATCAGGTAGATTAAATAATACTTCTGTTCTCTTCCATAGTTATCTTAAGATTATATTTGAGTTTTTCTTTTATTATTAATAATATTATTATTTTATTCCAGATTATATCAATTAGCATATTGATTCGTTATAACACGAATTACACTTGTATTTTCCTCGCATTAAAGATACATTGAATCAGAGATTATGCTTAAGATAGAAAAAGAATTATTCTCAATATTCATTTGGGAAATGTATCTCGTAACTCTGAACTACTATTGTTTAGTGACATTAGCTTCTTTCCGATCATGAAATGCAATCCCTATATGCCATGAGCACGCGGCCCAAGTACAGAATATTTTGATGAATGATTATTATTTCTGTGCAACTTAAGTTTTCTGAAAATTAGATGTAGAAAATACAGGGTGATTCTAAATTGTTTTTACAAATTAAGAGGGGTGATACTACCCATCCATGTAAACAATAATTACATAGGCACATAGGGTTGCATTCCACTCTGAAAAGCAGAAAAGAGTAATTCCCATCTGGCAGTGCTTGCCAACACTTACAAGAGTGTTGGGTAAACGAATGAATAATTACAAATGTTTCATTATATTTATGGTTTAGTTAAAACCTCATAGCAAATGTTCAAAATGCTACTCATGTGTGTCGTTGACTCCGGAAATGGAACAACTGGCGCACCCTCTCAGAATCCTGGTGCCGTATTAATTTTGACCCCTGCAGCAACGATTCTAACCATGAGATCTTCAGTTAAGTCCACAGGCGTCTCGTACACTAAAGATACTAAAGCCGTACTCGTACGCTAAAGCCTGCTGTAAACTGGGAAGCACTTTTTCCAAGAAGATACGGTATGTTGCTCCAGTCAAACAGTCTGGCATGATGTAAGGGCCTACCAAGTAATCACCAAGGGTACCAGCCCAGATGCTCACGGAAAATTTCTGCTGGTGTCTACGAGAGTTTGTACAGTGAGCATTGTTGTCAGAGCAAAAGTGTTGATAATGTTTAAGGACAACATCTACTCTGATTGGTTTTCTTTGGTAACTGACTGGTTTTCTTTGGTGATTAGTTAAGAGCAAAATGCTGCTTCTTTTCTGTGGAAATATGCGTATGGTAAATTCGTGATAGATTCTTGATGCATTTCTACTTTCCTCTTTTCTGCCTCTCAGAATAGAATGCTTTCCTATGTTCCTATGTAATTATTGCTTGTATGGATGGGTACTGTCACCCCTTTTGATTTGTAAAAACAATTTGGAATCACCCTGTTTAATTAAGCAAATGAGTACTGAGCTTGTTTTATTCTAATGTTGTGTGATGTTGTTTGATTTGCTTAGCTAATTACTTCACTTAGTTCTGAAACTAAACCACTCCCTCTTTTTTTAGGTGTCAAGTGCATCGTTGATTTTGCTAAAAAAATATAATTGGATGTTTTTGTATGTATATTTATATTAGTCCAAATACTTTTTCTTAAAATTCACTAAATTTGTATTGAACTTCTTTGAATTTCGAAATATTCCTCGCTGCGAAAGATTGTGATTACGTTAATTATTAATAACGAACAAAGATTGATGCATTTGGCATAAGTGATTTATATTCGATGTCCTAATTAATATTACTTCTGTAAATTATACAGAATATGAAAAAAATGGCGCTTTCACTTTCAAAATGACTGTCTCTATGTAAGAATGACTACATTATTTCATAATGGAAAAAGATTGGCGCATTTGAAAATGGTTTAGATTCAATGGTGCAAAGAGTATGATTTCTATAACTTATACCGGATATGAAAAGATTACATTCTTGAATTCAAGCGTTATTATTTTTTTAATAAATGTTCCCTCACTTCTTTCATTTTATTATTCCTAAATTTCCTACTTTTTTCTGTACTGCTCTCAATTAGATTTTTGTGTTTATAAATGTTGTTTTAAAATGTTTTAAAATTTCTTGTTTAAAAACTTAATTTATATAAAAAATGTATATATATATATATTGTGCGTCAAAATTTCTTGTATTGTGCAGTTATATGAAAGATAATTATCGTTAACTTGGACTATCATCTTTTTCACAAAGATTCAGTTTAAAAATATCAAAGTTCTCAAATGCTGAAAAATGGGTACATTCAGCTCCTCGACTATAAGATATTCGTAAGTATATTTTTACGAATTAAAAATGTCTGAATTGGCTTCACTTTTCTGTTTTCATTTTTATTCCTTCTTTAATTTTGTTCAAAATTTATAAAACAAAAATATAACTAGAACTGGTCAAATTGCATGCCATAGTTTTAACAGTCATGCAGTAATTTAAAATATTATAAATGCAAGGATTTATATCAGTTTAAAAAAAATTAAGCTGAAATAATATGTTTCATTACAGAAAACGTTAGTAATACATTTACTGTGCTCAGTAATCTACCAATGTTATGAACCTGTCTTATTCTAAAATAAATTTTTCATTTAATTTATGTAATTAGTTTTGGATAGTTAAACTTTCAAGTTAAAATTTTTATTTTCCTTGCTATTTATCAAAAATGTAATTACTCAAATATAAAATTTAATTCAGAATGGGGTTCACATTTTTATTTTTGAAATCATTTAATTATTTAAAACAAAAATGTTGCAAATTTCAAGAATTACCTTGTTTTTATGACTTGTTCATATATTTTCAAGAAAATCCAAAAACTGGTATTTTTCATAGGAGAGAACATTTGCTAGCAAAGTCTAAGCCTTCCGACAGATTTCAATAAAGAACATCTCACCATCATAAACATTTTAGGCCAAGAGATGCTTTATGTTACATGTTTTTCGTGGTTCTGATACCAGCCACTTTAGAACAATAAAAGATTTTGACACTCGCAGCGAATCTCTAGAAATGAACTTTAGTGTAATTATAAAGTGTACAAACACAAAAAAAATTAATAAAATATATCAAAGTTAATTTTTATAGCAGCTTCGCAAACCTGGTATTCTTATAAAGAGAATTAACATTAATTTTTTTTTCGCTACCGATTTTTTATTTCTCTAACACTTCCAAGAACGATTCGAAATACAGCAACTTGTAATGAAATTGTTTATTTTATAACTCTAGACCTGTCAATAAAAAGATTCTTTATTTCGCCAGCCGGGATTTTTCAAATTAGACAATATTTTCTTATTTCATGGGCCTCTAAATACAATTTCAGTATTGTTAAAAAGTTATCTGCCATATGCTATATTTCATTACTTCCAGCTTTACGTAACTTTTGATATTTTTGAAGATACTCCAAGAAAGATAAATTAATAAATAAACTAGCAAAATATTTATATTTTAGAAACTCTGATTTAATTTTTTTAAACTTTTTTTATAATACATAAAATTTTTTATTCAGTTTTTATACAACCAAAATTAAGAATCGAGTTCTTTTATAATAAGTCCTGATTAGGTTCTTATTCCCACAATTCATGTGATACTTAAATTCCTCTCAAGCAATTATGTTGAGAACCTTGAGTAACAATAATGTATTGTTCTTATCAATACATTCTTGTTAATAACAAAACATTACTATTATAAGCAATAACGCACTGAAATAACTGCAAACATTTTGCCAAGGAACTTAAAATATATATTAAGCAGCTTAAAATGTATATAGAAATAATCCCAATAAAGTTTTAAAAATAACCAAAAAATAGTGTAATTATTTTAATAAATAAACTAGCAAAATATAATAAGAAAGATAAATTAATAAATAAACTAGCAAAATATTTATTTTTTAGAAACTCTGATTTAATTTTTTTAAACTTTTTTTATAATACATAAAATTTTTTATTCAGTTTTTATACAACCAAAATTAAGAATCGAGTTCTTTTATAATAAGTCCTGATTAGGTTCTTATTCCCACAATTCTTGTGATACTTAAATTCCTCTCAAGCAATTATGTTGAGAACCTTGAGTAACAATAATGTATTGTTCTTATCAATACATTCTTGTTAATAACAAAGCATTTTTTATAAGCAATAACGCACTGAAATAACTGCAAACATTTTGCCTAGGAACTTCTGTAAAATTTGGTGCTGAGTCCTAGTTATATCATCAAGGTAATGGGTTCAATATTTGACATTGACGAAAAAGGCTGATGAAGATTATGAAGAATCCAATACCTCCTTGCTTGAGTGGATGAATATGAGACGATTATATTAAGCAGCTTAAAATATATATAGAAATAATCCCAATAAAGTTTTAAAAATAACCAAAAAATAGTGTAATTATTTTATCATGGTAATTAACATAATCATAAAAGGGCCTTAAATATACATTCAAATTTTGCATTAAATATATAAATACCAAAATATTAAGTAAAATTAAACCTTCCAACTTTCGTAACCCAATGATTTTAGTGGGAAAGGTGGCCTTATTGCACGAAATGAGTTATTAGTTATCAGCTGAATGTAATATACAATGTAATATGGATAAAGCGTAGAACACTTGAAAAATAGTTGAACTTTTTAGTTGAAAAGTTATTAAATATTTTCATCCATGTTAATTTGTATTTGCGACATAAAAGAAAAACCGAAAACGCATTCATTGCAATGGGTAAAAATTATGTTTTTAATAAGTCCTGATTAGGTTCTTATTCCCACAATTCTTGTGATACTTAATTTCATTCTCTCAAGCAATTATGCCTACGAGAACCTTGATGGACATACACAATATATATATATGTTCTATATCAATACATTCTTGTTAATAACAAAACATTATTATTATAAGCAATAACGCACTGAAATAACTGCAAACATTTTGCCAAAAAAATTCCACAATTTTAAGAGTATTCTACGTTAACAATTTGAGAATGGAGTTTCTAATGACTTCGTGACTTTTTAACGACTTTGCAAGGAACAGGTACTTCTAGATAAATCCATCACCGAAGCTCTTAAGATTAATATTAAGTGAGATAGCCTGGAACCTTTCAGAAACTTGGCAGAAATCGTAGATTTTCAACTCTAATCGTGTATGAATACCGCGACCTGTAGCAGAAGAGAAGACCTGGGCAATGAAGACGTTACTTAGTAAAGACTATCATTCTTTAATGCGAGTTGTTCATAGAAGCTGTTATCTGTCAGGTATTAGAGACTTCTGCGATTGGAAGCTGTTTCCTGTTATATTAGCTGTATGTGCAATTGTAATTTCTGGAGCTGGAATTTCTGTATTTAGCTGAATTTACTAGGAATAAAAGTCTTGTGATTTTTGAGAGATTGTTTTATGGACTCTCAACCATCCAGAAGCGCGGTTCATTATTCAATCAAATATTAGTTATTTTGGAAAGAGTTTAAAAATGTGTTCTCTATGTAACGGGAAATGATATTTTACATTTGACATTAGGGGAAGGCAAAATTTATTGGATCACGAGTTGCTTTTAATTTTTGTTGTCTCGCAATCACCTTCATTGATAATCGAGTAATCAATAAATATATTTTTAGGTATGCGCATTATAAAAATTAGCAGCGCGGTGATCATTCTAAAATGTCTTAGCGGTCCAGTCCACCAGTCAATCGCGTGCCCATTTTTGCACAAGATGCAAAATGGGCAATATTGTTATCTTATCGTGCTGTTTTAAAGCTTTTTGGTTAAAAAAGTTTTGATATTTTGGGTCATTTCGCTCTAAAAATGCATAAGGAGATAAATGACTATAGTACGCGTAAAAATCTTAAGAAAATGTTCGGATTTAAAGTTTTAGATATTGAAGTATGACATATTCGTTAAAAAATATTCATCTTAATATACTCAAGACTTTTCTTTCGTTAACTTATATATAAAGCTATAATATTAATTCATGATTAGAGGTTTGAGTCGAGATTCATCAGACTATAAAGAATATTTATAAAAGTGAGCTCGATGTACAACTTTGTAACTCTAAGAGAATTTAAATACATTAAGTGATTATGTACTTTAAATTTTGGGAGAATATTTCTTATAATAGTAATTTGTTAAAACAATAAAATCTTCATTTTAATTTTTGTGCATCTGAATTTCTGTAAAGCTTATCTACGCCTGAATATGTATTTATATTTATTTCTCTTAAAGTTGAGCCTTTAATTAATGAAATTAATTTTCTTGCTCGTTTCTTTTGAGTTTTTTCAAGTTTTTTTCTTTTTATTATTAAATGCGAAAACATTTTGGCATTTTTTTTCTTCCGAAATACTTTCGAACAAAACAAAAATGAAGTGGTAGATAGCTGAAATTTCTCGATTTAAAATAAGTGTCTTTAATTGCATTTCCACTCCAAATATTGGATTTTTTAAACTAAATGATGTAAATATTCACTAAATTAGTTTTTCTTTGCAAGTTTTTTTGCACAAAATGATTGAAGACAAAAAATTTAATTCTAATAAAGTTAGTACAAAACAGTATCACGGGCATTATGAAAAATAAGTGAATTTTTGAGTGGCTTTAATTGCATTTCCACCGGTGTGTGTGTATGTGTGTGTGTATATATATATATATATATATATATATATATATATATATATATATATATATATATATATAGTGACCTTTCAAGTAGCTACATTTAATAATCAGTCTTAAGTAGGTCTTTGAATTTACCAAACTTATCTCGAATTTATTTTTATTGCATTATATTTTCGAAGTGCTTCGCTTTAGATTTACACGGTTTCTTATAACTTACAATTAAAAGTTGAAGTTAATGAGAAAGAGAGAGACCTAAAACTATAAATTAAATTAAAGACCAAAAAAAGAAATCGATAATTTCACTCACGTATACATATGATTTTCATTATTCTTATGAGATTCTATAAAATCTCTGTAAAAATTATGTGGTCGCCATACAAAATGCTTAAGAGATTTTGAGCTAAAATGCTTTCAGTGCAGAACTCTCAGGTTCAATTCTACACACACACACATGCTGAACTTCAGTTTTATTAGTTTCATGTTTATTTATTTATTTATCTTTTTACCAAGGTTATGGGACAAGATTATAGTTTTTGGAATAGAAAGCAACTGATTCGGTCTTAATGATTGTTGTACATCGAAAAATTGATAATCATTTTTCTGCCTTTTGTATGCTTATCAATCCTATGAAAGGACTTTACTGTTTAAAAGGCAGTCTCCCAAGCTCTATCTTACTTTATTTTTCAAAATGAGCGATGGATATTGTGTTTCTGCTTTTTGCATGTTTGTCTATTCCAATGAGAATTATTGGGAATGTACCGATGTCATCCTTTCTGACTCATGTCTATACAAATGTGAATAAATACGAATGTACCACCGGGTTTCCACCCTTGTGACTCATGTCTGTACCAATGTGACTAATTTGGAATGTACCGCGTTTCCACACCTGTGACTCATGTTTATACCTATATGAATAATTGGTGAATGATTGGGAATGTATTGGGTTTTCCCGATTATAGTTCATTAATTCTGTTTACCAAAGGAGAAAAGTTTAATATATCTGAAGTACACAAGTTGGATACTCAAAAGTCTTATAAAATCCTTCAGCTAATAAAGCATTCTATTTGGTTTCAGAAGCGTTCACTTAGATAGAATACAAGAAATAACAATTTATATATTTTTATGTTACATGTTCATTGTTTCCAAAGGAAATAAATAGAGTCAAAGGAATAGAAACTAAAAATACTTTGCTTTCACATGTGACTAATCTGATTCAAGAATTTGCATATTTATGATAATTTTAAAAATATTAAATAAAAAATATCATTGTATATAATATAAATTTCCTAAATTATTTTTTCTTCTGAAGTTTTGGGCATGAATTTCACATGCCCAAATTCAACATTTTTATGGAAAGTAAATTCTTTTCGTTTGACATAAGTTTTATGATTTTCATGTATATATCGAATCTCACAAATTTTTTTTAAATTAATAAATGCATAATATTACAATTATATAAATTTCAACTTATATTTATAAAATATTATGTAAACACACATATTAAAACTATATATTAAAAAATATTAATCAGGATTAAACATTGCCACCAAAATTTACCCTTTAGTGTATCCAAAAATTCCTTTCATGTTATGTCTTTATCAATAAATAAATAGATTACATTATACACACACATAAAATTTTTCTAAAGAGTTTTGTAAGTGATCGCTTGTATGTGTGAAAATACTATGACAAGATAAATTTTATTATAAAGAAATTATGAGATTTCTCTTCTATTCTTAAAATTAAATATATATTAAGTTTTTGTTATGATTTGTTACTTAATGTAAAGCATTTTTTATGATTTATGATATTTTGGTCAGAAAAGTAATCGTTCATGTGATAAAATCTTATGTTGGTTACTCATCCGAAATATTATTCTCCGTTCCATTTTTAATTGAAATGGTTTGTTTTTAATAAAAATTTTTCTCTTGAATAGAATTATTTACTGTCAGAAAGAGAGCCACATATTTAAAAAAAATTATTTTATCATATGAAGTGTGAATCAGTTTATCACTTACCTGTTAAAAACACACTTTTAAGATAATGCTGAAATTTATTGATATATTCTGTACAAAGTAACAAAGCACTAGGTACTTTGAAGAAGAATAAAAAGCAAAACTGAATCTATTAGAAAACATGATCTTGTTTTAAAGGGGAATCTGATTATTCTCTTAGAAATTTATTCCTTTATAGATAAAAATAATTTAATTTTTATTGTTTATCATATTCATATAAATAAAGAACTGAATGATATTTTTTAAAAAAAATGCATAATAAATGCATTTTTTTTTTAAATTTAGGAATGATATTTTATAAATATTATAGTGTTTTACTTGCGTCTATAATAGAGAATCTAAATAGCTAACATTCAAATAATTTAATTGTTTGAATATATTACTCATTTATTTGCTTAAAATATTTTGCTGATAGAAAACCAAAACTTTAACCACATAAAATTTAAATTTATGACTAAATATTCAACTTTTCCATAACATTACAATTAGATAATACCAGAGCCAAGTTTTCGTAGGCCATAGATTTTTCCAGTGGAAAATGTGTATTTATATTACGAGTAAAATTAGCTATTTGAAAAAATGACGATATTTACAGTTTACTTAATTTTTTTAATAACGATATTTACTTAGATTTTTAATAAAGATATATTTATTGTTCATTTTGTTTAAAAATTTTTTCACTGTTTTGCATTTCAAATTGAGATATAGATCAAATAAACACAGATGAAGCGTAAAACGATTAAAGTGATTTCAATCGCTTTACGCCTCATTTTGTTTACGAAGTTATTAGTTATTTATATTTGAACTTCTTTTCCTTCACTATACAAAGTATCTATGATCGGCGCCACATTGGGAAAAGCGAAAACTCTTTTTTTGTTGTATTTTTAAAATCGAAATTAAAAGTGATTATCGTTATATTTTTAGAAAAATCATGGGGAAATATAAAAAGAAAGTAGGATCCAATCTCAGCTTTTAATTGACGATTATAATTAGTTAAATTGCCTCAGATGACAATTTTAAAAAGGAGAAAGAGCTATGTCCCCCCGTTCTTAATATAAACAGTGCTTCAGAATAATATTACCTTCTTTATATTAATAAAGTCAAAATTTAAATATAAGTATTTCACGAATTGTTGTTTAAGTATTTAAACAATAATTTATGTATAAGAAAATTTTTAATACTCTAAAACGCGTATGCTTGTATAAATACACATACAACCCATCTGAGTACCATGGTCTTCGCGTAGAAAGATATCAAACCAACTACCTTCTGAATTACAAAAAAAAAAAAAAGAAAAAAAAAAAAAAAAAAAAGAAAAAGGGGAAAAAAGAAAAATCTTTTGTAATTAATTTTTTTAATTTAACCCTTTAGTTGCCATACTATAACTGGCTAGTAGAATTCAGAAGTCATTTTCTTTCAAGCGTTAGTACATCACTAACCTAAGTAAGAAAATTTTTAATTATGTGATTACTTATAAGTTTAGAAAAAATTTCGCTACTTACTCTAGTGTTGATATATAAATACCAGAAAATATTGAAAGCTAGTTTAATTAAGTATTTTTTACGAGTTTCTTATGATTTTATATGAGATAATGATAAAAGCAAGTTTGTAATTAGTAGTCAAATCACTCGAGAAATAAATTTAAAAAATGCTTTATAGGAATTGTTCTTGACACGGAAATTACGTTTTAAAGTAGGATCATTGATGTTGGTCTATTTGCCTAGATTTAATCCTTGCTATTTATTATTGGCTGACTGTGATTTCTAAAAACAGCTAATCATCTTCAGCACCGTTAGTAAACTGCCTAACGATTTAAAGGTTATTGGATTGTATCCTTAGGAGTTGCATTTTGTGCATAAACTGAAATTACGAGATTTTTCTACGTATATTGATTTTACCTGGTTTTCTATTTTGCTTCCTGTGCCACAAAGATGGAAACTTTTGATAGCACGAGACTCATGATTTGAAAACTGGATTTGTTACATGATATTAGTTATTTATTACCTTCCGGATGGGCTTTTCTACATGTATAAGGCAGAATTACAGATAAGGAAACTTGTGTAAAAAATTTCGATATTACATTCTATAGAATTGATAGATTTGATTCTTATAGATCTGTATACAATGCAGCAAACATCCAACGTTTATCTCTCATTATTAAGCAATAGCTTGTACAGAATCATATTTACATAATATCTTGTTGAGATTGCTCTTGTCATAAAGGGATTTGCCATTGCCTCAGGAGTTTGGAGGCCTTTAAAAGAGGTAAAACGAAACTTGCCCAAGACATCAACGCGCTTCTGTCCACCATAATTGCAAGGGAGAAAACCTGCACCATCCAATGAATCCCTACACATGTTAACATCGAGGGAAATAAAAAGACGGACTCCCTCGCCAAGGAGGCTTGGATATCAATCCCTCTCTCACGATTACCACTTGCTTGCATTGATGCAAACGCCATCACAAGGCATTAACTCTGCGGGGGAATGCTGAAAAAATAGTCCTACAGGAGCTTAATCCTGACCATGGTATCACCTCTACCATCAGCAGAATGTGAACTGGTCATATGAAGGGTATGAAAATCATGTCCGATGGATCTGGATTCTAGAACCTACGCTGAATGCAGGCACTGCACAGGAGTTCCGCTGGATCCGAGGCATATCTTAAACTGCAGCTCTGTTGCATCGACCCTCTTCAACATCAACCCCAACTGCTGCCATGACACCCTTTATACGGAAAACGCTAACACAACGTTTGATTTTTTGTGAAAAGAATTGATGGGCTAATACGTTAATTACTGAGAAAGCCAAGGAACTTCACTTCGAAAGTTGGATCGTACTGTAAAGCGATAGAAAGAACTTACATTATCACTTCCATATGTAAGAATGGAATCAATTCATCACCAGATGGTGCTGTTGCGCTTGGTATTTGTCATGTGACAAATATTAAGTTTAGATTGCTTACATCATTTTTTGTGCACATTCGTATTCAAATTTTGTAAATGTGATGAATTTAATTTTATACAGAAACTTGATATATATTTTATTTTTACAATGTTATTTAATAATAAATAAACCACACACACACACACACATTGACTATTTATATTTTATCTATTCTTTGTTTCAGTAAGCTTTCGTAAATGCTTGAAAAAGATAGTAGTTTGACGAAAAAAAAAAAAAAGGAGCTTTACTGTGGCGAGAGAAATTTTTTGGTCAGAATTGTTTAATGAGAAATAACAAGAAGATAATGAATTAGTTTGTATTTTATCATTAAGAGTTGCCAAAATCTTTGCCTAAATAACCTCGTATCTCAAATTAATTCGCCATTTTGTACTTTAATAGAACAAAGAAACGTTTTAAAAATTATTTCACTGAAATGCTTCTCATGAACAATACTGGAGACAAATAAAAAAATAATGGCAAAATAAATATCAGTGCCAAACTGCTTGTGATCTATGTAATTCAAGTTTAATAGAGTTTAAGCGGCGGAAGCATCAAACAAACAAAGCAAAAATCTCCGAGGGCACTCGACATGTGACTTTGATATCATATGAAGTGATTCAATTAACGCTCTCAATTTTTAATTAAATGGAATTAAATTATTAAATTAAAACTTTTTGAAGTGAACTTGTCACCATTGAAAGTTTCTGTTAAGTGAAACAAAGAATCATATTCAATTTTTTAAGGGTATTGTTTTGAGTGGAGCCTGATTTTATCAATTTTGATTCCATTATTTACGAAATCTTTTGTTTATTGTTTGTGATTATGCTCTGATAATAATCAATTAAAAAAAAACATTTGGATGCTATAGATAAAATATTAAATTGTATCAATAAGAAATTTATATATTTTCTGTCGTGTCCACAAACTTTTCATTTATTTCATTTCAAGTTTTCATATTTTGCAAATCAAATAATTAATACTACATATCTATTTGTTTCATTTTATAATGTGATTTTTGCGATCTTCACATTTATTCTTTTACTCCAGTTAAAATGTTCATGTAAAACATACGTAACTCTCTATCTGATATTATAATATATTAATTATAATTATTATTTAAAAAGCGAAAAGAAAATTCGAACTATTGAATAGAAAAAACAAGAAAATATTTCAAATCTCATAAAGAAAATAAAAAAATGAGGAAATTAAAATGCAATGCATTTATTTACCTAAAAAAATTAAAGAGTGGTCTATTAGTAACAGTTCACAATAAATAATGTAGAAAATTTAAATGCTATTTTTATAATTTATAAAACACACTGTTTGTGAGGTATATTCATTTATTCATATATATTAGAAAGATAAATAAATAAAAGAAAATGTTAAGCCAATTTATATTTTCTTTGTCTATTATACATAACAACATTACATATTAATTAGTTATTTAAAATTATGTGTTTGTTATGTAGTTTTAATTATATGTATTATTTAAAAAAAATTTTTTTATCCATTGATACATGATATTTTCTCTATAAGTTAAGGCTAATAATAAAATAATAACCTAAGGAATTCTTTACATAAAAAACTTGCATTTATCTTTAATTAAATTACACGGAAAGAAGACTTTTTTCTTACTTTATACGCCGCTATATCAATACAAACAATGTAAATAATCAACTTTTTAATCTTTGAAAACATTTTATTCTACTGATTAAATACTGATTTTTTTTCCTCAATGAGTCAGTAAGAATAGATAATTTTTCCTACTTTTGTACTTGTACATTTTTATTAATTAAAATTCTTATCTCTCTTTTGATAAAAAAAAATCCGGTAATCATGAAAAAAAACTGTTTGAAACTAATTAAACTGCGCTTTCAGACATTATTGGAAACAAGATATTCTACAATAAAGAGACAATTTCGTGCATTGTCAAAATCTAAAGAATTTTTAAAATTGAATAAAAACTTCTTACAAAAATGTAATAAATGAGAGTAAAATATTTATTAATGATAAGAATACATGGTTTCTAAATACACTTCTATATATGAATAATAATTTATAGGTGAAGCACACTTGCTGTTAAACCATATGTTGTTTAAATAAGCAAGATTTCATTAATACCCTTCACATTTTTCACTCTGCGTCATTACTTTTTAAAATAAATTTAAGCAGATTAAATTCGAAGTCATATGCAATTATTTATCCATTTTAATTAGCTATGATTTTTTTTAAATTCAATTGAAGCAAATGAAGTAATTTCATTCATATTGAAAATAAATAATAATTCTTACAAATTACTCGCATACACTACATTATTGTTAAATTAAAATGCAGATTGCTATTTATCATAACTAATAACACACATAATTTAATGCATAATAAATAATTTCTAAATGCATAAATAAATAACTGCTTAAAAATTCTTTTTCTCAACAAAATTTTAAGCACCTCCATTTCTTTTTCTTTTTTCCGAGATTCTCTTCTTTGACGCGATTCACAGCATTCTGCACAACAGCAACAGCTTTGTGTTCTTCTTTCTTCGGTAAAGGAACTGTAAATGCTACCGCACTTTGCTTCCTTGGCGACCATTTTAGAACTTTTCTCAAAATAGCTGCCGTTTGTTTCTCATCATCAGCCGATAAAGAAACTGTCAATTGCTGATTCTGGTTGCCCATTTCGAATGGTACCAGTTGGCGAGATTCTGCATCATGCGATAGTCTCTGAGACACAACTTTATCGACGTCTCGAAAATCAATATGAGGGCAAGATATGATTTTTTCCTCACGCAAAAGAGGCACAGTCTCATCTACACCTTCTAAAATGGATGGCCATACTTTCGGTGACGTTAGCCCTGAGCTGTCATTTTGACTTGGCGTTCCATACATAATGCGCCTTTCTCTTGGCGTAGATGAAGCAGATGGCTGTCCAATGAAATGGCGGTTTCTTGTCGATGTTCGGCACTGATCTCGTTTTAAGGATCTCCGATTCAAATCTATGTCTTCGAGTATAAGATTTAAGTTGCCTGAAGCGAAAAGGTCTCTGAATGTCACCACTAGTGCTACAGTTTGTCTAGTTCGATTGGCATCAGGTGTGGCATGTCGTGGTCGCTTTTTCCTGGGTGGTGGTTGATCCTCTTCTAGAAGTGTACGGATAGCAAACAGAAATCGTTGTACAAATGGCATTTTCTCTTAAACTCTGAAAGGTTGTTTAATCAATTAAAACAATTATTTATATTAAATTATACATATACATACTTACAATAAATTTAAAGCTAGATTACATGCATTTTAGGGAACTACATTGATAAAACATAAAGGATAAAAAATCTATTATCTCTAAATGGATAGTTTTTACAGATTTGTACTTTTTTAATGCTTGAAATATCAAGCATTAGAAAATATCTCTAATGCTTGATGAAGAAAATGTGCTGCATAGAAAACTAGTATTAATAGCTGGCACAGAATGGAATAGAATACTGATTGTAAAATACTTGACTGTCATAGAATGGAATTTGTATTCAATGACTGGCAAGACAAGGCAAATTTCCCTTCCTTCGTATTTTTTCCCTCTTGGCAAAACTAAATGTAAATGCATTTGTCCTATTTTTAGACCTTGTGCCATAGAACCCAACCAACTAAATGTAAACCTCTTACATCAGCTGTATGTTTGAAATTGTTAACGTTTTTCTTTTAAACAAAAAGGTTTGCGTTCAAGAATGGATATTGATCTACGACATCCTATCTCCTTACCATAGAATATATGTAAGAATATTTAAATACATTGCTACTATTTTCTTATGATTGATTTTATTGTCAATTTAATTAGTTTTAATAACGTAAAAATAAATATAAAGTATGATAAAATTTCGTAGAGTAAACAAAATTTCGACTTATATATTAAAAATTATGCACTTTATACGTTCTTTTATTTCTTTCTGGATTATCTGTATAGTTTGTTTATTATTAATTCTGCTTCCGGCCAACTTGCCTAGTGATCAGTGTGCCTGACTAAGAATAGGGAGGTCCTGGGTTCGAATCCCGGTTTATATATAGATGTACTTTCTCTCTCTTTCTATCCTGTCTATGTTCTTTCCTTGTGTGAATGAGGTGTGAATGGTTTCCTACCCTATAAACGGGTCCCTATGGCATGTATGTGTACTGAAAAATCCACACCAAATACGGTTCAGTTGGAAAAGAGGAGCAGCGCACCCCAATTTGCCAGCCTATCTGGCACACGAGAACAACAACTACATTATTAATTCTGCTTGCATGTTTCCAATGTTCTTCATAGTGTGCGCACGCATACACACACACATTAATAACTTTTAAACAGAAGAAATCAAAAAAAAATTTTAATATATGTAAAGTGGTAATTTAAAATGGTTTAAGCTTTATTCCATCATGCATGATATGAATGTATCTATTTCTAAATAATCTAATTCTTACACTTTCTTAAAGCTCATGAATTTATGAAAACATGAATAATAGATATTTTGCTTCGTTCATCATGGACAAAATAAAAGAGTATAGTTAAGTAAGTGTTTTCGACTTTATAATAAATTAGTTCACTTTCTAGGGAAAACGTGATTTGATATGGAAAAATATCAATTGTAAAATACTAAAAATATATATTTTTGAATTTGTGCATGAATGCTTTCATTCATTCATTTTGTAAACTGAAAAATAAATATGTCCCACTAATTTTTTTTAACTTTCTCATAGGAGGAAGAAACAGCTTCTGTCGTTGAAGGTCTTGAACACCATGCGGTACATGTCTTTCTGAACTCCATGCGTGAGTTAGTTGAGAATGGTGTAGTGGCCTTCTCGCCTTGAGTGACCCCACCAGGAATACTTCCCTCACTCCCCCTCCCAAAACATCCCTTGCCACAAAGGCAGGTCAACACGTGTCCGTCTTGATTTGCCATTGGGCACTTAAAAAGTCTCAGCTACTTTTATGGTAGAAAGTGGTTTCCTCTGTCCTCTTAAATGCCAGCAAGAAAACGGGCATCGCCTGTTCTTCACATCTTGGACTAAATTGGGAGGCTATCCGTAATTGTCCCCTTCTTGTATTTGGCTTTAAGGCTAACAATTTTATTTATCTGCTCTGACGAAGTCAGACGAGATGGACGATTACAAACAAAATTCTGTATTAATTTAGAGGACAGAAATCCCATTAAAGTGCATTTAAATGAATTTTGTGATTTTCCATCATCCAACGGCTATATTCTTCGCATGTTTGGCGATCGTTACATAGAAAAAGCTCATGTTTTTTATTTATAACAAAATAATATTATTAGCCATTTGTCGAAATAATTTATCATCACGGAAGCAACACTCAAAACTATAAAATATCCACTACGCCAAATATTGAAATCTAAATTTATTAAGATAAATACGAAACAAACTTACAAAATGAATTGTAAATGTAAGTTAATGTGAAGGTAAGCGTTATTTTAAAACGCATGTAACTGCACTTTTTTTTTTCTCGGCCAACGGAACATTATCAGAGAAAGCAAAGGTCGTATTCTTGTCGGAGATTAGTTTGATCTGCTTCTTTTTTCTCTGAGAAGGAAGAAATGGAAGTATCGGAAAATGTACTTTTTTTTTATCTCATTTTTCCTTCATCAAAACAAATGCCGTTGCGACAGATGTTTACTACTTTGATAACTTTTTTTATGCCAAATATGAAACTTTGTGTCTTAGCATCAGGTACATTTTGGAACGCTGGGAGATTTTATGTATAATTGTTAATTTGATTTCAAGAATATATATATTTTTTTATTAAAAATGATAATAAAAATATAAATATATATATTAAAAATGATAATAAAAATACATATTGAATAAGTAATTCTAAATCAACTAATAATTCAACTAGTCTGTATAAAAAATTGTCATAATTTATAAAGTAATAATTTACTTTTTCATTAAATATTATTTTATTTGAAACTTTGGGATAGTTGATTTCTTTAAAATGTAAGTTTTCAATCCTTTGGACAAATGTAATATTTCTACAATTAAATAATAGCTGTTATATACATAATAATAAGAGATAATAGCTGTTGATAGGGAAATCCTCTCGAACTCATTACAGTAAACCCTCATTAATCCCTTATGTGTTACAGTAAACCCTCATTAATCCCTTATGTGTTACAGTAAACCCTCATTAATCCCTTATGTGTTACAGTAAACCCTCATTAATCCCTTATGTGTTACAGTAAACCCTCATTAATCCCTTATGTGTTACAGTAAACCCTCATTAATCCCTTATGTGTTACAGTAAACCCTCATGTGTTAAACCGGACTTCGCTTAATCCGGACATCCGTTTCATTCATCCGATGTGTTTACTGTAAGTAAAATAATATACATATTATACTTAATAATGAATATTATTACTGTTATGAAGTTTATACTCTTATGGAGTTTTATATTTCATTCTTTTGAATTCAAAATACACATGGTTATTATTATGGGTCCATTTATTTGATCCACATTTTCATCCATTCGAACGACCTGGATCCCCTGTTATTCTTTATTAGTGATGATTTAGTGTATATTAAATTCATGTGATGAATCACTGTTTTTATAACAATTGCATTATTCATATATTTTAGAAATATAATTTTTCATGTCATATAATATCTATTGGTGTATGGAAATAGGAAGTATACTACACGATTTTATTGTGTCTTATTTCAATAATTTTTCAAAGCTTCTCATATATTTCTAAATGCATATTTAAGTTAAAATGTTAATTTAATAGAAAGCAAATAGAAATTACTTCCTTATCAGCCATCCATTTTACTACATCTAACCATTAAGTTTAGTAAGGAAATATATATAAAGAATGTCCTCATTAAGAAAGTATGAATACTTCTGTGTAACAGAAGAAAAACTTTAATTAGCATTATTTATTATTGTGTTCTAGTAAATATTTAGTATGTATTTATCACTAAATTATTTAATAATTTTAAGTTTAACTAATTCCAGCATTGAATTTAAATGAATATTATCTTTTACATATATTATATTAATTATTATTTTAATTTCTAATTTAAATTTAATATTAAATTTGAAGTCATAGGATTCATATGGTATTTTCCATGAAGCATTTGTTAATTTATATTAAAAGAATCATCGCTAAGTAAATGTTCCCTCTCAAATAATTTATAAATGATTTATAAGATAATTTTTTTAAAGATAATATCTTTTTCTACATAAAAGAAAAAATTTTTTTAATGTAATTGAACATGTTTTGAGTAAGGAATAAAATGTTTTTAGCTTATTTCAGCGTATAAATGTGGTGATAAAAATGTTTTTAAATAATGGTATTGAGGCGTAGTTAAAACTTTCACTCTTGTTGTCGGAGTGTACTGAGTTCGAATCCCGACCCAATCGAAGATCCGTCATGTTCACCAATGGCAGCGAGGTACGTAAAATATATTGCTGTCGCAATGTCCTCCGTATGAAATAATAGATCTGTACCCATTGTTGCGTTAGTATAGTTTTCTGTACCTAGCCCTGAATTTAGTTGCATTTTTAGATAGAAGCAGCCGGGTGGAATCTTCATTATTTTGAAGCAAGGACCAAGCAGAAGAGCCCAATACTTGGCCTGCCACCACCAAAGGTATTTCACTTCTTGGAGGGCATGGCGACCACGCCTTATTTAACGTGCTCCAGTCGCCTTTAGCAAACAGGTGGATCTTTGGTTCAGTCGAGATTCGAACTCACTACCTTCTGATAATGAGAACGACGCTCTAACCAACAAGGTCATCGCGGCCCAAACCAACACTCCCTAAAGACCCCCTCTTTAGGGGGTGTTGCCCTAACCCCCGGGGGTGGAAGATCAAGTCTGGAGATCTTCTGCTTCGTCTTTGCCTCTTAATTACGTACCCACTTTCGAGGATGGAACACCCACTAGATATCCCACTATATAAGGTGCCATAACTAGGCTGAAAAGTGGAAATTCTAGTAGCCGGCCATTATATGACAATAACAACAAATAATGGTATTTTTGTTTTAAAATGATATTGCTTTGTAAATAATTTGCACTGTTTTCCTAACAGATTTTTATCCAACACAAAGAATTTGAAACCTTTTTATAATAATCATACGATAATTCCATAGCGATGATTCAAATAAATTGTAACATGTAAAAAAAATTAAAAAAGGATTCTTCATTATATCGCATGCACATTTGAAAAAATAATTTTCAATTTAATAATTATTGTTCAGTTTAGAGAAAAGCATTTCGTATAGAATAAATGCTTAAATGTTACTTCGAATTTCATCCCACAAAAATTTCATGAATATACAGTTTGTATCGACAGGTGCGCTTTAGCAGTCGAAGGTATGGCACCCAAATTATTTGAATCAAATTGGAAAGCCATACTAAGAAATTTTATACTTCGGCAATTAAGTTTGACAGTCGAATATAAAGCATAAAAAAAATTTTTTTACACACACAATACTAGAATACAATGAAATATTGCTAAACAAATTGTTATCTACAAAAATATTTCTGAATGTTCAAATACCAAAATTTCAGTTGTTAATTTCAAAACAATATGAACTATGTTCTTCAAATCTCATATCTTTTGTTATTTTACGAAATTTTTTTTATACTTTGTTTCAAATGTTCACACTTCGAAAATTATATGAATTATCTATTTATGTAATATAATTATATTATAAACTGGAAAATAAAAACAAGAAATTTTGAATAAGTTATTTAAAGAATATTTTGCAAACCATAGTGTATAAATAAACTAACTATTTATGAAAAAGAAATTCTTAGTTTGAGTTAATGAAAGAAAATGAAATATTAGAATGAAATAATCAGCTACTTACTTTGGTAGGTTTCCTGTCGAATTAGTACTCGTGCAAGAACGGACAGTAGAATGTCAAACAAAAGTAGCCAAGCTTCCACAGTATTTAGTGAACTGGAAGAATTAGAAATAATTACCTCTGTTCAAAACAGATTAAGTTTTTTTTTTTTAATATAAGTCGAAATATTTTGTCACACTATCATGGCAAACCAAAGCAAGTCACTTTAGGAGTTCCGCTCTTTCAGCAGTTTTATTAACTCACTTTCTTTAAATCCACTCAAAATCCTGCTGAGTGTAAAGCATAGGCGTCAACTCCGAGCCATTGTTTCGAGAAGTTTTAAATCCATTTGAAAAATATAACGGTATTTTAGAAACTAAACATTCTTATCTTGCATTACACCATTTGCAAACATGGCGACATCTTATCAGACTCTATCTCGCCAAATGTTCTGTCAAAAAAAAAAAAAAAAAAAGAAGCCCTCTCTTAGGGCTTTTTATTTATTTATAGCGGTTTGTTTGAATGTTTTTATTAGTTCAAACGCTACGAATTGCATACAGAGAAAGAAACAAATTACAATAGGGTATAATGGTAACAGCAACTGATTCAATGAAACATAGGTTTAAGAGAAATATACATATATCGTACTCGCAGAATATTTTAAACATCGATTTTTTTATTTTTTTTATTTATGCATTTATTTTTTTTAAAGGTAAATTTAGGTTAGTTTCTATTCTTACCGTCGTGTGACATATGGGATATTACTGACGTACAATGTTTTGCGATTAGGAAATTTCGGATTTTGAAAAATAATCCTAAGGAATACAAAGTGCCACCGTTGTAGCTAGAAAGCTTTATATACGTGCGTCAATTGAAGGAAGTCTCTCTTTTACATACTTCTCTTTATTTTACATACGTCACAAAATATTAGACGCATGTGGAACTAATTCCTAACATGGCTTAAGAATAAAAATTGGTAATATATATTATGGCCATCATTGTACTATTAGTCAATATCAGCAGAGAGACAGAAATATCGCATTGAATTTATTGAATCAAAACCAATATTGATTTAACTGTAACATATATAAATAAATCAATATATATTTACCAAATGAAGAACATTTTTTAAAAAAGTTCTTTTTATCAAATATAAACTTAAATTTCCTATTGACCAAGCAGCTTTCACACGTTCCCAAAGTGGATTCGATGTGGCAGCTGGGGGTGTAATTTGGGTCAGTCGTTGAGCATCCATGAGCCACGTGTTTTCTATCGGTGAAAGATCCAGAGAGCAAGCCAGCCAGGAAAGCAATCTGGCGATTAACGAAGAACACTTGAACAATGCTTGCCACGTGTGGTCACACATTATCTTGTTGAAATATGGCTGTGGGCAAGTCCTGAAGGTAAGTAAGGACAACTGGCTCCAACACCTCGGATATATAACGCTATTTGGTTAAATTACCAGAAATGCGTATTAGAGGAGTGTGAGAGTGATATCCAATACCACCCTGTACCATAATACCCGGTGCAGTACCAGTGTGGTGGTATATAACGCAGCTATTCAGCAGCATCTCACCACAGTGTCTCCATACTCGAATGGTTGTTCATCTTGGTGTTTCAGACAGATGCATGACTCGTCAGTAAAGGCAATTTCATTCCATTCTGCCTCCACACCTTTCTTTCATCGTACTATTGGCCGTGGAGACATCTGTGGTTTTGCGTCAAGGGTAGACAAAGCAATGGACGTCTTGCAGGCAGACCACTTTGCTGTAAACTACGTCGAATGGTACTCGCAGACACTTGATGATGCGTTACAGACTGAGTGTGCTATGCTATGGTTCGTGATGTGGCTGAGTGATTCATCACTGCCGTGCTCACAATTCGCATGTCATCAAGTGAATTGGTGCACTGAGGTGGAGGCGATCGAACACGTCGCTCCGTCGTACCCTCCTGCATCCAACGATCATATATCTGCATTACAGTTGTTTGGTTTCGTCCAGCACGACTACCGATTTCCCTGAAAGATAATCCACAATCTCGGTAGGCCACAATCTCGGTATCCTTCTTTTGACTACCCTTCCTTAAAAAAATTGACAGGACACAAAAGCCTCACTGCACAGTAATGGAGAATCACTGATCTAGAAAATAACCGTATTAAGCATCTATTTAGAAAAAAAAAAAAAAAAAAAGATTATTGAAATAAATATTTTACTAATATTAGGTAAAAGTTGATTTACGGTTTACCCTTAATTTAACGCCAAGATGTGAACAAAAAAATTGTGACCCTAAAACTACGTTAGTTAAACCGTTAAAACTACCAGGGCTATCAGAATTTAAATTGTATTGCCAACAATTATCGTTAAGCATTTCGCGAAACTAAAGGGTATTCCGTATCTATACTGAATTTTTTTTTAAAGAAAAGGAGTAAAGTTTGGATTGTTTTCCACATAGTGTAAATTATTTCTAATAATTAAAATTTACTCTCATTTTAACTAGTTTTGAAACTAGTTAAAGCTTAACTAAGCGAAGTGTACGATATTGAGAGCAAAATAATAAATTTTTAAATGCTTATAGAGAATTTGTATTATATTTTTTTACCACATAAACCGCGTTCTATGTTAAGTCTTAGTGAGATATCTTCCTAATGTCTTCAGAACCAAAATGTATAATATTTAATCGTTAATTGCATCTTACAGTGTGTATTTATATTTATTGAAAAGCTCTAGTTATTATGTGCCCAAAAGATCCTTTTATTACTAAGAAGTTAAGAATTATAAATAACGAAAATAATATTTGTGTGTCACTTTTACATTTACAATATAGGCAGAAAATATTGATCTTACACCACGCGCGCGTAAGCTGGAATTGGTAACTTAAAACAAATTTAGTGATTCTTTTTACATTATTTTTCCAGATTTTATTGAATCAGATATTCTAAAATATATTTATATAGAACTTATATTAATAATTTTTTTTATTTGACCAAGTTTATTTTTGTTTCGAATAATCATAATTATTTCCAAATTAAGAATTGAAAGCAGAAATTTGAAGTCAATATGTATTTTCAATTTTGTACAGATAAATCCTTTTAGAGGAAATGTTTTACAAATTAAAATGTAATACAATACAGAAAACCATAATTTTAACGAAAACAAACAAGAAGAGGTTAGAATAAAAATGAAATTTTGTATGGAAATGGTTCTTATAAAATCAAAATTATATCAGTGATTATTTTAGTTTATTTTCTTTTATTCTTGCGTGGGATATAATAAGTGATGTCTTTTATGATGAGATATTTATTAATGTCATTCATTTAATGCTTTTCAAACAAAAAGCATCAAAATATTTCTTTCAGATCAAATGGCATTTACAAAATGCTAAGCGTATATAAATGCATTAATGTTTCTATCTGTGTCTCATAAAATATTAAATATAGTATGATGATCAAAGCAGTTGTTGAATAATTTAAATTTTTTCTAAAATTGATTATTTGAATTTTTTTTTTTCTAGAATCTATTCTACTGTGAACTCAACGGAGATTCAACTTAAAATTAATTTAAAAATACTGGAAGCTGAATTTAATGAAAATTCTTTATACAATGAGAGGTTATTTCTAAAAATACCACTTGATTAAAAAAAAATTTTTTTTTTAATATTTTTTTTCAAAAATTTAATTTTCGAACTTGTGTTTAAAAAAATCATTTTCCTGATTACTAGATGGCGCCACTAACATTAAACTTTGAAAATGACAGTGTAAGTCGCATATTCATTAAATTCATTTCATGTAATGTAAATCTTTTTTTTAACATTACATGAAATGAATTTAATGAACATGTGGGTACGGATAAAAAGTTTACGAAGCTAGCAAGGAAAATCATTTGGATAGAAAAAAGTATTAATTTTTAATAATAAGTAGGAATTATCAGTATGTAATTTTCGAACATTTTAAGAACATTTCATACCTCCTATACAGATTTTATTTTGAATTTTTAATAACAACTAAGAATTCCCAGTATGTAATTTTCGAACATTTAAAGAACATTTTGAACCTCCTACACACCTTTTATTTTGAAATAAAAAAAAAGTTTTTATGTTGTCTTGAAAATCTCAAAGTAGAGTACCAAGATATGAGCATTTTCATAATTGTTTAACCATTATGTCAGTGGAGAATTCTGACTTTATTCCAATATTTCTTCCATTGGTTCACCCTGACGAATTTTTACGAGTATCTTCACTAGCAAAATTATTTTTTCTGCATAATTTTTTGCGTATTATTTTTACCGCAGCACACTTAAACTATGAACTTGTAGCTAACTCTTGTGTTCTTCTGAACACTATATTTCTATGAATGGAGTAGCTGCTAAATGTGAACTAGAAAACATTGGTTTCGTGGTTACAAAATTACGAAACTAATAGCTTATACATACAATATAGAAAAATATCTGATAAAAATGCTTATAAACAGTAATGAGGACCAAAGGAATCCGTATTTTAATCCATAAGAAGCTTCTGAGAATGTTTTGACACTACACTGAGAACTGCTTAATGGCATTATGACGCACTTTAACGTTCATCAGCTTTTCTGCAACTTGGCGACGATGAACTCAGTTATATACGTTTCAATAACTTTTACATAAAAAGTAAAAAGGCAATAGCTGCTCTAAGTGCCAGCGATTGCGTCATTATACTAAAAGCACCTCTGCACTTTTAACAGATTTGGAATAAATGAAAAATAATTCTGTTTCAAAAATGAAATTCCGATAAAGAGTTAGGAAGTATTTGCTAGATTCTCTATTGATTTTTAAAGATTACTTTGGCGATGAGTACATAATCGAAAGTTAGTTATCAGTATCGTGGTTGAAGAATGCAGGTTATTATAACCCAAATAATTATAGATGTTTTCGCTGTTTGATTTTCACTACGAAGTTGTGGTGAAGATTAGCGACTTATTAAAACAAATAAGGAAAAAAATGTATTACATAAGAAATGCATTTATTGGAGAGTTAAATAAAACAATGCTTCTCATTTTTCACTGACATTTAAAAATCGCTTTTTTCTAAGATTGATCAGAAAATTAACTTTATAATTTTAAACTGTGTATACATAAATTTAAATTTGAAAAAAAAAATATTCAAATTCAAAAGGAAAAAAGAAAAAAAAAATTCCTGATTGAAAAAAATTCTCTGCTGCAAAAATTTCGATACGACGCTAATTTCATTTTTTTTTTTTATGAAAAAAACACAATTTAATTAGAGAATATTCAATTTATGCCTACATACAAACTTATTTTATTTCAAGCTAATCTATTTATCATTTTCAAAATAATGTTTCAGACTTCATAATCAATGATAATTTTTTCATCATTTAATACAGATATTAAATATTTTCATATACAGTATTACAGTTACATATACATATTACAGTCACATTACAATATTACAGTTTCATATACATATACAGTATTACAAATATTACAGTTGTGTGTTTAATTTATTGTATTTTGCATTATTATTGAAATTATATAATTTTATTTATATATATATATATATTGCATCTTTATGCAAGTTTAATAAAATGTTGTGTTTATTTCATAAAACTAGCTTGTTTTTCTTTTTATTAAATTGTAGTAAAATTTTGAAATATTGCATTATTATTATTATTTTTGCATTATATTTCTCTATACGATTCTGTATTTTCAACTAAATACTTACAAGGTGATGAAAATATAGAACAAACTTTATAATAATATATAGATTAATGTAATCACAAGGTAAGCATATGTTCTAATTATATAGATTATATTTATATTTTAGCTCATGCTAATTTTCGTAATATTTTATCAGCATATATTTGTAAAAAGGTATAGATTCAGATTTTTCTATGGAAATTATAAACTTGGTTATTTTTAAGTGTTTTTTTAAGAATGCAAAATTTTGAAGTAGTTAATTTCAGCCTTTTTAAATTTAATATTTTATATCACATATTTTTTTGACATGTTAAAGAAAAAAAAAAACTTGTACAAAAGTTTTAGTTGTTTATTTTTCAATGTTTTAAAATTTTTAATTACATGTATATTTCCCAAAAAAGAAAAATCTTAATGCCCATTAAAAATAAAATTTGATGTTTCATGACTCTTCAAAGGCCAATATTATTACATGGGTGTATAAAAGCATTCTTTTGTCAATTTTACATTATTATTCAAAACTGAAAATTTAATTATTCTTAATTACAAACTATATATATATATATATATATATATATATATATATATATTGTTTGTAATTAAGAATAATTAAATTATATATATATATATATATATATATATATATATATATTGTTATGAAACAAACTAATAATTCCAAATTTTGAAAACAAACACATTTAATTAACAAAGAAACAAAATTACAAAGGAGTGTGTTCGCTAACAACTCTTGCGCCTGCGTAGCGCACCAAAGTCAGTATCTATCTCCAAAAAAAAACGCAGCTTCTACAGACTGATCCTGGCACCAACCGCCTCCTTACTCACCCTCCCCATCAAAGGCTTTTGAAATCGAAAGTGCTGAGTATGTGACATTACAGATTAACTAATTACTCCTTCCTTGCCCTGAAATTCTTTTTCCCATTCTACGAAAATTAACCTGCAATAAAAAAGAAAAAAACATACACACAAACAACAAAGAGCTAAATTTAGTATTACGGATAGCCCTGATCAATCGGACTCTGACTGATACACAAAAATATATGGAATTATATAATATTAAATGTAAAATAAAAATATATCAAAAGAGCACAAAATAATTATGTAACACAAAAGAATTTGCAACACTAGTAAATTTACAAACAGACGCATATTATTATTACAAAAATAGTATAATTTTTTTTCAAGAAATTATGTACGCATGAAACAACAATTGAAATTTGTATTAAAAGAAAACATTTTAATTTAATATATGAGAAAAAAAGAAAACAATTATGTCAGGTTATCAGCATTCTACTGAGACTATCGGCATTCTGATGTAATTTGCCCTTTCTGTGAACAATATCAAAATTTAGGCTTTGAAGTACGAAAGCCCACCTTAAAAGTCTGGGATTAGATCCTTTATGATGTTTTAACCAAACTAAAGGGGTGTGATCAGTTTCGATAACAAATTTATACTGACCATCCAAATAATATTTTAATTTAGTAACAGCGAAGATTATTGCTGCACATTCGTTTTCTATAGTGCTATAATTTTTCTCAGACTTTAAAAATTTCTTACTTAGAAACAGGATAGGCTGTTCATTTTCATTTTGATCTCTCTGAGATAAAACTACACCTACTCCTAACTTTGAGGCATTACATTGAATAATAAATGGTTTTTGAAAGTCTGGACTGAAAAGTACAGGCTTCTTTATTAAAGTGTTCTTTTAATTCTACGAATGCTTTTTCGCATTTATTATTCCATATTACAGTTCCCCTCTTGGATTTCCCGTTTAGCAGGTCGGTTAAAGGCGCAGCAACTACTGAAAATCCTGGTATATACTTGCGATAGTATCCAACAAAGCTTAGGAAAGCACGTTGATGCAAGCATTTGCTTGAGGGACGTTCGAAATCGGTAATGGCTTTCACTTTAATATCATCTGGTGTTCATTGACCTTGTACAACAAAGTGTCCCAAGTATTTAACACGAAGTTGAGAGCGAATTTGCACTTTAAGGGTTTTACAGTCAATTTCGCAAATCGAATCTCCTCCAGAACACATTTAAGATGTTGGATGTAATCAAACCAAGTAAGTGAATATATAGCTATGTCATCTAAATAAGGTACAGCAAAATGATCGCAATGTTTTAGTAACTCAGCCATTAACTTACTAAAATAGTAAGGGGAATTCTTCAAACCGAATGCCATTCTCAAAGGTTTATAAACACCAAATGTCGTCGTAAATGCAGCATATCTTTGAGCCTTCGGACTCAAAGGTATTTGCCAATAACCTTGAGTAAAGTCAAATTAAGATATGAAATTCGCTTTCGAAACGGATTCATCGCGCTCTTCAATATTTGACAATGGATAATATGCGTCCTGGTAACCTCATTTAACCTGCAATAATCAATGCACGGACGAGGGTCTTTTCCAGGTTCTTCAACTAATATTAAAGGTGATGTGTAATTGGATTCACCTGGTTCCACCAGCTTCAATTTCAACATCTTGTTTACTTCTAATTTCTGAATTTCTGTCTGTCGTGGAGACATTCGATATGGTTCAGCTATAATAGGTTTATCAGATTCTAACTCTATGTCCAGTTCAGCCAATCCTGTATAACCCGGTTCATTTGAAAAAAATATCAATAAATTGAATCAAAAGTCTAATCAATTGCTTCTTCTGCTCATCCTCTAACTTTTCATTAAAACAGCTTTCAGGAAAAGTCTCTAAACGGGTAGATGAATTAGTTCCAAAACTTCGGATATCTTCATTCTCAGAATCAATATTTTCATTATCAGAATTAGAGATAAAAATTAAATTAACATCTTCTGGACGCTGAAAATAAGGTTTTAACATATTTACATGGTTTCCCTCCATCTTCTGGAAACTATGCTAAAGCTATTGATTGCTTGAAATCTCGATTCGGCAGAGATGACTTCCTAGTCAAATATTATGTTCGAGAGCTGTTAAAGCTTACATTGACTTTTAATACTAAAGACAAATCAATTAAATTACCTACTATTTATGACCTTATTGAAACACAACTAAAGTCATTAGAGAATCTTGGTGTAACAACAGCAAAATATGCTGCGATGTTGTTTCCTCTCGTAGAATCTTGTTTAAGTGAAGAAGTATCAAGAGCTTGGCAGGGAAACGATAGAGGTTTAGTAAAAACTTTTGAAAAATCTCGATTAGAAAGTTTAATGAACTTCCTAAAAAATGAAGTTGAAAATAAAGATAGAATTTCCCTTGCTATGCAAGGTTTCTCTTTGAAAGAAAATACAAAGTATTCTAAAATTAAAAGAGACATTCCAACGGTTGCGGGATTGTTTTCAGGAAATAAAAGTTCTCTTTCTAAGACGAAATGTGTTTTTTTGTGACCGAGAGAAACATGAAGCAAAAGATTGTCATTTTGCTCGAAATATGAATTTGAATGAAAAAACGGCAAAACTTAAGAAACATGGTTGTTGTTTTAAATGCTTAAATGTTGGCCATTTGTCAATGCAAAGTCAGGATAAACTGTGAGAACTCTAAGAACCGATATCATGTTTTTATGTGCCCTAATAAAAAGAGCAATGCGTCTCTCAGTTCTAAAGAATCAACTGATGTCAAGATGGCTGAACATTTTAATACAGTGCCCAATCCTACAGGCACCTCAAGTGTTTTTATTCAAACTTTAATTGTACTACATCGAGCTGAAACTGAGAATTTTGCTGTGAGGGCTCTTATAGACACTGGAAGCCAAAAATCACACATTACAAAGGAGGCAGCTGAAAAAATGAAATTTCCTGGTTTGAAAGAAACAACCCTTATACATACTTTGTTTGATGGAATTGAAAACAAGCAGAAACACTAAGAATATAAGATATATGTGAGCGATATTACAAAAAGTTATCATTGTACTTTCAACGTTCTTGACCAAGAAAAGAGATGGCTCAGGAACAACTAAGAGAACAAACGAATAAGATCAGAAAAATCCGTGAATTTAAGGTGGGAGAAATAGTCTTAGTTGAAGTACCAAACCAGAAACGACTGAAGTGGCTATTAGGAAGAATACTTGAGGTATTTCCCAGAAAAGATGGCATAGTTTGTCTTACCAAAGCGTTTAAATACTGTTTTTAAGAAACTCAAAGAAACAGGGAAGATTGAAGAATATACAGATGTCTTCAATGAATGGATTCGTAAAGGTATCATTGAGACAGTTGAAGATAAGAAGGATTTAAACGTGACAACTGATGCGACACTCCCATCTTTTGAGTTTTCTTTATATAAATAAAACTCAAAAATTTGTATCAGTCGATTTACAAGTTCAGTGGCTCGAAAACATGGATTTCACTCTTTACATGCGCTGTTTATCGAAGTATATATCTTGAACTCTTGTCCTCATTGTCAACCGAAAGTTTTTTATTAGCACTACGGCGTTTCATCGCACGTCGTGGGTCTCCATCTGTAATATATTCAGATAATGGGACAAATTTTGTCGGAACCAGTCGAGTACTTCAATCAATTGATTGGCATCATGTAGATGAAGAAGGGAAGAAAAGAGATATCATTTGGAAATTTATACCACCCTCAGCTCCATGGTAAGGGGGCTGGTAGGAACGACTAATTGCCCTTGTGAAAGATTTACTATAAAGAGTATTAGGAAAAGCTTGTCTAAGATATGAAGAAATGAATACTCTACTCTGTGATTGTGAAGATATTGTGAATTCACGACCTTTGACTTACCTGACAGAAGAAGACGATCCACAGCCTTTAACAACATCCATGTTCCTGAGAGAAAATTAGAAAGTAGGAGTTACAAATTTTGACCATTTAGAGATATCAGGCCACAGTTTGCGCAAGCGGCATTTGTACAGGTGCAAACTTCAGGCAGATATTAGAAGGCGTTTTAGACTTGAATATATAGGACTGTTTGAATTTTGATGGAACTAACTCAGAAAGGCAAGTGACAAAATTGTTACTTCAAATACAAAAATAAATCCTAAGAGAACCCGTTTAGGCCGTAAAGTTCCCGAAAGACTGAACTTCAAAATCGACTGATACAAATTTTTGAGTTTGTATCAGTCGATTTAGAAGTTCAGAGCAGATATGCTTCTTTTCCTTTAGATGTGATGTAGATTCCAGGGATTGTGAACCAGTGGCGTAGTGAACATAATTGGCGCCCTTTTTGGCGCTCCCTTGAAAATAAAATAATACAATATAAATATGGGACTAAAACGTATTAAGTAACAAAAGATATATAATAATATAACGATATATAATACATTACAATAAATAGAGTATACTTGTAGTAAGAATACAGTATAAATAATGACAGAATGTGTTGTATCGATTATAAAATAATCGAAAATATATTAATTTAAAGAATCAAGCTCAGCTTTAAATTTAAACAAAATTCAATTCTAATTAAAAAAATAAACAACACTTATATTGAATTTGAAAAAGTGTCATAAGAATAACCGGACTTATGTAATTTAGAATTAATTATAAAAAGATATAATTGATTTTATATACTAATACAATTATTTTCAGAAACGTAAAAAAAATATTTTTAAACGGGAAATAATTCTTTACATATCAGAGATATAAGCAGATGTAATTATTCACAATCTATAATATACTACACTATTCACATTTTTCTTGTCCTTACTGAAGCGAATTGAACAATTACTTTATCAAATTTGATCATTTAAAAATTTTCTTTTTCTATACTTAAAATTGTTAAATCACTTAGGCGGTTTTTACTCATGGTGAATCATAAATAAGTCAATAATTTTATTTTGCTGAATGAACGTTCACAGCTTGCAATTGATGCAGAAATAGTAAAAAGTATTTGAATGGCAACCTCATCTCACTATCTTTACCGTTTGGGATAAGGCATGTTGGAAGTTCTAATAGAGTTTTTGGTATAATTTCTTTTCTACTGCTGAGTAAAATCTTTCAGTCCCACATTTCTCTATAGACATCTGTTCCATGGAAATCTGCATGACAAAATTCAGCCAAACTTTTACATTTGTTAAGCATTGACTTAGTGCTCCCAAGATACAGATCCAAGGTTCGATTCTCAGGCTAGGTCAACTCAGCCTTTCAGTGGATCGATTAACTGAGTACCAATCATGCTTGGGAACTAAACACTGGGGATTTAGCTTTGGGCTGACCACCTAACCTAGACTTATGCTTCGCGCCCCAGAGCCCTCATTTAGGAAAAGAGATGGGCATTATAGGTCTTGATCCGGATATTACAGTTTTGAAGTCGGAATATTTATTTATTAATCAATTCATTTTTAACTTTTAGGAAAATTGATTTGAATGATTTAACATGTACTTAACAATGTCTTAAAAATTTTAAGAGTATTTTTTCTAGCTTGTTAACCAATTGAAGCAATTAAGAATTTTAATCCCTATTTATTGTGCATTATCTTATTTAGAAAAGATTCTACAAATTGTTGATTATTAGGTGTTGAACGTATACTATAACTTATCTTAACAAATTTTCAAAAATTCTATAATATTACTAACTTTCCAAACTTTAGCTATTTATTGCAAAATAATAATTGGGTAAGACTTTACACTCCTAATTTAGGATTAACTCACCTGATTTTTCACAATGATATCTTTTTAAACATTTCATTTACTACAGATTAAACAGAAAATTTCATTTCATTTTTTTATTTCAGAAAAATTCATGTGAAAAATAACTAACTTTACGGAAAATTTCGCATTTAAAATAGCATTTTAAATTATATCATTAAGACCATTAATGTTAACCAAAATTATATTGTACAAAATTTAAATCACAAAACGAATATTGATAGTTCATAATATTTCATTTTTATACCATAAAACATTTTTCTGATTACAAAATTAGAAGACCTTTGTAAGTAAGCCTTCATCTAATTCCAGTTTAGATAACTAAATTATGCGATAGCATTATCAATGCAAATATCTGATGAGCAACAAAACGCCAATACAGACAACAAAAAAAATTTTTTAAGTTTCTAAAATTAAAACACACATAAATTCAAGTAAAATTATGTATATTTAATTTATCAGAAATTTTCAGCCAAACAATATATATTATATAATTAAAAATACTTTTTTGTTATAGCCGGTCAACTTGTCAAGTAGGCAGCGCGCCTGACTATGGATAAGGAGGTCCTGGGTTCGAATCCCGGTTCAGGTATGGATGTTCTTTCTCTCTCTTTCCTATATTTGTCGTTTCCTTGTGTATGTGAATGAAGTATGAATGATGCCTACCCTATAAACGGGTCCCTATGACATGTGCGAGGGTGCGATGGTGGCGCAACCCCTGTGGTGCACCCGGGGCAACGCCTCGGCGGCAAAGAAGTCGCTGTTTCTGGCCGGTTTCTTGGATGTAAGAGGACAATACATCCCGATATACTCCAACCATTGGGGAGAAGAAAAAAATTATTTTTTTCATAATTGATGCACTCTATATTATTTTTTCAAGTTTTTTATTGATTCAAAATATTATCAAGAATTACAATTGCCCAGATAAAAATATATTTTAACTGTTATATCGCTTAGTTTTATTTAAAGAAATTTTCTCAATCAGTTATCGTAGTAGTGAAAATTTTCTTCGTGCCAACTCTTTTTTAAAGATGTTAAAATATATTTTATTATTAAAATAAGTAATTTTTATTAAAATTAAAATTTATTTCTATTAAAAGACATTTTGAAAGTGCTGCTCATACAATGACAGGAAGTTTTTTTTTTTCTTTTTTTCTTTTTCAGTAAATTTATATCTTTTAAAGAGATTTTTAAAATTTTACAATGTAAAATGAGAAATATGTACGATATCTTTATAAATTTCATGACCGAATTAATTCAGAAATATATTCTGTATATTTAAGGTGTGCTTGTAAAGGCACCTAAGACCTGTAATAGGTTGTTACGCTATTAAAGAAAATTCTGCATGTTTAATGGATAAGGTCTGTAGCCTTTCGGTCATTTATCTCGTTTTCTAATGAGTTAATGTCCTTGGTTTGTCTTGACCTAATTATTTAAAAAACAAAAAGAATAATATGCTCCTAGGATACATTCTGCATGACTTTTATTTAATTAGACTAAAGTAAAGAGTAATCCAAGTATTATATACACTCCGAATATACATATCACAGTATTTACAAAGTAACACAAAATTACAGGATAACACAGGAATGCAGGATACGGATACAGGTTTAAACAAGATTACAGGATAATATAAAATTACAGAATACACATAAAAGTTCCGGATAACAAAATAGGAACACTAATATATTCAACAATACCAAAGAGATTTTTTATTACATTTTTATTTTTTATTGTTTTTATTTATTGACTTATTTACAAGAGACCCACAAGTTGGTTCTTTTGTTAGCTATCGCAGTAGGCGAGCTTCCCAATAGATGACGCCGCTGTGTGATCAGTAAAAATTTAGCAACAGATTATTTACCATGATTTTTCAGACACATATACAATTAATTTGGGTAATCATTTCCTTTAATTATTATTTCTTTTTCTTTTCCGTTTATTATTGTTTAGGTGGATGGAAATGTTTGAAAAGGGTCTGAATCTCAAGACTGCCCTAAGTCTGTGAAAATGAATCAAGTCGTAAGGACTGTACTTTTCAATACCTTGAATCTCACTATTGGTAATTGAGTATATTTTTTCATAAAAGTTAAAAGCCGGATATTTTTGGTAAGGGATTATGGGTAGGATGCCTAGATTTTCTCTAATTCGTTGGTTTCTAAAGTAATATTCTGAGTAAATTATTAGTCTTAGAATTTTACTTTGCTGGGCTTCTAAGATTTTAATATGTTCGTATCAGCTGCCCCTCCTCAGATTGAAGCAGCATATGTGATAATTGGCTTGAGGTAGGCTTTGTATAATTAAAATTTTTTAGCTAGCGATAATTTTAACTTTGGCGCTAGTAAAGAATATAGGATAGTTTCAGCTGATATAAACTTGTTTTTAATTTTTGTAATGTGGGCTTTCCAGGTTAATCTGTTTACAATAGTGAATTCAAGGTATTCCATTTTACTTGTCCAGGGAGCTTCTGTTTCCCCAATTTTGACATTTTCACAGGATAGAATCTTTCTGGTAAATAGAACTGCCTGCGATTTGGTCGGGTTTACTTTTATCTTCCATTTCAAAAGCCACTCTTCTACTACCTTTAGGTGATCAGATAAGTGTAGATGGAATGTTTTGTGGCTGCTGTTCGTTGATAAAATGGCAGTGTCGTCGGCAAACAGGCAAAATAGTGTTGGGATTTTGCGGGATGTCGTTGATAAAAATGTTAAATAAAAATGGGCCCAGCAGTGATCCCTGGGGAACGCCTGCTAAAATGGGCTTTTCCTGCGAATATACATTATCAGGCCTTACAGCAAATTTCCTATTGGATAGATAGTTTTTTAATAATTTGATTAATATTAGGGGAAATCATAACTAATTAATTTAAACAGTAGACCTCGATGCCAGACATGGTCGAACGCTTTTCCTATATCGAGGAATATTCCTTCAATAGGTTTTTATAGGCTATTCCTTTTGCTATTTTCTGCACTGCCCGGAGTAATTGGTAGGTTGTGGAGATCTTTCTGCGGAAATCAAATTGCTGAGGGATTATGATGCTTCTCTGAGCATCAAATTCTAACAGTTTGTAGAGGATAAAATATTCAGCTATTTTGGCAATCATTGGAAGTAAGGATATTGTAACTGTAATTGGCCTGTAACTGGAGGGTAACCTCCCATTCTTTCCCTGTTTGTGAATCGGTACGACCACTGCAATTTTTGAGAGAAGTATGAGGAACACCACACGTAGATTGAAGCTCTCCTCTGCCCCCACAAGGGCTATTTGTAAACAAACTTTCCCCAACATCTGGCCTCCAGATCCATCTTTTAATGTGACTTTTAGAACTATATTTCCAGCCACTCCACCGATTCGAATCAGAAAGAGTGAATAGACAATAAATTCTTCAAAAGCAACAGGCACATTCACCAAGTGATAGCAGTTCAATTTTAAGAATTATATTTGTCATGAAGGATCCTGTTTGCCGTTCCCACATCATCTTCCAATCAGAACTAATTGATTGTCTGGGTGCCATATTGTTCCTGGGATTCAAACGTGAGTAATCAAAGGAAATCAATCTCGTTGACAGCTGTAAAGTTGTTAACTTCCATTGAAAGTCTGGAAGTAACTTGGGGGTTTCAAGCAATAATGAGGACATTATGACATACATAAAATTAAAATTTTTTTTTAAACTTTATAATAAGAATTTTTTTTCTCTTAGGGATTTTTTTAAACCAACTTCTCATTTGCATAGTAAAATATTAAATAATTGCAAACAACTGAATTTGCTATGGGAATTTCCATGTTAAAAGCTACTTAGTGACGTACACTAGGATATACTTAATCGCAACTGACATAACTATTAGAGTTGTCTCTTCAGAGTGAAGTTTCTTTCAACTGTGACCGTGTTACTACATTACTCTTTTGTTTGAATGAGTAAATTCCGCCCATAACCTAAAGAAGCGTCTCTTCATACTGCTGATCGCACTTGCACAGTAATGGCTTCTGGTCATTATTTTTCCAAATTGCAACTTGCATTGGATGTATGTACAGAAAGATGCATTTAGTGATAGCTGCCTGATATATGCACTATTTATCAATAAAATTAATTAATATGACATAATCGAATCATTTGACGAGTAGTTATTTTACTAAAAATATTTATATTTTTCGATAAAAAGCTTATTTAACAAACTTGAAACTTAATACCAAAAAGTTTATTTTTGTTGCTAGAAAAGAAAAAGAGTTCATTAAATAATTAGAGAGAGAAGAAATTATTTAACGTCAGTTTTCTTGATGTGAATCATTTTTAGTTTCGTGTTTTTGGATGATGTTCCTGTGAATATTTATTGCATTTTATATACTAAACTTTAATTTTAAGAAATATTTTTTTTTCAAACAAAAAAAAAAGAGTTATTTTGATTTTTACACTTAAAAGAACACACTATAAGACATTCTAATGTGACATATATGTATAAAGTTATTAACGTGATTTTTAATGTTTTTTGTATATTATTAATTTTTTATAAACATAAAATATTTTTTTAAAAAAAGTTACGGATGTAAAATGTGAGAAAAAGAATTATTTAAAATCCTGAAACGCCTAGAAAATTAGAGTATGATTAATAAATTTTTCTCTTTATCCAAACTCATCAGACGTGATAATCAGGTTTATGGTCATCAATGACTACTTCTGTAATAAAGGAAGATCAATCACAGCTGTCGTTTGCTCTTAGAGGGGATATAAACAGATGTTATTTGTTTCGTAAAAGTCATTCTTGTTACCATGTGAACAATTTTGTAAATAGAAATCCTATGGTCCTTAATTTATTACAGTCAGAGATGCAAAAAAACATCTTCAAGTCTCAAATAATACTAATTTAAAATGGTAATCCCTGATAATTAATTTTTTTTTCTGATGGCAGACAGTTACAACTGCAACAGAGTCTATTAATCTATTGTTCCCTGATACCAAGGAACCGGCCAGACACAGCGACTTCTTAGCCGCCGAGACGTTGACCCGGGTGCACCACAGGGGGTAGGCCACCATCGCACCCTCGCACATGCCATAGGGACCCGTTTATAGGTAGGCATCATTCATACTTCATTCTCACACACAAGGAAAGGACAAAGACAGGATAGAGAGAGAGAAAGTGCATCCATGCCTGAACCGGGGTTCGAACCCAGGACCTCCCTATCCGTAGTCAGGCACGCTGACCACTAGACAAGATGGCCGGCGTGATGAGTTATTCATAATAATTATTTCATCACGACTACAAAAAGCAAAACCCTTGAGAATTCCTCATTCAAAATCTTTCATTTCGGCTTTTCTTTTCATCATTTAAATGTTTTTTTAAGGTTTTCAACATTTCTTTACATGACAGGAAAAGAAACATAGTTTTTTATAATAAGAATAATAAAAATAAAAAATAATAAATGCTGTGTATTATAATTCAAACTTTTAACATTATTTTACAAGTAATACAAATTAGACATGTAATCTAAAAATATTTAATTATTAGTTTTTTTAACTACTTTTTTTAAGAATATTTCTATATTTAGAAATTTGTTTTAATTGGTTATCTGAAAGAATTTGCAAAAAATTAATGCGTGTTACAGTTTACTGAATAAAAAATTAATGTAATTAATGTGAACCAAACAAAAAGGGAAAAATTAGTTATTTAATTTTAAATGTATCAGTGAATTAATTAACTTTTTTAATTGTGGTTAATTTGATTGTAACAAGGATTAAATGTAAAATATATTTTAAAATTCCATTGTTTAGATAGATCTTATTTTTCTTTTTATTATATTCTTGAGTGGAAAAACTTTTTAACTTTAGTTCTCATGTGTTTTTCTCAAAAAGATGCTTAGAATTACTTTGCTGTCTCTAATAAATAGCACGGTTTTTTTATCGATAAATTTATTAAGTTGATATTTAAAAAAAAGGATTATTAAAGTTATTTAAAAATAATTTACACTATGCTTTCAACAGCAAGTTATAATTATGCCCCTCAAAAATAGTTATCCTTATGCGTTTCTAATCAGTTATCAATTTGACTACAACTAAAGATAGTGAGTGAGATTCAACAATAAATAAACTTGAAATTTGATACATAAAATTTCTAATAATTTTATTTTAATTAGTTTTCATTTAAAAATTTCTCTTAAATACAAGAGGTCAGATTGATTAAAGAAAAAAAATCATTGGTATAAGTCATCCAACAAGTTGAGTATCTAAAAATTATTCTATTAGAAAATTCAATAATTTATGACAGTTTATAATTTAAATTTCTTTCGATAATTTTAGATATAAAAAATTGTGATTAAGAAAGACATCTTTTGATAATAGCAAGAGGGAAAATATCACGTTAAGTTAATAAAAACGAGTGTGTATGTGTGTGAATACAAATATATAACAAATGTACAATATATGTGTGAATAAATTTTATATAATTGTATCATCAAAAAATTTAACCAAATCAATGAGATAATAGATTCAAATATTATTTTTAAAAGTACATTTATCTCTTAGAGTTATTTGTGATGAATTTTCTCCTCATGTGATGAGTATTTTCCTATTACATTCGAATTTCTGTGGAAATTAAAAATGCCATATGGGTATTTTTCTGATCCGTTATCGATTATAGAAGAGGAAAAAGTTTCCAAGTATCCTCTGGTGATAAAGAACAATGGCAGTATAACATTAATACTAGCGGAAAATTCTGATTAAATGTAAACGTCCTGATAAAGGAACGTTTACTCTGAAAAATGTGTGGTCGTTTTAACTTTTAGAATTAAAGCGATCACTTTCCTGCTATTTTTTGTCTGTAATAATAATTTTTTGTATGTAATAAATGGCTGATAGTTTTTTTTTAAAGTAAACTACGAAAAAATTAAAAAGATTTTTTTTAGTTCCGTAACATTCCTCTTTTACCCAGTATTTGTGTTCTCGGATAATATTAAAATCAAATTAGATTAAGAAAGCAGAAACTTTGATTAAAAATAGTAAGCTTTTACTTATTAATTACTTTGTTAATTAACGTATTAATCAAGATTTAATATTAATAATTAGTAAGTATTTATGAAACTAAAAAATCTTTTGATTCATACTGTTAGACTCGTATTTGCAATCAACTGCATTTCTTAAATTTTATTTAATACATTTGGTAGTACTTAAATAAGGACCCGTCGATAAAACAACAACAAATATTTATTTGAGCTCTATTGCTCGACAATGAACGAATGATACCACTGGAATTGCAATTCTGAATTTAAAAAAAACAAAAAAAAATTCGGAGTGAAACCAGAGCGTTGTCATAATTGGCTCACTTAATTGGCAGACGAACAGTTATTCAAGGTGACAACAGCATTGCATTATCATAACATTAATTTGCAAGTTAAGTGTTTATTTCCTCAGTTGATTTAGAAAAATTGTATTTTAATTAACCTTTATTAAAATTTTAAAAAATTAAAAATAAATCCCAGTTTTCTCTTAATTTTAATAGAAAAAGATAGAAATTAATTTATGGGTCTTCCCAGGGCTAAATTACCACACTAATATGCAGGGATAATTGAAAAAGTTTTAAATAGGAATAAGGTCTTAAATTTTAAACTTCATTGATATTATGATATTTAACAAATTTTAAAACTAAAAACAATTTTTAAGCAAAATAAAGCAGTATTAAAATAACAGCTTACAGCTTTCGTTGACACTCAACATAGCCTAATTGACATAATTTTTAAATAAATCTACATATATATATATATATATATATATACATACATACATATACATACATACATATATATATATATATATATATATATATATATATATATATATATATATATATATATATATATATATATATTAAAAAAACTTGTGTTACATAAATAGCCTTTTAAACAACCAAACAACTTTTAACAAAAAATTATTTAGATGATTTTCATATAGATACGAATTTATTAAGCAAATTATGAAATTATTTTAAGAAATTATTGAAAGCGAGGAATACGATGTAGTGTTTGTTGTTAATTTACATATTGATTTTTTTCTCTCTCTGAATTCATGAATACATTTTAAAATTAGTTAAACCTTATGATGACTTTTGCATTAATTTTTTAAAAAAAAATTTCAAATATAGTTATAAAAAGGATCTATAATTTCAAAGATCTGTGGTAATCATAACAACCCACAAAATTGGTTTCGACCGAATTTAGCCATTTTTCGCTAACGATACTTTCAAAACTCTAAAAGCATGCATACCTATAATAGCTCCTTGAAAATACATAACCAGATCATTAATTCATTTTGAGTAAAACTTCTTTTATGATAAAATTTGGTAAACTTCGAATACTTTTTACCAAATTTTATCCTAAAAACACTTAAATTATTTTCCTATATTTATAATCCAATTGTGATAAAAATACAAATATTTTCTCACGATTTTTGAGACCATGATTTCAGACGAACCGGGGCTAATTGTCCACCGTGCCTCACCCCAAGCACGTCTTATTCAAACTTGTGTGAGAAATTGACATCTGACATTCAGACGAACCGGGGTTAATTGTCCACTGTGCCTCACCCCAAGCACGTCTTATTCAAACGTGTGTGAGAAATGGACATCTGGATGCTGCAGCGTGATAATGGCCCACTGTGTTCGATTTAAGTGTTCGCCATAGGTCTGCTATCTCTAATTGTTTGCCTACTAAAGAATGATATATGCTCGAATTTTAGGAGACTTGAAATGGATTGAAATATCAAAAGTTGTCAAGTTTAACCCCGCCCACCCCCCATATGATTCCACGGATGAGCACACATGGATTGAATTCGACAATCGATTCTTTTCCTGTAAGGACCGAATGCATTCTAAGAATGTGTTAATGGCAATCTCTTGACAGTTACAACAAAAAGGTGAGCATCTGCTTTTGTGAAAACAGCATCAATCAGTGTCAGTGAGAATCAGGACAACGGAACTACGAGAATGTTGACTGCATCAAGAGGCAAAATGGTTTTATAGGAAAAATGGCAAAAAAGATTTTAATCGAATCATACAAGTTTTGGCTTTTATTGAAGAGCATACTTTAAATTAAAAGCATGACTAATTTTTATGAAATTATTCATTATATGAAAATTGCAATAAATGTATTCTGTAATCACGAGTGTATATAATTAAAAATTGCTCTGTTTTTCTAGAAATATTTCAAGATTTCCTTAAATAGTAAATACGATAATTATCCATTCGGAAAGTTTTATTAGTTTACTTAAGTTCCATTCAGTTTACATAAACACTTGAATATTTTCTGAAATATAAACATACATTTTTGCAAGCATCTCGAATTTAAATAATTTTCTATTAAAAATGAGTGAATTTCTTCCTAATTATAAAAATTACCTCAACTGATATAAAGTTTGAAAAATATGTCTTTGAATAATACTAATTTAAAGAGATGTAAATAAAATGAAGAATAAAATATCGAAGAGATTTTAACTCATTTTTTAGTTATTATGTAATAAAATTTCTATTGTACTTATAATTTTATTTGTTATTAATAATGTTCTTAATTCCAAATAAAGTTTGAAGAATTAAAAAAATAATGCAAGAATAATTCATAATTCAATAATAAAAATCAATATATTTATTAATAAATTATGTAATAATAAATTATGTAAGCATAATTTATTATTTACATAATTCATTATTACATAATTTATATAAAATGTTATCATTAAATTTTACCAAGCAATTCTAAAATTAACACAATATTGCAAAAATTCACAATTCACTTTGAAATAATAAATGTTTTTTTTTTTTTTTTTCTACAAAAGAACTGTTATAAATTCATCTTTTTATTACAAATTTTTTTTAAAAAAAAAATAGCATTATGGGTTAACAGATGATTTCTTGCAACAATACTGAACAAGCAAAAGTTAAATTCTGTACATTTACGGATAAATTCAATACATTTACGGACTTAAATTTATAATTTTATTGCACACATTTCACAGTTAAAAAGTTAAACGTATCACACATAAATGCATGTATGTGCTTAAAAATTTTTTATTGTAAAATTATCAAAATGTTATACTGAACTCGAAATAATATAGTAATTTCCGTTTAGTAAATTTTTACTCAATTTTAAAAATCTGTTAAAGAGATAAAAATTTAGAAGTAGCATATTTATATCTGGGCATTACTTTACACATTAGGCGTTTACACATTTACACATTAGGCGTACGACATTAGGCATTACTTTACAACTGAGCTCAAGTTAAAGCTCATTGCAACTAATTTTGCTGGCGTTCACATTAAATATTATAATATGAAAGTAGAATTAATTAGTTGGCAATAAAAGGCATTCATTAAAATTCGATTGTAGTAATATCTTATGTACTCCACAAGAAATTTTTAATATCATCATAATAATTATTTGGAAAAGAAGAAAAAAATGGTTTTTATTTTATTTATAAATAGTGTCTGAATGAGATTTTATCTTGTTTACAAATTATTACAAATATCATCAATGAATAATTTTATATTCTTAAATGGAAAGAATATAATACCGTTTGTTGAAATCGCTTGAATGAATTTCAACATTGGTAAAATAATAAATAAAACTAAGATTATTGTGTGTTGAAAGGAAAAGCAAGTCTATAAAATTTCTCCCAAAACTAGAATAAGTAGCAAGACTTTTCTTGAAGAAGAATTTTTAAATGAAAGTATGCGCTTGATACAATAAATGAAAGTAAAACGCAAATTATTTTATAAAATAATTACAGAAAAAAAATTATTAAATGAAAAAAATGGTTTTTTTTTTTATCGTGACAAGATTTACGTTTATAATGTTTTGTCATAAAAAATTTAATATTCATAATTAATTTGTATGGCTGCTTAAAGCTCTCTCTCTCTCTCTCTCTCTATCATACACATTCGCTTTAATAAAATAATAAAAATGTAAAATTTTATTTTTAAAATTACATGAACTTAATTACTCGTAAATTTATATTTTATATATAAATTTACACGCGAGTACTTAATTGTTTCTTCAGATGGTTTATATATCATCATTTTTCTTTAATCTATCTTTAAAATGCGCATGCGGATTGGAGAAAAGGTTGTAGAGTTCTTGTTTTTCCTTTTAATATGCAAAAAACTTTTGTTTTGTTTGCAGAATAAATAAATTAATCATTAAAACCAATATATCTCCAATAAACCAGCATTTATCAATTTATAACATAATAGGAAAATATGTCTACGTTTAATATACATTGGCACTGTAGAAATTGGCTCTACGGGCGGTCGTGCCAGGGAGTTTATTCTTAGTTTAGTTTAAGTTTATAATAATGATACACATTCCCATACATGGTTTGATGATCAGGTACTAATTATCAATGCAATTTTGCGGGTTAACATGTCAAATTACACTAGATTATGTTCTCTTTCGATAAAGTAAATATTGTTTTAAAACATGCATTAGAATGTAAGATAAGTGCATTTTAGCATGTGAGAAAGCATTTTTTCCTTATTGGCTGTCTATCGTATCTTTGGTAAAAAGACTTATACTGTGGAAAAGGTTGACAAGCTAGTAAGTATACAATGATATTTATATCTAAATGCAGGTATAAAAAGATTAGTGTATCCTTTGCAGTTGCTTATATCTGAAACAGAATAAACAAACTACTGTGTTCTTAACGGTTGACAAGTTTTTTTTATGAAAGAAATAAAAATAGTAATATCCATAATTTTAATTGTAATGAAACATCATTACATACACGGCTGGCCACAGTAAATGCAACACACTGAAGGAAGCGTGCAAATATCATAAAAATTACAACATGCATTAGCGGAGATGAGATATACAAATGACTAGAATTTCAATTTGCATTTTATGTAATGATAACAACCGCAGATGCACATCACGTAAGTCTCTGACTCCACTTCAAAGAGCTATTTAAGGCTTGGAGATTTTGACGATTTCAAGTTCGGCAATTGTGTTTTACCTGAGTTTTTTTTTTTTTTTTTACTTGATTAATTATGCTTTGTAAAAAACAGCAATCATTTTTTCACCAAGTTTCCGAGTTCGATAGAGGGAGGATAGTGGCCTACTGAGATTGTGGATTACCTTTCAAGGAAATCGATAATCATTTTGTACGAAACCAAACAACTGTAATACGGATATGTGACCGTTGAATGTAAGAGGGTACGACGGACCGGCGTGTTTGTTCGCATCCATTTCAGTGTACGACTTCACGTGATCACAGGCAAATTGTGCGCATAATAGTGACGGATCACTGAGTCACATCACGAACCATAGCACAGCACATTCAGTCTGTAAGGTACCACCCAGTGTCTGCGCATACCATTCGGTTTCGTTTACAGGAGAATGATCTGTCTGCAAGATGTCCATTGCTTCATCTACTTTTGACGCAAAATCACAGATGTCTCCACGGCCAATGGTACGACGAAAGAAAGGTGTGGAGGCAGAATGGAATGAAATTGCCTTTATTGACGCATCTGTCTGAAATACTAAGATGAACAACCATTCGAATCTGGAGACACAGTGGTGAGAGGATGCTAAACAGCATCGTTATACACCACCACACTGGTACTGCACAGGGTATTATGGTACAGGTTGGTATTGAATATCACTTTCACACTCCTCTAATACGCATTTCTGGTAATTTAACCAAATAGCGTTGCATCTCCGAGGTTTTGGAGCCATTTGTCCTTCCTTACCTTCAGAGCTTGCCCATAACCAAATTTCAACAGGATAAAGTGCGACCACACGTGCCACGTATTTTCCAAGGGTTTTCGTTCAATCGCCATTTTGAATTGATTCCCCGGATGGCTCTCGGTCTCCGGATTTTCGCTGAAAGAAAACATGTGGTCCATGATATCCAGATTACATACTCAGCTGCCACACCAGATCCACTTTGGGAACGTGTGGAAGCTGCTTGTTCTGCTGTACCCCTAAAACACATTTAAGGTCTCTTTAAATCAATGCCGAGGCGTGTGGCAACGGAGATCTCCAACAATAATAGCTACTCTGGCTACTTATTTTGGCAAGTACCACACTTCACAGAAGTCTATAAATTTTTATCATTTCATACATGGTCAACATGTTATCTACAAAACAAATTTTGTTTTGATGTCTTTTGTCTTTCTTGGAGTTGCAATATGGGTGGCCAGCAGTTTAGTTTGCTTATATCAATTCATGATAAGTTAATATTATAATATTAATTTTCTACACTTTTTGCATACAGAAAAAACTATACATGATATTACTTAAATCATGAAATACTCAGAAATGTTCAAAGTACTTCACCAATTTTTAATCAAGATCTCAGTTATATTACTTGCCTTATATAAAAGTTATAATAATTTCATATGATTTTCATTATGATTGTGTTCTTGCCAAAAAATTGCAAGTGTTCAGTCACTCAAAAGCTATTAATTAGAAAAATATTAACATGGTATTTTTATAAGAAACAAACAAGAAATTAGTGCTTAATTTTCGTTATTAATTCAAAATTTTCATTATGGAGAAACTATAGATTATTTCTACGTGATAACATGTCTTGTATGTCAAAAGTTTGAGAGACAGCAATTTAACAATCTCTTTATATTTTTAATCCATACTTTTCATTACTTAGAAAATTTACAAATTTAAACCTATCTAATTCCTTATAATGCTTACAACCAGGAACAAAACAAATAACCATTTTAGATCAATAAAGACACAATCTTCGGTAACGTTTATTTTTGAATTGGTTTTCTTTTGTAGCAACTAAGCTTATTAGCTACTATTATTTAATCTTTACATTATTATTTACCAAATTATATTACAGTGTGCTCTACATAATATTTATTATATAATATATATTATATAATAAAAAAATAATATACTGAGCATACTGTAATCTTATTTAATAATAGAGAGATTACTCTAAGACTTCGAGTACATTTATATAATGTTTCAGAATTCAAATAAATTTCTGGAATTTAAACATAATTGAAATTTTTGCAATAGAATGTAGAAAATTCATTTATATTTCAGTTCGTTTTATTTATTAACGCAATTAAAAACTATTTTAATCAAGAATTAGGGATCGGAAAGCAGGAAACAGGAGAATGAGATGACGTCAAAGATCCTGCCTAGATTTTAACGTAATCCACCCAAAGTACATCCTCAGTAGATAAACTATATGAATATTGTGATATCTTGGGCTGGGAAATCAGCTGGGAAGACGAGATATAGATATGGATATTTAAACAAAAAGGATTGTCAAAAGGGTATATATACAAATAACTGTCATTTCAGGTTTTCTTTAAATAAAAATTCTATGCGAAGTTTTGAAATTTTTTTTAACTTGATTAAAAGAATCTTTCCTTTTTAGTGACTATTTTAGCTAGCATCTCATTTCCATAATAAAATTTTAAATAATTGCAACAACTGAATTTGCTATGGGAATTCCCAAGTCAAATTATATTTAGTGACGTGATGTATCCCAGCATATACTTTACTGCAAATGACGTCACAACTCACAACCAGTGTCATCTTTTCAGATAGAAAGTTTCTTTTAACTGTGACTGTTGCTATATTACTCGCTCTTTGAGAATTAACGCTAAATTCAAAGTGCCGTACTGTAGTAGTGTTGCTTCTTGTTGTCGGATGTTAATTGCGAAGTTATTTTAGCTTTTATGGGAAAGTTTCGGATACAAATTTACTTCGTGATAAGCTATGAATTGTAAGAAATATTGATAAATATTATATGTGAGCTATGTAAAATATAAAAAAGTATTAATACTTTTTTTAAATTTAATTGTTAATTATGATATGACATACTTGTCTGCAATACAACGTGAATTGTACTTCTTGATCATCATGAATTCTTTAAGATTCTTTCTGAAATCGCCTTCAACATTAGAATATTCCTGTTATGTCAGCTGTTCTTCAAATTTGTTAAAGCAAAAGAGAGTCAAGGAGATACTTAAATTATTGTTTACCGAGTCATTTTTAGTTCAAGAAGATAAATGGTGGAGAATTAAAAAGATTTTGAGAATTAGGATCTTGAGAAATCTTGTTCTTCCAGTTATATTCAAGAAGAAATTGATTAAAACGCTCAAAATACTAGCAATGGAAATAAATGTCTATTTAAGAAACCATCAGCAATTTTTCGGTAATTTACAGTTTACAAGTGATAGCGTGAATAATATTTGTTTCACCTCATATGGAATCGTAGATAAATTAAAAACTGCAAAACGATTCGTTGCTGATGAAAATTTTGATGTGGTGAAGCGTTTTGAATTAGCTTGTGCTTACTGCCTTGAAGAAGAAATTAATTATCTATGGGGTACTGTGCATGTGCCACAAAACTATTCCTTTAATACAACTGAATTTCACCTTAATGTATTCAAAGCATTTTTTACATGTATCTTAGAAAAGAAGTTTGATTTACTTACAACTGAACTCTCTATTAGATATGGGAATGATTATTGTCCTTATCAAATTCCTTTCAAAATGGCAAAAACCAGTGCTAATGAAGTAGCTGTGAAGTATTATGGAAAGAAATTAAGTCCAAAACATCAAGAGAGATTTTTAGTTCAAGCTGCAGAAGATGTAGCGTATTACAGATACTCCAAACATGATATTTATCTTCCGAGTGAATTTTCTAAAGTTTTGATGCATTTATTTTCCATGCTAAATATTGAGAAAATATTTGAAGTTATGAAAAGTCAGTGTTATGGAGTACTTCTGTGCTTATTAGACTTTCCTTATCAAGATTTATTTTTGGACATGTTAGATTATGCTTGGCCTTATTTATCAGAGAAAGAATATGTTTCACTACTGAATATAATTGTTCAGGATCGTATTGAATTTGGCTACTTTGATTATGATTACATCACTCTTTTTAAGATTTTTTGGAAAAAATCGCCCAAGTCCTTAAAAGAATTTGTTATACGTCCATCTAATGATAGGGATGGGTTTCGAGTAATGGTTGCTTTGATGTGCGCAAGAAGTCGAGAATGCCTTTCATTAGTTTTAAAGGATGCTACTGTTAATGAGCGAATGGCTATTGTTTATTATGAAGCCTATTGGGGTCCTTTTTTAACTACTAATAAAATGACATTGAAATATATTCTTAGAAAATGTGTAACATCTACTATTGCTTACAAAAAACTTAGAAGAAAAATTTTAAAGCAAATTTTCATTTTCAAAAGGAAAGGTGCAGAGTATGTTGGTAGACAACATAGGTGGAAGCAATTTCTTAAATGTGTAGATGAAACATTATGTGGAATAAGACCTATTAAAGAAGTTTAAGTGCAATTATTCTTACTATATTGATGAAACGTTAAAGAAACTGAAGTTTTCTTGAAACCTAGTAAATTCCGAATTATGTTTAATAATTTATATTTATATACTTATAAATATCTCTAGAAAGTTTTTTTTCTAGTTTCCTTTCTGTGATATGCCAAAATATCTATTTTAAAGGTTAGTACAAATGTATACGTACAAATCTATGTAGATATTAAATGTTAAACTATTTTAACTTTTTTGTAAAAAAAAGTTGTGTTTATAATGTGTATACATACACAAATAATATTGTTATCCAACCATTATGTGTTTTAAGAGCTTTTAATTTCAGATAAAGTATAAGTCTGATTTTTCTAATTTTAAGTGAGATTTTGTGATTTGTGTATAATATATATATTATTTGATACCTATTTAGTTTCTGTGATATTTTTTATACTATGTTTTTCTTTGAATACTTGAATGCTATCTTTTGCTATTTTTACTTTAAATTTAAATATCTCTTAGAATCAATTTATTATAGTTAATTTTACAAAATTATTCAATTTAAGAAAAAAGAATTCAGTAACTTTTTGTTCTTTTTAGTGCAGAGTTTTGCAGATGTATCCATAGTTAACATTTTAGGGACAAATTTGTTTCTGGTGAATTTTATATTTTTTGGAATTTGTAATCTGAAACTTTGATTTTTTGTTTAAAAGTTCTGTTCCCATTTTTATTTAAAATTTAGGATTGTAATTCAAATTGATTTTTTTTTTATCTTTGCTATTTATACTTTTTAATACATACTTCATATATTTGTTTTCATTTAGGGATTATTAATTAGTTGCATATTCTGTAAATTTTCAATTTGCATACTCTGTAAAAATTTTTTAATTCTCATTTTCATCCTATTATTATACTTCTATCCTATCATGCATATTATGATAATAACAAGTGTTCCTTTTCATCCACTTACTAAAAATTTTTATATATTTAAAATTGGGTTACATGAAACAAATATAAATTTCTTCATTTGAATATTTTTTCCATTTTCTCTTTTATATAACAATATTTCAAGTAAACATTTATGGATTACTTAAAAGAAAAATTATTTACAATCACAAGGATAATCCTTATGATTGTGTATATATATTGTGATAAATGCTTGTCAACATTTCCTTCCTGTCATTAACAAAATTGTATTAATAGAAATATGATATTTGACTCAATTTCATTATATATATACTCAACATTAATTTTTTTTTAAAAAAAAGAGTAATTTATTAATATATTAAGATTGGTTAGGTAAGTATACTTCTGTGATAACTTTTGTTTATTTTTAGAAAAGTGAAATAAATATAATTCTCTAGGCACAAAATTTGATAACCAAAAACTTGCTTTGTTCATGGTAAATATCATTTTCAGCAATGCTGTTCAATTATTTATTAACAAAACATAACTAAAATACTTAGATTCATATATGAAAGTTAACAAATAAAATCAAATTTGAATGGCATATGAAAACAAAATATGAACTGTAAGCATTAGTTTCTAGTAATTGATTGAATAAAAAATATTTGTTTGCATACTATATTTTAATAAAAAGATCGATTATGGAGTGGAGTTAAAAATTAAAAAGGCTATATAAAAATAAAAGATTTTAGAAAAATAATCCCGTTTATACTTTTGCCCAAATATTTTACTTAAAGTGTTTTGAGATAGACACCTCAAGGGTTCCTTAATTTAAAGCATAAAGATGATTTTTATTCATCTACCCATATCATTTTTATGCAAAGGAAACTTGAACATAGGATTGATAAAAATTGTAACAAACTAATATTGTATTTTATTAAAATATATGTTAATATAAAATTATACAATAAAATAATTACTTTGATTCTATTGTAGATGTGATAAAAGTGATTTTATTCAATATCTTTAACCATAATTTGCTTATTATTTGTGAAAATGAATTTGGAAATCACAATTCTATAAAACGAAGTTATGCCAAAAAATTAAATTATTTTTGAAATAGTAAAAACAATTATCAATGAATTTTACAATATGAAATTTTAAAAAAAATGAATTATTCATCAAATCACAAAATTTACTTGATTTATTCTTAGAAAAATGAAAAGTAATCAAAATGTTCAAAACCCTTTGTCAAAATAGAATATAGTTGAAGATGCCTAGATGTTCACTATCATTCTATGGCAAGTAAAAGCTGAATTACTATTAGTATTCAGCTTTACTTGCCATAGAAAATAACTTGTCAGAATTAATATCCATGATCAAATTTTTAATAGGACAAATGTTTATTATAAGTATATAAAATTAATTTTATTTTCCCCTTTTCTACTAATGCTAAAATCAGTATTTACTTGATAATACACAAATGTATTATACCAAAATGAAACTTTAAATTATTGAATCAATTTAGTCAACATTTGTTTTTTTTTAAAGAGAATTACAATAATTAGTCATTAATAATAAAAAATGACTAACCTTTTTTCATAAAATGTTCATCATTAAATGGAAGTTTATTAGTTTCTTTATGATCCTCATTTACTTATTTTAGTTCCTTTCTGATTTTATATCCATATTGTTATATATCAAAATAATTTTATATTTTCTGTCCACTGTGTGAAGAATTTTTGTTAACTTCTGAGCTTATATTGTTTATTGAAATGATTGAGAACTTAAAAGCTAACAGTAGCGAATCTTAAGTAATTATTTGTAACTAAAACACTAATGTTTCAATTTATGTATGTAAATGTAATTTCTCTTGCTATTATTTTTGTCAAATAGCATGAAGTGATACTGTAAAATGTTAATATTATTGAGATTGCAATAAACATTGATTTCTTAAATTGTACATTAACAAATGTATTTTTTCTAATTTTAATTAAAATACTTATTCTTAATGAAAGTGGATATATTTTTATATTCAGAAAATTTTATTTGAAAGAAGGTTCTGAAAACTTACTTACTGGATTAAATCATTAGGTAAAAAATTAAAAAATGCATTGAAAAAACTACAAGTGTGTGTAATAAGATGTATTGTTAAAAGAAGAGTTGTTGATTAAATGGTAAAATGTTATATAATTGATTGTACAAGTAATGCAACTATTTTATCAAAATGCTTAATAGAATAATCCATCCATAACTAATTTGTATCATAACATCTGTAACAAGCTTTACAGGATGTCTTATTCTGTAATTATATTTTTCATCATTAATGAGTTGTGAGAACTGAATACATTGTACTGTTTTGAATCTAGTTGTATTTCTCCCAAAAAGTAGGGAGATTTTTTTAATACCTTAGCTACTAACATTTCTAATCCAAGTGAATTTAATTTACTAACTAGTATTAACATCTTTCTTTTCTGTATATTGTATGTATTGTGTATAGAATTGTTTTGAATCTAGTTGAATACGTAACTGGGAAGTAGGAACATTTATTACTCAGTTATTAAATTTTCCGATACAAATCAATTCGATTTTAATAACGTTTGTTTTCTTATATGCTCACACATTTATGTTGATGAAATGTTTATTTCACATGTGAATGTTCTCATATCAGAAATTTAGTCAAGAAGTACTTCTAACTATTGTGTGTTGAAACATCCCTACTAATTTTTATTATGCAATTTATAAAATTGTATTTTTGTACTTTTTTAAATAAAATTTTGCATATGTATCAAATGTTTATTTTTAATGTAACTTTTGAATGAGCCCAAATTTATATGGAAACATTATTAGAGTTAAATAATTTTGCAAAAAAAAAAATTTACATATAAATATAAAATATTTTTTTAAATATAAAGATAGAAAATGTCAACATACAAAATTAATCGTTTTAAACCGGATATGTGAGCTCTTGATATCAATTGACTTACTTTATTTCATTGGATATTTCCCTTCAGTTACATCTATTGTTTCTATTTTTGAATAATCAGCTATAAATATATTATAAAATCTGGCAATCACAAACGATTTTTGATTTTTTTCAAGAATGTAAAATTTATAATGAACTAATGGCAATAGGAAAATAAGCATTGTGTGTGATTAGGATTTTACTTTTTTATTTTTTAGTTCTTTTGTTATTGACAAAACATGTTTAACAGTGATACAATATTTTTTTTTTGGTGAGGGATGGATGATTGTCTTATTTAGCTGTTTAAATAATAATAATAATAAAAACTTAAAATCTAAGCTTCCATGAAGAATGAGTTTTAAATTCTTTTTGAAAAATTAAATTTTTTCATTATATATAATGTTCTTTTGAAACTACTAATCAATTAAGGAAGCCAAAACCTTTTCAATATCTAAAGATAGTATTTTAAAACATTTTTCCTTATGTTTAAAATAAATATCAAAAATATTTAAGTATTTCAAGCAATTCAGTTATGCTAAAAGACATTTTTATTCAATAAAAGCCAAATAATGTATAAACATTGACTTTTTAAAACTTGTTTTAAAATGTCACGAGTATTTGTATTTTTTATCATTGACGATTCTTTCTGTACACTTAAAAAACTATTACATATAAAAATCATGTTTAGTAGGTCATCAATTCATTTAAATTGTTTAACTCAAAGTAAAAATAGAGAATTAAAAAAATATAAATTTTTATGCAAAGTTCCTATTTAAAAAAAACACAGAAAAGTTTAAAAATTTTAGAGCAAATAGAATTTTGTGAGTGCACTGGAATAATGAAAAACAGTTTCATGAGAAAAATGTAATGAAATTAGTATTTCTAACATTTAAAAAATTTCTTGACACATGTTAGTGTTCTGATAAAATTTTTAAGCTTTCTTTTTTTGTTGTTTAATGTGTTTGGAGCTTCCCTATTTATATTTCGAATACGTAATTCTTTGTAGGTTGGAGACACCTGTTTTTATACACTGCTTCCAGACGTTATTCCAATTTCTTTCATAAGAGCTACTAAGCACATCATTAAACCATTTCAATTCAAAATTTTAAGGCAAATAGAATTTTTGTATGAGTGCACTGAATTATTCAAAAGCAGCTTTATGAAAAATGAAAGTAGCATTTTTTTAACTTTATAATAAATTTGTTAATCCATATTTGTCTTCTGATAAAATGTCTAAGGTTTTAAGCTTTCAAATCTTTGCTGTTTAATATTTGAAGCTTCTCTATTTATGGCACAAATGCCATTTAACCCATGATGCAGAATTCTAAGTTTGGTGATTTTTTGGCAGATTTTCTTATATATATCAAGCAGCATGGTTTTTATTATGTTATTGATATGGTGACTTATAATAATTATGCAAAAAAATTCTATTTTGGCAACCCCAATATTTATCTCATTGTGCACATTACAATAGTCAGCCTGGCAACATTTCTTCATCACCAAAAGAATTCAGAATTTTGAATCCTGGGTTATAAAGCAACTGTGCCCTATATATTTCAAATAGGTAATTTTACTTTGCAAGTTGGAAACTCAACTTGTTTTTCACACTGTTACCAGACAAGATTCCTATTTCTTTCATAAGTGCAACTAAACACACCATTAAGATATTCTAATCTGATTTCATGTTAGATACCTATCTAAAAATATTTGCAGAATAGATATTGTATATATTAAACATTAGTTTACATAATATCATAATCACTCCTTTTATTATAATGAAATCTAGTTAAAAATAGAACATTTAACACATTTATTTAAAATCTTATAAAATTTTTGCCTAAATTGGAATGTAGTGAATAATAATGAGCAATTTTTTAAAACTATCAATATAAATATCATTTATTAATATGTACATCTTGGAGTTTAAGTTAAGAAATATTGTCATTGGTTATGTGTATAACCATAGAACTTTCATTCTATTCATATGGTTATGTGTATAACCATAGATCTAACAGCATAATTCACATACATAAAAATATTATGCAATAAAGTATATTATATTCATAATATATAGAAAAAATTCCTAACCAAACACTTCATATATTTTTTTCTATCACAATATCTTTACTCGAATTCCATTAAAGTTATAAATCAAAATAACGTCATATGTACTTCTAAGAAAACAGATTACTAATAAATATTTTTAAAATTTTAACTGAATAACATTTCAATAATAGATATTTCTCCAAAATAGATTAATTTCATATAGCCTGTTAAAACCAGTTAATTGTAAAAATTTTATATTTTAAATTGTTTTGAAAAACACATCACTTTTCTCATTTTTTTAAGATTTTTCTTATTTTTTATAAATAAAATATTTTACCATTGCCAATTTCTAGATAATTAAGTAAATAATAAAATAATCACAGAATCATTTACATGTAATTATAAGCATGAATGTTTACAATACAAGAAATTTTATTAGTAAATTCTTAACAAATTTCCCATTTTGATATACTTTTCACTAATCAAATTTTGTCAGTGTGATTAAATACAATTTAAGTTTGATATATTTAATTTATCAGCATTCTTTTTACTGAAGATACTAATCCATGCAAAATATGCATTACTAAAGATTCAAATCCTAAATAATAAAGTTGAAAATGATTTCAGACTGAATTATAAAAATGATTTTTCTCTAATATAAAAAGTGAAAAACTTATGATTTACTATAAAATAGGAAGAATATCCGTAGTATAAACATTGTGAAAAATTTATAAATACATTCTTTTTCTTCTAGTTTTTAAATAAATACAATCAAAATCATTTCACCTTACACATTACAATAAATAATATAATGAATAGATAAAATTTTTAGCATATTCACATTGATGTAAATATTATCTACAAGATTAAAGTGCATAAAGAGTGCTGTATGTACATACCATGAAATGCAAGGCTTATCCTCAATTGATTACTTCGACAGTTTAATATAATGTCCAAAATAATAAAAACAATAAAAAATATATAACAATCAATTGTCACCAAAAATTATCTCATAAAAATGAAGTTTTTCATCAGAAATATTCTTAAATAAACAATTTTAAAAACATCAACATGTGGATTTTGAAGCAGTTCTTAAAACCAAAATAGTATTCTATTTAAAGCAGCTTGAATGTCAACAACCTATCATTAAAATTACAATGTAAAATTTTTTTGCCATAAACATTTTCAATTTCCATAAGCAAGTATTATGAACAATAACATTGGAATTATTAAGCAAAATTCCATTTAAACGCAATTGTTTTAAAAACAATTATTTTTTCCATATTTAATAAACAGCATAATATAATAAAATATTTTCCATTAAGACGAGTAAAATCTTTTTAAAATAAATTACATATTTTTAAAAAATTTTAATATTTTTGATGAAACATGATTTGCAATTTAATTATAATCAATAAGTTTCACAAAAACTTATGTTACTAAAATTTAAAAATAAATAAATAAACAGTAGTTAAACAAGTCAATCAAAAGTTTAAAATACTAATGATTTGAAATAGTAAATTATACTATTTTGTATGATGATGATTATGAAAAAGTGGTTGTTTACTGAAAAAATTAAATAAATTTGATATATTTTAAAACCATAAGTCATTTTCTTGATCAACAGCACCAGAAGTTCTATTTGGTTCCTCATCAGAATCACTTACAGCCAAATCATTGCTAATATTATCTTCTTCAGCTTCTTCCTTAACACGAGGAAAGCCATAACGTCCTTGGAGAAGAAATTCTGATGGGTCATAATTTTCATCAATTATTTCTGAATTTTCAGTATCACCACACATAGATATATCCATTGAACCAAGATGTACCATTTCTGTACGTTCTTGGCCCATTTCGGTCATCTGATGCAATTCATTATCACTATCATATTGCACTTTATCACTTAAATCCCTTTCACTTTTCACCATTAAGTTGTGTCCTAAAAGGACAGATTCCTCCTCATCATATTCCATATAATCATCTTCGCCTCCTACATCTACAAATTCTTCCATATCATCATCCTTAGACTGAAAAATCATAATAAATTAGATAAAGAATACATTCTTTTACTATAGTATATAAATGAATGTTCATAATTACAGTGCAAAGTGAATTTTTATATTTTATGGTTTAAACATATTTAAATATACAAACTATATTGGAAACAAATTATTTTGATGATTCTGGTTTACGCAAGTATAAAAAAGGAAAATATTCAGTAAATATCTCCTTGAGCAAGTAATGTGTATATATATATATATATATACTTCTATAGTATTCTTCAATGTATCTATAAAATCATGTGAATTCATAATTTGAAATTATGAAGAATCAAACTAATCTTAAATAAAATGGAAAAAGTTTTATAGTTCCTAATAAATAACGAATTATTTACTGTTAAGTTGAAAGAGGAAAATTTTGTTAAATATATAATTTTGAGAAATTTTTTTTAACTATAAAAAATTGGATATTTATCACAAATGATAATGCATTGTTTTTATAATAAATTATAATGTAATTTACAATAAAACAACTCACATAATATTTTAATATTACAACTCATAATATGTTGGATCAAATTTTCTGAAAAACTTGTTATAAACATATAGTTATAATTAAAATGAGTGTATTTATTATAAGTTCATAAAACATCTACATTTTAGAAAAATAACAATATAAGAGCATATTTCCACTAATTTACAATATTGATACAAAAATTTTAACATACATCATTTACATAATTCCAAGCAAAAAGTAATTGTGCAATATTTTTTTCACAATATTAAAACTTCACAACAAAATCTACATACATTTCAAGAAATTCTATTAACTCAAAATCTAGTTTATTTCAAATATCTCTACGCATTTCTCAACTACAGTTCTTATTTTAACACTGGAAATATTAGATTATCCTACTTTCAGAGGTTGTCTGTTTATATAGGAAATCTCATTTCATATTCTATAGCTTTCCTACCCTTAGCTTTAAACACTTGGGTCAGCATTTATTAGAACTCTAGTTGTTGCAGAATGCCCTTGTAAAATGTTTGCTGAATTTTGCTTCAGTTATTGGTCTTTTTTAAATAAAGGCTTTTTCTTTAGGGTATAGTACAATAAACTTTTGGTCAAAATGCTAGGCTCTTTTAGAGTCATCAACCTTTAGGTGTAATTTAATCATAAGTGAAGTAGTATCCCTCATTTGGTAAAGCTAAAATCATAGTTAACTTGTTGCAATTTTCAAAATACATCAAAGAATAATTTAGTTCACTGTAGCTAAATTTCAATTACATGTTAATTCAAATAGTTCATAACTGCCTAAGTTGGGGGAATAGGCTTACAAATTAATCGAAAAAGTTCTTATAGTTGAGAATTCTATTTATTCTATAATTATCATAACATGATGTACAATGATATTATCTATAATATATATCCATAATATCATTTAAAGTCAAAGTTATCTACTCTTAGAAGTTTTTAGGATTACAGGGGTGATTACTTACAAATACATTACTAATTTAAAAAAGTAATTCTTATATTATTTTTACATTTATCTTTTATCCCATTTATTTCACAAATAAATATAATTTTCATTAATAATAATATAAAATACACGTACATCATTGGCTTTTGCTCTCTCTTGGTCTTCATCCTTTTCACCATTTTCACTTTCAACATACAAACTATCATCTTGTTGAAAAGAGTGGCCAGTCAAAGCTGAATCTGTTTCAATAGCATCCAGTGCAGCTTCTTGGGATGTTTTAATTGCTGCTTCCAGAATCGATAATTGCTCATCATACTATAAAAAAAAGATTTGAAACAAATATGCACATGAAAATAATAGAATATATGAAAAAATATCACAATATTTAAAATTTAAAATAAAATAATGTACATTTTTGAACAAAATAAAATAAGTACATTCTAAATGCATAACAGGAAACATAATTGCAGACTCCCAGGCCAAGGATGGCTCCAACCTCCCACAGTTTGATTCACCTGTTAACTACTATAGTGTTAAAAGAATTATTGATGCCAGATTTAAAATGCTTCTTACAGGGGTTTTTAGTAATTTTGTGGAGGGAAAGAATTGAAGTGTCTTGATGGGAAATCCTACCTCTAGTGACCTGCCTAGAGCTGTTGGTGTCACCAACTTTAGAATTAAAACAAAGTCCAGAACAAGTGACTACCTTTTAGAACATTAACACAGATTTGATTTATCAGACACCCCGATTTGCCCATTATGCAGTTCCTTTGACATGCCTGGAGTTCACTTGTTCTGGACTTAGTGACGTTGCAGGAGTCAACTCAGCTAAAAAAATTTTCATTTCTGTCAGAAATCTATTAGGCTGTCCATCTCAGACTAATGGTAGTCATGCTAAGGTATGACATTGGTTAAAAAATATATAAATAAACATTTTAAAGGTTACTTTATAGTAAAAATTTTTCAAAGAGCTTCACTTGTAATGAAAGTTTCAATTAAGGCACAAAAATAAAAAAAAAAACATAAAAAACACAGGGATAGATATGCGAGCATAAAATTTTTTTTATAATCATTATGTTAATAAAACTTTAGTTAATAATGGGTAGTAATATAAGGATCGAGTATTCTGTTATAAGTACAGATGTTCACAATAATTAAAATGCTTATATAGTTACCCTTTTTAAGGCAGCACTGCATGCATCCACAATTTCTCTGGCTTTTTTTGTGAATTCACTGTCAGGGCCATTGAAGGTAAGACTATTTGTAAGTAAAAGCTCCACATCAGCATGAAAATCTTGTCTATTACTATACTTATGTGTTTTTATATTCTGAAAAAAAAGTAAACATGATTCTGATAAGCATAACTTTCAAATTTACTACAAAATAAATTCGAAATTCTTTCTTGCATAACAGCCTACTTTTAAAAGAACCTATATACTTAAATTATTTACAGATGCTGTTGTGAATTTTATAATGTTTTTGGAAGTTAAATGTTAATAGAATTGAATAATTCATAAATAGGATATGGCAACATTGAATACATGGTAAGGTATGGGAATATTAAGAATTAGAAAGTAAGTAAAAAGTACTACATCATCAGGGAAATATTATCTATTATTGTACTTACGTATTTTTTACATTAAACAGCATAAAATATAGGTAAACACAATCATGATGAGCACAATTCTTATTAAATATATCTACTTACAAATATTTCATAAAAAAAAATTAACTCTAATATTATAGCATATTTTTATTATCTATGTTTATATGATTTTAAATTTAATTACTTTTATGATAGTATCCAAATCAATAGGATTTTTGATAACAGTGTAATATTCTTTAGCAAATTTTTTGCTGACTGGTTTGTGAAATGGCCACGATTCTGGGATTTTCTTCAAATCTTCAGAAACGATGGTTTCCAAAATGAAAGAAAATGCTACTTGATCATTATCATCTAGGAGAGGGTTAATAGCTTTCTCAAGTCTCATCAATTTCTCTTCTTTGTCAACAAATCTTTTAAGGCAGTGTTCCAGCATCTTCTGAGCTATCTGCGTAAGATTGCTTTTGGCCCCTAAAAGAAATTTATATTGAATAATAATCAAAAGTTCTGGATTTTACAAATAAATACATTAAGAAGTTAAATTTTTATTAAAATGAGATATTAAATTATTGAAAAGGAATCTTAATAAAAAAGTATTTTATTTTTAAAATTATGTATTAAAATAAAGAAAAAAATACTACAAATTATTTTTGAGGTTTCAATGTTAAATGAATATATAAAATTGTGTCACAAAATAATTTTCCAGTGAAGGGGTTTGCAATTGGAGTTTATTAAGAACTTGTATCACAAAATAAAATAAGATATATCATCAAAAATAAACAAAATGAAGTGAATATATTGTAATCTCCCATGGATGTGAAAAGGAGAGTGCCAGTTCAGGTGTGATGGTTCAAAATTATAAGGCACTTGGTGATGGGTGAGTATTCCAAACACGTTAACCTAATGGTACAGCCCGGGGCTCGCCTGCACCACTATGTATGTATGTAATATTTTATAAAAGTTTCTGAAAATCACAAATTATCTGGATTGAATTTTGCAATAAAATCAAGCATTTTGAAGATATCCTGTAATTAATTCAACTTTTTTCACAACAAGGTTTCAAAGTACAATAAACTTCTGTTTATTGATGGAACTGAACATCTTGGTTATTTGCAAATAAATCAATTTTCCAGATAACCCATAAAATCATAAAAAATGGACACATAAACACAAATTTATACTGAAACAATTTAATCACACAACAGATAACAAAAACATGTTTCTTATTTCAAAAAAAATAAAAACATTCACTTTTTGTAAATTTATATATTTACTTGTATAGAAAATCATAGAAAAGTTTACCTTTCTTTACCTGAAGGCTTTTTCTCTCGTTAAGGATTGAAATCTTTTAAAATTTAGATGTCATGAATAATGCACAAAATGGAAATAGATCATGAACGATTGAGAGTTTTTGATGTTTCAATTTTTTTACTAGTTTATTAATTAGCAATTAAACATAAAATTGTTTTATAAATTTACATATATAGTTTAATACTAATTTATATTGTCTTGTCTCTTTCATAAAATTTCTAACTAGAAACTTTTTTTAGGACATTTTATGAAGAAAAATTAAATCCAAATTTTACACTTCACAAAGTACTTAAGTAAGCAGGCAATTATTAATCAGAAGGTTAGTTGTACATAAAGATATTACATTCTTATAATCAAAATATCTTATTTGATTAAAAGCATTTCTTATAAAAATATCTTTTTAAAATAAAAAAAATGTTCATAAAAATGGAACATTAGTTCCTTCAATTTTAATTTAATTCTGGAAAGAACAAATGAATTAATACATTAGATATTATAAACTCTGCATATTTTTTAAATATTTCTATATTTAATGTAAACATCTGATAAAAAAACAATTTTTAGAGCTACACATAAGTCTTAAAGAATGTATAGATGGAAGTGCATGCAAAGATTACAAAAAGTTGCTGATTATAAAACTGAAATTTGCTATATACAGAAAATTCCAGTTTTATAATTTGGCATTTATTATCGATTCAAAATATTAAAAAAATATTTTTTATATCATTTTGATCTAGTACTTATACTAGGGAAAACTAGACACCTTATTAAGTTGCCACTTGTAGTGCATTCAAAACACAAAAAAACGTGTATAACAAATGTTTTATTTTATGTGTATATAAAAGATACTAGGTTCTAATTAATAGGACCACTTAGCTATTGTTTTCACTAAAAATTTTTAAGTGTTAAAATTAGTTATTTCTTTTCTTCTGAGTAAAAAATAATAAAATTAATTTCTCTCCATAATTTTTTCAATTTTTACTTGGGATTTACAACAAATTATTAACTAAATGAGAAAAATGACATTAAGTTAACTCCACTTTCATTATCATTGGAAGACACAATACTCATAATTATGCTATGAATTAATTTGGACATAAGAAGAAATATATGAACTAATTATGAACAGTTTGATTCTTAAAAATTTTTTTAATTTCACGCACACATTTAAAGATAAAATAACACTTTAATAAATGCAGGACACAGTTTACATAATGAGTCTAAGAAATAAACTGAAAGAATTTATATTTATTCATTCAATATTAATTATGAAATGACTAACTTCTGTTGCACGTATACTAATATGATAATCTAATAAACACAGATATATAGTCATATTGATAAATATAAACACAGAGATGTAAAAGTATTTATTATACCATTGTAAATGCTGCTGTTTTCTACAATTTGGTTGACATCCTGTAAAAATTCTTCTCTACTTTTATACTTCCTTTGATGGAGCTTTTCTCTCATTGTTTGCAAGTCCATTGGTCTTTGAACAATACGATAGTAATCAGGCACATTTTTTGTGCTGACAGGAAACCAAAATGGTAATGTCTGCAATAAGTTGAAAAAAAATAAAAAATCAAATTAATAACATTTTAACCAATAAAAAATTGAAAACATTAAATTGTTTTATTTTTAAGTTAGAAAAATTTTGCAGACTTAAAGACAATTTTCATTTAAAATGAAATAAAACAAATTACTTCTGGTAAATCACGCATTTCATTCAACATGCTCTCCAATATGATTGACAGTGCTACCACTGGATCAGTTCTCTGACGATTGACAAGTTTCGGTGGCCTTTTCAAGTAGTCACAATGCATCACCGTGCCAGCTCGCTTTCTCTTCTTCATTGCAACTGCTTCCTTTGGAAACTTCAAGACTAAAGACTTGCGCCGGAGTTCATCAGCATGCTTTATGAGTTGTTTTGATAAAACAACTTTAGTTTCATCGACCTTCACTAGATGATCATCATCTAACACAGCTCTTTCTTCTTCTTCCTCTTGCTCTTCTGTCATTGCCACCTGTACAGGTGGTATTGGTGCAGCTGGTTGGTATAATGGACATGTTTTGTTTGTTCTCATGTGACCTATAGCTCCACACGCACCACATTTGAGCTGTGTGAAATAATAAATGTTGGTGATTAATTAATGTTTTCAAATTACAACACTGTTATTTATATTTTTCTTTTTTTATTTTTAATAACAAATTGATAAGTAATTCTTAAATAGTTGAAGTCAAAACATATTTTGTATATGTTTATGTACAAACACACATAAGCATATATTTTATAATGAAGAACCAAATAAATAATAATTAAATTACTTAAAAATTAATGTAGTCAGTTTAAAAATGTTTCTTGCTTTTTTGTTTATAAATACTTTAATATGAAATGCTATTGTTAAAATCAGCAGAAAATTATTCAAACATTTATAAAAAAAAAACATTTCTCACTTAAGTTAGAAAAATAAGCATTGTAGTAAAATGAAGAAATATTTTACATCTCGAAAACTAAAATCATTTCATCAACACTTAAATTAGACAAACATTTCACTTTAATAACAAACAGGAAATATAAGAGACATTGATTGTTTTGATAGAATGATTAGTTTTTAATTTAAAATTATGCTTCAGTAAAAAAATGCTATATTCTGTACTTTTAAACCAGACATGCTAATGCAGTAACATAATACATAGTTTCCTTTTAGACTTTAAAAAATAAATGTAGAACTTTATATTACATTTTACAGAGTTCATTTAATTCTAAGTTTATTATAATTGTTATATATGTTTGGAGCATAAACAACTTATATTTTCAAAAAGTTTCCTTTTAATATTGATTTTTTAGGTACAAAATAAACTTTAAAAAAGCAAAATTGAAATTGAAGATAAAATAATAAAAAATGTAGCTTATAAAGGAAAATAATTATAAAATACATGGTTACTAACTTTTAACATTGGAGTAACTTTTATTTCTTTTTTTGGCTTCTTTTTGGCAGGTAGATTTTTTTCTTTCTCTGCATTCCTTTTTAATCTTCTAAGTTGTTCTTGAATTCTATGATGCAAAAATGTGACAAATGCAATAAATTAACATAAAATTAAATGCATTTTTATTTGCTATATTTTAATACAAATGATACATAAATAACACTCTTTGATTAAGGCAGATAATGAGGTAAAATTTCATGTATATAAATCATAAATATACAATTTTTCAATACGATAAAAACAAAATATGAAATTAGAAATAACAAAGCAATAATGTAGCATATGTTCTACTAGTTACCAAAAAAAAAAAAAAAAAAAAAAAAAAAATGCATTGCTTAAAAATATCTTTTAATAAATTTTCATATCCATAATAATTATTCGTTATAACACATTGCAATGTTATTAATTATTCAAAACTCATTGCATTATTTTGGGAAACTTATATGAATTCAGTGACATATTGCAAACTGTATTTAACTTTCTGTAATAGCTTGGTATTTAAATATACCGATATTGGAAATAAATCAATATTAAAATTCTTGGTAAGATATAATTGAAAAATAAATAATTTTATTTTAATCTGATTTGCTTTGATCAGAAAATTTAATACATAAAAGCATTTAGTTATGATATTGATATAAATCTATCAAGAGAATTCTATTAAAAATATTTTTCAGTTGCTTTTTATAAAATAATCATAGTTCCTTATTTGTTTCAACATTTTAAAAAACCATTAAAAACAAATATTTATATGTAAAACTATTAATTTATTAATAAAATTAATTTATTTTTTGCATAACAAATGCTGCCACTAAAATTAGTAAAAATTACAAATTAAAAAATAGTTAACTTTTTCAATGGTAAAAAATATATTTTAAAAAACGCTGTTAAGTTACATTCCTCCAAAGTACATTTCATTGAAATATGCAATATAATAGATGTATCAGGTATATTGTGAAATTCAAGAATTTAACCTCACAAATAGGTATTTGTAATTATCTTATGCTTATAAATTTAAATCAGTAATTAATGAAAAAATGTTTTATTAAGAGTACATTTGTATGAAAAGTAATTCATTGAAAATATTACCTTCTTCTTTCTTTGCGGATTTCTTCTTTTTGATGCTCATCTAATGTTGAAGCAAACTGCTTACTGAAGGAAGAAACATTTTAATTAAATATTACTTGTTTGCTTGGAAATATTCTAATAAACAAAATCGACTTGAATTTTAATAATTTAAAAAGAAAATATTTCTTAATTTCTTTAAATCAGTGAACATTATAAACTATGAATAATTAAAAAATAACAAGATATGAAATTTCAAATTGAATATTTGTGAAGTTTAGTCAATTCAAACTACTTATAAATTTACCATTTTTTAAAAATAATTTTAAGAGCTATATTTAAATGAAAAAAGAAAAAAGATTATTTTTCTTTACTAGCACAAAGTAAAAATAGTTATAATTTAATAAAGTACAGAATTTTTTCTTTCTTTTATACAAGTACATGTGGTTAAGAGAAATATTATTTAAATAAATGAATTAGTCAAATGACATTTTTGAGAAATCAATTAAACTTGAAAAACTAATATATTTTATATTTTTTGGAAGTCATTGGGATTGAACACACTGAACAGAAAATGCAGCTAATGATCAATGCTAAAAGCTTTTGAAATTACGTAATTTGATAAACTTATGATTAAATTTCTACTAATAAAAATGAATGAGACTATTATTTTATTATGTTTTAATTGAAACACCACAGTTACTTTAAATTAGAGAACCAGCATCAAAATATAGAAATTTTTAGACTTTGATAAACTTTATTTTATGTTTTGTTATCAATATAATAGTTGTTTAACTATTATTAATACAACTTCATTAGAAATTTAATAAAAAATAAAAATGCTACTTATTTATTCATTTTTATTCAAAATTTTATGATGTATATCAAAATAATAAAGTATTTAACTGAAAAATAAAATTATTCAAGAGACAAGTTTTTAAATAGTAAAGAGAAATAGAATAATGTTAATGAAAGAAGTGTACTTTTAATAGCATGTTTTTTTTTTTTTTTTTTAAAGCAGATAGTTACAAAAGTCAAAGTTTTATAATAATTACTATAGAAAATAAGCAACAATATCAATGTATGAAAGAATCAGAGTTTTAAAACAAAATAATATAAAAGGAATAATAAGGGAAATTAATATATAAATTAATAAAAATATTAACAATGTAAACTATCAAACAAGTTTATGAAATAAATACTCAGATTTCATTAATCACATTAATAAACAAATATAAAAAGCAACTAAATAAAAATTGAGCCCAAATCAAATTATATCTTGCAATTAACAACAACAAATAAGTCATTAAAAGAGTAAAATTAAATGTCTGGTTGACATCAGAATGGAACAGGAGTCTTGTGAACAATGTGCATCCATTATGCACATAAGAGAGAGTGTCAGTATGATTTTTTTTAAACAAGAGGAAATTAAAAAAAAAAGTGTAATGGAGCCATCAGTTGGCATCAATGTTTATTATTCTCAGCAGGTCGATCATTATATTAATATTATGTCAACTGAATTAGTTTCATACTTTTGAAGAACTAAAATTTATTGAAGAAACTATTAACAATATTTTTAGAACAAAAGCAGCATGCATAAAAGGAGTAACAAACTTACATAAAAGCAGGATCTTTAGTAGTTCGAATTCGAACATAAGTATCAATGACTGCAGGTCTTCGGACAGTTTCAATTCGAACAAATTCTTTTCCATCAGGATTTTTAAAAGTTCTGTGTATTTTCAATATACGACCATGCTAAAAATTAAAAAAATATAAATAAAAGGGGAAAGAATCACAAAATTTACAAAGTGCAGAAAGAGATATCTTACACAATTAGATCCTGTACTTCCTAATGAGGCGCTATCATCTTCTCGTTCGATTTTCTGCTTATCTACAAAAAAATAAAAGGTAATTAATTAAAAAAATCAAAACAAATTTTAATAATAAATTCAGCTTTAAGAAATTAAATAAATATTAAGTTGACTTCACTATTAATAATCAAACAAACCAATATAAAAATTTCTAAATACATAATTTGAGAGTAAATTTATAATATATGAGGGAAAACAATAACTTGCTTGATATTACTTTATTTGTATCATTATATGTAATCATTATTTACAATTTCTGATATTCCAGTTTTTTTCTTCATGTAAAGTTTACAAATTTTATTAAAATTATTCACTTTTAAATTTAAAGCTATTTATTATTAAAATATAAAATATTAAAATGAAATATGTTTTAATATTTACAATTTTTTTAACATTTATCGAACAAAATTGCTTAGAATAAGACATTTAAATTAAACCCAAATACAAGATGTAAATAAGAGTATAACTAAAATTTACATTTAATTTTTTCTTTTTTTTCAGTATTTTCTATTAGAAAAATTTTTTAAAAACTTATTTTTTTCAGAAATATTATATAACGATACAGGATAAAATATCATTTAAATAAATTTTGAATTATAATAAATATTTAAAAGAACATTTAAACATTTGCAGGGATATAAACAAAATAGAATAGAATAAAAAAAATGACAATATTTCACACTATGAGATAAAATTTCTAAAAAAGAAATATAACTTAAATAATGTATTATTAATATAGTGGATAATTAGATTATATATGTATATATATATATATATATATATATAAATTTGTATCAGATAACTTTTCACGTATATAACAAAACCTTTTTCTCTTTTACGTCTTTCTTCATTAACACTATCCTCCCCTAAAATTAGTTTTTGAAGTTCACGTCTTTCAGCTTCTTCACGTTCATGTGACAACTGAAATAAAATTAAATAATGAAATGCTACAATTTATTTGCTGGGTTTTCAATTATGATACATTCTTCTTTTTATATTTTGTCTTGAAATTAAATATTAACAAAATGCAGATTCTTCAATCAATAATTAAAGCAGTTCAGTTGGCAAAAATTATAAATTTATAACAAACTCCATGAAAGATGATAATTTCTTTAAAATAAAACAGCAAAATCACATTATAAAATAAGTAAAATAAAATGTCTAAAATATTTTAATAATTACAAAATTTTAAAATATTTTTTTTAATACTTTTCATCTAAAAAGTTTCTAATCATAAAAACAAAGTAAAACCAATTATTAGAGAAATCTGTAAAAGCAGGTTGATTTATTAAAAATGTTTTTTTTTATAATTTGAATTCAGTAATTTCTATCTCAATGGTATAATAGTTCAAGATAAATGACATTATTCTGAACTAGTGAAAAATAAATTGATATAAATAAATAGTCTTTGTTAAAATATATTTTATATAAAATTTTAAGAAAAAAATTCAAAGTAGAGATATTTTTTATGTGTCTTAATAATTTAACAAATGAAAAATTGAAAACATAAATACAAAAATTACTTTTTTATTTTGTAAAGAATGCTTTATTTCCTTAAAAACATTTTTTATTATTTTTAAAGTTATTATAAATAACTTAAGTTATAAAATTTAAGCAATTAAAATGAATAAATACTTGCAAATTAATAATGAAGTTTATTGTAATAGAAGAAAATAAGATTTAAAAAAATTTATTTGAAAATTACTTGAGAACTAGTCTTTTTATTTGACAGCATATTTTCAATGTTTTTGCCCATTTCTTCAATATCAGAATCTTCTTCTGAACTAGAATCCTCATCTGTAGATAAAAGTTCCTTGGAGGCTAAAACTCTGAAAAAATTTAAATAAACATTTAAATGACAATATTTATAACGAATAATGAAGTAATTAATACAATATTTTTCAAGTTATTAAATTTTCCTTATTAAGTTTAGATGGATTAAAAAATATTTAATACCTGTTAACATTTATGATAAAACATAAAAATATTTTTTATTAGGATGCAATATTTTTTTTCCTCTAAAATAAATATACTTATTTATCCTTATTTCATTTATTGATTTTAAAATTTTATAAAAACTATTTATACCATGTCTAAAAACTATATTTTTTACCATGATTTTCAGACTGGAACTAAGAGCTCAAAACAAAATATATTTTCAGGCTTTTTATTAAAATATTTTTAAAAAGTATTCAGTTATGAATTTTAGATCAAAATTACATTAGACATAATACTAACATGTAACAATAAAGTATTGAGCAGGGAAATCATATAAAGCCATATAAAGTATAATATAAAGTTTTAAATTAAACCAATATAAAGTATATTTAATTTAATTTAAATTGACTAATTTAAAAAATAATAATTGAAATTTTTAAACTTTCTTTCTATGAAGTAATTAATTGTGATGTTATAGAATAACACATAGTTATTAAAATTGGTACTAATAATATTTTTATTAGAATTTGTTACAAGTTTCACATATGAAATTAAGCAAAGAAAATTTAATAAACCTATTCTGTAAGTCAAAAATTCGTTGACAATCTTCTTTATATCGTTCTTGATGTTCGGCAATGCTAAAGCGATTGCCGCGAGCAAATTTACTCATAGCTGAAACAAAATATAACAAAAGTAAGTTTAAGAATTGAAAAAATTTAATAAATATTTGTAATTAAAAATGACAGTAAAATTATTATTACAAAGATATCAACAAAGATTTAAAAGAATAAACAATAGTCTTATCATTAACTGATTCTTATCAAATATTGACATTTACAGAGGAAATTATTAAGTATTATACTATATTTTTTATATAAAATTGTTTAATTGTGATGAAAGTTTAAGTATAAAAATATTTACAGTGACATTTTTAAATATGACAAACTGCATAGGTTATTTCTAGTTACATTCTAGATTTTTTTTTTTTTTTTTTTTTTTTTTAAAGTAAAGTAAGGAATTGAAGTTCCAAGACATAATACTAAGTTTCAATACAACCACTCATAAGTGTATTTATATATTTTTTGTTGCATAATATTTTGTAATTTTAATTATAAACTTAATTATATAGTAATAAGTTTTACATTTTCTAATCAAGCTAGATTAATAGTTTTATTAGAAATATTATTACCTGTAATAAAATTTTAATTAGAAATTGCTATAAATATACAATTTCTAATTAAAATTTTATTACAGGTAATAATATTTGAAAAAAAATATTCCTGGGTTATCTGCAGATAAATAACATTTTACTTGTTGGTACAGAACCTTAATTATTCAACGGGAATATTTACTGTCCATACATTTAAAACTGATATTACATTTAAACATCATTTTACTCAGATTATATTTAAATTTCAATAGAACAAAAAACTGCTAATTTCAATATAATTCTTTTAAATCAGTTCATGAGCAAATTGTTTTTAAGTAATTACCAAAGAATAAATTTACATTTAATTTTCCAGTGAATCATCCAGAATTAATTATTTTACAGCCTCAAATATTTTAGTTAAGTAAATGCTTTACAAATATACGCTTTATTATCATAAATAATTGCTAATTACTACAAACAGCCAGAATGTAATAGTCATTATTTGGAGTTTATTTGAGTTAAATATAATGCCACTGAGATTGGATTCTCTTCAGCATTATAACAATGGTTAAAATTGTTATGAAGAAATTAATTTTGTTGAAATTATAAAACTTAAATTTATAAAGGAAATAATAAAACTAGATTCCATAAATATGTAGGAAGATTAATCAAAATTGTAACAGCTGATAATTAAATTATACTTACTTTCTTCACCAGCCTTAGCTTGTTCCGTGGACAAAGTGCGCACAACATCAATTACTTCCCACCTAGATAATTTTTTTATCTGTAAAAAAATCCATTACTTGTGATATAGTTTGAAGAATTAAATAAATTTTATAAATTAGCTTTAATGACTAAGCTTCTTCTTAAATCCACTTAAAAATTAATTCCTATTTTTTTTTTATATCTAATTCTAAGGTTATAAATTATTTTAATTTATTATATTTTGAAACCATATTTCTACATCAATAATTTAAATTTCTAAAAAGTATTTGAATATAAAAACAGTAAGATTTATTCTTTTTATTATTTAATTATAAATTTGATTTATACTTAATCCACAGTCAAATTTGCATTCAAAAGATTATATAATAATACAATTTTGAAAATTATACTGCAACCCTCAAAATTTTAATCTTAAAATTCATAAAATACATTACAGTAATGTTTGTAAACATTAGGAATTATAATAAATTCAAAAAATGTAATATACTTTGTCTGATAGATTCAAGACAGGAATATAAGCTAAGTAATATGGAAGTAAAAATATATATAGTCAAGAAATTTGGTAGAAAAAAATACTGTTTGCTAAATTAATATTTTGTTACTTTCAATGAGCTTTCTTTCAAGACTTTACCACTATCTTTTTATTATAATATATCAATCGACTAATTTTTTAAAACACTTTAGCAGAATTTTAAATGAAATACAATTGTAATATAGGTAGATATAGACACATGATATTAAACAACATTACAAATTAAAGAAGTAAGCAACTATGGCTGAAAAACAATAATTGATAGGCAATACATAAGATAAAAAGTATGATAAAAAACTTAAAATTGTATTGTTTCTTATGCCTATAAGTTTACTTAACAAATTTCTAATACTGAAGAAATTAAATATATAGATATAAAATTTAAAATAAGGAAAAAATATAAACTCATGACAAGTGTGAAATATGTGAATGAAAACTGATTATGCACATATAAAACTATCTTAGAAATAAATAAAAAAAGCTTTATTTAATAATTTAAATTAATTATACTAATATTTTAAAGTATGCACTTATATAAACATAATTCTATGTAAGTATATGAACAATAAACTACAAACTTTCCTAAGGAAGTTTAATAATATTTGTAAGCAAATATTTAAATTTAATTATAAATAAAACAATATTTTAAATAGTTGAATAGAACACACTAAAATGAATTAAAAAATTGATAATAATGGTAAAGCATACCTCCTCTTCTGGAACATTAAATTTGCGAAGCAACTGCTTAGCATTACTCAATGATAAACGCCTCAAATCAGCATCAGTTCCAGTCACAGTTTTCTTTGCAGGAGTTTGATTACTACATTCTTCCTAGTTATTAAAATAAAGTTGAAGAACTCAAAATTAATGTAATGCAAAATGTTATAATTCTAGAAGTAAAATTAAGTTTAAATAACACACTCAACAATTTGTATGTGTGTATATATATCTATATATATATATACACACACAAGACCATTTAAGAAATATATAAAGTATGAATACAGAGTTTTATATTTTTATGGATAATATATTGTGACAATGTTATTTTAAGGAGTAATACCTATTTTTGTGAATATATAATTCCAATTTCAATGGAAATATTTCTTTTACAAATAATTTATGGTTTTTTTTTAATGAAGTCAATATTTAGTTAAATTGAAATGTACTCATTAATAATTTTTTTTAAAAATAAATCATAATATTAAGAAATGGTACTTTGCATAAAATGATGGTAAATTTTCCAAAACCAATCTGTAAAGACCTGATTTCTGTTACTGATAAAAAAAAAAAAAAAAAAAAAAATCTCTTCCTAAAAAACGTCTTTGCTAATTATTTGAAACACAATTTTATAAGAAAAATTGAGTAAAACTTTAAAAAATTAATAAAATATTATTTGAAAAAAATGTAAGAGAAAGAATAAGTTTTCAATATTTTAAAGTAAAACTTCAACAAGACATCTGAAAATCAAAGCATCTAAATAATGGGAAAAAATAGAATGGATTCAGAAAAAAGAAAAATAGTAAATTTTTTAGAATCTATCACCACATTTATAAATGTTAAATTAAAATTTTACTCTAAATTAATTTGAAAATACATAAAATTTATCAAAGCAATACTTATAAAAATACAATTCCTACAAGAAATATAAATATAGAAGCATTTAAAATCATGAAGCAAAATACACACATACTTTTGACTGTTGAGGCTTATTAGGTACACGCACATAGGAAAAGCCTTCTCCACATCCAGTTGGATCAACTACACCACTTAACTGAAGTAAGCATTTTCCCTTCATAGCAGATATAAAAGCTCTAGTTGTATTCCAAGGAGCAGCTTTTACCTACCAAATATTCATTGCATTAATTAAATTGAATGAAAACATTAATTGTTGATTAATGATGCAGTTTGAAATGGGAATAATCTTAAATACAAAGGTTGAATATTTGCACGAATACAGATTTAAATTTGCATATATATGTGCAAATGTCTAATTCAATAATATATTCATTCAATATTTGATTGATAGATTTAAAAGCACTGTTTCAGAATTCAACTTTAAATTTCAAGTTAATTTTATTTTTCCTTTTCAAATTGAAGATGTTTTTTTACAATTAACAAAACATTGATAAATAAAATAAACAATTTCCGTTTAACTTCTTAAATAATTAATTATTGAAATAGCTTTTACATTCTTTCAAATCATAATATAGAAAGAAGTTCATTTTTAATTACTTGAGAAGTTTCCTTTCAAAATGACACAGAATTTTACCATGAAAATTCAGTCACTATCATTTTTAATGCATTATACAAGTTCAAAATCAAAGCTAATGTAAGTTGAAAATTCACTATTATTAGTTATAAAATGAATAATCTAATGAAATTATAACAAACCTCATCATCCATTTTCATTTGCATGTCTTCATCATTATCATCTTCAGGAGCAAATAGGGATTTTTCTCCATATCCTGCATCCTAGTATATTTTATTAAAATACATCAATTAAAGTTTGGATAAATAATAACATTAATTAATAACACAGGTACAAGAATGAATAATCCTTAAAATATTTCACAAGAAATTTGAGAATAATAATTAAACAAATTTTTCTCAAAATATAAAAAACAGTTAAAATTTTTTTCAGTTTCTTAAAGAATTTTCTTAAAGAGTAGGTCACGTATAATTATAACATAGTGTAATTTTTTCTAAAAACAATAAGGACGTATTATTAAAATGTTTTATGCAATAATTAATTTAGATCCAAATACTATTTCGATAAAAATATAACAGTTACAATTCGAAAATAAAATCGCAGAAGATTAAATACATAAAAAAAATCTTGAATTTTGTAACTTGATTTCATAAAAACAAATTTAAAATATTATATGAAGAAATAAATATTCACTATATTTTCATTTAAAAAGTAAATAAATATTAATATTAAAAAATAAATACATATCAACTATTAGATAAAATATTTTATAATGTACACAAAAAGCTTTGAAAATTTAAATCTAAACATAATATTTCTAAAAAATAATACATTACATTCATAAAGTTGTGCTGTATTTAGATTATTTTACATAATTTGTTTATTTTGTCATTATGTAAATTTTTAATGATGCAAATGTTTCTTTAAATCAATAAAACTTTATAGTTATGTGTATTATTCAATAAGAATTCATTAATTTACAAATAAAACAATCTAACACAACAGGAAATATTAAAATTTAAAGCAAAAATCTTCTGTTTTACAATTTATTTAAGTTTACTTATAATCAAGTATTTTAAAAGGTGGAACTTTTACCTTTAACCTTTGTTCAGCAGCAAGCATTCCATAATATGCACAGCATTGTTCTGGTGAAACCATTGCTCTAATTTCATCTTCTGTAGGAAGCCTAAATTCACTTTTCAAAACCCACCAATTAGAATCAGCACCTAAAATTATATATATATATAATTGATAGAATAATGAAATGATTTTTTTCCTTCATCAGTAATAGCTTAGTAAAATATATATATTATTCAAATTTAGCACTAATTAAGAATATGGTATTAGAGATTTCAATTTAAAGTAAAATATTTTTCAAAAAAAAAAAAAAAAAAAAAAAAAAAAAAAGAACTTTTTTTAATTTTTTTAAAAATTATAACAATAGTGCAAATTATCTTTTAATCAATATCAAAACCTTTCACAACAATTTCTAATAAACTAAAATCTGATACTTCCCACTAACAACAATTATGTTTTTGACACATGTATCAATATAAAATTATAAAATTAGAATATTTACATTTCGCGAGTTTTTATTATTGCATTTTCTATTGTTGCTTGTGCCTTGTACTTGCAAATAGTAGACTTAATTTTATGTTACAGTTACATGCTACTTGTAGTTATGATATGAAATTACATTAAAACTAGCTTAAAATATGGTTTTTAATATTGAATATTTTTTAAAATTAAAAAACAAATGATTGATTACTTATAATGTTTTTAAGTTTTAAAAAAGCTATACACTATTAAAAATTAAATAGTTATAATGAATACACAATCCTTTATTATATTTTCTTTCTATCTCTAAAAAATCAAATATGAATCAACAATAAATAAATTAAATTAAAATAATCGAACCACTAATTAGCATATAGTCTAGAAATATTCACTTTTTAAAATTATTCTTAATAAAATAAATGCAATGATTTGTTTCATTTAATATCTGAAATGTTTCTTAGTTTTTTGGAAAGAGATGAAAATTAGACTATGTTTATAAAGTAAAAAAAGAGATTTGTTTTTTTTTTTTATCTATAATTTTTTTTCCAGCATTAAAAATGTATTAAAAAAATGGAAATAAATAGCAGTCCTTTTGACTCTTTCATAAAATCTAAGAGGATAGTGACATTTTTTGAGTTGCCAAGAAATAAAAGACACACCAAAATATTGCACAGTATTTCAAGCATTTTGTGCATGAGAATCACAATAAAACTGAAAGAATTCTACTATACATTTTAAAGGAATTAAACTTGAATAGTAAATTACAATTTCAGTATTTCAAATATCAGAATCTATTAGACAAATTCATAATAAGCCTGCTTGGATATGAGTATTGAGTTAAAAATTGAAAATCTGTCTTACATTTAAAATTACTTTTCATAAAGCAATTTAACCAATGCACCAGTTTAATAATTTAGAAATACTGCTGAACAACAATATTAAATGGTATACTAAACAAGGCTTTAGAAGATTTAATTCACCCAAATTGATAATTAAAAGATATCTAGATGAGTAAACAAATTTATAACATTAACATAGACAGATACTATAGTAATTATATCAAAATTAGATTATTCATTGAACTTTTGATAAGAAAAACAACTTTCTGAATTATTGATTTCATTTTCTACTTTATTTATACTATAATTGGTTTGATAATGTAAGACTAATAGTAATTTAAAAGGAAAATATAATTTTGTTTAAATACTTAATAGTTAAAATGAGATGACAAAAAACAAAATTCTTTAAAAGAAATATATTCAGTTTCATTTTAATCAAATATTTTGCAGGAAATATAAATAATTATTATTCTTTAAAAAAATAATTTACCAGTTCTTCGGAAATTGGCACAAAGTTTTAACCTTTTGCGTATACTGCTCTCTGAATGTTTGGGAAATGCCTTCTTGATGTCTTCCATTTTAATTCTACGAGGATTATCTTTGCTATTCCAAAACAAACGGTAAATAAAGACCTACAAAAGATATAATACAAGTGAATAAAATTTAAAATTTATTTTATTCAAATGATACATATAATTGATTTTGATGAAATTTAAAAAAATAATTCTTATCTGACTTAATACATAGTTTTAATTACATATATGTAATGAATTCCAAAATTGTAATGAATTCCAAAATGTTCTTACAAGTAATTTTAAATGCAGTGTTTTCAGTCATGCTAAAAATTAATTTATTAACAAAACATGATTTCTATAAATCTGCTTAGGTTTTATTTTCTTAACTAATGTTTAATAGCTGCCTCACAGTTCATTGAAAATCAGTAGAATTAAAAAATTATTTTCAGTAGTTTCTAAATTAAAAAAAAAAAAAAAAAAATTAGAGATAGCTAAATACAGAACATGCAAACAGAAATTCTTTCTCCTTGAAAGAATTTTCTCTTGATTAGAAATTTTCTTTGTACATACAGCGCTCTAAGACAATAGCTAATATTTAATATAAAATTTGTTAAAATCTTCTTTATGAATGCCATGATTTAATTAAACTTAAAACTTTTTTCAACTTGCAAATTTCAATTATCAGTCTTTTACTTAATAATTTGTTGTCATGAACTTTCTTATACAGTTTGTTACAATAGTATCATTTTTACTTTTTTAACACTCTGCAAGTTGTTCATCATATATTCGACCACAGTTATTAATACTATTTAAACAAAATATTTTATAATGTCCTCATATTATGTCACTTTCATTAGCTGTAACTTTTTATTAACCCTTACTCAATTAAAAATATTTTACTTAAAATGCCCAAATAATTAGCTTTGATGCCAATAAGTTCTGCCTTTTGGAATAAAAAGTGCAACTAATGGCATCTTTTACAGTAGGATACCCAATGGCAGTGCCATTGTCATCCTAAAAGAATAAAAGTCCTTGTAATTGAGAGCAAGAACCAAGAATGCACCCAGATTTCATCCAGATAACCTAGTGGTTTGTTTGTCGCTCAACAGTCATATTTTGAACACAAGGGCTAATTAGACTGGGACCTATGGTTTAAAGTGAATTCCGAACTACTACAAACATCCATGACCAAGGTAGAATTTGAACCCACAAATTGTTGAACCGAAGGTAAGAGCGCTAACCATTTGGCTGCCAGATAACCTAGTGGTATTATTTCCCAAGGAGGACATTGAGAGCATGACATATTTTATGTACCAGAGTATAGTTATTAGTGAACACAACAGATTTTTGGCTTTGTTGATATAGAACTCAGTCCTGCTAGTTGTGAGAATTATGCTTTTCCTTGCCATGCATAGTCAACCAATAATCAAAATTTATATTATGATATTATTCTATCTCTGTATGCATTCTGAGAACTAAAACAATGAATTTCATATAAAGCAATAATAATTTTACAAAAATTACAATTTCATCATAAAATAGATATTTGAGAAACAACATTGATTTGAATACATCTCAGATTTGAATGTATTATATACATTTCAGTTCATTCAAATCTGAGGAGTTTACACTACTTTTTCCTGATTCATATTGAAAATTTTATGTCAAGAAAAAATCCCATAAAGTTATGAAAAATTAGAAGTACCTGGTTTCAAAGGAAGACTAATGGGAAAACTTGAATGATACAAAATTTTGAGCTGCAATTTTCACTTATCATATGAAAGGTTAGAAATTGAATCAAATTTTGTGGATCAATTATCTTAGTGCACATAAAAGAAGTAGAATTTTTTAAAATTAAGAGAAGACATTTAACATTCTGAAAAATCAGTGGCTATTAGGTTGAGTTATTCACTCAATGTTGCTCAATGCTTTGTATTTCGGTAGTTAAAGGAATTCGAGGCATTATGTTGATGCCACACTGCAATAATGAATAGCTTATAAAATAAAAAATCCATAATAGATATCTATTAAGATTTGTGGATATTGATTAAAAGACCTCATTGAAAATGTCATCAATATCCACAAATTTTCAAAATAAAATGCTGTACAAAAATTCGAAAAAAATGATGTGAATCATTATTAAAGATGATATGCAAAGCACCATAGTCTTCAATCCTAGTGTTTTAATGATTCAACATTATCCTCTGATATATTTGTATAACCCATTATACTTTTTCCTTTCAAGTTATCTAGAAAATGTTTTCCAATAAAATGATGTTTTGAGCATGTTTTTTTTTGTCACAATGTAAATTATCTGCAAACAAGTGTTACTCTACATCTCCTGATTTTCCTTCTATAGAATATATAAGAGACAAAATTGGTCAGCTAAAGGAAGTTCTAACTGGAAGGATATTTCTCAGATAATGGTCAATCTTATCATTGACAATATTCCAATGCATGTATGTAAGTGTATTCTCATTCAAAGTGGTCATATTACAAGTTGGAAAAGCTCAAGTTAACATGAATATTTTATATCAGTTTTGTTTTTGTAAGAATACATATATCCACCAATAAGCAGTTTAAATATTTTAATTATTTAAATAAAGTGATAGTTAAAATATAAATCGATTTAGAATTACTAGTAAAACTATGCATAAATAACAATATTATTTAACTTATCTTTATTTTAACATCGTAAAGAGATAAATTTATGTTACTGCTAAAGCCTAAAAAATGTTAACATGTACATTGCTTACTTAATTTGTAAATTAACTGATTTCTGTATTTTACAAATAACATTTATACTATAGAAATAAAAAATATTGCTTTAGTATAAATATATAATTTTAAACATCTTTTTTAAATCTGAACATCTTTTTTAAAGATTGTTCAAATAGATTATAAATTAGATGAAAAATAATTATATGAAAAAAATAAGTTTATAAAATGCATTCTTACTTGCAAAAAATCTCGAATGAAATTATTTGCTTTCTTTGAACTTGGACCTGGAACTTCAAATAGAGGTAATTCTTGTCCAACAGTAAAGATGGTTTCAACTTCTCTGATATAATAGCTAAAAAATCAAAAATTGCAAATAAATAAGCCATACAAAAAATCAATTAAACTTGAAAATCATACAATTTAAATAATTGGAACAATTTTTAATCTTTCATTTTATCTTTAACATTTTGATGTTATTTTCCATTATTTACTGAGTGTGTAATGTAATCAAAATTTATAATAGAATACATACATTAAATTGTTGCTTGATAATGACATTAATAGATAAGAACAACAGCTGCATATACTACTATGTATGTTAATAATATTATAAAAACTCAAATATAATTTAAAAATTTTTAATCTAAAGTTATTAGATTTATAAAAGATGCTTATAATAAAAATATTTTTTCTACTTATGTTGATCAAACATCTGCACAAAAGCTGAAAACCCATAAAAATCATAGAAAATAAATTTAAATTGAATTTGTCATGCGTTTGCTAATGTAAAAAATGAAAGTTTTTCATAAATAGTCACACAGTAAAGTTTTGAAATTTCAAACATAAAATGCAAAGTTTCTTTATAAATATATTTTTAATAAGTCAGTATTAAGCTTACTGTTCTCTTGTGCGTATAATTACAAAATCTGTATCTGGCAGTTCATGTTCATATATAGGGGAGCGAAATAAATTATTTTCAAAGGCTTGAATACTTTGACCAGGAGCTAGACTTCCGAGAAATGGCGATGTATGAGCATATGCAGTTTCACCATATTTATATTCAGGTGCTCCCGAGTCTTTTCCTGGTTTCTATAAAGATAACGAAAGCAACAACTGTAGGTTGAAGATAAAACAGAGAATGTTTTCATAAAATTTATAAAACTATTAAAAATTTATTTGGAACATATTTATGTTTCAACTAAGTTTTCAAAGTGGTATTTTACAAAAAATGATAAACAAAATAAAATTACAATAACATAAGAATAATAAGTTATTTTGATAAGTGACTAGTTACTTAATTAACAATTTGTAATAATATTGCAGCCTATTAAGTAAAAAGTCATAATATAAATAAATAACATATTTATAAAATTTTAATAATTGAGATTCAAAAATAATGAGAGTAATATAAAATGAAATAAATAATGCAGAGATATCAAGAATAAAATATATTGATATCTGATTTTATAGACAACAATGCTGTAACTTAAATATAAGTCACTAAAATGTAATGTTTTGGGGCTGTGGTAGCCTAAAGGTTAAAGTATCGGTCTTCCATCCGGAAGGATAGGGTTTGATTCCCAATGCCGCCAAAGACTCACCGAGTACATGCGATATACATGCTTGTTAAATCTGTGGAATCAAAAGTCCTGTGGTTGGTTGTTGAGCAGTTACTATGAGTGCAATGGTCTGGAGAAAAATTCTTCCACCTTCAGATCAATGTCAAAATTGAGAGTGTGGATTCTCTGGTGGTGCCATCAATTGGAGGATTTAAAAAAGGACAAAGATGTACTTTCACCTTCGTGGTGCTCTGATTCAAACAAAAGACACTCCCTATTGACTTAAATTCGTATTGCCAAGGCATAGCAAGCTTGACTTGTACAAGTGCCATAAGTAGCAACAGTATGTTTTTTTTTTTTTAAACTAAATGTTTTCTTAGATTCATCTAATCAACGACATTGAATTGAGTTGTTTTTCATTCTAAGATTTTTTTAAATAAAGGCTAGTCAAATTTAGAATCACAGTTATATTCCAAATCATTAGAAACATCCATGCTGAACTGCAGTTGAACCCAAGGACTTTTGAAGTGAAGGCCAGAGCACTAGTCATTCAGCAGCCAAATCAGCTCCCTAAGTTTTGAATATATTATCAAATATAGGAAAAAGTTTTCACACACGCAAATGTACATTTGATAATTATGTATTCATAATAAGGGAAACATAAGAGCTAGTTAAAAATTAAATCAAAAATATTTTCAAATAGTCAAACTCCCTTAAGAAAGACAGAGTTTAATATACTGAACTCACAGCTTCTAAAATTATACTTACTCGTTTATAATAATTTCGAATTTTAGTAGCCATTCCAACTTGTGATAGCAAAGGAGGATGTTCTTCAGAATATTCTGCTAAAATTAATTCACCATCTCTACCAGTAAGATCTTCAGCTGTTCTCATAAAAAACATTTCTCCTCCACCTGAAGCTTCTCGTTCCTGTTCTCGCATCTAGGGATTCAGAATTAAATAAATATAAGATCATTTATAACAGAACTATAGACACACACAAATTTAATAAAACTGAAATCCATTAATGTCTCATAATTTGATGAATAATTAAAAAACTGTAATATGTTTATTAATAAAATATACACTATTTAGTAAATAAGATGAGATATTTTAATAGTATCAAAATGTTTTTAATATGTAAAATTTTTTTTTAAAAAAAATTCTTGACTTAATTTTATGAAAACAAAATTTTTAAGTTTCATATTCATTTGAAAACATTTAAAATATTGAGATTCTCATTGGAAAAAATCAATCATTGTATTTAGTTTATACTGATATTTCGCAAAGTATTTCTCATCCTTCATGTGTAGGTACTAAAATAGCATAATTGGGAAGTTTTCGAAAATAAGTGGCCCCCAATTAAATAAAAGAAAGGAAATTAAAACATACTGGAAAATTAAATAATCCTACCATTTAAGAATATTTATGAAATTCTTAAAATATTTGATTTTATATTTCACATCTTTACAATTTCAATAATTTGATGAAAATTATAAAATGAATGTCTAATTTTCACTTATTTATGTTGCTAGAAATAAATAAATAGGAAACTTTTAAAAGAAAATATTTTATTGAAATAAATTAAAAATTTAGAATATTTTTATGTGAGTGCCAATAATATTTTGTTTTACAGTAATATTTGAATTGTATAAATTGGGTGAAAGTAACCTAGTATTGAAATACTATTTGATACACAAGATTTCTTTTAAAGAAGACATTTGATATAAAATATGATGATGACATAATAAAGTTACTTTGAATATGAAGACTTAAAAATAATTCAAAAAAGCAATATAATTATTTTACATAAAATATTTTATAAATAACTTAGAATTGAAATTTTTATTAATAGTTATTGATTTTGTAGAAAGCTAAAGTTTGGTCAATTTGCACTGAAATGAAATAATTAAATGTGCAATGAAATATCTGTAGACTGTTAAATTTATTTACTGTAAAATGCTGTACTTAACTTACTCTTAAGTACCACAAATTTTATTTCCCTTATTATTTGGAATGATTACTTGATTGTTACAATCTTATCTTTACTTGGAAAGAAATAATATTATAATTAAAAGTTTTTAAAATAAAATGCATAAATAGAAAATCATTCTATTAAATCTTCTTTGTTTTTGGCAAAAAATTATTTTTCTGGATAATTCTTTTTCTACCTAATGTGCAAATTAATTAAAAAAAAAAAAAAAAAAAAAAAAAAAGAACTGAAGCAATTAAATTTTGAAATTATATAGTGAAATAAATTGCTAAAATAAATAAGTAAAAAAGTAAACACTTTAAAATAATTTTCTTATTTTAAATAAAATACATACTTTTGCTTTCTTTTTGATATGCTTTAATAAAGGAACAACACCATGAAAATGATTTGATTGAGCTAAGGGCCCATGAGAATATTTTTTCAGTGGAGGTCTATGGAATTGTCGAAGTTTAAGAGATCCCATATGCGTAGGGAAGAATGGGGCACTTAGTTCAATGGCAGGAATTGAATGCTAAAAAATAATAAAAGTAATTATTTAGAAATTATGAAATTATATTTGAACATCATTTTTCAAGCTTAATGAAATGAATTAAATAGCAAATTTCACAAGAAATAATTTCTTTCTTAGAAATATGAAACTATTTGAATTTATAATAGCAAAAATAGTGAATTCATTACGTTTAAAACAACTCCAAAATAATATACAGATGAAACACTGCTTTTAATAATGTGTTGCTTATTATAATACAACATATTATAATAAACAACACAAATTACGAATAAAAGTAACACACATAAAGTACTTCTTAGCTAAACAAGTAAAAATTTCTGCAACCAAATTTTTTTCAAAAAACAATAATCTTCATTAGCAATTATTATGAAATATAAATTAAACATTACAACAAAACTAAATTAAATGTTACAGCAATCTTGAGAATTTTTAAATAATAATTAAAAGTTTATTAAATAAGCTATAAGTTTATTAAATGATAACTTGAGGAGCTAAATATGATACTTAATCATAGGCAGCCAGTTAAACATCAGTGACAGTAAAAAAATTTCGATTAATCTGATATATACTTATAAAAATTCAATATAATGAAATATGCCTATGATTTCACCTGTTCTTTTACATATTGCAAATATAAAAAATAAATAAATAAATAAATAAAAATAAAAAAGAATTCAAGCACTTAATTTTCCCTTACTTAATAAAAGCTTCAAGTAATAAATATATACATATATCTATCTAGCTAAATAAAGTTCACATTAAATCAACATTCATCTACTAGTTATTTATTTCGAAATTACTTCACATAAATATTCTTCAAATGAATATTTAACTTACTTGTATCAAATTTCCACCAACATTAGGTTTCAGCGCTGTATCTTGAGTCATTTTAGGATTGTAATATTCATCATTTGATATATTAAAAGGGTCCGTTTTAATACTTTGTGGAGGTGGCTGCAATTAAAAACAATACTTTTTCTTAATGTGAAAACAAGAACATAATTTAAAATATCTTAAAAATAAATTTTAACTATATAATTAAAATATATAAATCTTGAATTTATTGCAAACCAATAGTTAATTTTAGGAGACACAAAGGGAAACAAGGTTAGTGGATAAATAAAGAGAACTGGTAGAATGAAACTACATTATGTGATAATACATACATAATGTAGTTTCATTCTATGTGATATACATACATAGTAAGCTATGTGGATAATACATACAGAGTAAGCTTTCTGGTCACTACTCATTATTAACATTAAAATATTTATCAAAATTTTATAAGCAGACTTCCTAAGATGTTTTGTAATTTAAATATATTATAATTTTTTATAACACTAATATGAAATTATGATAATCTTTATTTACTACCTTAATATACAGGATTCTTCAATACACACATAGACTGTTATAGCCTTGTTTGTTCTCCACCATAAAATAATATGCATAACAAGTGTATGAATATCGAATAAAAAGTAATATATAATTTCTGTAAATGAATATACTATATTTTAATTTTCATATTTCTAAGCTCATTCCTTTTAAAGCTTAAATTTTTATGATGTTTAAAGCAGCTGTAAAGGAATGCTCTAAGTTAATTTTAACAACTCATTATGTTGATCCAGTTTAATCCATTAAGAATCAAAATATGCAATTTAATTTGCAAAAATTAATTATTTTTATGACATTGCACAATTTGCTTATTCATATTACTGAATTCATTTGTTTACAATATACGTAACAACCAATTTAAGATTAAAGTAGAAATAATTTGTTTAGAATTAATAACAGCTCTGTAACTTATGTAAGTTGAAGAAGTCGTAACTCAATATCCAATGATTTAAGATTTTTAGAGTTATAACTATATAAACATTTCTTTCAACTGTTAGTTTAAAAAAATATTTAATAATGAACAAATATTATTTAAATATATTATACAGTTAAGTAAGCAGAACGAAATTAAACAGAAACAAACATTTTTATAGAATTGTGATAATAAATTTTTATTTCAAATTAACAATAATTCTTTTTTATGCTTTCATTTAATCTAACAAGGCTAAATTAAAAATTTCTTATTTTATTAAAATTTAAGGAGAAAAGATAATATAGGAAGACATCATGATAAAAAGTGAAACAATATTTTACATTATAAAATTTAATGAAATTTTTATTTCAGAATAAAAATGCTAAGCAATAATAAAGAACAATTTAACTATTATATCCACGAAAATATTTTGAGAAGAATATTTTTCCTTAATTAAAGTTTTAAAAAGTATTAGAACCTGAAATTTTTACAGTTAAAATGCAAAAGAATTCTAAGAAGCTTTAGTTTTAAAATAATACATAAATTCTGAATTTTCAATTTCAATTGTTATTGTATAAAAAAAATTTTTTTTCTTTAAAAAAATTATTCTGTTAGCTGTAAAAAATAATATAATAAATAAGTTTATTCTACTATTTGCAATCAAATGCTGTTATTGTTTAATAACAGCATTTGATTGCATAAATTTAGTTTCTAAAAACATTGCTTTTCAAGACTGATTGTTATTTTTATAAATTAGTTACAAATGTGTACTCAAAAGAGCAGTTTCCAATCCTTTATTTATGTTTTTAAAAAATAAAAAGATATTTATTACAAGCAAAATGGTAATACACTAAATTCAAAGTCATGTTATAACACAATTAAGCTTCATTATATTACTAAGTATATCATTTACAGTAATTTTGATATACTTACTGGACTAGGAGGTTCAGGTTCAGATATAACTCCTGCTTTTCCCAAAAGAATCCTAGATTTTCTAGCCATGTCCTAAAAATAAGTTGTTTTTTTTATAAATTTTTTAAAAAATATATAATAATATTTAACTAAATAACATTAATATAAAACATAAGTCACAATGATGACTTAATAATCAACATTTAAAAGTTATTTATGGAGTTGTTATTTTTATTAAAAACAAAATGACTAACTGTTAATAAGACAATGGATATTTATAAATATCAAATGCTCCTTGATATTATTTAATATCAAGGAGCATTTGTGTATTATATATATATATATATATGAAAACTCTTTTATAATGATACAATTAGTTTATCAAACATAACATATTGAATTAAGAAAAAAAAAAAAACTTATGTAATGGCTATTCTTATAAGATTAAAAAGGAATAGAGTTAAAGAAAATCTTAAATCACTTCAGAAAAAGTTATGAATATATGCATATATGATTTCACTATAACATAAAATATTAATTTTTCTGACAAGCTAATATAAAATTATACAAATTTAACTTAATCAGAAATTTTTTTATATGCAATTATTTAACTCATAAAGAATTAATTATCTTGAAACTACTGTACAGCTTATGCTAAAACAATAAGCCTAAGAATAGTAAATAGTTTGTTACTTTTTTCTCTTTGACTGGTTCATTTGAAGTCAAGGAATTAGGATCAGGGTCATCAGGTATGCCTAAAATAATGTTCTCATCATTTGGATCAAGAGTCAGAATTTTAGGTTCTGGTATTTTCTCCATGGCCTAAAAAATAATACATATTTATATTATTAAAAAAATAGTTTATAAGATTCATTCCTTAAAAAAAATTAAGCTAACGAAAACACTAATGATATACCTCGCTATCCCAAATTACATCTTTCTCCCAATGACCATAAACAAGTTCTTCATTTTCTACCGGAAATATTGAGTACCATGTATCATCTTTTTCTTCTGGACCTTCAGTTTCTATAAAAAAAAATATTCAATGATATATACAATAATATATACAATAATATAAAATAGTAAAGAAATAAAATTTAGTTTTATTAAATTACAAAAATAAAATTTAATTACGTTGCAATTAAATTCTAACATGAAAAATTTCAATAGAAATTTATAATACATGTTATCAAACTTCTTTTAAGTTTTGTAAATCATTTATAATTTAGATAAAGAAGCTGCATGCAAATAATAAACAATCTGCATAGTTATTACTTTACAGCAGGTTTATTATTTGTATGAAGTATCTTTACCTAAATTATGACAGGATTGAATTCTTTTTTTTTTTCAGATGTGACAAGAATTTTACACTTTTATCAAACATTTTTTGGTATATAAATAGATTATATGAAACAGTTTTACAATAAACAACTTTTCTAACACTTATTTTAAATGGCTAACATTCTGTACTTCGAACTAAAAAAACAGAATGTTATCTATTCACATTTAACAATGATAAAAAATATCAATATGAAATAGCAATAATTAAAGATTTTAATTTGCAATATTATGTAAATCAGTTTTGAGCTGGTCCTTATGCTGATGCACTTTTACAGTACTATTACTACTACAATACACTATTCTTTATTTTTCGGTTATCTGCAACAAATCATTATATAACTTTAACAGTACAGTAGGATTTCAATTATTCAAACTCTATCTATCCAAAATACTCTGTCAATTGAACCAAAAATTCAGAATTTCAGAAAAATAAATCAGATTGAAGAAGAGTTAAAAAAAATGAGAAAAAGGAAAAATCTCAAAAAAAGGAAAGAAAAATGAGGATATGAGAATGATGTGTTGCTTGAGGAATTCAAAAACATTCTTTTGAAAATTCCATGATATTTAGAAGTTAGTGCTGAAGATATAGGAGAATGGATTATGAGTGAGACCCTAGATTTCAAATTGCAAATGATCGCAAACTTATTGAATGTGTCATGGAAGAAGATGACCTTAATGTCCGAATTGAAGCTGACATGGGACCATCAACTACTAAAGCATTTCCCAGCTTTGAAATTGCTTAGAAATAGATACAGCATCAACTCAAGTATGAATTATTCACATGAATAATTTACACTGTCAAATGAATGCATGATTTGGCTGCCCGAAAATGGATGAAGGCAGAGAAAAAAAAAGAGCTTATTATTTTTTTAGTATTTTTACAATTAATAGCTATTCTGACCAAAATGTTCAGTAAGCAATGACTTTCATTTGCAGCACTGTACGTACATATTGTATTAATGTTCACACAAACCTTAACACATAAAAGTGTTGTCATTTCACTTTATTGATTAAAAGTTCTTTTCTTTAAAACTATGTAATTTCCTCCCATCCTTTCAATATACAATATTGAATTAAATTAGAGCCTTTTTTCGAAAAAATCCAATTATCTGAATGGTGTTCGATCCCAAATGATTTGGATAATTTTAGTTTAACTCTACCTTTTATTAATATCTGTAAATATACAAATATATTTAAAAAAAACTAAAAAATTATGGTTACAAAAATTTTTTTGTCAGCAATTCTTAGTGCTGAGAGCTCTCTGATTCATTCAAAAACATATGAGCTGTTTCCAAATCCAGAAACATAAGTTAATTTTAAGTCATATTTGAAATAAAATGTTTTATTTCAAGAATGAGACAGCAAAAGAAATTTTGGTTTTAAAAGAAAAAGAACATACATACTATGTTAATGTACTTTACACATAAAAGTGTTGCCTTTTTCTTTAACTGATTTAGTTCTTTTTCATTAAAAATGTGTAATTTTTCTTTCATTTTCAACATACGATAATTAAAAAAATAAATAAATTTTTTTTAAAAAAAAAATCCAATTATACAAATTTTTGTTTATCTGAATGAGGTCTTGTGCCAGTTAAGTCAGATAATTGGAATTCTACTGCAATTATCTAAAATGTTAACGCTTATAAGTAATGTTATTGTTCTGGAAAAAAAAGCTGTAATTGTTTGATTATTTAGAATTGTTGTTGCACTCGCATGTAAAATTTTATTATTAACATTTCATTTTAGATAAAATTATTCAAAAATAAGCAAAGCAAACAAACAAACTTTAAATTAACATTTAAATATATTTAAATTGATTGCACCCTAAAATATTATAATTTCTGGGGTAAAAATAAACAAATTTTTAATATCAATTTCAAAAATTATTCTGAAAATAGCAATTAAAGATTTTAAGTACAATAGACTACAGAAAAGAAAGTGTATAAAGCCAAATAACTGAAATATACAACTTTAGTACAATTGGCAGCAGTGCTCACACAGGACATTTAATAAATAAATGGAGTGGGTTCTTGCTGCCCCACGACAAATCACCCAGGTTTAAAGCATTTCAAACCTAACATTTTAATCTATGCATAAGATATTGCTCCAAAAGTCACATTCGTGACTTCAATTTTTACTAACAGTTATTTTAAAAGTTTATAAAAAATATTCAGTATGTGACAAAACATTAAATCTTAGAGTAGTGCAAATAGAAAAAAGAATTTTAGAAAATAAATCATCAAAGACTGATGAAAATCTTCAAACAAACTATCTACACAATGCAAATCAATGACACTTTACTAGCAATCCAGTTGCTACAAAGTAGTTTCAGGTTCTGTCTTCTGATTAAGATTTCTAATGTTGATCAAAATTCTCAGGCATGAACATAACTGAGTATGCTTGATACAAGATGCATTACAAGATGATTATCAAGTGAAATCATCATCATTTTAGATTTGGAATTCACATTATTTTTTACATATAATATTTAATTAAGAAAAAATATTTATTATTAGAATAATTTTAAACTAAGCTCTTAAAATACACTAAAATTAATTGTATGAATGATAAAACAGAGTGGTTCATAAGTTAACATCAATTCAAATAAGATAAATATAATTTACTGCAGATGAAAAATAAAGTATTATTTACTGGTAGCAGAATTTTTGTTAGCTTTCGTTCCAGATGGGTTTGAAGTTTTTGCCCCAGGTGCAGCTGGAACAGTTTTCGCTACAAAAAATGTAACGATAAGCAAAATTTTAAAAATATTGAATAATAAAAATTATTATCAAACTTGTAACTAATATTATTCATTATTTTTAATTATTTTTAAATCTAAAATATTAATATTTCTATATATAAACTTATTTTACTGATTTAAATTTGAGTTTAAAATTTGGATTAAAAATAGAAATAATATGTAGTTTTAAATATATAAGATATAAACAGAAAGTAAACTGCAAGTTGTGAAACATGAAACTATAGTAAATAAAAGAAAACAAACGAAAAAGGATTTAACTTCTATAATTGAAGGGAACAAGTAATTAAGTGTCACAAAATCTTTTGACTTTTGAATATTTTAAGAATTTTAGGTTGGAAAAAAAAAATACTTGGTTGATATTAATCTAACTTACAAACATTTTAAACTTGAAGGTTTAAAAAATGATTGACTAACAAAAGCTTGTAAGTATAAGTCACAGTATTAACTTTTTCACTTTCAATTTATCTATATATCTTTTGTTAACTACATATATTTTATCATATAGTTTGATCAAATTCTAATGTATATAAGTTTTAATGTACATTATTAAAATTCACCTTGTTGACTAAAAGCAGATGCTGTCCGATTTAAACTAGAAGGCACCCATCCAGCAGCATTATTCTTGTCATTAACTTTAGTCAAAACCTAAAAATAAAATAAAGCAGATTGATTTTTAAATATATCTCCTTGTTCAACAAAACTTAGTTAGAATTAACAATAAAATTTAAATAAATTTTTACATAAATTTCAATGACAGATATTTAAAAATTTTAATCGCAAGCACTTTTTTATTTTCTAATACTTTTAGATCAAGATTAAAAAGTTTAATATATTAGCTTATATGCAAGCATACTTAAAGAAATTTTTAGAAATCAATATACAGTTATTAGAATATTATTGCTATTCCATTGTGTGGGATAAAAAAATAATTGTTCAGTAATTAATAATTTAAAATCTTCACATATTTACTGAAAATTATGTTATATCATTATTTCTTTTAATATTAGCACAATAGTTAGCATTAATTTTTTTATATATTAGAATTGTGTTCAAATGTATGCATTTATTTAAATATACTTCTTTTAATCAAGATGTGTAAAATTATCATTTATATGGTATTTATAAAATTAACATTTCTTAGCCATTCATAATCATAAAGTCTCTGATACAATTACATTTTTGAACAAAATCAGAGATTTTTAATTATTATGAATCAATTAATTAAGAACTGATAAGATGCATTAAAAACAAATAAATAATAGCATAACTAAATAGATTTATTTATACTGTTCACTTACACTTACCTTATGCTTAACATCTTCACCATTCCATATAACATCTTCTTCCCATGCACATTGGCTAATCATAAAATATGCATCAGGAGGGTATTCTTTCTCCAATGGATCTTCCAATTTATTATCCTCTTCAATTTCAGATGGCTGTAAATAAAGATGCATTTTTAAGCTTAAAATAAACACTAAAAGTTGTCAGCAAATTTTCTAATTTATCAAACAAGATTATTCTTTAAATAAATCATAATGAAAAATAAACATTATCAATTTAACTAGATTATACTTCACAATGGCTGAAACCAAGTAAACTCTCCAAATCACAGGTGTCTAAAGTAACTGTTTTTAAAGAATTTTAGTTGAATAATATAGTTGAAGAGTATAATAGTGTAATTTTTGCATTGCTTTTGTATTTATCTTGAAATAATTACTATTTGAAAATTAAATGATTAAGAATCAATAAATTAATTACATATCCTTTTTTGTTAATTTTGTCCATATTTCAAAACAAAGAACTGTTAAGGAAGATAAGAAGCTTTAGAAATTAAGATTTTATATAATTTTTAATGACAATAGTAATTAGAATTGTCAATAATTTTTTTTTAGAAATTAATCAAAATAAATTTTTAAATGCTTGTAACAATAATGAATAATTGAGTCTGGATTCACTATTTTAAATGCAGTACAAAATAAATAGTGATTCCCGACCCAATGAAACCAAATAAGTTTGTGTTTGAATTCTAATTAGAAAGAGTTAAAAAAAGCAAATTTCTGCAGTTCATTTGTTAGATTACATAGATACAGAGTTTTTATGAGGCTAGTAAACACTTTTTTTAAAAGGATATATATAACAGACATCTGTATTGAAAAAGAAGAAACTTTAAAAATATAACAACAGATACAGAAGAATAATTAATATACTTAACTGTTTCTAAGATCAAATTTACAGCCTAGTTATCAGAAAAATATATTTTACTATTAAGACATAGATATTTTTATTTACTTATGCATTAATCTAAGCAGATTTAATAACACTAGTTCCAGAAATATTTTTTTATTTAATGATCAATCAAATTTGTAATTTGGCATTATTATTCATCAATAATAACTGTTAAACTTATAATGAATATGAATGTAGGAATTAATGAAATAACATGATACAAGGATAAACTAAATCTCAAAAAGCAGGTTTGGTTTGGTTTGTTTGTCGCTCAACAGTCATTTTTTGCACACGAGGGCTAATTAGACCTGGACCTATGGTTTAAAGTGGATTCCGAACTACTACAAACATCCATGCCCGAGGTGTGGGATTCGAACCGATGAACTGTTGAACCGAAGGCAAGAGCGCTAACCATTCAGCTGCCAGCTCGGCTCAAAAAGCAAAGTTAATTTCATTTATGAATGGTTAAAATGTGAATAAGATGCAATTAATCTATAAAAATATTTTAAAAAATAAAAAAAAACCCCAACATATTTTAACTCCTAATAAATGGTATTATAAAATTAAGGTAATGTTGAGTAAAATATATTTTCTTTATATTATCAACATTAGGATACATAACAGGAACATATAAGAAATATATATTAATATGTCAAAATCAAGCAAAAGGAATAAAATCTATTTTTTTTTTTTTTGATTTGTTCAGATGTTTCTGAAGATGTGTTATTTATATCAATAAGAGACACTTTTGAATGCTATTAAATTCAAAAAATACATTTTGCATACCAGCATATAAAATATACCTAAAAATATTTTAATTCCTTTTGTTCATAAAATTTTATAAGACAATCAAACAATATATTTCAATACCTCTTTCAATTTGAATCCATAATCAAAACCCTCTCCACTTTCAGGGACGTTTTTCAACATGTCATACCATAACTGGGCCGGCCCATATCTCCAGGCTGCAAAGCCTGGGGATAACTCATTTGATTTGGATGACTCGTTTGAAGATCCTGATCTGTTACTTTCTTCTGGTTTCATAAGTTTAGCCTATAGGACAATGACAATATTTAAATAAAAATTATTTATGCAAATGCAATCATATATGAATACACAAATGAGAAAGTGCTTAATTAAAGAATTTATATAAATATTTATAGAAAAATTAATTCAAAATTGATTAAATTCACAACTTTCAGATATTTCAGTTTTCTGGGAATTCCTCACTACAATTCTTAAATTAATTCTCATAACAACCAACTTCTAAAATTAATATTACAGTCTTTGAAGTTAAATTTTTTTTTCGAATATTGTAATAATTTTATACATTTTTCTTTTAGAAATAATTTTCCTACGATATGTTTTATTCCATAAGTATAAATGTTTTCTTAATAAATAAACAATACTAAAAATTAAATATTTAACTATGAATTAATAACATTATATAAACTAAATTCAATGACACGACAGCCCTTAGGCAGTCAAGGCCTACACTGTGTATTAAATATTACTATAAGAAATGCAAATGACAAAATAATGAAGTACCTACTTTAAAATAATCTAAAATATTGATAATTTCAATGAGGCACCAGTTATATATTTGAAATATGAAATAAAAAATCAAAACTAGTAATCGATTTGGAAATCTGTCAGTAGAATAATCATACTGGTGGTAATTTAGAATTAGTTAAAATGATTATATATTTTTTGTTTTAAAAAGCATATAATTTTTAAGCAATGAAAGATATTAATATATATTATAGATATAAGTTGTTGTTCTTCTGTGTTAGCTAGGCTGGCAAATTGGGGTGCGCTGCTCCACTTTTCCAACTGAACCATATTTGGTGAGGAGTCTGACTTTTTCAGTACACACACAAGCCATAGGGACTTGTTTATAAGGTAGGCAATCATTCGCACACAAGGAAAGGACAAAGACAGGATAGAGAGAGAGAGAGAGAGAGAAAGTACAATCCATGTCTGAATCGAAATTTGAACTCAGGATCTCCCTATCCATAGTCAGGGACGCTGACCACTAGACAAGTTGGCTTGCTATAGATATAAGTAAATGCACTTATTGACAGCAATAACAACCTGACATATTAACTATACTGCATACATTTTCCTCCCCTTTGATGAAGTAAGTAGATTAATTACTTAATCAGTAGTGTTGATCATTTTAAATTTTCTTCATACCACACTTAAAACTTTTAAGCTATTTAGGCGATCTTATGCCATGTTGTTGTCTTGTGCCAGCTAGGCTAGCGTTATGGGGTGTACTGTTCCACTTTTCCAACTGAACCATATTTTGGTGTGGAGTCCAATTTCCTCAGTACACACATGCCATAGTAACCCGTTTATAGGGTAAGCAACCATTCACATCCCATTAATACAAAGAAAGGACAAAGGCAGGATAGACAGAGAGGGGAAATACATCCATGCCCGAACTGGAATTTAAGCCCAGGACTTCCCTACTGTCAAGCACTATGACCACTAGACTTGGTGAGTGGCATCTTATTCCATGGTTGAATTTAAATATGTCAGAATCAATTTTAATTTACTAAACAAATGTGCATCCTTTCAGTCAGTTTTATCAACCCACTGAAAGGATGAGTCAACTTTGACCAGCTTGAGCATCTAACCTCAGATTTGAACTTTGGAAGCACTACCACTATGTTACTGGGTTTATAACTTTATATAATTAACTGAATGTTTTTAAATGTAATGTATATTGTATTTGAGAAACTTTCAATTATTCATTAACAATCTAAAATCTTCAGATTTCTACTGCTATATATCAGCTTATCTTAAATTTAACACATCTCCATTGTAATGCATAATCCAAGCTAATTTGAACCATATTCATAGATTACTTTTGTTTTCTTAAAATATTATTAATTTATATAATAAATTAAACATTTTGGAATTTTATTTAAAAATAAAATAAACATTAAAAATTTAAGATATTTCATTGAAAATTTTTGCTAACATTGTCCATTTCTATACAGTGGAACTAATATAACCCAATACATATTGGGTTGGAGAAAAACTTATGCACCAATAATGTGGAAAATATTTAACATTTGATTCTTTCTTAATCTATTCTTTTGAGTTTCTAACCGGCATACTGATTGTTCAATTCCATTGAATGCCAAGTCTAAAAATCATTTTACTAGTAACATCATTTCACAAAGATATAATAAATAATAATAACAAAAATCTAATTTAATAACAAAAATAATAATAATAATAACATGGTTTGTAATTTGCAACCATAATATGATTTTCAATAAAAATCAATAACATTTTTTAATCTTCATAAATTTTAGTTATTTTTTAAAATAATTATTTTTTTAATAAATTTAGTTATTTTTTTAAATAAATTTCTAATCACATCTAACATTTAATATTTTATTAAAAATATTAACACATCTCCATGTAAAACATTTTATATTTTTAATATTTTATTAAAAATATAAAATGATTTAAAATATTAAAATGATTTAATGATTCAAAAGAAAACTGTTAAAAAAATGTAAATGTAAAAAATACTAAATCATATCAGAAATTAATATGCTCATTTCTTCTTTAAATTGGCAATTGGATTAATAAAATGGGCAAATAAAAAATTTATTTAAACACATGCTACTTTAAATTCAATTTAAATATTACACAGAATTGAATACTTTAACTTAAATGTTACTAAGTATAGAATTAATGTTACTATTCACAGAATAAAAAAATATTTTTAAAATAATTAAAAAGTAAGCATGATTTTTAAAAATATCAAAAATATATGTTATAAAATTGGCTAAAATATTGATAAATATTGTAAGAAAACTTTATGAAATCAACCAAACTAATACTCAAAATTAGGTAAACATTTTCACAATTTAAAAACTGTTAATGAAATTCATTGAATGTATTTTTACATATTGTAACAAATTTATTTATACTTTTAAACAAAACAATTTTTTTAATTAACTAACTAAGAACTAATTTAATTTTAAATCGGTAAATTAAAAATAAATTTTTTGAAATGGAATTATTTTTATTTAAATAATCATATAAAAAGTACATTAAAGTAAAAAAAAAAAGTTAGAAGATGTTACTTCATCATCAGATTCACATTCTTCTATGGTTGGAGGAGATGGTGATTCTTCAAGGTTTAGTTTAGAGACTCGTAGCTCACTTGTGCCTTCAGGTTTTTTCTTCTTGTTTTTAACACCTCTCCATATCTGTGGTAAGCTAGAAGGTTTTCCAGGTCCAAATAATCGTGAAAATCTTAAAACCTTTAAAATAAAATGCAAGTAATGTAAATACATGAATATATATCTTTATATGTAAATTCAAAATCCAAGCAAAGTACCAAAATAGGAAAAGAGTTGCAAATTAAAGAATAAGGTTTTAATAATTGATTTCTTTATAACGTCTATGCTGATGAATCAAAAACTAAAGTAATTATTGACATTAAAATCACAATTATGTAATTGAATTTGGTAAGAGAATTCTGCAAAATTTAATAAAATTAATAAAATAAAATGAAAGTAAAAAAAAAAATTCACTATTCATACCAAATTGATATTTGTTAAATGTACTTTTAAATCATCTTAAAAGTTTCTAGAAATAATTTAATTCTAAAATATGTAAATGAAAGTGTACATATTTACACTAGTGAAATTATTTGCATTTATAAAATTCCTTTATACATTAATATTAATATAAGTTATGGCTAATATTTCCCTAACAAAAAAGTACATTATTTTTGGACTAGTAAGCACTTTTAATAATATATTAGACTCATTGTAAATTAAAAAGCAAATTTTTTTTTAGCTATAGTTTTTACAGTTCATAGTGATCTAATGATAGGAAAGTGCACTATATTGTGGAAGGTCTCAAGTTCAATCACAACCACAGTGGAATTAATGAAGATAGATGTTGCATTTTGTCTTTCAGTGTGTGTGCTGAGGCAGGTGTTTCACAGTTTTCTAAGTTTCCTTCCCAGCAATACACGAATACAAGCTTAGTATTTATGAAACAAGCTCAAGAAGACAAATTTAATAGCGTAATATAAAAATTTGCTAACATTTTAATGCTACACATTGATTATTTTAACTTTGAATAATATTCTAACATAAAAGAAAACTTTATAAAATCAACCAAACTATTTGAGAAATTTATTTTATTTGAGATCTATTATTTTATTTGAGATCTATTATTTTATTTCAGAAAAAAAAACTAAAAAAAAAAAACAATGAATTTATTTAAAAAAAAAAAAGAATGAATTAAAATTAATTACATGACATAAATTACAGTTTAATACACACATGTGTTTACAGTATTTACACTTGCTTGAATTTAATGTGCATATTTTAAAGATACTAAAAATATCTTATTGCTAATTAAATAGTAAAAGAAAACAAATTAAAATAAATTATAATTACAACTGAAGTAACTGCATTATTAAAGTACATTTATATATAAATTTAAACAATATTTGAATTTTCTTTAATGTTAGATATAAATCAGTAAGATTTTTGATTCTACAAATAAATTGTATTAATCAAAAAATTAATAAAAAATGTACAAGTAAACTTTTAAGTTTCAAACGTATATATATATGGTCTAAATATTTTAAATTTACAAAATTTTCCTCATGAGTTTTTATTACATTGATTTCAAAAATATTAGTTTACATTTAAAATCTATGAACAGTTATATAATTATCTATCAGTAAGATTTTTGATTCTACAAATAAATTGTATTAATCAAAAAATTAATAAAAAATGTACAAGTAAACTTTTAAGTTTTAAACGTATATATATATGGTCTAAATATTTTAAATTTACAAAATTTTCCTCATGAGTTTTTATTACATTGATTTCAAAAATATTAGTTTACATTTAAAATCTATGAACAGTTATATAATTATCTTAACATAATAAATAATAAATTAAGATAATTTTTTATACAACTGAGTTTCAAGTTTTTAAGATCATCTACGACAAAGTATTTTCTTTTATAGTAATTAGTTTGAAAGAAATTCATTAGTGAGATATAAATGTTCTTGAGCTATACTAACCTGACCATGCCTAAATTCAGGAAAAAGTTTCTTAACATCCATATTTTTATATTTAGATGGTAACATTGCAGCAAGTGGTGTATCAAGCTTTTTCTCAACATTTTTTGGCTGAGGTAGTTTTGGAGCACAGTCACTGTCTTTGTTTTCAAACTGCTTACAGTTGTTAATGCTCGTAGTTTCAGTAGTTACAGTATTTTCTTCAGTTTTAGATGGTAAAGGAGGAGGAGGCATCAAATCTTTATCACTGACAAAATTTCCATTATTATTTAGTTCAGCTAAATAAATAGAAAAATGCATGGTTAAGGTTTTGACAGGATATAAATGAAAAATGTGCATCAGTTATTAGTTTGAATTATCATAAATACTTTTGTTTTATTAAAATTTTAAACAATACAATAAGAAATGTAACAGTTACTAAATTAAAAATGCAATTATTGTTACTTATTTTCAAATATAAATTTAAGGAGGCAGTTGTAGTTTTTGTCATATTTGTGTACATAAAACAGGGATAGTTATAAATAGCTTTTAAATTTTAGTAAGCATATTTACATTCCAATGCAATACTGTGTGAGTATATATACATAGATAAATTGCTAGATAGACTATTCATTCATTGTAATATAAAATACTATGCTAATTTTAAATAATTATTATATTTCAACATAACATCATTATTATATTTCAGTATAACAGTAAAAACATACAAAATATATTTAATTTAACAATGCACAGAAATTGGAAAATTTTATTACTAATTGCACATTTATATTTTTGAAAATTTGTTTTCAAATTTGTATAGAATTTTAAACATTGCATCATATTTTACTTGTTATCTTAAGAATTAATTTTAATATTATGATCCTTAATTTAAGAATTTTTAATATATTTTAATAGAAATGTTTCAAAATAATAGTTAAAGTTCCATGTAACAAACCTGATACATATAATCCAGTTATCAATTAAAATAACCTTTAAGATTAATAAATAAAGTTTACATAAGAAGTTTATAAAACTGGTATGCACTTCTTTTACTTAATAAAAAAGCTTATAAAGAATTATTCAGAAAAAAAATTACAAATGAAAGAAACACATGAATAAAATTTTCAGAAATTCAACTAAGCAAGAATTATTTATAACAGAATAATTTATTGAAGAAATTAAACAACTACTCTCTGTTGAAATATTTACATTATTGAAAAATTGCTTGATATTCTTATCAAATAGATCCCATTCAGCAAAAACTGAAACAAAATTGTCAACATATAAAATGATAAACAATTATCTTGAATTTTTAATAAAATACAAGTGTTAATTTTTAACATTTTTTAAAATTGAAGGAATTAGAATCATACTTCCATGGCATAGTGATAAATATAGTAACTTTAAGCAAAGTGTTTTTTTTATGTCAGAAATTTTAAAATTCAAGAAACTTAATTATGAACAAACTTAATTCAAGAGATTTTTAGAACTTATTTATTTCAAAATACTCCAATAGGAAATATTTAAGGTGTTGAGAAGGAAAGGCTTCTTTAATTTTATATACTTAGAGCTAAGTTAATTTTTAGAAAAATTCTTCATTCTAATGTTAAAATATTTATGTAAAAAATAATTATTGTTTCCACTAAGATGAATTTTAATCAAAAAATGAGAACACTAAAACAATATTTGTATATTTATAATCATTTAAAGTTCCTAACATGCCACATATTTATATTTTTCAATAAGTTTTCTATTTTATAAATTAGAAAGTTGTAAAAGCAAGCAATTTTTTAATGGGTAAATAAGTCAAGAAATCAGTAATTAAATCCGAATGAATCAAGTTAAAAGTGAATAAATCAGTAATTAAATCAGTTAAAAATCAGTAATTAAATTAAGAAATCAACCAAAAAATATAAAAAAACTATGGTAGGGGACAAGATGAAGTAAATGCTGTCAGTTACAAAAGAGAATGAAATTTGCAAAAAACTAAACATACAAAATTATTTAGAATATATTTTTATAGTTTATAATATTTAATGGGATAAATGTAACACTTTTTATTGATTGGTAAATTTTTTTAAACAAGGAATAGCAGGTCATCTTGTAAGTAAGTATACTCACTTCTAAAAAGTTAGTGAAAACAAGAATCTAAAGAAAACTGTTAATACTTATGTTCAGGAATAAAATGAAAAGTATAGACGCAACAAAATACAATACAGAAAAGTGACACAAAAATTTACATAAAACAATTTAATTCTCTGAAATGATAGGAAGAATATGAAAAAATTATTCAAGAATATATTTGAGTTTCATGTAACTCTAAAGATGTAGTGCTGTCCCACCCGAAGGTATTCAGCAATGAGTTTCATGTAAAAGATAATGGATGAAAAATTTTTAATATAGACGTGATTGATCAAAGAGCTAATGCAGCATAATTGTTTTGTATAGATGCAGTCAGGTAATCAATAACAGTATAATTTGGGAATACCACACAACTCTTAAAATTCACATCCCATAATAAAACGAAGTTTTATTCTTGTAATAATATATCATTCAAGAACATTCAAAGTATAATAGATAAAACTTTGACCAATAAAACAAATCACTTTACATTTACTACAGTTTCAGCTTCTTGCATGAATTTACACAAAATTAGATGCTTGACATATAATAATCATGGATTGAAAAGAATCACAATTGGTTGTGGAAGTTACGTCATAGGTCTCAGCAACTTCTTTCCATATCTTCAGGATATCAAAATTTCATTCTGACTGATATGCAGGTCCGTATATGTTGATTTTAATTCACAACATCAATGATGATCCCATCTTAACTAAGAAATGTAGAGTTGCTACCAAAGCTTTTTTTTTCTCACTCTACCAAAACATAACTAAGGTAACACTGTAAACTGAATCGGAACTTATCAGCAAACATCATCTTAAAAACTTTGAATTAAATCTTAGTAGTCTACTTCTTTTAGTTTTCACAATGTCTTTAAGGTAACCAAATAGTTCTATGGTACTATATATGCAGAAATCAAAGCATTGAAGCTCTGTTTGCTTGTCTAGATGACTATAGATTTCTTGAGCCTACTGCTAATTCAAGATGTCTGCAGCAGTAACATTGTCAGTTCTGTCTGAGCTATTGAGATATGTATATAGAACATCACCTAGGAGAAGTCAAAAAATCTTTTTTTGATTGATATCAAACATTCTCTGCTGCTTAGAATTCATTCCAGAATCTTTACAAATGATTCACTTTGACACATATTAAAATTTCGAAGTCTTCTTTGTGATTTTCTGAACTCAAGTCTGTTGATAACATATCAAATCACATCAACTATACAATAGTTACCTTTTTTCAAAACAAATGTTGAAAATATTTAACAACTAAGGCAGTGAAAAAGAAAGGATAGAAACTTTAGTGAAAATCATAATTTTTATACATTTTTCATCCTTTTCCTAGTCTGTTTTCATAAACATTGATAGTATAAAGTTTTCTTTTTTACTTTTTGTTACACTTTAGATTATAGTAGTCTTATTTGACATTAATGCAATAATTTGTACAATTATTTTAATGTCGTGTGCTGTACAATTATTTTAATGTCCCTCCCCCTTTTTATAATTAAGTAGAAAATTATACTAAAGTAAAAAAGTCATTTTTCAAAAATAATTAATCATTTTTTAAAAAAAAGCAGAAAAATAGGTTATTTTACTTTAAGTAAAAACTTTTTTTAATTATATGTATACAATTAGCATTACAGAAAATATAAAATGAATTAATAATTGTACCCCGAGTTTCAAGGATAAATATACATTATGTTAACACATTAGTAAGTAGTTTATGTTAACACTTACTAATGTGTTAACATAAACTAGTTGAGATAATTTTTGTAACAATTTATATTTTCCAATATTTTGTACAATTAGCAATTTAAAATAATTTCTTAGTCTAATCCAGTTTAGGGGTTAGTATTATTTTGCCTTTATATTTCCCCCCAAAAAATTGAATCAACATAATACAAATGAAAAAGATATAATTAAAATCAAATTATTTTCAACCTTTATATTTATTGTTTAACATTTAAAATATCAACAAGCCTAAATATTTGTACAATTATAATAGTATTAAAATAATTATTAAAAATTGATGAATTTTAATAAGTCAACAAAATAGAATTGCCAATATTGTTAGTGACAAATGCAACAATTATTCATGTGAAAGATTTTTCTCTGATATTAATAAGTATTTTCAGTATTTTAATTTATAAACAGTTTAATATGAAAAATCATTCACCAGAATTACAGTACATAAAAGTTAAATTAATAATATATTTGATCTATTTACTTTTTATATGAGATATTAGGTTCCCGGAATTTGTTTCTTCAGATGATAAAGTTTGCTCTGGTTCTTCTGCCAGTTCATTAATATCCGAATAATCTACTGCTGATGGTGATTTAACTAAGCATTCTTAGGAAAAATAAACAAGTGTAATTTAATTTTTATCGCAGAATAATATACAGATATTTATGTCATTATGACTCAGAATAAACAAGACAAAATTAATTACCATCATTTCCATTAACATCATTGAAATCATAAGAAGATGAATCATCTGTAACATCATCAGTAATTTCTTTCAATTGAGTGCCAATTCCCAATTGCCTTAGCTGATGTAAATGACGAATTGATTCCTAAAAATGGTAGTAAAAGAATTATTTTCAGATAGATAGAGTATTTTGTTCTTTAAAATCTGTTTAATATTAGAGCTAAAGATAAAAACTAATAAGAATTTATAAATAAAAACCTAATAATACAAACATACATAAAAAACCATAATAAAATTTGGTTATTATAAATAATAAATGTTTAATACATGTGTATAAAATTTTCAAAAAAAAAAGTATACAAGAACATTAAATTTATTAAACAGTTGCCATAAAAAAGATTAAGAGTAAAGTCTAATTAATAAACATTTTAACTGCATGTAAATTTTTTAATGACACATTTTCTTAATTGCATTCATTTAATAAACATTTGAAAGTATAAAATAGATAAAAGTTGCCACAGTAAAAAGTTGGTGAAAACAATAAAATATTTAAATAAAAAAATTGTAATCATTAAATGATAACAAATTACATTGAAAATAATTTCTAAAAATTGATAAATTATTTTTTATCATATAAAAAAATACAAATTTAAGATTAGAACATTAGAAATTAGGGGGAAAAATGCAGAGTTAGATTCCTGAAATGATCTTAAGACTCTCAAGTAATTCTTTCAAAAAAATTAAAAGAGAAGAAAAAGAGGAGGGAAAAAACTGTAGTAAGAAAATATATAAACTTTTCACATAAAGGAGATTTCATTCTTAAAAATCAATGTGAAATTAATAATAAAACAATACAGAAAAACATATAAAAAATATATTTAATTAAATATTTATATTATAAAACAGAAAATTTTCAAATATCTAATGTTAATATTAAAATATGTTGATATATTTTCAGTATGTAAAGGATGAACGAATTATTTATAGCATATAAAGTCAAATTAGATTTAAATGAGAAATAAAACTTAATAAACTAAGCACTTTATAGAGTATGAGTTTAGAGTGCTTTAATTCCAGCCATTATTGAATTAGAGGAAGTGCATGTTATATTGTGTTTTCTGCTTACATGTCTATTGCGTTAAGGTACAAAGGAATTACTAGTGCTTTATACTTGTGACATATGATAGTGGGCTAATATCTATGAAAAGTAATTCTAGAAAGCAAGATACAGCAATTATTAAAAATATCTAACAAGATCTTAATTCACCTTGTCTTTCATTATTTGATCTTTCTTCCTAGAAAATGAAGAATATTGTCCAAATTTTTCGATAAAATGTGTACAGTGATCAATGAGAACATTCTCACTCTTTCTATGAAGTTATTCTTGCATTAACACAAAATGATGTTTTTTATCTGAAATCAGCTTTATGTAGGATTGTACACTAACATATTATGACAATCTAGTGAAATAATTTCTGTTGCACATCTGTTGCTTTTATATATAAATTTGATATTTTTGTTAAGTCTTTCTTGCAAAACCATCCATTTTTACCTTTATTCTATCCTCTATAATAATAATCCTTAGCTGTTAGGCGTGTCACATGTACATACTTGCCAACCTTGGAGGAAAAAAAAATCAGTAGATTCTACTATTTTGAGTGAAAAAATCGGGGAACAATACTAGTGACATCTTGATTGAAATAAAATGTTTAAAATTGTAGTATCACAAAAAGACAATTTTACTCTTCAGATTATACATTCTGAAAATGATTTATGTTAAACTATTTTGTGTTAATCTTAATATTTTAGTAAAACATAAATCAACCTTATAAAGAAACTATGAAGGACATAAATGTTATTTTATTTTATACCTATTAAATTAAAAAAATATAATAGGTATAAAATAAAACAATATTTATGCCCAAATATTTATTTTATAGGGTAACTTTTACTACAATAGTGCAATTTATAAATACTGAACTTATAAAATTACATAAAAACATAGACTACATTACAAAATAAATTTAATTCAGTGGCAAATATTTCTAAGAATACAGGAATTATCAAATACCTTATCTATAAAAAACATTCAAATATTTGAAATTCAAATAATTCATTTAAATTTTTTTCATACATTGCTGACTTGGCATTTTTTAGAAATGAACTGGTGAAGTGCTGTTCAAAACATTTCTCAATTTGAGAATATTTAGCTATAATTAAACTTTCTAAATTTATGAACAAATTGAGTTTTCTTCATTGACTATTTAAGCTACTAAAACAACTCAAGAGACTTTTTTCCAGCAAAATCTAGACGGTTTTTAAGTTCTTCACTGAAATTACCAAAAATCAGTAGATTTTCATATATTATTGAGAAATCGGGAGAAACAATAAAAAATCAGAAGTCTCCTAGTAAAATCAGTAGAGCTGGCAGCTATGCATGTATGTAAAGCTAAAATGAAACACATCTTCAGATGCCTTATAATGGTCTGGATATTTGTCACATGGTGTCAAAAGAGAAAAATATATCTGTGTGTGCATACGCATTGAATTTCAAAATTATACTGCCCTTTAAAATAACATTCATTTGAATAACATACCATATAATATGAATAATTTTAAAAGATAATTGATATTTGTTAATTTTTTCAAACAAATTCTTTAATGAAAATTTTCACACATTTTTTAATTTCAGTGTTACATTAACATATGACCACTTACATTTTGCATGTTGAGAGCAAAACTTAAAGATTGAGAAACCACAAATAAAAATTTACAATGAAATTGAAATAAAGAATATTTTTCATTGCAAATTTCACAAGCACAAAATGTAATTACATTCAGTAAAGGGGAAAATTGGTTAAAAATTCATATTTTGAAGCATACTTTGAGAAATATAAGGATGATATATTCAGCGTTATTGCAAATAGATGAATTGCATGTTTTTTAATTCTTACATGAAAATTATTATTTTACTAAGCAAATTAGTTTAAAATTGAAATAATAAAGCAGGGGTATGAGTACTGAAATTTTTTTTCAGGACAATATTTTCAAGAAATATCAGGACATATTTCATACGTTGATATTATTTTAAAAATGTGGTTGAATATTATGTTATTAGTACGTGGCTTGAATATCATTATATCACCATGTGAATATTATATAATATTGAACGCTATTATATTATCAGTATGAGGTTGAATATAATTATGTCATCGTGTGGTTGAATATATGTGGTTGTCAACATGTGGTTGAACATAATACTACTCAATAACGCCATATTGTTATTCATTAGTATTATGTTATAAGTATGTTACTGAATATCATTATTTCAACATGTGTTATCACAGGGGTAGGAGTACTGAATTTTTTTTTTTCAGGAGACTATTTTCAAGAAATATCGGGACATTTTTCAATAATTAAACAAAACCAATGATACTTTTACATATTAATTTCTGTTTTATGAATATAACACATTTTAGAAAGAAATGCACTATTTAATAAATTCTGCGTTTTTAATTTTTAATACAACAATATGAAAAATGATACAGAAATATAAATTTTTTATACTGAACATTTTCTGAAAATTAATAAGGTACATGATAAATGCTTTAAATTACAGTAAATTTATGCTTATTTGAATAATGTTAATTTTGAACTGGATGCATTAACATTTAATTCTGATAATTTAATACTGCACTTTTTCAACTTATCATTCACAGATGCAATCTCTGCATTAGCAGCGGACACCATTATTTGTCCAACATTCACATCACTCATATTATCATAACTAATAGCACATACTATTTTTTTTTATTGCATCATCCAAAAGTTTTTGAGCTGCACAATGATTATCAAGTTTATTTTTCTTTTCTTTCTCAACTTCATTAATTTTTTCTAACAGGTGCAATTGTTTAAACTTTTTTTTACTAGTAGCTTCTATGTCTTCCTCATCCTTTCTTTTCTTCTCTAATTGAATTGTATCTTTTAATTTTTCCATATATGATGCAGATTCTGCATGAGATTTCTGAATATAGTGCATCATTTCTTTGGTGTATGGAATGGAGGAAACAGAATTGCCATGCATTCGAATGACATCATGACAAATATGTAAACTTTGAACTGTTAATTCCAATAATGAAGCCCTCTCCTTTGTCACAACAGAATTGTTAGTCGAAAAACCTCTTTCTGGATGGGAATTTACATTCAATAATGACAGACATGCTTTAACAATTCTAGAAAGAGTGGGATATTTTATATAACAACCAGCATTTTTTATATTGAAAACTGCATTCCAATATTTACAGATATTTTGGTCATTATCATAATCATTCACAATCAAAGTCACATCTTCACACATGTAAAGAATTCATTCATCTTATCAAAGTCTGAAGAAATTTTAAACATATGAGGAATATGTTGAATTAATCTGCTAAATGAACTCCTAGACTCTTCTTTTTTTTTTCTATTATATGGAGACAAACACTGGAGATCTTTGAGTAAAGGATTTGTTATAGGAAGTTTTTGAAGCAAATGTTTTAAAATTGTTATGTAGCAACTTTTGACACACACTTTGTAGAAAGGTTGTTTTATCCATAAGCTCTTCCCATATTGCTGTTGCTCCATGACCTATTTCAACCTTGTTTAAATTTAGCCAATTTTTTCCTGAATCAACATTAATTTGTAACAACTTTACTCTATTTATTTCACAGATTTCTTCTGGAGTTAAAAATTTAAACATAATACTGTAAACAAGTTCATTTAGCTTACTATACATCATGTGTACTAAAGGTTCAACTTTTTGCATTAGAAGTAAATATAGTTCAAATGTTTTACAAAAAAATAAAACAAAATGCAGATATGCCACAGTTTTAGGGTCTTTCAAATGTTTCACAATCTGAAGATGTCTATCAGAGAGAGGAGATTTTGATTCTCTTTAGTTACTTTAACAATAAAATATTCCTTTAGAACATCATATTGCTCAACGATTCTCTCACAAACTGACCCCAAAGTTAACCAAAGGCTCTCAACATGATGAGGGAAACTATGTCTAGCTAAGGTTTTTCCAGTATTTCCAACTGTAAGAAATGATAATCTTCCCTTCTTGTAGGAGAGAGTTTGAAAAAATTGATGAATATCTATAGCAAATCTATCAAAATTACAATAAATTTTATCAATACCCTTACATAGTGCTCAATGGACTATGTGTAAGCAACATGTACCCAAATCAATTAGTAATGGTAAACTTTGTTCACTATTTTTTTGCTTTACAACAGTTAAATTAACTCTTGGTCCATCCACTGACAACTACATTAATTTTTCTAAATTCAAGTGTTTCAGCATGTTTTAAAAAATGTGATTCAAGGTAACAAATGACATTTTTTCCTTGATTATCAGACCAATATGAGATGTACATATCTAACAATTTCTTTATTTGTTTTGTAGTAGTTTCATCGAAAAGTTAAGCAAAATATAAAGTGCCGATATTCTGAAACAAAAGAGTTTTGAAATACGGAGCTAGTCCAAAATTAATCAAATATCTGACTTTTTTGTCAGATAATTTGAGATATTTTGCTGCGGAGGAGTCATCAAAACATTTTCTGTAAATGTTAGCTAAATCATTCAAAGATGAAAAAGAATAACTATTTTTTATTGCCACCAAAACTAAAATGGTTTCAGCTTTAATGTTTTTCTCTGATGTCATTTTGAGAAGTCATGATTTGTTATTCACTACTCCTCATTCAGTTCACATTACGTTCATTACTACTACAGTTGATGTCGCAGATTCAGATGAAATTGATAGTAAATAGTGTTTGATTCTTGTAACAATTCACAGCTTTTTTGTGTTTTAATATATCTGCATGAGCAAGCACTTGTCTAAAACCCATATTTGAAACAATGAATTTGCTTTTGCTAACAAAGCACTCCGCAGAATGAACATCATCAACACTTCGGCACCAGGTCTTGATTAGGCATTTATTCCTATCTTGCAGTTCCAAACATTAATCGGAAAATTTCGTTTCCCTTGGCATTTTTAATAGAAAATTAATTGTTTTCAAAAAATAAAATTCTGAGCCTGCTAATAAATGTTCTTCAAGTCATCCATCAAAATGGCTCAATAAGAATTCTACACATGCGCATAAATGTAGGCGAATAATTCGCACAATTTCACAACTAAAAATAGAATCTTTTGCCTCTAAAGGCAGAAAATAGAACTTAATGGTAAACCCAAACCTAAATTTTTTTGACGCCACACATTCGTGACCAATAGCTGAATATGAGGCAGAGGCAAATGTTTGGTAACCCTATTTCTGGTTTGAAAGAGAACAAAATAAAGGAAAAAAATCTTTTCAATGTTGAACAGAGCAGTGGAAAGAAAAAATATATTCCACTGAAAGAAAAATTTACTATTGAAAAATATAAAATTATTAATTAAAATTAAACTTTCAATGGAATGTAATAAAAAATTAAGGAATTCCAGAATTTATTTTGAAAAATAAGGACATTTCAGGACGTTTCTTAAAAAATTAGGAATTTCAGGAATATTAGGACAACTCCGAGCCCTGAATAAAGGTTTAGATTACATTAAATTTATCAAATATTATAGCTTGATTTTGAGAATGTTGATATAAAATATGAAAATATAGATGAATGGAGTGAAAACCCTTTGGTTGACAATGCTGAATTCTAACACATTCATAAAAATTTCATGAATAAATCAGAATCCAGCATTATTTTCTGCAGTATATATTAATAACAATTTATTAATAACAATAAATAGACACATTTATGTTTTTTTTTTTTTTAAGTTTCACTTTGGATTTTAATTGATTTGTGTAATCGTTTGCAAAGAGCTTTTGACTTTGTAAGTAATCATGCATGTTTGCTTTTCAATTAAATAACTGCATTAAAGAAAATGATATTTTTTTACATTTTTTTAAATGCAGTACTTTATAAAATATAAAAAAAATTTGAGATATAACCATTTCAGATTTATAATTAAAGATAATCTAATTTAATTTCACTATCTCACTAATATGTTTCATGCACAGCAAAATTAATAATATAAGTTTTAAAAGTTTATTAGCATAATTTTTATACAATGTATATTTTATGCTGATATGCCAAATATTGTGATTGCCCTTTAATATGAAAGAAAACAAATTTGTTGGACGAAGTATGCAGAGTGCATATTTTGCCTCAATGAGCAGTAAAAATCCTTTCAACGACATTCTTTGATGAAAAATGAATGTCTAATATCTAAATGTTACTTTTCTTATAACCTTTGTAGGTTGCTTATAGACACTAAACTTTTACTAAGCACTACCTTGTTCTAAAAGCTTATCCTTAAACAGTGTAATAAAAATGTCTCACATCAAAGGTATCTTAATGGCACTAATGCATTAGCATTACAGAAACTTCTGAACATGAAAGAATTTCAAAAAAGTCATAATTAGAAAATTACCTTTTATAATTGTAATTAAATTTTTTTATTGTCAGAAAAAAGAAATTCTGTAATTTTATATTAAACACTAAATCTACTTACGCTTTGAAGCAAAATCTTTTAAGGTTATATGCTAATATAAAAGTTAATAAAAATTCTTTTGTTGTTAAGTAGATATTTGATAACATGTTATCTATGTGTATTCCACAATCATTAAATATGTTCACAGTTTAACATATCACAATTTACTTTTAACAATTTTCATATTTTAGATGTCCATTTAAACATGGTAATTTAAATATTTATATTTAGACAGATATATGCAAAAGGATCACTTTGTTAAAAATTGAACCTTGAAAATTAGATCTTGATAAAAAAGGTAATGTTATCTAAGATTAGAGGGAATCATTTTGAAAAATTAGCTATATTAATACTAAATTGTTTACAGTATAATGAGCAAAAAATTTTGAGTGAAGGGGCAAAACCTGATCAGTAAATTAATCATAACAGAAGAAAGAAAATGGCAATCTGAAATTTATGAGCAGAAAAGGCTTTAGAATGTTGTGAAAAAATGAAATAATTAAAATAATGATAAAAATAATGTTCATGCAATGAAAGGGAATAGTATTGAGAATCATGAACTAATAGATATCATTAAGTGAAAGTTATTATATGAATGGGATGTGATTATTAATAACTTTTATGAAAATGACCATTTTTTATATTGTAAAATTAAACATTTTTAGTATAATTAAATTTTTATCCAAACTTTCCCTATATTTATTAAAGATGTATTTCACACAAATCAGAAGAATTTGAAAATTAAAAGTAATTATATTTTGTATTTTAAACTTTATAATTAGTAAAATAAATAGCTTTTATTTATATAACTTAAACAATTATATGGAAGTTCATATTTATAGCTTAACTAAAAATAAAATTATTTAACATATATATTTAGCTAATTATCTAATTAATTTGAATTAGTGCATTAATAAAAACTAAAAATAAAAAAAATACACCTAAAAAATAAGAAACAATACAATTGCTTACTGGATCTAAGAAATCATTTTCTAACTGTCCATCTTCTCCTATGTTTCCAAATATCAAATGTGTTAAAGAAATGGCATGCTCATCTCCCTCCTCATCACTGTCTACAGTTTTAGTATTAGAAATACCTATTAATAAAATATTAGAAATACCTAAATATTTAGAATTTTAAAAATAACAACAAAACAAATGGAGCTCAAAGAGTAAATATTACAGTTATTTATAAAAATGCTGTGAAAATTCTATCTGAATAATAACAATATTATTTAGGTTTAATAATAGATGTTAAGTTTACCAAACTAAAACTTAAATAACTCAATGTGTTTACGACAAAACAATTGAAAAACCACACTAGATTTACTACCTAAGTAAAATAACTAATTTTATTACTACACGATAATTATACAAATTTTTCTCACAATTATACTATGAAAGAAGATAAATAAGTGAAGCATCAATTAATTAGTTACTATACATGTTTGGAAAAGCATATTTAGACAAAAACATTTTAAAAATAACCTTAAATAACAATATCAAATGCAATTATATATTGTAAGCTATTTTTCATATTTTTAACTATCACAACGTTTTATGAAATGAGCCTAATCAAAATGAAATAAACTTGCATTCAATTAACACAAGTTTATATAAAGAAAAATAACTTTTCTTTAAAAAAAATAATGAATCAATACAAAATTATGTAATTTAATGATAGAGTTCAACACATAAAAAATATTAAGACTTTACATTGCTATAAGATTTTATTTTAAAAAAGTAGTAACAAATTTATTGTGCATTTGTTTTTATAATATTTTTTTTAAAATAAATATTCACAGAAATTACAAATATTAATTTCAAATATATAAGTAATAAACAAAATAAAAAAACAACAATTTATGAATAAGAACAAAATTTAGAGAATTTTCCATGAAATAATTCACCATTTTTCAGTAATATATTAATAGATAATTAAAGATACAACATTTCTTAGCATATTTATATGAATTTGTTGTAATATTTATGAATAAATAAGAATATGAATGAATAAATAATCAAAGCATTTCGCTATCATATGTAGAAAATCAAGTGAAAAGTTAAATGTTCCCTTATGAAAATTCATAAACAAAGTTCATTTACCACAGCTGATGAACCTTCTTGAATAATGTTATAGTATGTTTAACCTATTATCTTATTTGTATTGCATGATTTGGATGTAAGATCTTTCTCTCATTTAAATCATCATAATCAAAATGTTTGTTAAGACTGGAGGCTATATTCCTCATAAGCATATTATAAAATTTCAAACTTTATAACTTTCACAACACCTTATACCAATACATGAAATTCACAATAAATTATTTTCTTAGGAATGAAACAATTCTGTTATTTATATTGCTAATTAATAAGAAATTTCTTATTTTCTATGATAAATTAATGCATAAAACAAGAAAAAAATCAAAGTGATAAAAATGGATAATTTATTTTAAAAATATTTTTAATTTTTTCAATAATAATAATTTAATTTCTTCACCCTAACAAAAGTACACTGCTTGGAGTTAAAAATAAATAAGTCCAGCAAAAATATTCTTGCATTTATTTAAAAAGCAAAATATACTTTTTATTTATTTCAAGAAAACCTTATCATTAAAATATTTAAAATTAAAAAACTTATGGAATAATTTCATTACTTAATTTTTTAAATTATAAAAAAGTGGCTGACATAGTAAAATAAAAGCACTTTTCACTAACAAATTTTTGCTCATAAGTGCATTCCTTCTCTGTAGTCAATATTTTCAAACTTTGCATTAGATAAAAAAATATTGTGAAATTATACTTGATTTAGAAATATATATATATATATGAATGCATTATATGTGATTAAAATAAATACCTTATTAGTTTATTATTTATATTAACATGCATAATTTTTCTGAATCAATCATTATTTTATTTCTTGTAAAAATGAAAGGATTGATTAAAGTTATCAAACTTTTTCTGTAATTAAAAATTGGAGAACTTCATAAAACAAATTTTCACAAAATCTATTATTAATATTTGTAAAAAGATAATAGTAATTAAAAAGTAAATAATAGTGAAATATTTTCCTCAAAACATATACTAAGCAACTACCGAACTTGAATTCTATTTTTTATGAGTATTTAATTTGACAAATTAAATGCTTAATTTTCAATGAAATAAAATTTTAATTGAAATGGCATGTGTATGAATAGGCTGTATCTCTAACATTCATAGCTATTTGCACATTTTCAAAACAATATATTTACTTAAAATAATCTTAATTACTCTAAGCAGTTGTTTCATAGTCACTAGGGATTGAATTAAACTAAGTGAAAAGTAAGATGGAGTTGAAATTTAAAACAAAAGAATTGATTTCACAAAGGTCAAGTTCATAAAGTTTTTTTTTTTAGACAAAAGCATTGTTTATTACATTTTCCAAAGTTTTTTTTTTTTTTTAATATATTATACAAATCTTTTTTTAGTCTTCTTTAAAGCATTTTATATATACAATAATTATATATTTTACAATTACAAATCAATCATCTTAAAAAAAATAATAGAGGAATATTTTACATTATCAGACTAATAGGAAGATACAGTGGATATGTACAACTTTACCTTATCACCATATAACTTAACAATTAAACAAAGACCTATTCATTATATGGTGAAACTATTCAAGTTGGGAATTAAGTCTTACACTGTTTATGAAATATGAATAAACTCAAAATGCCTGTATGTTTTGATTTTTGTTATTAAATTAATAATTAATTTTATAATGACAAATGGTGAACTAAATGTATTCTTCATTTTGATTAATTTCTAAAGCAGGAAAAAACTAAATGAATGAGTAACAAGTTAAATAAATGAATAAAGTGCTAAATGAATGAGTAAAGGAATAAAACCAAATGAATGAGTAAAAAATATTTCTTCACTTGTAATTTTCATTCAATTTATTAATGAAGAAAGCAGATATGTCAGTTATTATAGATTACATGTTTTTAGAATCATGATATACAAGTTAATGACATATTCAAATTTGAAAATTTAAGAATAAAATTTAGTCAAGAATATATTTTTAATAGAATGAACAGTAGTTAGGTAATTTTGAAGGTAAAATATTTAAACATCAAAATTTTATGAAATGATGGGGAAAATCCTGATTAAGATATGAAAAATGGAATAAAGTATGAAAACTACACAAAATATACTTTTAAAATTAGCTTACCTTGAACAAACATAATGAAGCACAGAATTTCAAAAAGTATGCTCTTAAATCAGAATGAATTTTTCAATTTTATACTGTAATGGAAGAAATATATTTTAGATTAAAAATTATCTATTCAATCTATGTTTGAGAAAAAATATTAAAAAGAAAGTGAAAATATACACATTTTCAAATAAAAATACTTCAGGAATGACATTAAAAAAATTAATAAAACTAAAAAGTTAAATAAAACAACATTCCATAACAGCAAATCCTTGTCCTTCTTAAAATGAAATGCAAAGTTAAGAAATGTCATTCAATGTGTTAAAAAGGAAATATATAATTATAAGCAGAACACAAATAATCTTTATCATATTAAAAGAGAGATACAGATTAAAACAATCCTACTATTTATACGTGGTCAATCGAACATATGTAACTAATTTTTTAAATTTTTCTTTTAATTAATCAAAGAATACAAACATTTTAATAAGGTAATTTTTTACTCAGGTTTCTAATACATGGGCAGAAGCCCATCGTAAAAAACATGCTTTGCAATACTATCTCACATGGGAGAACAACCAAGCTATAAACTAAATCAAAAACATAAATGATATGCATTTTTATAAAAACTTGCTTCATTATTCTAGTAATTAAACAAACATTATTTTAGTTTTAATTAATTGAGGAATACAATTCAACAAAAAACCTCTCTATATATAAATACTTTGACTCTATTCTGAATAAATTACATAATTTAGTAAATAAAATAGCAAATTAAATAAAATAAAGTAAAAGTACTCACTTAATCAACTTTCCTTCCACCTCAAATAAAAAAAACTCAATTTCAAAATTAATTTTCAAAAATATAAATTACAAATTAAGTAACTTTACAAAATTTAAACATCATAATAAATAAAATAATCAGTGTTATTTATGAGAATGTTATAACTAACAATAGTTTAAAAAACACATAAATATCTAATATTTAGATATTAACCTTTAAATAACAAACAAATGTTTCATGCATAAATGTAAAAAAAAAAAAAAAAAAAAAAATGAAACATAGCAAATGCTCCAAGCAAATTTTGCTCACATCAGGTTATTGTACAAATCAGATGAATAAATTTCGGAACAGTTATCTACAGGTTAGTGCAATTGGTATTTATATCTGTTTTTAGTATTTAGTAAATATGTTGTACCTAACATAAAAAATGAATCTTATTTTAAAAAACAGCAGTTTTGAAAACTCATTGTTATAAACTATAATTAATATAGAATAATAAGTGCTATGAAATAGGTAACAGAAACTGAAAAATGTCAACCAAAAAGTACTAAATCTTGATATTAACAAAAATATGCATTTACAGGTGATGCAAATAGATCCCCAAAGAAAAATTTTATATAGCCAGGAACAGTTACATGAGATTAAGTTGAGTTATAAAAATAAAACATAACTCACATTAAACTTTATTAGAAGAGTAAGTTTTTGGTGGTATGTGTTGAAGGATGAAATAAATATTTTGAACAACTATCATGAAAATATTTTTTACTCAGATAGGTTGACAGCATAAGATAAAAGAAAAATTACTGGCTTTTGCTAGAGTTTAAAGGGTTAGATGATGTCTATTGATACATATTTTCATTTCTATTTAAAAAAAAAAAAAGAAAAAAAGCAATTACAAAAAGCAAAACTATCAAATCCATTGATTAATTTACTCTGATGGATACATAAATTAATCCTTGAATTGCACTAAGAGTCACAATTGATTCGCTAACTAAACAAGCCTCAATTACCATGAAAAATAACAGTAGCCCCAGGAAGCTGAAATAATTATTGCATTTTTTATTAATAAACATTATGACATATAATTAACTATCACAACACTCACAACTAAAGAATTTTGGTATATTTTACAGTTTTTATTTCAAGTAAGATGTTACAATATTTCAAACATTCTACCTTTTTTGTATTTATGTGTTGTAAATGATAACATTTGCTGAATGTAACTACTTTTAATGAGTCATATAATTATAAAATTCTTTTGTTGCTTAAGATGTTTGCACAAATGTAGATTTAAATGTAAATTAAAATTCTTATATTTTAAGTTATTAGATTATTTACTTAAAATGTGAAGTAGGGATTTGTTGAGCATACTCTTTTTTGCTTGATTAATTTAAATCACAGTAAAAAATATTATTCAAATAATTTATTTATTACTGTTGCCATATCTTTAATTTTTGTTAATAGCAAAGAAAAATAAATGATTTTTTTAAAGATCAGAGCTTTTGATTGATTAATTAAAAAATATTATAAAAATTGTCGGTCAAATAGTACTACATAAAAAAAACTTCTGAAATTCTGTTGTTCTATTGGTTAATTATGTAATTAAAATTTAATAATATTTGTATCACATATTCAATGCAAATATGGAATTTTAAAACTATTTTGTAATTCACTTTTATTTTAAAGTAATACTTAATAATTTATATGAAGTTTATTAAATAGCTCTTTATTATCGTAAGTAAACTTGTGTGTAGAAAAAGCGATTCTATAAAATAATCTTAGTAATAAATGAATTCCTATTACATAATCACAATGAAAATAGATTAGAATAGGCAAAAAAAAGATCTTATACACGATAGTAATATGTAATAAAAAGTAAGTTGTGTCATTTTTATTTAATTGTTACAACAAAAACAGAAAAAAATTTAGTGGATCTTGGTTGCTATTATGCCAAATAATTTCAAAATAAACCTGCTATAAAAGTTTACAAACAATTACTCCTTGATTTTTGGCAAATTTTTTGATGGATCAGTTTTACTGTATGGTCACCCTTGGTGCATTTTTTGGTGCCAAATTTGGTGAACATTTTTACTAGAAACCCGGCAAACTAGTATTTTGGCAACCCTATTTGTCAGAAGTCTGTACACTAGAGAGTAGTATGTTTATTGTTCATTATTTACATAATTAATAATAAATTAAATGGTCATCATGAAATGAATTTTTCATGAATATTTACCGATTTAAATTAATTAATATACAATTTAATCAAAAAATTTATGAATAATTTAACATATCAACTTTATTATTTTACCATTGATGTTAGAAATCCATAAATCTGCGTTTTTTGTTAATTTTGTAAAATTAGTGGAGCATATTAATAGATACCAACAATGTATAAAATGTTTGTCAATATTTCAGCCATTTCTCCTCCCGCCGTTTTCTCCATGCGGTCACTCGTCAAACAGTTACATAATGCATACACGGTTACCAGAAATAAAATTTTATCGACAATACTTATTGCCTAACAAAGGATACCCACTTTTACATCAAATCCAAACCTACGAAAAAATACTAATTTTGTTCTCTTTTTCAATTTAAAAAAGCAATGGCAATGATTATAAATTGCTATGAATATCTTTAATCTCATGAATATCTTAATATCTTTAAAATCAAAAAACAATAATTGCATTGTAACCCAAATTCATACAACTGGACTAATAACTAAAATTTGAATAGATAAGATGCTCTAGTGTAAGTATTATCATTCATATCAATATTTAAAATTAAAAAGTCAATTTTATGTTTCAAGGAAATACATACAATTGAAAAATAAACATTAGTTTACACGAAACAATTTCGGAATGAAGTTGAAATAGATACATCAGTAAGATCCAGATATATTAATTTTTTTATCATTATTTTCAAAGTTCATCTAGAATACAGGTGGAAGTAAAATTAAGCTTCGTGAGAAAAGTTTGTTAAAATTTTAAACATTTCTACTTGAACTTACACCAAACTTCTTCCTTTTTATTTATTTACTTTTGTAGTTACATCAACTTACGACCATGTTACACCTATATGTAAAAAGTCTAATTCATATATTCAAATAAGAAATATTTTTGCAGGCACTCCACTTTAAAAACCTACTACAACAAAGACAAATGAAGATACCCTTAAAAAATGTACTCGTTATTACTATAATAACCAATAAATATAGAATTATCTGTAAGAAATTAGAAGAATTTTGACTAGAATCCAAGAATTACGTTTTGGATAGACTATCTATACAATGAAATAATGAATATTCGATTGAAAAATTTTTAATTATTGTATTTGACTGGATTTTTTTACTCGAAAAATATTAAAAGGAGCATACCTTTTGAATTTAGAAGTTTTATTTCAAGCGAAAAGTTATGTTTGATAAAAGAATTTAACATCATGTTTCATTATAAATGTTACCAAAATTCTTTCAAATTAAAATTGAGAATAATCCTTATTTCTGTAGTTTGTTACCTATCGGTATATTTTTTGAAGACGAGGGCTCATTAAACCGAGACCCATGGCTTAAAGTGGATCCCGAACAATTGCAAATATATAAGCCTAAGGAGGGATTCGAATCCACGAACTGTTGAACTAAAGGCAAAAGTGTTGACAAAGTGCTATCAGTTCGGCATATATTTCTATAGGCTACTTCAAATTTGATGATAATCAATGACAAATGGCTGCTCAATCTGTTGTGACAAAAATATGATGTAATTATGTGATGTCATTGTACGGTTAAAACAATGAAACTTTTATTTATATCATATTGAATTCTCGCTTACATTTTGATTGATGGGCACGATCAGTTTTGTGAAAATGGTACTGCTTGTTTATCATAACATTTGATTTATTTCTGTATATTTTAAATTTATTTATATTGAAATTCAGACGGTAATGAAACGCAATGTAATTTCTTGAGATTTTTATATTTTGATATTTTTTTAGAAAATACTGAAAACTATCATTATCCTACAAAACTGGTATATATTTAATTAACATTTCATATTCCAAATTTAATCAAACTCTTTGAATTACATCATAGCTTTGAATATTATTATATTACTTTAATTACTTCCAAAAAATTTTTAAATTTTAAAACATAGGAATGAAATTATTTTATTAAAAATTATAACACCTAAGCCAGCAACATACAATATGTAATAAATTATTTTTTCAGTTATGTATTTTAAACACAAGAATAAATTTTTTTACTACTATTAAATAAGTATTTTTAAATGCTCTTCTCTGCATTTTATCTTAATTAATTTAACGATATATTTAAGTATAAGAAAAGTAAAAATTTTTGTTTATTTCCATTTCATAAAAAAAAAATCTATATTTAGTATTAATACATATTATAACCTGTAAGAGATTTTTCAAATCTTTTCTATAAAATTCCAATTATACAAAATACTGCTTTGTATTTTTGATTGAGTATCTTTTGAAGAAGTCAAGCTTGTGAAGATAATGAAAAATAGTAAATTTTCTATTCGATGAAATTTATATAATCCAATGATGTCACATAAATCTGGAAAACTTATTGGTGCTTCAAATAACTCTAATTCTGAAGCAACAACTGTTTTAGCTTTTATGTTGTCTTCAGTTTTGTCAATAAACAAGTGTGTTGTAGATCTTTTTCTAGTGCGGAATCTCGCTGCTGAAATATACTTATCAAGTGTTGGAATAGGTTCACAAATCTAATTTTTACGGTGTCAGCTGTAATTTCTAATATCAACCGTAAATATCGAAATATGTTTACACAATGAATTAAAATCATCCATTCTAGGCCCACTTCGTTCTGAGAAAAAACATTTTTTCATGTTTGACAGTGTACATTTAATAAAAGCAGTTAGCTAAATCAAACTTTCACAAACCAAGTTTTATTTTTCCCAAGCCCTACAGAGGAAAAGTTGTGTCGTGGAAATTTAGCAGACTTGAAAGAACTGCATGAGTTAAAAAAAATTCTTTTGATAAAAAAAAAAAAAAAAAAAAAAAAAAAAAAAATTATTGCGTAAAGTAATATATTCTATTAATATAGAAAGACAGAATGCTTTTAATCTGCTTCATGTAATAATGTTGCGTTAACTTTAAATAAGAAAAAATTGATCCCAGATGCAATGGACACTAAACTGTTTATTCAACATATTTCTACATGGTGGAGAAATGAAAAGTATGAATCTAAAACATCCTTTCAGCAGTCACCACTGTTTGCATGATCTAGCAGCATTAATTAAAAGTGTAAATGATAAAAAAATATTTATTTTTAAAAGACTTTAATATTTGATTGACAAAATGGATTGAACAGAGCATTTTATACGCAGAAGATAAAAATGATCTGGGTATTCCTTTCAAAGGTGTTAAGGTGTTATGTTGTCAAAAGAAACATTTTGTGCTCTTAAATTTACAATAATAACTGTAATTGAAATTGTTCACTACGCATTTGAAACGCTTGGTCTTTTTTATGTTTTACTAGAAAAATTTCAAACTGATAATTTAGAAGCTCGTTTTGGTCAATATCACTAAATGAGTAGCGGCAATTATAATGTATCTTGTATGTAGATTTTTTAATCTGAATCAGAAAATTGTGAAATACCTGAGTAATTCTGTGATGCTTTAAGTACTTCAAGTGCTGATATTACAGAAGAAGTAATACCTGTTCTTATTTATATAGCAGGCTATGTTGCTTATAAAATATCTCTTAAATTAACATGGACAGCATGCATTTCTCTAAAATTGTACTAGATAAAACATTAATTCTTGAATGTTCAAAAATGAGATTTTTAAATACTTAAGTTTAATTGATAAGAGTGCTCTTAAATGGCCTCAAGAATATTTAATATTTATTATTATTTCAATGCCTTTAAAATATTTCAAAATTTAATCGATGAAACTTATGAAAATTTTTTTATTTGTTATATTAATCAAAAAGTCTTATTTATTCAACTTGTTTTAGAAAAACTAAAATTAATTGGTATTCCACTAAAAGATAAATGCATTTGTAGAGTTGAGCAAATTAATATTGTAAAAAAGAGCTTATCTGGTTTAGCTAATATTTTACAATAATTATGTTTAAGCTAAAGAATGATAAACGTATACTAAAGCGAAAATTTTTTACATTAATAAATAGTTGATCAAAAAAATAAATAAATAAAAAGTTTTTTACTATCGATAATTTTTAATTTTGCTGTTTACTTCCAGTATTTACTGTAAAATAAATTTATTAATTTGATTTTTATTTTAAAAAAAGTACAATTAATTGGATATTTGATGTATCACTCCTGCAAAACTTATGGTTCATATTTTATAAATATTTTTAAATTTTATTTATTGTTATGAAATTTCATTACATAGAATTTTAAAATGTGCTTGTAACAATTGTTGACCATTTCAACGGCGCTATTTTAAGTACATAAAGTTAAAGAATCAATTTCGATGTATTTTTTGATTTCAAAAAGTTTTATATCTTTTTCAAAATGTGCATTAAATTTATGAAACATTGTAAATACATATGACTGCAAATAATAATTTTGCAATTAACAGAATTCATTTTTAAAATTTAAAACATTTTTTTTTGTTTAGAATCGTATTATTAAAGATTTGTAAGGGTATATTAAGTTTTATATATCATTTCTGTGTCTTAGTAGTAAATATGTATTATTAATTAGTATAATTAAGTATTATTAAACATGCAAGATAAATTTTCTAACAAATTATCAGTTATTTTTTAAATTTAATTTATGTCTCATGAGAATTTTTTTAGAAGATTTTTAATTTTATAAAATTTTTACATATTTGTGCGTTTATATGTGTAACATTATTTATCAGCGAATTTTTTTTTAAAAAAAATTCATCTTGAAAGTTTTGATATACATTATACATATAAAAAGGATCATTATAAATATAAATATAGAAAATGTTACAAGATTTTAGAAAGTATGACAAATTTATTTTATAAAATGTTTATGTTTTTGCACCAATTGTATTTATGTAAACAAAATTATAAAATCGTGACTCTTACTTTCTTCCACAATGTACGTTTATTAAAATGAAAAATAATTTACATTTTAATTTTTGAATAATCATCTTTTGTAATTTTTGCAGTAAAAATAAAGTAGTTTCAGTATAATAATTACTTTTATGAAATTAATAATTCTTTTATTCATATTTACAGTGAATATTTTGATAATTATTTTATTAATCATCTGATTGATTTCCTTAAGTATAATTTTGTATTTATTTTTAAAATGGTCATTAATAAGAAATTAATGTTTCTATAAAATTTATGTTACAAATAAACACATCATAGACAATTATAAAATGTAAGCGGCTGATGTTATTTATATGGAGACACTTTTGTGATTGTAAAAATTCAGAAAAGTATTAAATATTTTGTTGAGTTTTAAATGGTATAAAAATGTTAATAATAGTTTTGATGAATTAAATAATAATGTTGTGTTAATTTAGCTATACATAAAAGTTAATATGCATAAATATTTATTTCGAAAATAATTTTATGACCTGACGAAAAATAATTTGTGAGAAATTCTTAATTATAGTTTATTTATACACTGTTAGTATAACATTAACAAAATCATAGAAATGACATCGTTTATTTTGTTAATGATTATTTTGATATTCTTAACAGTTAATAATTGTAATCAAATTTTTAAGTTAATAATTGTATCACAATTTCATATTAAATGACAAACGTGCATTAACTTCATAAATGAAGCAATTGTTGGAAAATGTGTCTAAACGAAACTTTCGATTCATTAGTTTCATCTATGACGTCACGGAAGATTGTATGGCGCCCCGTGAGAGAAGCAAATTCGCGACGGCTCCGTCTTAACGATATGAAGAAACATCATAATATCCTGAAGCTTCAAAATATATATATTTGTTCGTTAAATCTTTGAAATTAAAAGTTCTGAGTTCGGTCGTTGAGTAGTTACCATGGGTGCAATGGTTTGGAAAAAATTTCCTCCCCCTTAAGATCAATGTCAAAATTAAGAGAGTGGATCCTTTGGTGGTGCCATCTATCGGAGGATTTGAATAGCAAAGTCGTACTTTCCTCTTCGTGGTGCTCTGATTAAACGAAGGACGCACCCTACTGACTTAAATTCGCATAGCCAAGGCATTGCGTGCTTGGCATGTCTAAGTGTCATATGTAACAAGAACAATTTCGGAAAATGTGTGGAACTGTAGTGTGGGTCATCGCTGAAACGTGTGTTTTGAAAACTTCGAAGTTGTTCTTTGAGACGGCGTTGTTTCCACTATGTCTACTAGTTTTGTAGTTTGCGATAAACTTTTGATATAAAAATATTTTCTCCGAATTCTACTTATTTTTTTTAAAAGTGTATAATGTTGTGTCATAAACTATTATTGTTAACTAAAAGTTGAATATATCCAAAATACATTTCATATTCTTAAAAAAATTGGAATTTGTTTGGTAAATTCATAAAATAATTCGAAAGTTTTAGTGACGAAATAAAGGAAAAACATTAAGAACAATCTGTATAGTTATTTATTAAGAAAGTAATTTTGTTACTAAATGTTAATGTAAAAGCTCTATTTATTCTTTATTTATTTTAATATTAGATAATAGTATTATAAGAAGTCGATATAAATTAATTTACAGTTTTTCGTCTTTTGAAATATTTTAATGTATGCAGTAACCTTATCAGTGCATGTAGAAACATACTATATTCTCAGATAATTTTTAAAATATCAATGCCTTCACAACCAATCGTTTTTGGTACCATTAAACGATTTTCGATATGCTTTTCCCTCATTGGAATCATGATACGGATACAGAAACTATATATATAATTAGGCTAAAAATATTCTCTTATGATTTTAAACATGTTAAAAACTCATTAAAGTGTTTAAAGATAATATGAAAATATTTTTTCATATATTTTATTTTAATTATCTATATAAAGTATTTATAAGTATTCTTTGAAACCTTTTTTTTTTTTTTATCATTTACTTGACTTTAAATTGTTAACCATATTTACTTTTGTAAATTATTTTGAAATACTTTAAAGAAATGTTCATTAAAATTTGTACTAGTTGTCACCAGTTATATGTTTATAGGACCAGCTGCATTATATATCAATATCATTTTACCAGAAGAGAATTTTGGATGTCAATTAGACTATGTTTCACAATGTTTATTTATTAATGCATTTTTTAAAACAATTTAGCTAAGTTTCTAAATAAGACTCTTTAATTTAAATTTCTAAGTAAACAATTAAGTTTCTAGAATTCTGTGGAAAATATTAAATTTACAAATCTACTAGTATTATATTTAGTATTAAAAAAATTATGCTATTACTTTGAGAAACTGTGTTATATATGGATTATTAACAGCGCAGCTAACAGCTGTTGATTAGAATAACATATACATACTGTTTTCCAATAGGAAATCAAATCACATTTTGAAAAGAGGAAATTAAAGAGTACTCTACCATTTCATCATACGTGCCGTAACACGTCTTTTGTTGTTCAATCGTAGTTAGGTTCAAATCGGGAAGAATTTCCTTTCCGAAAAGTACTTGCTATAGTAAGTACAATAACCAAGTCTGTGAGATTTTTTTAATAAAGAATTTACTCATTTATTTAATGAAATTTGACGCATTTGTAATGTTCAGTGTTCCAGAAAATGAACACCATTATAAAAGTTTTCTATTTAGTTTCTTACAAGCAATTCACTTCTTTACTTGTTATAGTAAACGCATTTCGAAATTATCTATTAAATTTATGCTTAAGGGAATGGATTGCTCAGTTTCATTATTATTCTTATTCTTTATACAAGAAAAGCTGTGTCTTGAGAAATTATGTACATTTCTGTAAGAAAAAAATTGCCATGCATTCATAAATTTGTTATTGAATTATCAAAGCTTACTTTAGAAATTTTATAGTTTTTAGGTAAAAATATTTATTTTATGTTTAAATTTCTTCTTTTATAGTGTAATAAATATTAAAATTTCTTATAGATTGAAAGATCCTGAAGCTTCATAATTAATATAGAAATATGAATGTTGAGTTTTGTTCTTCATCTAAAATTAGGGTTGGTCTAAGACTTGAAGATTGGAGAATTTTCCAGAACTTAAAGCTTTATAAATGGTAAGGAAATATCATTTTTATGTATTTATTTTTTTCAATAAAGCTTATTGAGCATCAAGGGCTTGGAGTAGTCTGATGGGAACATGTGCCACTTTCCTGACCGAAATAAGAAGACATGATAAAATAGCAGATCGTCATGCTGAGAAAGTCCTTGGATGTTATGAGTACCATAAGATCCATTGCTTCTCCGCTTGGATGGCGGGGTATTTAGAGAAGGGAACTAGTTGGTAGGTATTATACTCGTCACTTGAACCTGATTCAAAATTGGAAAGGGATTGGTTGTACTCGAAGACTTTGGTTCTGCAAATATTTGCAGTTGGAGATGTGTCTCAATGATCTACTAATGTACCTGACTTTTAGTAAGTAACCTGTAATTTTTCTAATTCTTTCAAAAGTATTTTGATTTCTTATTTGCAACTCCCTTGATTGTCATAATTCTTTGCTCTCTGACTTGTGTGGATGGTCATATTTTTATTTATATATCTTATTTTGCACATGTTTCAATAAGCAAGTTTTACGTATAATGCTATTAATGGAATGATTTAATAATTTTCTATAACAATATAGTGAGAGAGAGAGATGAGCCACTGATGACGATTTTGATTATCAAATTTATATAATTGTAACTAAAGTTACATATATATATATACTTTCTAGAAATTATCCTTTATTTCAGAAATAAGTATAAAGGAAATACGCTTTATTTCAAACAAAATTACATGCAGCTCTTAATGAAAAACTGCAGCACGACAATAGATATTAATAAAATATATAAAAAAAAAATCAATAAAAATTTGTATAAATACTTCTAAAATGCTCTTCTTGGATTAATTTACTGTTGAATCAATTAGAAAATTTTATTAAAAAATAATAGTAAACGATATCACAATTTTCAAATTCTAAACTTAGAATAATAATCGATATTTTGCTTTTTTATAATCGATAGCAATTGGTATTTTAAAAAGCTACAGAAAAGAAAGAATATGATTATTGAAATTGTTGATATCAAAAATTAAAAACAATATTTTCATAAGAAAACATTCAATTACTTACAAATTTTTGCCACATAAAGCTACAGAGTTCTGTTTCACAATAGGTAAGAAGATTATTTCGTTTGAAAATTAGATGAAGTATTTAATTCTCTTAGCCATACATAGTAGTTAACATATGTTTTGCTCTAATATAGACTACGTGATCATAATTTTTTGCATATTAAAAAATTATAACTTGAAAAGTTTTGAGAGTAGCAAAGCATAGTTTATATATACGTAATCGATATGACAGTGGACGTTTTATCGAAAAAAATTAGCATACATTTAAATAGTATAATTCAACATCAGTTATTAAGCTGTACTGAAAATATACGAATTGTGGAAAATGATAGTATCTGAAACATGTATGAAATTTTTAAAACTCAGTTGGGAAAAGAGTGTGGAGAAACATTTCACATATTTTTTTGTTGCGATATTTTCTCGACCAAAAATGAGGTTCCTGTTTCATCAAAAAAATAATAATAATATCACAGGATTTTTTTTTTTTTAATAAAACGGGATACTTCAAGGAACGCCTCATTTTAGTATCTTAAGATGTGCAAATTTTTGAATCATCGAATGTACTTATACATCATAAGCAAAATGATGAAACCAATCATTATTAATTTTAAGAATAACTCAGGTAACATAAATCTTTATTTGCAATTGCATATTTTAAATTCTTTGCACATTTTTTACTCATAATTTAAATAGTTCACTTTAATTGGAACAGTCCGTATGAAAAATCAAAACTACGAACTGCATAAATAGTGTTGGGATTTTTTTTAAATTCAATACATCAATAGGGAATCTTTTATCTAGTGAAATCCCATTAAAATGGTTGAAGATATATATATATAATAAAAAATTCAACAAAAAGTGGTTTACAAAGATCCAACAGTAATTTCCATTAACGCATTGCTTATGGTCAGAAACTTCACTACAACGTATTAACTTCGATGATCCCAGTTATTCTCACCTAATGCGATTTTACTATGTTGATAAAAATAAAGAATAAGAGGCTGAATAATCCAACACAGCAATTATTTCACTCAATGTATTAAAATCATAAACACAAGACTTTTCTCTGGAAATATATCAGTAAAAGCACAAATAATGTTTACTGGTAGTATAATTTATAAATTAAAAAATATAACTTTAAATACACTACACACATAAATTGAAACGAATAATTAAATATTTACATTTATTTTCAATATCTGTAAAATATTATTAAACAATAAATTTAACAAAGTAAAATGTTCTACTTATAAAGAAATATTTTGAATAAAAATTAAATTTTATAATTAGTTTTTCATTATTATTAGTTAAAATGAGAGGCCTATTTTAATACATACATACATACATACATACATACATATATATATATATATATATATATATATATATATATATATATATATATATATAAATATGAACATTTCGTGAAATACATTATACAATTAAATGAAAATAATTTCTCTGAAAAGCCTTTACACTAATAACATCATATGAATATTTGCAAAGCTGCTGAAAATACAATATTACAGGCAATCAATACTTTTGTACTAAAGGTTAAAATATATAAGAAATTTTTACGTGAAATTTTCGTTAATTATTTACAATGATAAAAAATGAGCTGCTCAGTGACTTTTATCTGTATAAATATATCACAGTTTACAGGAAATACTTGACTATGTTCTGTTTTTATTAAAAAAATCCTCATAAGTGATTATCCCAACAAATTTAATGCTTTTAAATTATTAAGACTTGCTAATGCTGTATAAAAGGCTGTCAGAATTTTTATCAACCAAAATTAACAAAAAAAAAATCTACGCTCAGAAAAACAAACTCCAAAATAATTAGAAAATTGAGATTTCGTTAAAATCAGTAATTTTCTCATCTTGCGGTAAACATATACTTGGAGGTATCTAAAAAACTGCTCAGGAATGTTTGAAAACAATATTGATAATCATGGAAAATAATTAAGTACTTAAAATTTAAGTGAAGCAAACCAAAACATTTCTAAATATATAAAATTTATAAGGATATTATCAATCTCCTAAAACTAAGCAGAATGAGATAACTTGTATAGGAATGTATGTAGTAGGAATGAGTCTAGAACAAACTACATTAAAAGTTTTTAAAGAAATTCCCTTCAATAAAAAAAAAAAAAAAAAAGAAAAAAGGAAGGCCCAAAAGAGTTGGAAAAACAATGTGGACGAGGCGTTGCCATTTTAAAAGAAAAGAACTGGAAATCTATTGTGCTGGGAGAAGATTGATTGGTTTTTTTGACACAAGGTCTTAAAATGGATATGGTGCCGCTTGCTAAGAGAAGGGCAAAATAGGAAAATACTTTGATGAAGGTCCAGACCCACAAGGGCTGTTGTGCCAATTCTGATGACGATGAATCAAATCAAAATTTAAAAGATTTATTTGTATTAAATGTATTTAATGTAAATGTTATTTTTATTGAAAAAAGTAATTCAAATAATCTTAAAAGATTTATTTTTTTACAGTGAAACAATAAATTCAGTTTGGCATTCACTTATTACAAAAGGTTATATTGGAAAGGAAAAACAGTGATGTAGTTATATTAATCAATATCTAAGTGCATTTGTGTAATACTAAATGTAATTTTTTTTTACCTGAAAAAATGAAGTACTTTCATAAATAAAGAAGTCAATTTCGGAAGTAAGCAAATATAACTTTTTGAACCACTGATATAAGTTCCAAGGTACTTAATAGATTAGTTGTCATATTTTACAATTTATATATTATTACAAGACGCAGTATGTGAATATCCTCATTTAGATCACATTTTTGCGCACGAATTTATTAATACACCAAGCGCCAATCAGCGAATTGCGTCCTTACCTGATAAGAAAGCTGATTCATCGCGATTTATTTAGTTTTATATAAAAGCCATCATTTAACAAAGTAACAAAACAAAATCACCGTAATATAAAAATATATTCTTCCATAAAATTCCTTCTACAAAAATCGAAATTCAAATGGTATAAAATGAAATTTACACAACTAGAAAAAATATAAAAGAAAGCTCAATGCTATTTTTCATATATGTTTTCATTCAAAGTTAATGATCACTAGATGTATTTCATTGGGGACACATTCCAAATGTCACATCTTCCGGATAGCATCAGTTTTGTTCCACACGATTATGACGACGAGACACATAATTATCTTCGACTGGCAGTAATCTGGGTGAACAAATAAATTAAAAGATTAAAATTTGAAACACAAATTTCATTTAGTATGCAATAAATAATCATAAAAACACTTATAATACTGTAAAGAATGACTTGACTGAAGAAAAAACGAATTCCCATTACAAAATGTATCATCATTTCATTAAAACAAAAAATATTAATAAACTGAAATTATTTTCATATTACATATGTTAAATTATTTGAAGTTGGTGATATAAACATCTTTAAGAAACCTGTTGTGAATAAACATTCTTATTTGAATTAAATTTTTTATTTCATTTTGATTTATTTGATTTTTGAATTTTTACATAAGCTTAGTTGATTATTTGTAAATAGAAAGTATGTAAGTTTTAATCATAGTTTCAGTCTGAAATATTAGTATTTAATTAATGCATCTCTAGGTAAAGTTTTCATTATTAAAATGAATTATTTTATTGATTATCCCTCCATCATTAAACGAGGCCTATACCCATTTGTACGATAAAACACTTGTTTTGAAAGGTGAAAATGTATGACAGTTATTTTACATTAAAATTTAATTCTGATGTGATTTAGTTAATTATAAGCAATCATTATGTGGTAAGATTAAGGAGCACTTAAAAGTAAAATGCTAAATTAAAAGGATTAAAAAATAATTTCATCATAAATTTTTCCAAATATGATATATTTTATTCTTATTATAAAATATAGAAAGATAATAAGTAAATTTCTGCGAAGTATGAAACGATTAAGTTGAATGGTTTATCAACTTAACCAATCAAAATAAGAATTTTAGATATTTTTGATTGTTTAAGGTAAAATAAGATAAAGCTCGATAATGATAAGAAAACGATAATGATTATATTTTGAAATGTGGCAACACTGGTATTTTTTTTTTCTTTCTCAAAATTATTTCAGTACTGAAAAATCGTAAATGGGCTTGAAGCAAGACAGAAAAGAAACCAATGGTGAAAATTAATTATAAAGGAAAACATTGTAATGAATAAGCAGTAGAGAAAGGGAGTATAAGTAACATACATCTATCTAAACGAGTGTGTAAATTTATCTGAATATACAGTGTCTCACAAAAGTGATGGGATACTTGTGCTATACAAAAGGAAACTAATAAAATTAATTAAAAATACATGGAAAATGTTTTGTTGGTATGTTTCACAGTTAAAGTTAGTAACAATTATTACATAACATATATTTTGTCAAAATAATAAAATATTAATTAAATAAAAATACAATTGTTTGGAACGGAGGAAAAAAAAAAAAAAGCTCACATAAGTGATGGATCTCTTACTTTTTATTAAATATTTATCCAAACATTTTACTTTTTAAAAAGATTTAATATTTTTTTGGATTTCTTTTTACTTTTAAAACATGATTTTAATCTTTTTGGGATGGATTTGACTAATTTTTTTGTGATTTATGGAGTGATTTTACCCCATTCTTCTTGAAGCACCGATTTTAATTGTTGTTTCGAAGAAATGGTGTGTTTGCGAATTCTTGATTCCAATTCTTGCCAAATATTCTCCATGGGATTTAAGTCGGGAGATTGTAAAGCTATGTGCTTGGGGTCCATTGTCCTGGTAGAATTTAAAATCGTTATGAAGATTCAATTTTCGTGCTGAAGATTTCACAATTTTCTTCATAATGTCAATAGACTTGTACTAATCCATTTTAATGTCAAAAACTATATTACCAACTCCAGTGGACCACATACACCCCATACCATAACTCCTCCTCCACCATGTTTTACTGTTGGTACTAAGTTCTGTTTACGAAATTCTTCCCTCGGTTTTCTCCACACCAAAATTCTACCGTCAGAACCAAATATGTTAAATTTACTCTCATCAGCAAATATAACTTTATTCCACTAATTAGAATTTTTATTTAAGTTGGATTTTGCGAAATACAGTCTGAGTTCATTTGCGAAATCCAGTCTCTATTCTTTTCACTTACGAAGAATTTTTTCCTGTCTACTCTACCGCGATATCCAGCAGATCGAATTACCCTTCTAATAGTCTCAAGATTAACAATTACTCCATATAATGGTTGTAAATCAGCATCAACTTTAGGAGCACTCATTCTTGGATTTTTTTTATTAATTCGAACGACAAATCACTTTATTCTATTGAATAGCTTTGATGGTCGGCCATGTCTTCTTTTCTTCTGATTCATATGTTTCTTTTTATATCGCTTGAAGATATTGAAAACTGTTGAATGACTCAAATTAACTGTTTCAGTAGTTTCTCTAATAGATTTTCCACTTTCAATATGCAAATTAATAACTAATTTTCGAATTTTATGCAAAGTTTCTTTCCGTTTAGCATTCATGGCTGCACACAGCTAAAAAAAACAAAAATTCCAAAACAATATAGAGATAAATACTGCAGACAATATTATAAATTATTACCAATTACTTTTGAGTAAAAATAAAACACAAAAAATATTTTAATTGCTTATTTTAGACGATATTTGTTACATATATAATGGTGTCTCATCACTTATGAGAGCTATTTTTTGCTCCGTTCTAAACAATTATATTTTTACTAAACTAATATTTTAATATTTTGACAAAGTATATGTTATGTAATAATTGTTACTAAATTTAAGTAATAAGCACACCCACAAAAATTTGTACATGTATTTTTAATTTATATTATTACAGTTTCCTTTTGTAAAGCCCAAGTGTCCCATCACTTTAGTAAGACATTGTATACTATCTAGACTTAATGTATTGAGAATTATTTTAATATCTGATGAAATTTAAAATATTTAAGAAATTTAAATAAAAAATAATATCGTCATATTTATGTGCCAAATATCTTAAAACTAATTAATGAATTAATTAAAATTAAGAAATACTTTCTTTTTAAAAATATTATAACAAGCAAACGATTTTTATTTTAAGTCATTGATTAGAATAAAAAAGAATACAATATTTAAAATATGCATTATCGTTTGATTTTTAAAAAAATGTGAAAGCTTTTTTGGTCTTTTTAAAATAACACGTTTTTTAAACGTGTTATTTTAAAAAGAACAATAGATCATAAATATACACTACTGGCCATTAAAATTGCTACACCAGGAAGAAATGCAGATAACAAAATGATATTTATTAGACAAATATATTATACTAGAAATATAACAAGTGATTAAATTTTCAAAAAATTTGGCTGGATAGATCCTGAGAAATCAGTACCCAGAACAACCACCTCTGGCAGTAATAACAGCAGTTATACGCCTGGGCATTGAGTCAAACAGAGATTGGATTGCATGTACAGGTACAGATGCCCATGCAGCTTCAACACGATGCCACAGTTCATCAACCGTAGTGACTGGCGTTTGGTGACGAGCCAGTCGCTCGGCAACCATTGACCAGACGTTTTCTATTGGTGAAAGATCTGGAGAACGTGCTGGCCAGGGCAACAGCCGAACATGTTCCGTATCAAGGAAGGTCCGTACAATACCGGCAACATGCGGTCGGGCATTATCCTGCTGAAACGTAGGGTTTCGCAGGGCTCGAATATAGGGTAGAGCCACGGGTCGTAACACACCAGAAATGTAACGTGCACTGTTCAAAGCACCGTCAATGCGAACAAGAGGTGACCGAGACGTGTATCCAATGGCACCCCATACCATCATGCCAGGTGATGGGCCAGTATGACTATGACGAATGCACGCTGCCAGTGTGCGTTCACCACGATGCCGCCAAACACGGATGCGACCATCATGATGATGAGCACAGAACCTGGATTCATCTGAAAAGATGACGTCTCACCATTCGTGCGGTTGAAAAGATGACGTCTTACCAGGTTCGTCGTTGATCACACCAGTGAAGGCGCTCTTGTCTATGACGCAGTGTCAAGGGAAGCCGCAGCCATAGTCTCCGAGTCCATGCTGCTGCAAACGTCGTCGAACTGTTCGTACAGACACTTGTTGTCTTCCAAACGACCCCGTTTCTTGACTCACGGCTCGTGACGTGGTTGCACGATCCATTACGGCCATGCGGGTAATATGCCTGTCTTCTCGGCTGCTAGTGATAGGTGGCCGTTGAGATCCGCATGGTTTTCCGTATTACCGTCCTGAACCCATCGATTCCATATTCTGCTAACAGTCATTGGATCTCGACCGACGCGAGCAGCAATACTGCGATAAGATAAACCGCAATCCCGGTAGGCTACAATTCGACCTTTATCAAAGTCAGAAACGTGCTGGTACGCATTTCTCCTTCTTACACGAGGCATCACAACAACTTTTCACCAGGCAACAACGTTCAAATGCAATTTGTGTATGAGGAAACGGCTGAACAATTTTCTCATTTAAACACAATGTAGGTGTCGCTACTGGCGCCTGCTTTGTCTGAATGCGCTGAAAAGCTAATCATTTGCATATCACAGCACCTTCTTCCTTTCGTATAAATTTCACGTCTGTAGCATGTCGCCTTCTTGGTGTAGCAATTTTAATGGCCAGTAGTGTGAAACATTTATGATCTGTTGTTTTCACTGGCCGTCAATACTCAATATCATGAGTGAATATACAGCTAAAACTACGTTTTGGAATGCTAGTGATAAGAAAGATATGGTTGAATGGCACATCAATGTTAATTTAATTTCTAAATTGCATGAATGTCCAAAATATAGTGAAAGAATGAGTTTGAGTGAAGAAAAAGATTCCATGGATGGATTTGAGTGGAGAAGTCTTAAAAAGTGAAAGGATATGCAATGCATAATGGTTATCTTAGTTTAAGGAAAAAATCTGGTTTGAAATGAGTCATTTAAGTATGCATGATAAATTACGGATAATGAGGTTTTAGTTCGGAAAATCTATGAATGAATCTTTAATAAATGAATAAAAGTGCTGTGGTTGATTGGTAGATGTTTAATAAAAAGATTGGCAGGACAGTTATAATGAAAGAAAATATGGAAACTGGAGGAAATAATATAATTGTTGAAATAGATGAATATAAGTTTGGAAAAATGAAGAACAGAAGGGGAAAGCCTGTGAATGATAGGTGAGCGTTTGGTGAATTGAAAAATGGAGTTATCGTTTGATAGAAAATCGAAGGAAAGAGAAACTTCTGAATGTGATAAAAAAAAATTTGGTTTTTCCGGGATTTCTGATAATATCTGACTTTGGAAGTCATATAATAACATGCTTGGAAGATGAAGGATTTCAAATTTTAAAAGTGAACTACAACCTGGCATTTAATGTTTCAGATATTGATGCAAATTCAAAATATTAGGGAAATGTCGGCAATCGAAAAAAAAATTTGCAAAATCATTACAATCATGTTGACTATAAATTCGAGACATACCTTGGTAAATATAAGTACATTGGATCAAATGTTCATTCCATTTATAGCAAAGCATTCTCTAAATTTTTAAGAGCTGTTTCAATGGTTTATGAACCAGAATGTAAGATATTTAAAAATATATGAATAAAAAGTAAGTACTTTTGTTTAAATTTTAATTCTAAATTTGAAATTAAGTTGGAAAAATAAGATTTTTTGTGTTTGCTTACTTAAAGAATAATAAAAAAAGTATTAAATTTTTAAAACTGAATTTAGAGAAATGATATCTCTGATAGCTTTCTTGCCTGGTTATTGAACTCTGCCTGGGAGGATTACAAAATATATTTTTTTAAAGTATGCGCCACCTCTTGGTTAAATAAAGACTAGATTTCAGTAAAACACAGATGATATTCACATTATTGATTTAGTTGTATAGTTCCATTAATTGAAACAAAATAATAACAAAAAATAACGATCGTTTATTTTGTTTTTCAATCATCTACAAATGGCTTAGTTTTTTCAAGCCTTATTTCTTTATATTTTATAATATAATCCTCATTAATTGGCTAAAGTTAATTTTTAGGCATTTTGAATTCATGTGATATGTTGTAAAAAAGAAATATTCGAAAGCACGATATTCAAAATCCAAAATCAATTGAAATCGTATTTATCGAAAAATTTGTTTATTTGAGATGAGTTTTGTTTTATTACTTTGAATTTATTCTTAGTTATTTCCAACGCCTAAAAGATGATAGTAAATGTAAAATAAACTTTCTTTTTTATCAATTTTTTAGTATGTTTCTAATTTTGTTGATATATAGAGATCTTAAACTTAACTTTGTGGAAATTCTTTGACACTTCTCAAATGATTTTGTAAAATGTAATGAAATGGAACATATTGATAGAATAGAGAGTAGAATTTCTTCCATAAATGCAATTTATAAATAAGAAATTAAACAATAATTTAATATCTGATTTCAAAGCAATTAAATCACACATCACACAAATATCAATTATTTCAACTACTCTATTCCCAGATTTAATCTCATGTATTAAATTTATTAACAACTGAGAATTTTTTCATATTTTAGTTTCAATAGTTTTGATTTCAGTTCTTATGTCTATATTAACAAAATTTAATCATAATATTGTATACATAATTCGTGAAGGCTAAATACAAATGAACTCAGATAATTCACAAATTTAAATTCAAATGTCAAAGAAATAAATACGAAGTGATATAAAACAGTTTATAACTCATTTATTTGTAAAAAATAATCAATTTTGTTTCAAGCTAATAACATATGCTGCAACTCTATCTCAATATAAAGTTATCATGAGCTTATCAAGCTGAATGGAAACTAATTTATCCAGACAGTTTACATCTACACTCTTATCACAGTGTTCCGTTTCTCTCACTAGTCTTGTTATTTATTTATTTGTTTTCATTTATTCATTTTTTTTCAGAATACCAATTGCAATAAAAACGTATTTCTCTTTTTAAACGGAGAAAATTCTGTCTACAACGTGTTTAAAAATAATATTTTCACATTCATTCTTACCCTTTGAAAAATAAGTGAAAAATTTATAAAAAATGAATTTGATTAAAAAGCCGAGTATAATTTATTCAATTTAAACAAAGCGGAAAAACAAATAAAAAATACATTAAATAAAAAAGTTCATTTTAAACATACGTTAACATCTACTAAGCGAAAATAGAAAAAAATTTTAACTAAAGAATTTGGACTCTGATATTAAAAATATTTTTCAATTTTTAAATAAAAAAATTGTAGCCATTATTAACTGTTTACTTAATTTTAGATTAGCGTACACAATGAAAAAAAAATAATTATGACTTACGAATTTAATTAAATGTTTTATACAAGTAACTTTAAATCAAATAAATTTCTTATATTTAAATAAATTTAAGCAAATTTATACTGGTGTGAAATATTTAAAGACGGTGCACACACGCAACCCAAAGATAGCAAACATTTAATAACAAATAGTAAATTTGTTGAAATAAGGTTTATAATATGAAAAAATTACTTTAATTGATAAAATCAATTCATTTTGAACAATTATACTGGAAGTTGATAAATCATTTTTATTTTGTACATCCTATTCCAAGAAAAAATTATTTCAAAATTTGTGCATCAGAAATTTTGTCGAATAGGCATGAAAACATATGGGTAATTTATTCACAATCAAATATATTAATCAATCAATAGATTATCAATATTTTAATTTGTAAAGTATTCGTATATTTTAATTCGTTATAAATTTGTAACTCATACCAGAATAAATTTTCCAATAAAAGTAAAAACGTTTTAATTTTTTTTAATGAACAAGTTTTTCAAAGTTATACTGTAAAAATCTATATACTTAAATACTATAAAAATCTATATACAAATAGAAAATTCATGAATTAAAATTTTTATATAAAATCAACAAAAATGTTTTTCTTAAATACTTGAACACGAAGGAAAATAAATACTTAATTAAATAAGCTTTGCTTAATAATGACTTAAATCTTTTTACAAACTTATATAAAATAATAAAATGGTCAAAAAATAAAACGAAATTTTTTTAGGATAATTTTATTCTGTCACAAAACATCATAGCGAAAAAAATTTCATGCTAACTCTTCGATGCACAATGATCATGAAACAAATCGACCTGTTACAAAGTAATAATACTATAAATAATTTAATTATTTGTACCAAGAATTATATGATAGGAATTTTTCTTCAATTCTTTTATAAGTGTATTTTATGTAATTGTATTATTTACAATCAATTTATTAAAAGGCTAAAAAATGATAGGTTCTCTTATACCCTGTTTTAATTTATTTTCGGTTAAACAGGTACACAACATTTTTCTGAATATTAATGTTTCTAAAGACTAATACTTATGATTATGCTGAAAGTTTGATATGAACTAAATGTGTTATCTGCTGAAGTTTTTTGAAAAACTAACAGGAGCATATATATATATATATATATATATATATATATATATAGATATATATATAGATATAGATATATATATATATATATATTTAAAATAAATGTATTGTTAACAGTTACAATTATTTATGTTTATTTAGAATAATATTAAGAATTCGTACAGAACAATATTTTCTACATTCAAAAAATGAAAAATTATCATTTTAAAAAAATAATCAGAATTTAGTGAAAATTATTAAAATTGTATGTTGATAATTTTAAACTATAAATGATTACATTACTCTCACATAAATTTATTCAAAGTAAAAATGAGGAAAACCTGAATTTTTTTAAACTAAATATTTTTAGAATATTCTATAAATTTGTTGTTACACGAAATAGTAAACAGCGAATGCATATAAATTTAAAAAGCAAATGATTATATATATATATATATATATATATATATATATATATATATATATATATATATATATATATATATATATATATATATATATATATATATATATATATATATATATATATATATATATATATATATATATATATATATATATAATAAATACATGAAAAATTTATGAGTACTTTTTATGTAATGAATATAAGCTTTATAAATGGCAATAAATATTATTATATGTGTTTAAAAATTAAAGAAAGAAAGAAGCTCTTTACCTTTCATTTTAAAGAAAGTACTTAGTTACAGCTGTCAGCAACTGGTTTTTTCATTGGAATTAAGAAAGCATAATCTTTCCAACTATTACAGTCAAGTATTATTTTTTTCAAATCATAGTATTCAGTACTCTCATTATCATTCATAATATTATGAAAATCTTTAAAATCTGCATTCGAATTTTCAATCATATTCACCATAGAGTCAATTGTACTTAAATCGTTTACCAACTGGAGCATTTTTCGAATGAGTTCTGTGGGCAGATCGTAAGGATCTAGAATACTTCCAATTGATTCCAATAGAGGATTTCCATGAGCTAAGACATTCCGCAAATTGATACCATTGAACAAATTTGAAGACTTTCGCCATAGATCTTCCAAATCTTTACGTTTTAATAAGTTCATGCAATCGAAAAGAAGCATTTCTACTGAAGCTTGTACTTCCGGGTTTTTTAAATAGAGTTGAACTATTCTTTCTATGAGATAGGACTTAGTTTTCGGACTCTTTGCTTTCTCTGATAATTGTTTAATATCTTTATCTGAATCAATCAATATGTCTTTGAGAAGCTGAACACGATTTCTTAGAAACATAAGTTGATTTCCGGGTTCTTTCGGTTTTTGGCCTATGACTATTTTTTTGAGAATATTTTGCTCTGGTGAAGGAATTTCTAATTTTTTGCAGAGATTCTCAAATTTTTTATTCGTGATTTCCGCTTTCCCCATCAACTCCTTAAGATTTTCTAAGTGATCAGGAATATCTTTAAGAAAATCTAAACTAATATTTTTATTTGTTATTATGTCTTCAAAAAGAATTTTCTTTTTTTCTTCTTTTAAGGGTAGCTGTGAAATATTTTCAAGCAAAGATTCGTTCGTTAATGTAATTTTTCCTTCTAAAACATTTCTTATATTTGATTTAGCCTTATGGATGCCCTTAAAAGATGAAGGAATACTATCAATGATTTTTTTCTTCTCTTTATTGTTCAGAAATGAATGTCCAGCAAGAGCCTTTTTCAATATTTCTATGTGCTTAAAACTTGTATCAGAATGAACTTTAACATTAAAATTCGTGTTAATAATTATTTCTTTATATATTTTCTGATAATCAGAAATGATTTCTAATGTTCTGTTTTTCAAACTTTCAAAATTTATTTCAGCTGTTTCTTCGGATTTAAGATTTTCAAGCTTCAGGGTTTCAGAAGAGTCATTTTCATTAAGTGATTTATCTTCAACATTTTTTATAGATTTTGAAAGGCAAGATATATCCCGATTTTCTAATGTTCTTTTTTCTTCTATCGATTTAATAGTATTACTAATTTCTGTCAATGGTTTTGTATTATAAAGTTTTGAAAAGTCTTTTCCTACACATAATGTGGTTTCATTCGAAATTACATTCCGAATAGGGTTGTTCAATTTTTGCTTTCTATTTTCTTGCTTTCTATATTTTTGAAAAAGATTCTTCCTTTGTTTTATTTTTGCTAAAAATTTTCTTTTGTGTTCTTTTGCTTTTGGGTCGAATGAAATATATTCCAAAATATATTCAAGAGCCCATACATAGTCGTCAATTTCATTGCTTTCATTACATTGCAATATGGCATTTTTTACAGAGTCAAACATATTCATCACAGAATAAACATAAAAACATGCATTTCTTTCATCTAATTTTAAGCTTTCTGTATTTAGTGACAACATATTTGTACTTAATGATTTTTTCACTATTTTAAAGTGCTCCTTCCATTCCTTTTGAAAATTGGATAGATTTTCAATGTCAGAGTCTGGATAAAAAGGTGATAATGTATCTTCCAGCGATTCAGAACATGGAATCAATCCATTTTTATTCATTGATCTTCTAACAGCTTTGAGAATTATTAAAAGAATAAAACGTTCCATTCTGAATTTCTGAGCTGATAATATGGGCATTAAGATTTTTTTCAAGGTTTTTAATTCTAGTTGTATATTTTTGAATAGCTGAATCTCCTCTTCAACTGAATTTCTCCAATGTACTTGTGATTGTGGAAAGTGAGAAAGTGAATTTCTGACTCTTTTTAGGATAGATACTAATTGACAAGGTAAAATAAGTATTAAAATTTTTTGAATCGTTTTAAAACCTACATCAGTTTGTTTCAAGCATTCTCCTAACACTAATAAGGCTCTTTCCAGTATGAGAATAGATTTCACGTTAGTCACTGTAATAGAAGTTGCAACTGCTAAATAATATTTTAAACGAAGGACAAGAAATTGTTCATAAATATCTGGTAAATTTGTCAATGTCTGGACTAAGTTTTCTGGTATATGCTTAACCACATTATCGGAGCAAATTTCAATATTTTCAAGTTTTCTTCTGAAAACATCGGCATGATTTCTCAAAGATAAGCGCTCTTCATATAAAATCATCCGAGAGACAAATTGGGCAGCAGGGTTTTCATATTTTTGGAAATGATCGATGCATTCTTTACAAAAACTGAATAAAAAGAATTTATTTTCTAATTCTGTATACATAGAGTTTGGAAGCATAAGTCTCTCTTTTAAGAGAAATAAATTATCAAAAAGTCTCACTGTCGTCATAAAATCTAGATTAGTAATGTAATCATTTTGCTTACAAAATTCAAGGAAATAATACGCTTTGGAATTTGTATTATTTCTGGGGTCTGTCACATTAAAATATTTATCATAAGTTTCTAATATAGATAAAATAGCTTTTCTCCGCTCTTCTGCTTCAAGCATATATGAGAAGTTATCGCCATTTCGTTCTTGTAATAAAACTAAATTATTTAAAATTTGACAAATTTCAATTTGATATTCGTTAAAACGAGAAATACTGCTTAATTTCAATGAAAATGTCCTTGATTTTTCCATCTCATCAGTGGGTATATTATTCATCTTCTTTGCAATTTGTGTGAAATAATCTTTTAATCTAAGTAAATTTTCTATAACAGCCCTAGTGGAACAACTAATCGAGCCTCCAGAATGTACACATATTTTTGTAGTTTGGTCATACAAAAAATACAACAAAGAAGTGTCTTCACAATCCAAAGCATAGAATAAAGCTGATTTTCCCTCTTCATCTAGAGAAAGGGGGTCTGTCTCAAATAGGGCGTCACGCAATTTCGCTATCACATATGGTGAATTATAAATGCAAGGTATAATATTAGAGAATTTGCTTCTTATTAAAGATGAAACAAAATTTTGTCTTATTTTTGGTAAATCACAAATTTGTGAAATGGTACTGTGTCTTGAATTACAGGAACTATTATTTTCAGTAATTTTTGTTTTTTTAAGTATTTCTTTCAAAGCACGCATTTGTTTATCTAATCCAATTTCCTCTCTCATTCCAAAGGAAAAACTTTCAGTATTATTGATGACATTATCAAAAATTATCAACCATTTATTTGATTTGTTACTAGGAATGTTTTCTGGAAAAACTTTACCTTGTCCTTGACCATCAGAATCTTTTATTAAAACAACAATATTGCATTTTAGTAAAATAGCAGACGCTTGAAAATAGATGTAATTTTCATATGGAGAGAAAAACAATTTTCGTTCTGTAGCGTAAAACTTAGCAATTTTATTCTTAAACGGTAGAACTATATGCTTCATTATCTGATTACAAGCGTCAGTATTGCGATGGAGAAAAGGGTTGTAATTTTTAACACAATTTTTAAGATCTCTTACCTCTAAACGAAGATCTTCTTGTAAGCTTTTTATTCTTTTCACCAATTCCGAATCGTTAAGAGGAGAGTGATTCATATATGCCATGATTATATTCCACATAACTTCATGTTCTCTGTCACTACCGGGAATTTCCCATACTTTAGAAAGCGGAAAATGTGGTATGAGAAACCGTAAACTATCTAAATTTATCAACTTTGGAGTATAAGTATTCATTTTTGTATTTAATGAAATGAGTTAAGAATAAACTTACAATCAATATTTATTTGATGCCTTCAGTACCATGCAGACAATTTGAATTTTTGACATTCGTATTTGACAGTTGCGATAACACCAAGACTCCGTGCAGGGGAAAATGCAATGATAAACATTAATCAGGACATACTTCCACTTAAATGCAATCATAAACATAAAAAATTATTTCACAACTCAAATGATTATGCAACAAATTTAATCAGCAGTTCGAGTGAAAAATAAAGTTGAGAAAGGATTAGTGGCGACCTCTCTTGTTTAAATTTTGATTGCTTAAGTGATGTGAAGGAAATTATTCTTTAATATCAATATGAAATTTTTTGTAAATGGTAAAGAATAAATTTTTTATCCATTTAGATAAATTGATAAATAATAAAAATGAATAAATTTTCTATTTATTTTAATTATTTTTATTCTTAAATAATGAAATTAATAAATTTTTTATTCATTTAATTATTTATTGATTTTTATTTACGAATGATTATGAGAATGAAAATTAATTTAATTATTGTATTATTAAAGAGTCGAAAGTTGGTTCCAAAAAATATAAAGGAAATGCTAATTAATCAAATAATTAATTACTTTTAACACTTTATTTTCAGAATTTTCAAATGGTCATCCTGACAGATGTGCATAAAGGAGTGCATACTAAATTGCAACAATAAAAAATTACAGTAATTTTAATACGTTATTAATTGCAATTTGTTGATAAAATAATTTATTTTCCGATGAACATATCCTAACGGTTTCAAGCAATGAAATGTTATCTTAAATGGAAGTAAAAATTATTATTATTTACTCATTATTTTATGTTAAAATAATTTCTAAAAGAACACCCACATAATTAGTGCTGAGGAAAAGGGAATAATAATAATAAAAAAAAATTCTGATTATTTCGTGTCGCTAGATTTCAGTATATTCATTAAAAAGCTACCAATTGTTCAATACAAAATGTTTGAATAATAGCAAAAGTAAAAAAAAATAACTGGTTTTACTCATTTTGACATTAATGGAATAATTTAAATTCATCAGTAAAAATATTAAATAAATATCATTGCAGTGATTTAATATTGTTTCACATATTCACAAATAAATCATCATCCCTAAGCACAATTATATGTAGAGAAAATAATGAAAAATTAAATGTCATTGTTGTAGAAGTAAAGTAATTTATAAAAAGCAATCATAACATTTATAATGTTATAAATTATAATGAATATATATATATCTATATATATATATATATTCACACACATTATAATTTATAACATTATAAATGCTATATACGTATGGTATATGTATATAAAAATTTCTATTGTTTCAAAAATGCTTTTCAGTTCAAAAGGTACTTACCTCAAAAGTACTTTAATATTTCTGCTTGATAAAATTATGTAAAACTAGTAATTAAAAATTATTTTTAAAGAAAATATCCTAAAGTTAATTTTAATATGAGAGTGTAACCGGTAAAGTGTACCTAAGTTACATAGTATGTTTTAATAAAGATATATTCAATACGTTATACATTATAATATATAAAATATATTATCTCCAGCAACAAACCTATAGACACTTATATAATGATGAAAAATGTGATATAATGAATTGTAATAAAAGATGTAGCAGTCACTGCTCAGTTCACTGATGATTTCATGATATTTTGGGAGCAGCTCCGCGATTTTCAACGCCTGGGCATTCAAAAAGTATGCGTATGGTAAGCTGGAATAGATTGTCCAAAGAATATGCTCAGAAATATACACAAAAATACATAAACAGCTGGGACACCCACCTTCCTTACCTAATATTTGCGAGTAGGGAAGTATCTCGTGGTCTAACAGGTATATCACTTTATCACCTTGATTATAGCATTGAAATTGATGAAGCATGTGTAAATCGTTGAAAGGAAAATTGCATTTGGTTGTTCAAAGCCTATTGAAGAATATTTAAAGAATTTGACTGTGAAATGAAGCAAGCACATGCTACTGTTAAAGAACTCGAGCTAATCATGGTAATTGTTGTTATTTATAATCTAGAGACTAGCAATTTTCAATTAGTTATAAAGTTTTGTTTCGTCATCATCTTGCAAGATTTTAAGGAAATGGATACGGCTGGGAATTATGACAGATTTTGTGAGGCAGAATCTTGTGTAAATAAAAATGGGTGATGAAAAGCATAAAATGATTACACTTAAATAAATTACGTCCTTCTAAATTTCATGAATTGAGAAAGTTCATTTTATTTTCAACAGGATAATGTATTTGATGATTCTAAATATAGACTCATTGCTTTCAAAAGGAAGGATACCTAACTAAACTGGATGAAAATTGAGCCGATAAAAAATTCTTTTTGACCAAATCATTTGGTACAAGAGCAAAGGGAGTTTAAACATTAAATGAATGAATTGCCTAGAAAAAAAATCCTGAAAATTGTCAGGGAGACCAAATAAGAGGCCATTACAAGGAACAGACAAAATTTGAAGGAAGATTTGTTTCACTCAAAGTCGTTCATATCAAGGTTTTTCATGTTTTATTTGATTGTAGATAAAATATATTGGTAAAATTCTAAAAGCCAGTACGGGTTTGGTGCAGTTTCCAATTTTTTTGCTCTAATTGCTGCACAATTATTTTGCCAACGTAAATGAATGCCTTTATATACAATATCCAGTTTCCAAAGTCTCAATGATTCTCAACCTTAAACTCAGATCTTGCACTATTTCAGACTAAACTAAGCTCAGATCTATTTTCAGTTTTGAACTTTGAAACATTATTAGTTTTACTTATCACAGAAATATTACAAAACTAAAGAAAAAACAATACTATTAATTGAACTTGATCGATAAATTATATATAATAAAATTTTAAAATTTTCTTTTGATAATCAAACGATGCAAACACTTCAAAAATACACTGTATATAACAATACTAAACAGTTATTAACAATTATGGTAAGAATCTAAATCAGTAATGCATATAACACACATTTTTATGAAAAGAGGGTTTCTAATTATCAAACGAGTGGCGCCTACTTTAAGAAGAACTACTAGGAATAAATTTAAAAAAATTTATAACTCGGATTTCCAATTAACCGGAAAAGAACTCACCTTGAAAATATTCTTCGTAAAACAATCTAGTATGGGAGAATAAACTATAAAGGTATATCAACCGCGTAAACAATATCCAGTTTTATAAAACATGCTATATAAATAACCGGGCATTATCACTCACACATTATAGGGCCACTGTGGCCTGGTTTGTTCTCATTATCGGAAGGTAATAAGTTTGAATTTCGGCTTAGCTGAAGATCCGTCGTGTTCGATAAAGGTGGCTGGAACACGTTAAAACTGGGGGGGGGGGTAGCATTGTCCTCCAAGTTAAATAATACATCTAGGAGTGGCAGGTTAAGTATAGGGAGTCTCTTGCTTCAAGTTACGAAGACTACCACCGGGCTGTTTGTAGGTCCCAATTTAGGGAAGCATGCTAGTGAAACTACAACGCACATATATTCTAGTTGTATTCAGTTAAAAATATTCATATAATCAACTTCCCTTATGATTTAAATAAAAAAACTCAACTTCACACACATATATATAATATTTATAACCACATATAACAATCAATTTTAGTTTACTCACTGTGTATAGCAATTCTTGACAGTCCATTCATCTTTCTGTCTTATATGTAAGCTCATATGCAATGTTACCAAAATAGTTGAGATTTCATGCATGTATTTTTAAATTTCCTTTGAATCAATTTGTAATTTGTTTGAAACCTATATTGCATAATAATTTTACTTATATATTTCATTATTACATATTTATACTTTATAATTTTTTATATTATGCTTTATATTATATATTTATTCATATAATAATTTCATTATTATATACTTTCGTAAATATTTTTATTTATAAATATACTTTCAGAATTATTTTTATTTATAAAAACTTTTATATAAATATTTTTATTTCTGAAAAATATTTCAGTGTGAACATTTTTCTAATGTACATACAATATAATTATGTACATCGTTATTCATGAATGAAAGCTATTTACTCACTCTAAACTTTTTATCTTTAAAAGGAAATATATGTTATTTTATAAAATCATGAAAATTGATACAATAAACGAAATTTGTTGTTTTTATATTTATTTAATAATACTTCTCACATAAATTTAAAATTCATGCAGTTGGACATAAAAATAACATTCAATATTTCTTTTCAAAATGAAACTGTAAAAGATACAATCGTGAATTAAAAATAAAAAAATATACAACAACCAATGATACCTTTATACTAGTGATATTGAGAATTCATCATTGCTAAATAGGAATTTTCAATATCTATCGATTTCCGTAACATATTTCATTGGTTCAAAATTGCTGACTTACGGCTAGAGTTAAGAGGAATAAATAAGCCATTTTGATACTCGTTTCCATTTCTATTTGAACAGAAAAACACATTAACAACCTATAAAATATGAATGATTTAAAAAGTTCAGGTTAATTATTGTTTCAATAATTAACCTGAACTTATTAAATCATTCATTGAATTTAAATTAAGGGTCATAATGGATTTGTTTATTAAACAAGCTTCTATCATCATGAAAAATAATATTATCTCTTGAAGCTGTAATTATTATTGCATTTTGATTAATAATTAATATCATGAGCATTTTGATAATAATTATTACCATGAAATATATTTAATTATCACAACATACTAAAGAATATTAGCATGTTTTTCGACTGTAATTTTTATTTCAAGTAGGATATTACAATATTTCAAATATTCTAAAATTTTGTATTTGATAAAATTCTTTTGTTGCTCATATTTATTTCTTATACAAGTGTAGATTTAAAATCTAAGTTATTAGATTATTAATTTAAAATGTTATGTATGAATTTCTTGAGCATACTCTTTCTGATTTATTAATTAAAATTAAATTAAAAAACAACATTTCACCTTATTGATTTACTACATTTGCCCAATCATGCTCCCTTGTTCTGTTGGTTAATTCTGTAATTAAAAAATAGTGTTATTTGTATCTCTAATTCAGTACAAATATGAAGCTTTATTTTATAACTGTTTAGCAATTTACTTTTTCTTTAAAATAATATTTGATAATTTGGGTCTGGAGTAGAATTATCGACTTCTTAATTTGACGAAAAATTTGGCGATAAAATTTTATTTTTGGTAACTCTGTCGTTTGCAGCCTTTTACTGACTCAATTTTCTTAAAAATATGAAAATCGTTAATTAACTTATAGGAAAGAGTGATTAAATTAAATCATTTTTTATGATAAATTATCTAATTTTATTTGACATTTGCTTTGATTACCAAATTTATATTATTGCAAATAAAGTGAAACATATACACCTTCTAAGTACCTTTTACTCTCGTGTTCATAAATTAAGGATAATGCAAGATCAGGCAAAGAAAGAGACAGAAGCAAAACGAATATGACATATTTGTAAAATCTATTTATTAAACAAAATGTAAAGAGCAAAAACGATGCTATATGTTTGACATCATTAACAAAAATTGTAATTTTTACTCACAGAAGCAAATTAAAGAAAGAACCTATTTACAAAAACCAATATAACATGGTTGATATGATGGTTAATACATAGTATGCCCCACCCCGCGATGCAATACAGGCAGTACAAGGCATAGGCATGCTGAGTATCAAACTATCGATCTGATCTTGGGGAATATTACACCACTCGTCAAGCAATGCTATCCGAAGTTCCAGTAGACATGTAAGAGGGGGTTGAACGGCTGCAATTCGTAAGCCAAGCATGTCCCACATATGCACTATTGGATTCACATCCAGTGAGTATTCTGACCTGTTCATACAAGTGACATCTTGGTATTGAAGGCATTCATCTTCAATATTTGCACGGTGAGGCGTTGTCATCCATAAACAAAAATTCTGCACCCATAGTGCCCCGAACCAAACGTACATGTTGTTCCAGAATGACATCTCGATATATGTGGCCTGTCATGGTTACATTCTGAACATGCAAACTAGTTCTGGAACCAAGAGTAATTCCTCCCCAAACGAGCTATCCTGCACTACCATTATGGTGCTGTTGAATGGTGTTCTGTTGGTGGTAAAAGGTACCTGGCCCTCTCCATATGAAAGTCCAGCAAGAATCAGACTGAAAGCTAAACTAGGACTTGTCGGAAAATATCACACAAAACCACTGTTGCGGTTTCCACAATGAATACTCTCTACTCCAAGCTAACCGCTAGTGACAGTGAATTGCGGTAAGTGGAACACATCTGACAGGCCTACGAGCATATGGACCAATGTGCCCTAAGCGTCTGTACACGGTCTGTCTTGAAACTGTGGTACCGGTATCTGAAGAGATCTCACGAGACCGGTATGATGCTGTGTTCCATCTGTTTCTTTTGGCAGTAACTGCCAAATACTGATCCTCATTCGGTGTTGTAAATTGGGGGCGAGCTGTGCTGTAACGTCTACTCACATTACCATCATCTTGGAACCGTTGCCAAAACCTGCAGACAAACTCTGGGTGGTTCCAAATTCCTCGGATACTTAGACCTGGGTACCATTCCAGACGGCCGATAATTCTACCGCATAAAACATCATCCAAATAATTTCCTTTGTGCCATAACTATGCGGTTGTTGCACCGAAATGCTTTTAAAGAGCTTGTGAACAATTTTACTTTTTTGCAACCATTCCTTTTATACTCTTCTCTTACACTTTCGTCATTGTGACATACTATTGGTGACATCTAGTGGTTTCTTGTAATTTGCATATTACTCTTCAAGATGTGTGTGATAACTCTACGTGTGAAATTTTTATTTTAGAGTTCAATTTCTGTGTGATTCTGAATTATCTTTAATTTATGGGCATGAGTGTATTTCAAAAGTATATAAGGATAAAAAAATATACTTTATTCCTATCAAAATTATATGAAGCTCTTTCTGGAAGTGCAATACAACAGTAAGTATTAATAAAATAGAAAAACGATCCATAAAAAGGATATAAATATATTTAAAAATACTTCCAAAATGATTTTCTTGAGTTAATTTACTGTTCAATGAATTAGTAAATTTTATTAAAAAAAGTAATAGTAAGCGATATTACAATTTTTTTCAAACTTTAAGCTTAAAATAATAATGGATATTTTGCACTATATAATCGATAGCATTTGATTTTTTACAAAGCTACAGAAAACAAAGGATACGATTATTGATACTAAAGATTAAGAACAATATTTTCATAACAGGAAATGCAATTTCTTATAATTTTTGTCTCATAAAGCTACAGAATTCTGTTTCCCAACAGGTATAAAAATTATTTCGTTTGAAAATTTAATGAAGTATTTAATTCTTTAAGCCATATACAGGGTGATTCTAAATTGTTTTTACAAATTAAAAGGGATGATAGTACCAATCCATACAAGCAGTAATTACATAGGAACATTGGTTTCCATTCCACTCTGAAAGGCAGAAAAGAGGACAGTAAAAACCCATCAAGAATCTATCATGAATATAACGTATTAAAATTTCCACTGGGAAGAAACAGCAATTTGCTCTTATAGGTTACCGGAGAATGACAATTAGAGTAGACGTTGTCTTTTAAAAACGCAATCAACATATGTGATCTGACAATAATGCCCACTGTACAACCTCTCGTAGACAACAACAGAAATTTTCGAAGCATCTGGCCAGGTACCCTTGTTGATTATCTGGTAGGCCCTTACATCATACCAGACTGTTTGACCGGCGCAACATACCGTATCTTCTTAGAAAAGTGCTTCCCAGTTTATTGCAGGCTGTTCCACTCCCCATCCTGAGAGACATGTGGTTTATCCACGATGAAGCCCTATCACATTTTCCCATCATGTTCTGTATCTTTTTTAATGCCACGTATCCAGTACAATGGATTGGGCATAGCGGACATGTGGCTTGGCGTCCTTGCTCATCATACTTCAACCCATTGAATTTTTTCTTCTCTGGGCAAATGAAATCTTTAGTGTACGAGACGCCTGTGGACTCAACTGAAGATCTCATGGCTAGAATTGTTGTTGCCAGGGGCAAAATTAATACGGCACCAGAAATCTCGAGAGGGTGCGCCAGTTGTTTCTTCGCCTGAGTCAACTCTGCGGCCAGATGACATTGAGCAGAGGGTTGATATTCTATAATGTCACCTAGTGGAGCGATATAGTGTGCCTTTCGACAGCGAAAAGCCAACTGGTGAGGGTCTGGAGATATTTACTGACGGATCAGGCATTGATGATAAAATAGGTTTAAGGTTCACCATCTTGTATTTTGGGCATGAAATTGAAACTTATGGTGCTAGACTCGGTGACGAGAATTCTTTTTTCAGGCGGAAATATCGGTGCTGGGACTGGCACTTGACTGGCTCAAAATACACCCGGGCAACAGCACTTGTCATTTATAAAGTGTTTCGTTATCCTCCCTTTACTCCCTGGCCGATCAAAATAACCAGAACATCTTGGTTAACAAGGTGAAGGACTCTTACCGTGAAGCCACTAGTGGTAGAGAGGTACATTTGCATTATGTACCTCTCATAATGCAAATGTACCTCTCTACCACTGTATGTACGTGCTCACGCAGGCACTTTCGGCAACGAAAGAGGCGATATGCTGGCCAAAGAGGCTGCGTGTTTGCCAGAGCTAACGCTGGACCGGTCACATCCAAGATCGCACCTGATAAAGGTGCTGCGTAATGAAGCACTGCGTATATGGCAGCTTTAATGGGATAGTGAGGAAGTGGGCCATCAGATCTACAGATTCTTCGAATCAGTCTCAGAGAAAAGAGTCTTCGGTAATGCTATGGTTGCTATGGACACGGACGTGTACCGGAATACCTTCATAAACGAGGGTATCCGATTAGTGAGTTATGTCGCTCGTGCAATGTGGTGGGGGATTGCCTCCACTTCGTGTTGTCTTGTACCAGGACCTCAGAAGAAAGAAGCAATCTGGTGTATAAAAGCTAAAGCTTGAGTACCATCCTGGACTGGCACAACTGGTCTATCTTGAAAAGGATAATGTCTATTGCGTCGGATGACATTCCAATGATGGAATACCAGCGTGTCACCGACGATGGTCCGGTCGAGAGCTGGGACATACAGGAATAGTATAGGATTTGACGGTTTGTTAAGGTGAGGTAGCACAAGTCTTCCACGAGAGTGTGTGCCAATATAAGTGAGTGGGTGCCGGTGAGACTTCTCGCCTCATCAAGGTATGGTTCTGTGGCTCGTCTACCGAGGCAGGTGGCGGCTGTTGGTCGGTAGACTTGAGTTCAAAATCTTCGAGTTGCAAGGTATCAAAATTAGTTATAGAAGCCTCAGCTTCTGGCACTAAGCCTCGCAAACTCGATCCCCTTCTGTGCAACGACACAGATGGGTGGTATTTTAGGCATTTGCTGTGAGGTTTTCACTAAACAATAAATATGATTTTGAAACTTTTAATATTATTCATTCTCTTACCTAACAATGTTGTAAGTGTTGGGCAAGCACTGTCAGGTGGGAATTCCTTTTTTCTGCCTCTCAGAGTGGAATGCAACCCTACGTTAATACATGTGTTGTTCTAATATCTACCAGATGATCACAATTTTTTGCATGCTAAAAAATTATGACTTAAAAAATTTCGAGAGTAGAAAAACATAGTTTATGTGTGCGTGTTTGTAATCCAAATGACAATGCATTCCTATTTTATTAAATAACAATAACATCACAGTATTTCTTAAAAAAAATTAAACGGGACACTTCAAGGAACTTCTCATGTTAATATCTTAATATGTACAAAACTTTAAATCATCTAATATACTTATACATCATAAGAAAAATGATGAAACCAGTTATTGTTATTTTTAAGAAGAATTAAGGCAACATGAATCTTTATTTAGAATTGCCTATTTTATATTCTTTCAATATTTTTTACACATAATTAAAAGATATCACTTTAATTGGAATAGTCCCAATCAGAAATCAAAACTACGAACTACAATAATAGTTTTGGCAATCAGAAATCAAAACTACGAACTACAATAATAGTTTTGGAATTTTTTAAAATTCAATACTCAAATAGAGAATTTTTTATGCAGTGAAATCCCATTAAAGAGGTTGAAGATTTAATAAAAAATTTCTACACACAAAGTGGTTTGCCAAGGTTCAATAGTTATTCCTGTTAATACTCTGTTTATGGTTAGGAACTTCACTACAACGAACTAACTTGGATGATTTCATTTATTCCCATCTTCTGGTATTCAAATCATTATCAAAATTTATTTTAGAAACTTTATTGTTTTTAAATAAAAAAATTTTATGGTTAAAATCTTTCTTTTATAAGTATATATTAAAAATTTCTTATAGAGAGAAAGAATTTTCAGGTCCTGGAGCTTCATAAATAATAGAGAAATATCAATTTTGCGTTTTGTTCTTTATCAAAAATTAATGTTTTTCCTAAACTTTAAGATTGGAGAATTTTCCAGAGTTTTATAAATTGTTGGAAATCATTTTTATTTTTTATTTTTCTCGGTTCAAGGGCTTGGAGTAGTCTGATAAGAAAATGTATCATTTTTCTGACCGAAATGTGCAGATTCAGTTTCATGATAAAACGGCAGTTCATCAAGTTGAGAAAGTCCAGATGTTATGAGTACCATAAGGTCCATTGCCTCTCCGCTGGGATGGCGAGTTTTTTAGAGGAGAGAACTAGTTTAGTTATTATCCTCTTCACTTGATCATGATTCAAAATTGTGAAGCGATAGGTTGTATTCAACGACTTTGGTTCTACAGGTATTTGTAGTTGGAAATGTGTCTCAGTGACCTATCTATCTACCTAACTTTTTGATAAATAGCTATGTTTCCGTTAAATTTTATAATCTGAAAAGTTACAATCACATGAATCGAAATTTAAATAAAGGCGATATTACAGTTACTCATAATAATTAAAATATGTCGAATATGTCTCCAATAGTTTGTTTTAATTGTGGCAAAGAAAGAAAATAAATTTTCCTAATGTTTACATGAAAAGAAAGAATTTAAATTTATCTAGTGTAAACATTTCGGTCATAAAGCTATGGACTGCCCTTATGCTCAGTTAATTACAACAAAACTGCTGCATAATAATACAGTTCAGCAAATTAAGACAACTTATGTTTTACCCTAGAGAAAACCAATGCGTATTCCCATGACTTTATTCAACATCGAAATAAATGCTCTATTATATACAGCTAGTGAAGCTTCATGATTAAATATTCAATGTGTAGACAAATTGGTTTCCCTCTCCTTAATTTCTTCCCTCTCGTTTTTACTGCAATATTAAAACTAAATCAAGCGGATATTTTACAGACTTTATTCAAATAGAGAATTTTGCACGCATTACCTCTAAATATTCACGTAATTACAGATATTTGTATTTCTTTAAATGCAATTATTGGAACAGATTGATTCAACAAAGGTGGATTTTATACAGTAGGTAAATATGGTATTCATTTGGTTAACAGAAATCTAAACTTTCTTGTTAATAAAACTGATGTTTTGACGAGATAAGCAAAATCAAACATTCACATATTAAAAACTCAACTTATAGAGAACGATTTAAGAAAATAATTAACAAATATAAGCCAATAAAATTAAGACTACAAATGTTTCAATGAATCTGATTCTTTGTGATTCAATACCGATAAATCAATGTCCACGTCAATTACCCTATGCAAAAAAAAAAAAAAAAGTCCATGAACAAACAGAGAATTTAAATACACATTTTTAAACTTTTATTATATGACGCTTGATGTTTATACAGCTTTTTCAAATACTAATTGATTAATTAAATTTAATTGAGCAATATATTTTTTTATATTGGAGAAAATGTACAAGTGTAGTAGTGCCATCTGTTGACATCAATGGATATCCATAGTTATTATTTCTGTCTCTACATTTCTTACATTAAAAATTAATTTTTGCAATGCAGTGGAAGAAGAAAATTGGTTTAGAAATACTTTAGTTGGTAGAGTGTTGGCGTAAAGTCTTCATATTGAATCTCGTCGAAGCATAAAAATAATCGTAGAAATAAACTAAACCAACAAATAAACTGGATTATAACGGTATCGACCCTTACTTCTCAAAGCGAACAATTCGAAATGTAGTAAAGTTTATCGAAATAAACTTTTTCTGTGTTGACTGCTTGTGTAAGCAGGTATTGATTAAAAAAAAATTCTTGTGTTTCTTATTATATTGCATTTATATTTTTATCCAGAAATGAGCAAAAAATGTCTGTATATTAAAAAATATTTATTAATAATTATTTAATCAATCAATTAAATAATCATTAATGCAATCAATACATAAATTTTTATCGACACAGTATTATATAACATAAGTTAAATATTTATTTATTACACTTTCATTAAAAACTGATAAATTTAAGTTTCCTTAATAAATTTTGCATTTTCATTTTAAAATTAAAAAAAAAAAAAAAAAAAAACTAATAAATGTTTATGCTAAAAAAAGAAGCCTTTCATTTGTATTTCCTTATTTTTTTTTTTTTTTTTTTTTTTGCTCTATCATATTTTATTAGGAAAATTGAACTAGGAGGGGGAGAATAAAAGATATTATTGTGACACCACTATGGCCAATGGTGGTTAACAAGTGGGATTTACTTTCATTTTTTTTAATTTTTGTTAACAAGTTTTACATTTTTGATTTAATCAATTTTTTTTAAAAAAGATGTGTTAGATCGTTATAATAAGAGCTTACTTTTACTGTGAATCATTAAGACTATAATTTTTATATAAAATAATTATTTTTATTTTTTAAATTAATTTTAAAGATATTTCTGTATTTATTAAATTTTTTATATATGTTTGAAAAGGAAGAATACACTTAAATATTATTTCTCGATGCAATAATTTCTTTTTAAATTAAAGCTCTAAAATTTTTTTATAAATTAAAACAATTAAAATTTTAATGAATTATATTATAAAATTTAAAATGTTGTTAAAAAAAGTTATGTTTTCTATAAAATTTCATGTAAATAATGTAAAAAAAAAAATATGTAGTACATTAAAAGCTTTCGTCATTTACTAAAAAGAATATTTTATCATAAAGTGTTAACATAAAAAGGTATTTACATATAATTCCATCTACTTTTTACGCCAAAAAGTATGCCGCCAAATGTTGCGAATAATATATAAATACTAAAAAGTAAAAAATGAAATAAATTTATTTTATTTTTATTTACATGTTATTAAAAATAAGGTATAATATATATGTAAGTATAGTATTTTCTTATTATTATAAAAATATATCGTCTTACTATTATAAAAATTTACGCAAGATTTAATACATGCTTCAAGCATATAAAATGTGTTGAGAGTTGTTTCCAATCCTTCAGAGATCTAGCTGCAGCTAGATCAGATCCATGACACCGTGAACCCTAATGAGATCGGGCATAAAAAGCAAATATACGTAAACATCCGCCAAAGCAAATCCCAGACAATCTAGGATGTGATCGCGGGAAGCCGGCTTTAGATTGCCTTTTGTGCACAAAGAAAAGACCTTTCATCCAGATTCAAATTTCATGAACCTCAGGTGCTCACTTAAAAGTCTTGAGACGGCCGTTTGATCATGTTTGTCATCTTCGAAATCGAAAGCACCCCTAGGGGTCTTCCTGATGATTTAGGGAGCGCCGGAAGGGTGAGCCAGACTTGCCTGTTTTCTTTCTTCTTGATGGAGAAAATTTCTGTATAAGTAAGTTTGTAGTCACTGTTGGGCAACTCGGAGCAACCTCTTTTGGCAAAGATATCTGCAACTTCTTTGCCTTGGATGTTAACATGGGAGTAGTGTCCATTGAAAGTGGACATCCCTGCTCTAGGCTAAATTTTTGATATTGTTAATTATCTCTATGCCTATAAGGCCACACACGCTACGCCAGTCTTGTATGTACTGAACTGAACTGCGGCTATCAGTGAGGATCCAAATGTCACTAGATCTAGTGTTGCGGAGGATGATCTTTAATGCTTCATTTATGGCGATTAATTCGCTTCTGAATACTGAGAAATTTTCCGGGTTGCTTCTAGAAATCCTGACTGAAAGACTCTTGATGAAGACCCCGCTCCCAGTGTTGTTCAATTCGTCTTTACTGCCATCTGTGTAAACCAAAGTGGCATGACTGGGAATGCTTTCTATGACTTCTAGACCCAGTTGTCTTAGGTAATCGGGAGCATCAGAGTTCTTGTTCGTGACGGACATGAATTCAGTGAGGAAGTGAACTCCTGGTTGGCCCTCAATATAAAACGTAAGCTTATTTAACAGATCAGACGATGCGGTCTGCAACATTTGCCGTTAAATTACAGTGTTTAAATGCGTGTATATTTTTTCACAAAAATGATCTACTGGATAAAATATAAATACCTATAAAGGCAATAAAGTACCTATAAAGAATCAAATGGAAATCATTTTCTGAAACATAACATTAATAATTTTATTTTAAATTAACAAGTTTCATTAACTGTCGAATTCTATTACAACTTTGAAATTATGCATGATCTTTAATCTATAATATTTGTAGAGACAGAAAATTGCTACAAAACTTAATACAACAGAAAAATTAAAAATTAAGTAATGAAAAAATGGGAGCGCGCGCAGCAAGAATTCGAACGGCACAATTCTAAAGGGCTAGTGAAATAGATTTGAGTTTGGTTTCATCCTTACATCATCCTTTATATCAATTAATGGTAGATTATAATTTTTTCACCTTTTATATCTAGATTTGAGTTTGGTTTCATCCTTACACTATCCTTTACATCAATTAATGGTAGATTACAATTTTTCACCTTTTAAATCTAGTTTGAGTTTGGTTTCATCCTTACACTATCCTTTACATCAATTAATGGTAGATTACAATTTTTCAACTTTTAAATCTAGATTTGAGTTTGGTTTCATCTTTACACCATCCTTTCATTAATTAATGGTAGATAATAATTTTTTTCACCTATTTTGTTAAAATGTATGTCTTGCTTGTGAAATTTCCATAAAAAATAAAAATTAATGAAAAAAGAGCGAGCTCAAGGTCACTCAGATCCCATTATAATAGCATACTGATTCTAAAGAGCTAGCAACCAATATTTGAGTTTGATTACCACTGCGTCATTCGAAACATACGCTTTTATACTTTTTACAAAGGGAAAAATGCAAAATACCTATTTGCGGGATAGCAAGCAATGCTTCCTAAATTTCCAACGTCTTATTAAAATAGCTATTTTCTGTTCCGAATACATGTATCCCTTATAATGAATTAAATTTAAATATCGAAAATATTTTTTAATCAAATTAGCCATGATTATGGGAATGGCGATATAAAAAAACTGAAATTTATTAATAAATGTACACGAGTCCCATAAAACCAGATTACTATGAAACTAAAATTAAATTATTAATTAAATATAAGCCTAAGAGGGCGTTTTCATTTCATAAAAGGTGATGTTATATGACATTTTTTTTTGTTATTAATGGATCTAAGTGAGAGCTTGAAAGTTGTAAAAGAACTAAGGTATAAATTTTTAAATTATGTCTTTGTTCACTTATCATTTTAATTAAAGTAACTAGAAAAGTGAAAGAAATTTTTGGTTCGCATTAGCAAGGTACAGCTAAGCCTAATCAAGGCCCTGGGCAAAAACTTCTTTGGGGGTCTCTGTGTTTCACGATAACAATAAATAAAGAAAAACATAATAATTAGAAATTCAATGGGACATAGAGATTATAAATGGTGCAGGAAAACGTACTTTTAATTTTACGAAAAATTCATATTTCTTGTTGACATGAGGGAGAAATTCCACTAAGTTTTCATAAATACGAAATTCTCTATTAAACCAATCAGAAGCTCATATTTTTGTAAACAAATCACATTTTGCGCTATGTGAAAATACAGACTTTTGATTGGTCAAATTTGTCGATTGTAATTGCAAAAGTTTAGCAGAATTCCGCCCTAGAAAGCCATGGATTTACGAAATAGAGATTTTTTTGTGTTCATTCGATAGTATTGCGTAACGCTGTATATAAACGTGTTATTTCCGATAATTACAACACATACTGTGAACGTAATGAAGAACAATCGTATTTTATTTACACTTAACCTTTCATGTTGCCAAAAACTTCTTCGAAAAGAAACTATAAATCACAAGTCTAATCTCGTGAAGTTTGTACAATTTTTTACGCATTCCTCCCCAGCCTGGTCCATCTCCACAAGTGACCATTTGGTCAGGTCTAGTTATTTGCCTCCAGTTCACCTTTAAGGTACACACTCTTGTTCTTCATTCATGTCCTTTAATAATGTTTAGAACACGTCCTCTTTCTTACATATGTCCTGGTTTGACTTCTTTTTTTACCAAAGCAAGATCTACGATGTGTATTTTAGGAGATTTCTTAACAGTCTGTACTTCATGATAGAAACGTAACTGTAGTATATATTACTTAGGCCATTTCATCCAGAACGTATTTAACAGGTATTGTTCTGTCTATAAAGCTTTGTTACTTTTCGTTCTGTACTCTCTATGCTGGATGGAAGCAAAGCTAACTTTTTTCCAATCAAAAAATGTGAAGGTGTCAATGCATCAAGTGAATCTTTACCTTCTTCGCTCGTAAAAGTCTGCTGTTTAAAACGGCTTCAATCAGTACAATTGATTACTGTTCTTCTACCAACAGCGCATGTCCAACCAAGAGTTTTAAGAAGGCACCTTTTGGGGATCCAACTATCTGTATATAAACATATTATTTCTGATAATAACATACAACACACACTGTAAACATAAAGTAGAACAATAGTATTTTATTTACAATTAATCTTTCATCATATTGCTAAAAGGTTTTTAGAAAAGGAACTATAAATCCCAAGTCTAACCTCGTGAAATTTGTAGTAGATTAATAAAGAAGCTAACATAAAACTGACGGATTTTACTCTGTATTGGTAAGTTAGGTTTTTTTAAGTATATAAAAGAAATAAACAAAAAAAAAAAAAAAAACGTTCTATTCGACTTGGGGAATTTCTTTTATCTGGCGTCCCGGGGCAACTGCCCCATATGACCTTGTTTTAGTCAGGTTCAAGGAATTAAATATTTCCACTTGTTTTTCTTCATTAATTTAAAAAATTGAGAGGAATGCTCCTTTTTTTTTAAATAAACATCAACATTTTTAAGATAAAATTTATTTATGTTAAAAAGGCTTTTTCTTCATATGAACATCTAATTTATAAACTAATGTTGTACATAAACAAAAAATAAAAAATTCCAATATAGACTTAATTTTCTGCTTTAAACATGGCAACGAAAAAATTTGAATACTACTTTTTATAAGGACTGTTTTATATTGAAAGTCAAAAGATACTCTTTCGTTGGCCAATATATGGTATGATTTTGCAATGTGCCTTGACTATATTCTTTTTGATGCATATTTCTAAATCAATGATAAATGAGTCATTTCTACATAAAAAGCAAGACTTTCAAATTCTAAGTAACTTGCCTAAAATGAATGTATATATAGTTCAATGAATGTAGACATAGTTAAATGAATGTAGACATAGTTAAATGAATGTATATATAGTTAAATGAATATTACAATAATTGCACAAATTCTGTACTACATGTCAATTTCTGATATCGTTAAATACATAAAAAAATAATAATAAATAAAAAAAATAAAGAAAAGCTTGCTTGAATAAGTTAATTATTTGAAAAATAAATTTATTTTTAGAAAATTTCTAACTGCATCCTTTAATAAAAAAATTCATTTCAAAAATTCGCATTTCATAAAATACATCGTATGAATAAAGCTACGTTTGTTGAGTTGAGCTATTTCAACTCAATCCGCTACATTTTCCTTTAGCTTAATATTTTCATGTAGAAGAACAAAAGAAATATTTGGCCAAATGTTTAAAATACATTTGTTCAAAGATTAATTTGAAAATTTCAAATGGATTAAATTTATCTCCTGAGAAAAGTTTTTCACCTGTGCTTTGAATAAGCAAGCCACTTATCTTTAATTAACATGTATTTAAATTCTATGATGATATTCATAAAAGTTTACAGCGATGCTGCTGCCATCTAGATTAAAATTCTCAAAGGTAAAACTATTGAAAATTGTTCAATAAATAGATAAATTTCCGTATTATTTCAAAATTATTCCAATTTTTTATTGTTTTGAAAAATTATACTGTCTAAAATGTTGCTTAAAAAACTTTTCAAAACTATATTGTAAACTTTGCAAATATATATATTTCTTTATTTATTTATCTTGCCCCCCTCTTCGGGACATCTGCATTAGTCGACGATCAGCAAATTAATGTTAATATGTGTGTGTATATATATATATATATATATATATATATATATATATATATATATATATATATATATATATATATATATATATATATATATATATATATAAATAAATATATATATATATATATATATATATATATATATATTATTTTTTAAACCATTCTGACCTTATGGTAATAAATGTTATAATGTAATAAAAATAAAGAATAAAATTCTTTATTTCTAAAAAGCTAAATTTTAAATGTGCAATTATTGCTTCTAAATATATACATAAGATTGCACTAAAATCCCCCATAAGGAATTCATTGTGTCCATAAAATGTGGATTTGTGCCTGAGATCTTAACAATATTTGCATGCCAATTTAGATTGCCTATTTATTTGACATATATCATGCACTACATAAATAGCATAAGTTTCTTTTCTATTTGTAAGGATATCAGTACAATTATCAAGTCTTTTACAACGCACTTAAAGAAATGGGTTCCTTAAGACATTTCTGTCACCAAATTTTATTGAAATAGTCAAGATATTTTAGGCCATTTACTTTATGACTTTGGATGCAAATTTAGTAATATTTGCATAAATTGGTTTTACTGCAATACAGTATACATACAGACACATAATTATTCAAAATGTAAATTTGAGTTGAAAATTCAAGACTGTTTATTGAAATAAAATTTCATTAAAATTGTTATTGTTTCTTAAATTTATTTACTTTTATTAAAAATATTTCAAACAACTAAATTTAGTAAAATAGTTGACATAAAGTAATGAATTCTGTTAAATTGATGTTACTTTTGGCTTTCTAGTTACCTTATCGTAATGAAATAATGTACCTGCATGAGAAGAGATAAAATTTTCTTCCCCGTGTTAAAGGAGGGGGGGAACGCACAGTTAAATTAAATTACTGACGAGTGAATAACCGAAAGAAAATTATAATTTTCCAAAAAATAGATAAAATTATTTATTTAACCACATATTACATCACAATGATATATGTTTTAATTATTTAGTCTATATTTTTCTTCACAAAATCAAGCTCAATAATTTAAAATACTGGCGATCAATACTCATTATGTTCTGAAAATACCGACAGCTTTGATTGTATCACAATTATAATTTGTTTCGCTCAATTTTTGGAATCATTTTAGTAAATAAAAAATTTAATTTCGTTGAATTATTTTTAGAAATATTCTATTCATAACAATCATAACAATTCTATTACAATTAATTCTGAAATTAATTTTAATTTTCATTGCACTTGTTTAGCCTATTGGTGTTATCTGGCTTGTATTAAAAAGGAAAGAAATAATTTGATTTTTTAAAATTGATTATTTTTATTGGAATGATTAAGAATTAACTGAAGCAAATTGATGACATTTTAACATTTTTAATGATTTCTTGAAGAACTATAGAGTAATTTTTTTTCTGAAAATAAAGTTGAATGGATTATGTAATTAATATTTATATAGACACATCAAATACTACTTTTCAAGTATCGGTAAAATTCACTTGCATGTATCATTTCTAAAAGTGTAGAGTTAAAGGTATTCAACATTATTTATCTAGAATTCCAAAATAAGAATAGAATTTTAAATAAAACATATTTAATCATAGAAAAAATGTTCTACTATAAATTTTAAGCATTCTGTTTAACAAAAATTTCAAAAAGGTAAAAATAAATAAATAAACTTATTACATTACATAGCACTTTAAAATAAGTACGTCAAATAATTTTCAGACGGAAAATATATTCTTTTTTAATTATTATTTAAAACAATTAGTGTGTTTTCAGTTCAGAGTTAAACATAACATTTCTCATGCATCAAAAGTTAAATAAATAAAAAAAAATATGTCTGGAATATAAAAATATATTAACGCGAGATATTCAATTGCAATTTTTTAAAAAAAAATTCGAATTAAGAACAATAAAACTATTAAAGAGAAAAATTAAATTATTTTATTAATCAATTTAATCAATATGATAGTAAAAAAAAATGAATTATTTTAATTTATATTTTAATATTATTTATTATTTTAATTCATTATTTATTATTTAATTATTATTTTAATTCATTTAGGAAACACAAAATAATTTGAAGTCATTTGTGAAATATTAGGGTTTAAAAAAATGAGTATGATAACGCATTGTCTTCTAATTATTATTTTATAATAGCTTATAAAATGTTTAGTTTTCTTTTACATACAACACTTATAAATTTGATACACTTAAATAACAAATATTCAAATAAAAATAATTAAGAAAAAAATAAATTAGAATGAAATATTCCACCTGTTTCCTATTATTTAAGGTCTTCGTTTCCTCTTTTACCTACACATTACGTTGACATACATCAGATTGTGACGTAACAGAAAACTCCCCTCCTCTTTTCGTCAACATTTAACCTAATTGGGAATCTATAGTGTGGTTCTTTTCTGCTTGAATGGGAGGAAACAGAAAAATCGCCAGCCACCTACCTGCTTATCTGTGACCAGATGGCGCTCTGCCCACCCACCCTAAGGTAAGTGGGAAGTGAGAGAAGGCCTTGGGCTCGACCAACTAGTTCCAAAGTTTCATGCAAAGCTAGATACGCTTCAACGAACATCCCACATTCACTAGCTAGGCTGTCGGCCATGATGGCTGTACTCTTCTTCCGTCCTTCTCTCACCTGAATGTCAACTTCTGCCGTGTTTCTGCGAACACCTACCTGAGTTCTATGAATAACATTTTAGAAATAAAGTGAAACTGTAATTCAAAGAAATATCGGAAGTAATCGTTTGAAAGAAAAGAAGTATTATTTTATGAAGAAAAATAAAAAGTTGCATACTTTTGTTCTAAAAATTTTGGCGCGTTTTGAATTTTTTTACTGCAGTCTTCCTTGAAGGAGAATTGGAAATAAATTAAAACTTACTGGCAATTGTATAAGTGATTAAGAAGCTTCTATTTCAAAACAAAAGTTCTAGTTTTTTGCAGGTATCACATTAACAAAGACTAGACATTACGAATATTTTCGTTATTATTTTTGAATGCTTGCAAAGTATGAATGGTGGTCTTAAGTGAGATTACATCAGCACCTCCATTTGCCATGAATCGATACGAAAATACGTGCCTAAGATGTGGGCAGACTGTGTACCAAGTGGACAAAGTTGGTCCTCTGAAGGACTTCACTTTCTTCCATCAAGGCTGCTTCAAGTGCCTAGTTTGTGGTACGAAACTCACACTGAGAACATATTACAACAACCAACAAGACCAAGATGACAAAGAAGTTTACTGTCAAAGTCACATGCCCAAGACAGGACCAGGACACTTGGATGGCATGTCAGTTGGTATAAAAGCAGCTTTGAGCGTTCCAAAAACCAACCATCTTGTCAATGACCAAATTCGAGGATTCGGCAAAGGTACATTTGATGCAGATGCTCTTGGCATCAAAAGTGCACTATCCTCACCTCGTACACATGAACCGGACATTAGAAATCAACATAACATGGCCGGACGATTTGATGCGAGTGCTCTACATATTACTCATGCTCTTAATGCAACAAAAGTGCAGAGAGGATACCAGTATGAGAGGCGAATCGATGATTATTTGGTAAGTTGCTTTCAATTGTTTACCCCCCTGCATCTGTCTGAATAACGGCTTTTTACTAGATGTGGCATGACATATATAATGGATTATAAATTCTAATAATTTCAGATATATTTAAGCTTGACCATTAAAAAAATAGCATATCGTTATTACAATATTTATACTTTATAATACTAAAATAATTTTAAAATTTCTCATTTTCAGTTAAACATTCTAATATATTTTTTTTAAACACCAATTTTCTTTTGCATTATATATGTTTAAACTTTAGAAGTAATCTATAATTTTACACCTTAAATTAAAAATTTGATACTAATTTCTTAACAATAAATTATATTTCTCAAAAAGCAAATTATTCAATAAAAATGCAAATTATTTGTTAGCTTATTTTTTATAAAATTATATTATTATAATTAGTTTGCATACTTTTCAAACTTTTTTAAATTGGTTGTAAACACAAACAAATCTGCCAGAACAAGTAATACAAAATAGTAGTTATGATCTGATGACATTAATTAATTAAGCCAAATAAGAAATATAATAATAATTAATAATCTTTTATTAATAATTAACTAAAATAAAATACGCTAATTTCGTCTAGTACTAAACAACGATGGTACATTTTATTATTAAAATATTTAGTCTGGACAGCTACAACACACACAAAATTTATAACTCTCAGGATATGGTTGTGTTTCAATAAAGCAATGATAATTTTATTTAAAAGCAAATTTAAAGAATTAGTGACTTTAATTTATTTTCCATATTTTCTCATTTATTTATTATTATTATTTTTTTTTATATTTTTTTTTGAAAATTAAATATAGCTTAATATTTTTGGGAAAAATAAAGAAGATTACAAAATGATAAAGAAAGGAAATTTCTCAATATTATTTTAAAAATATATAAAAAACAGCACTTTTTTTCTCGTGTATTAAGCAACATTTCAAAATGATCGTATGAAACTTTTTTTTTTATAATGAATTGAATTCATTTTTATGTATGCTAATGGTTTCTTCCAACTTATACTAATTGCAAATTATTTTAATACAAATGTGATTTGACGGAATATTTTAGACAGCCCTACTAATAGTGCGAATACTTCATTATTTAAATGAATGATTAGTTTTTACAATGCAGAATTTTTAAAATGCTGTAGCAAAATTAATATAGAATTTCAAAATAGTAAATATTATTTGAATCAGTTATCTCAATTTCTTTTTAGTGAGAATGGTTTGCTACTCTTATGTTTTAATTATTTGAACTTTAATTAATTGTAACAAAACATTTAAATGATTTAATATTTTGATTAATTAAGTAATATAGTTAAAATGAATTCGAAACATTGTTGTAAACAAATAAAATAAAGTACTGTAAAAATTATTTTAAATTATGAAAAATATTTTAGTTTTCGTTATTTTTACAAACTGCTTATATGGCTAAATTTAATAAATTTAAAATGAAATATTTCTTTTTGATTATTTTTTAAAACAGTTGATTATGAATCATATACATAATTTATCCAGATTTTGCATTTGTTAAAAGTTATACATTTATTAAAAATTAAAAATATGCTAATTATACTAAATTTTTAAAATAATAAATGGCAAACTCATTAATATTTTAAGAAATATTAAAACTAATTTTCACTGCATTTCTTAAAAAAATTTAAATGCTTTATTGTAATGTTCAGAAAACAGATTTTGTAAAAAGCATTTAAAATCATATATATTTTGAAAGTTGGCATTACTGCATGTGAAAATAGATTTAATAAATTAAAAAAGATGTATTTAGGGGGAATTATATTTCTAAACTTCTTTTATAACTACGTTTTAATTTGAAAAAAAAAATTTTATTGCTTTATTGTACTTGTTGCTAAATGTTTAAAAGTAAGGATATTTATAATTTTAAATTGTATTCAGTGATTAGATATGAGTATAATATCCATTAAATATTTTACAATTTTATCACAAAAAAAAATGTATTTAAGTATTTTATTTATCATCCTGAATGATAAAATGAAAAAAAGTTATGTATGCCAACAATGATATCTAAAATTAAAATGTGAAATAATATCTTAAAACGATTTCATATGAGGGAGAGGGAAAAAAACACTGAATTATAATTTGATTTCCACATGGCGCGATAAACTAAACTAAATCTCATTCAACTAGGGAACTGTGGGAATCGGGGCGATCGTCTGCTATGTCCATTCACCTATTAAAATCTGAAAGAGCATCTAACCTTGGAAGTCAATGAATTACTGCTTATGAATTATAGATAACCTACTCCAAAAGTCTAGCATTTATCTGGAAAAAATTTTCAAGTTGGCGATAAAAAAAAAATATCACCTATTTATATTTTTGCCGGAAATGGCGTTATTTTTATCTAATCGTGGACTGGCTAGTGAGTGACGTCACTGCGTAATCATTCGTCATACCTGTAAAAATTACGTCAATCAGGTTTTGAATGAAGCGGAGAGCGGTGGGAACCTGAGAGAAACGATTAGCTTTTGCTTAGTTTGTTCAGCTTGCTGAGAATTCTTTATATTTATCGACACGGTTTTGCGCATCTTATTCTGATGATTTTTTCTTCAATAAATAATGTATAAGATTCTAAAGTTGCTTACAAATCTGGGATTAGATTCAAATAAAAAATTTAAATGAATAGAGAAAATATTCATTTGTAAAAACTCTAAAGATTGCTTTATTATCCTTTTGCTTTCATGAACCAGAATTTCTGTGTGTGATCTATTGAATTATCTCTGTCTTAATATTCATACCTTCACATCTGCTTATTTATGTGAGAATAATTAAATAATAATTAAATTTTGTTTTTATCGAATCATATTTAATTCTGTGCTATAAGTAAATCATTATTATAGCTTTAAAGAAAATTTTTAAAAAAGTTACAAAATTTATAATTTTGTTTATAAAAATTTATAATTTAAAATAATAAGACAAAATTTTTATCGATAAAAAAACGAAAACAATTAAAAAAATTATTTATACTAGATTACAGTCATTCAAACTTTTTTTGCAATTTTTGCAGTTTATATTTTATTTTCCTGAATTATTACCATGTATTATCATATATTTAATTTAAAGCATGTTATTAAATTAATTTATAAATTACCTATAAAAAAATTGAAATTTCTTATATCCAAATATATTTTTGTCTTTATTATTTTCTCGTGTTATTATTCTCGAAAGTTTAGGAATTTTGTTTATTACTTTAAAGTCGGCGAGTATGTAACGTTACGTGGTTTGTTTCTAACAAACATTTTTGAATATTTTTAGTCTAAAATTAACCTGTGAGCTAAATATACATAAAATTAATCTAAAATAAAGAATAATTTTTATCTGAAAAGCAAAAGGAGCATAAAATATTAATGAAAAAACTTCATTAATCGAGTAAGTAACCTCGTTCTTTTTAAAAAATATCAAGAGCAATCTAAGAAATTATTAAATAATCAAGGTGAATCTAATTTCTTCGCTTAATTTTTTATGATACACATTTTTTTTCTTTTAGGAAAATTCTCTTAAATTTTCTTATCACCCGCAGAAATCCATTTATCATTCCTTTGGATCGATAAAATAATTGTGTCTTTACAAAAATTTTCATTGTCAGTTAAAAGTCTGTCTTCAATCTCTTATTTATTAATGCTTTTCTTTTATATATTCTAACGAAAAGAAAAATTCTTGATGCCATTATCTTGCATAATCGCTCTTTGCACGTCATATCTCTATTTCCACAGAAAAAAAGTATAATCAAGAATAACTCTTGGAAGTTTTGTTTTTATTAAAAATACTAAAATTCTCTTACAAAAATTCACTTTATATAAATTAATCGAAATGAAATAATTTTAATAAATAAAATAGTTAAATTTTCTTTATGATTTATAATTAAATGATAGGAAAAAAACTGTGTGTTAATAGTATAAATATTAAATTTAGAATAATTTAGAAGTCAAAAAATTTAGCGACAATATAATTTAAAAAAAAAAATAATAAGGTGAAAAGTTGTTTTTTTTTCCATAAAATTTACGAGATTTAATCTCATGATGGTCATAAATTTTATGGAGGGTTATTTGATGCATTTTTATGTGATTTAGAAGTTACTATTTCGCATAAAAATGACGTATGTGTTAAATATATAATTTTTTATCTGACGCTCGTTTGTATTTTTTCTTGTATATAATTTCCTTCATTGAAATTCTTTGTAGATTCCATAAAATCTTGAGAATACAACTATAATGAATCTAATTAGTTTCTGAGAGAGATTCCATCTTACATTGCAATCAATCATTTAAGCGAGAAACACTATTTTAGGAAATCAAACAATCAGAAAATAATATAAAAAAAATTATAATAAAATAAAATTTATGTTAGATAATGAATGGTAAAAAAAATTATCGCAAAATCATAGTGAATAAAATGATGTTCACTCTGAAAAGCTCCACTACCACGAAATTTTTAAACTATACTCAATTTTTATTCAAATTAATGTTCATTCTATTAGAATTTGATTATAATATTTAAAATTAAAATTTAAAAATCCTTTTCACATTTTAGCAAAAGACGCTTTTCGCACTTTATTCACAAGTAAATTTAATAAAATTTTTAGTAGGATCTCGCTTTTTGAAAAGAGAGGTCTTGGTTTATATCTCAAACACTGTTGTATTGTTGTTTCTGATTCCATATGGTTTAGCACTGCTACACCAGATCCACGAATTCCTCAGTCCGCAGAAAATCAAAAAGCATTTGAGAATTTGCAAGGAAATCCTCCCTAGTAAATCCCAGACTTAAAAGGTGTTGGGAGTGGGTTAGTTTTGTCGATACCCCATTTACAACAGCTAAGATAGAGCTTACGTTTGCCATCAGATTTAAGGTCATGAAAATGGCTTCTAGCGAACCAAAAGTATGTAGGCTGGTCAGCTCCAGAACCCTTGAAAGCATTAGTACCACCACCATAATATCAATCATAAGAAAGGTGGAATGTTCCAGATTGTACGCATACCTTTTTATCGAATCGAATGCAACTCAGTGTAGGTGACGGCAATATAAGTTGGGGAAAATCTAGAAGCACCCTTTTTACCCAGGGCATCATCCCTCTCTAAAAGGGGCGCAGGTAGTTCTTCCCCAACTGATACTAATGGATTTACCTCGGTTGTAACACAGGGTGATGGACCTTACACTTCCTATTATAAAATGCCATTACTGAATACTTTCGTTTTTTCTCCATGGCAAAAGCTGATATGGTCCTTTATTAAACTCCTGGTAGACAATTAAATATAAATATTATAAAAAAGAGCTATAACATTTCCTGTATTAAATTATTTACTTTGCTTTGTTAAAACAATTTTTAAAAGGCTAGATAACAGTTGTAGACATCTCTTTGTTTGATTTTTATAGTATGTGTGTTGAGTGGTTTTAAAGTAATTACCTTCAAAAGTTAACATTGCATTAAAATATATCAGCTTTGATAAGACGAATTTTTACAATGAAAAAAATCAGTAATAAACTTAAGTGTCAACAATATTTCATATTAAAGAATAATCAATAAACACAATGACTGAGGGAAAATACTTCCAATCTATTTGTCTTTAGTTATCGAGATGGTTTAAATGTAATTAAATTTGTTTTAGGTTAAATGAATTGACTTAAATTGAACTAATTGCACGCTTTATAGCAAATTTAGATGGACATTTTGTGAGTATCTTCTGCTTTTAAAATTGATGAACATCCCTTTCAGTCTCGATAGTTACGGTCATAGATACTATTCACTCTTTGGAACAAAAACTCGTAGCGTGACTACCTGTCAAATGTGCGGTCGTCTGAGATGTATTAAGTTATCGTCGCATGAATATTCTAATTGATTTTCTGTCTACATTCAAGAAGGTCTTAAGAAGGAGATGACCTTGGCGGAAGTTCAGAATATATATATATATATATATATATATATATAAACTGAATATAAGGGACTTATTAGAATTCTTGAATTGATTGATTGATTGATGTTTATTGACGTGCGACTACTATATGTGGCTAATATATTTTTTTAAAAATATTTAATCATCGTATGTCAAATTCTCTGAAATTAATTATTAGGTTATATTTTTAAGGATCTCTATTTTAATTTTCTTTTGTTCTTCTCATTAATAATTCAATGTTATTTTATCAACAATTTTTCAAATAATGCTAGGCAAAAACTTAACACGGTACACGCTGAGTTTTTGGCGAATATTTTGTCCCCAAGTTATGACTAACAAGATGGCCGCTTCATACAAGCTAAACTACATAAAAGATAAATTAAATTTTATCTCCAAATTTTTTGCCGAATCAATGAGTACCCAGTTCTAAACTGAAACCTAATGTTTTATTTCAGTTTTTTAAAATAGCATCAAAAGCTGGCATTCTCATTTTCATATAAAAACTTTCTATATTTCTGCAGAAGCTGTAAGTTCATTTATGTCTACACAAACTAGAATAGTATTCATGCAACTAAAAGGCATTCTAAAGTTTTTTTTTCTTCTCACTTAAACTGTCTGAATTGACCTTGGAAGTATATGTGAAAGTGAATTTCAATAGTCATTTCTTTATCCGAAAGTTATAATAGTGATTTCAAAAATGCCTTACGATATTCTTTATATGAAGTTGTTTCTTTTCGAAAACAGGTGTTTCTTTGTAATGTGACAGAACAATGATTTTAATTCTAAAATCTTTTTAAAAAACAACGATTTTAAAACCACAAATACGAATCTCTTATTGTTAAGTTCGCGTAATCTTTTTAGTGTCTTTTATTCAACGTTAGAATAATATGATCTTGCTGAATGACATAAGGCAAACATAAAAGAGCTTAGAAAAATATTTACTTAAATAAAAAACCATATTTGAATTAAAATAGGGACGAACTTTTATTTTATTATATTTAATAGATAATTAAAAAACTCCTTTATAATTTTTCTATGACGCTCTTGTTGGAGACAAAGGTCTTTTGGAAAATTAAGAGTGTTTTTGGTTTTTTACTATACTCAAATATGGTTCCATTACAAACATGTTTATTAAATTGTATTTTTCAACATAGCCATTCTGCCCATTAATATAATGGACTTTACATTCTACAGAACACTCTGGGGCTTATTTATAGAAAATCCCACTAAGCGTTTGTAGAAATCCAACAAGATTATTGCAAAAAAAATTCCGCTAAATTAAGTCAATTTCTTTAAAATTTATGTCTTCGTTTCGTTTTTCAAGTAATATTTTTTTATAAAATCCAATTTTTCATACATTTTACTGATGAATTTTTGAAATTCAAAATCAATGCTTTTGAAATATTCTAAAAAGCGTAATCCATTTATATTTTTTATTATCATTGGTATAGAAAATGTTGATACGTCGATTAATTCGATTGTTATGTTAATTGTGATGTTGTTTCATATATTTAATCAAAAATCATGAAATGGTATCGGCAATTTCAACTCTAATATGTTGATATTATTTTAAAAAATATGTTGAATGACAACATCTTATGAATTTGAAATAGACATTTTTTTTTAAATTAAAAGTATCTGCAATAATTACTTATTAGTTAAGATTTATATATTGCTTACTACTTAAGAAAGAAGCTATTCTTCCACACAAGGCAAATATGTTGATGATTTAGCTTCAGTGTACAATCAAACAAATAGTAAGAAATTATACACCTGATAAAATAGACATTTTTTTTAATTAAGAGTACTAAATAAGCAATAATTTTTTGTTAGTTAGAAATCATATTGTATACTAATTAAGAAAGGAGCTATTCTTCCTTACAAGGCAAATATGTTGAGTGTCCATTTTCATCGTAAAATCAAACAAATATTAAGAAATTATACACCAGATAAAATAGACATTTTTTTAATGAAAAATACTAAACCAGCCATATTTTTTGTTAGTTAAGAGCCATATTGTATACTAGTCAAGAAAGAAGCTATTCTTCCATACACAGCAGACATGCTGATGGTCTATTTTCATTGTACAATCAAACAAATAGTAAGAAATTATACACCTGAAAATGAATACCATTAATAGAGAGAAGAGCAATCGATCTGCTGATAATCACCTTCTTCTGATTCATTATTTTGGTTTGTTGTCTAGGTTACGTCTCGCGCCCGCCATTGATATGTCGTCACACCTGATTTCTTTCTTCTAGAACTTCTTTTGTTTCCATTCCGAACTGACTCAGGTTTATTTATGTTCCATTCTGCGAATAATTCTTGATTCTGTGACGAAATATATCAAGTAAGGTCACGGGTATCAAATTGCGGATGGAAGCTCGTGTACTTGAAAGATTACGCAGCAGACATTTATTTGTGTGAAAGACAGCTGATTACATCTTTCTCCTTTTACCATAAATAGTATTATCTGCCCAGTCTCATTTTTCCTTTTAGTGTATCTCTGGTGACATAGAAATGAGTTTCTCACATCACTCATTATCATTGTAAAGTTATCACTTAAAATTTTCCTTTTTATATGCCTTTAAAATATAGTTAAATCTTGTTTGTATTAGGTCAGTCAGATTAGGTGAATTGTGTCAATATTGGGAATATGTTATATATAGGAATGCTTGATATATAAAAGAAAAATATCAAATTACAATAGCGTTAATACTTATTTGTATCAACTTAGTAGAACTCCAAGTGTCCGAATCTATTAGGACTGCACCCCATTCGGATAGTCAACATTTAATTGGATTTGTTATGTAGATGTTGTCATGTGGATTTGTTATATGGATGATGTAATATAGATTTGCTTGTTAATTGGAATTTTTCAAAAAAGGGTTCATTTTAATAATTTGGAAAATGCGCGAGTAAAAAACTACATATTTTCAAGAAAAAGAACTTTTAATCATTAAAGGAAAATGCAACATTCTTACATGTTAATGTTCTTTCAAGTGCTGTACATTAATACAACATGTTTGTATAGTGTTATTATTATTATTATTAAGTAATTGTTAGCTTTTGCACATGCATTTATGTGTTTTCAGGCAACTAAGTCGCGCATCTGCTTGACAATGAGAATTTGCATGTGGCCACACTTGGGCAGAAGCTCTGTCCTTTTCAAAGCAGTTTGAAAGCCTACAAATGCTACATTAGCTAATGGTCTCGTATCTTCATCAACTTGGGCATTAAGGGCATCTTCCTCCTCGATGCTCTTTCAATAAATTTATCATCATTTGCAATTAGAAATCCAGGGCCTGACTGGCAATTAATTCTAAACCTACAGTATTAACCTCTAAACAACCAGGAATTTTCAAATGAATGTTTCTGAATTTCTTAAATGACAAGTCTCTCTCTCTCTCTCTTTCTCATTCTCCTCTTCTCCCTTCCTTTCCCTTTCCTTTTCTTGAGCAGTTTCCTTTTTCTTATCTTTCTTTTCTTCATCAGTTTAATTTATTTTTCTGAAATTCTGAAAGCGATTCGGATAAACGGAGTTCGAATGATTAGAGTCTTACTGTACTAGGAATATGCTATGTATATAAATGTGTTTCATAAACAAAAAATAAGTATATCTAATTATATAATAGCATGCATATTTATTTGTATGGATACTTGGAATGTGTTTGTACATAAATGTTTAATGCATGAAAAATATAGTATAGAATCTAAACAGCATTATAAGACTACTCAGAAAAATATCTTCAAATTTGCATAAAGAAGAAATATAAAAATAGCTACACAATAATGAAAATATTTCTCTTAATAGTTATATGAATTTTAAATATATATAAAGTTCACAATTTAAAAACTAAGCATCTCTTTACGGTTTTAACTTTTAAATTCTATAATAGTATTTAACGTGATGTAATAATTTGAATTCCTTAGCTAGTTAGAGAGCTATAAAAGATGAATGTATAGATCAGAAAATTTATTTTTATGTGTATACTGATATGTAAGCAGTTGAAAACCATTTTAACTTGAACAAGGTTTTCAAATTTTATAGAGTGAAGGTGATATCTAAAAAATTTTATACACATACAAAATGTAATTAGGTGCCAGTTTTTATGTGAATGATGTATTGTTGGGGTTATCAATATTTTTTTTCTTGATGAATTTTTTTAATTTTATTTCCATTGCAAAATTTTTATTGTTCTTGGAAATTATATGAATAAGATTTTTAGAGGCAAAGAAATGTAATTAGTATGCTTATTCATTTCTTTATTCAATTAGAAAAGCCAAAATAAATGCAAATTTTTGTTTGAAAAAAAAAAACCTATATTTATTAATATTTCTGGATGATTTGTGAAATGATTTAAATTATCATCTTTTCACTTTTCCTATATTTTTACATTGCACATAAAAAAAATTTTTTTATAATTTTTTTAAAGATTTTTTATTAAATCGTGAAAATAATTTTAGCTATGGTAAAGTGCTCATTGTGATTCAACATCTAACTACATAGAAATTGATATTTGGTAAAGAAGAATTTGAAGAATATATTGTAACTAACAAAGTTAAATTCAGTATTACATTCACACAATGATTAGTTACATTTATTCATTTAAATAATTCAGATAGTGCATTACTAACATGTCAACTAAAATAAATACTCAATCATTAATCAATGAATATAATAATGAGTTGCATATTTAAAAAAATCGCTACCACTCTGCATTATATCTTTTTTATTTGCCACATACTTTCTATCCAAATCAGTGTAATTTTAGAAAAAATTTAAATCGTCCAGGCCGATTTAAACTAATTATGAAGTGGATGTTTTGTCTTGTCTAACTTTCACAAACAGAAAAAAATTATAATAAAAAAAATAGATCTTTATTACTAAGTAAAAATCATGAATGGATTTTTTCTCATCATCGATAACACTCAGACAGTCGATGGTGAACTTCGCCTTGTTTGCTGCTTCTCGAAGAATGAAGCTTGAAGGCAGGCAGTAAATTCGTCGACGAGTCGGATTTACGACGCCGTCTTAATGTGATGTAGATGCAATATTATTTGACGTCTTAGATATTTTAAACCAATGAAAATTGTAATAAAGTGGAGTAATCAAGATATCAACTAAAATGAGAGAAGCAACCTCTTTAGGAATTTTTTTTAAACTATTTTTGAGTCACTTGCGTTCATAGTTACTAATTTTCAGTCTCTTCGGTCACTTGCAGGAAAATGTTAAAAATTGTTATTAGTAATTTCATATAAGAGAGAGAATAATGTCCTTTATATTTATAATTGTATAACTTCATTAGTATACCTATATAGTGATACAGGTATATTAATGTGTCTGTTATTGGGGTAACTTTATATTGTAACTGGTGAAAGTCCTTTTATTGTAATTGGTATAGTCTCATTGGTAATATGTGTATTGTTGGTAGTCTCACCTGGTTTGCCTATCGAAAATGGATAACTGATTCTAAATGCAACTGAATGCATAGTTATAAATTATCTGAATAATGGTAAAATTGAAAAACCAAAATAAAAAAATAGGTTTTGCATAAATACCAAATAAGGCAGATTTAGTAGATTTGTCTTATTTAGTATATGGTTATAAATTTATAATGCATTGTTTTTATATAATATAAGAGGTTTTTATGCATTATATAGAAAGCAGACTTGTTAAATAAGGTTTCCTACTGAGTCGTATTAAATTCAGGTTATCCTTACGTGTATATCATTACTACACGTAAGGATAACTTGAAAGGAACATTAATGTTTTACAAACATTAGATATTTCAATAAATTCAGTGAAATACATTATTAGTCTGTGATATTGTAATTCCAAGTAAAAGATCTCATATTTTATAATACTGATAATATAATGCAATTTGAATTTCCCGTTATTTCATACAAATTATCTTTAAGAAGTTTGATTACATTTTAAAACTTGATTTCTTTGTAGAGGTTTGGTTTTCTTGTCGTCAACAATCATTTGCTTACAAACGAAGGCAAATTAGATCGGAACCTAAGATTTAAACGCTGAATTAAGAACTACTACTAACAACCAAACCCAAGAACAGTTGAACCGCAAGCAAGAGCGTTAACCACTCTGCTATAAGCTTGGCTTCTTTGAGGAGGTGAAATATGCAGTTTTCCAACTAAAAAATATGTTAAAATATTGAGCCACAAGTCGAATGATAAATTGGCAACATTATTTTAAGCTGAACATTTCATGCTTGCTAGCCTAATGCAGTTTTTCTTTAATATTCACAATTTCGCTTTCTTCATACAAAGTTATGAAATTCAATGCATGACACATCATTTTATACCTTACAACACTTTATGCAACACATACAAAAATCGTGGGATTCTAATTTTTTAGGGGATTTGAGCGTTTTTGGCAGTGCTTTTGCACAAATATATTTTTAAGCTGTTAAAAAATTTTTTTGATTTCTACATACAACTTTGCGATAAGGTTTTTCTACTAAGTATTTTGCTGTTCATAGTTAACGGGAAATGAAATAGATTTTTTTAAAGTATTATTTAAATGTGTATGCATTTTTAGTAATTTTAGCGTTTTTGATATTTTGGCTATTTCATTTTGATGGTCTGATGGCCAGATTTTTTTAAATAATATTTACCAATGATTACTTATAGTTAGACACATTAATAAGAGCTTTTATAGATTTGAAAAAATTATCAGAAGTTTCCTCAAAAATTAACACTATGTAAATTTTTTGGTTTTTCTGGAGAATATTTTTCATCAATCGATGCTTTTCCAAATATTGATAAATTAGTAAAACATGTATTTCTCAGTTGCGTGTTCTTTGTGGACCTCGTAATTTATTTACTGCATCTTCTTCAAGGACTTTGAACTTGCTTAGAAGTTCATAAATTATCATTGAAGATTGATCTTTATAACACACGAAATCTTCAACATTTCCTTTTTTTTTTCATAAAAAATAACAAATAAATTCAACAGCGATGGATTTGATCAGATGTTCGTTTTGATCGAGTGGCTATGTACAATTTGTTTGCGAACACTGTGGTTCCGAAGATCGTCAGATATAGGAGTCATTGCCAACGAGCCGTGATTAATTTTTCTTTTTATGAAATTGCGAAGAGTTTTCGGACATTGCTCTCATGAAATGACCAAATCTAATTGAGAATTGCTGTTTACATTTTCATTTACCTTGAAATTGATTAAAAGATCTCTGCTGTTACTTTTGAAGAACGCGATTACTTTGAAGAACACGCTGAAACAATACTTTTAACTTCGGTAAAATGTGAATAATTTCTTTAAAACTGAAAAAATATTAGTTCTAAAGTAATTATTCTTTGAAACTGATATTTTTTTGGACATGAAGCAAATCATGATTTATTAAAATAATTTTTTTAATTTAACTTCTTTAAATTTAAATTAAATCGTGAATTAAAATAAACTATTAACATTTTTTAATAAATATTTGGTCAAAAATTTTCAATTTTCCAAAACTGAATTCAATATGCTGTATTATTGATACAAGAGATGTTTGAAATTTTGTAAAATTGATAATTTAATATGAAATGTTTACTATTTTTGTAAACGAATCGATACGATTAATCGTGATAGTTTACGAATTAAACACAGCATAGTTAATGATATCGATTAATAATGTAGTCAATCGATACGATTGAATTCCATTTGATTATAAATGTAGTTAATCCTATCGATTTTGAAATATATATTTATTTTATCTGATGAATTTATTTTAGTAATGTCATATGTTTTCTCAACGTAATTTCATTTAATGATGATTTAGTATTCTGTGTTATAGATTTAAATTATTTTTTTAGATTAATTAGTATTTTTAACTCGGCGAACACACCTATCTATATACAATACAAAATATAATATTTTGTAAAATTACATTAGAAAACCTTGAACAATTACATTAGTTACATTAACAATTAATATTTTGTTCTATGATTTTATAATTTGGCTATTATAATGTGCTGCTTTTTAGGAAATATATTTTTCATGATATTTTCATGAAATAAAAAAGGTAAAATAGCATGAAATGAAATAAAATAACATGAAAAAGAGAAAAAAAAATACATAAATTTAAGGAGGAAGTAATTGCAAATTGTTCTCGAAAGAGTTTATTTCTTAAAGAATATGTTCTGAAAGGATAAAAATAAGCAAAATCGAAAACTAAACTTTTATATAATCAAGTTTCTAACTAACTTTTGGCGAAACATAAATTCAAAATGTAATTTTTTTTGTAGGAATGACCACTCAAGCTAAAAAAATAATGCCAAAATAGAATGAATTCAACAGAAGTAAAAGATATGATGACTGGATAAGCTTCTTAATAAATTTAAAGATTTCTGGCGTAAGAGTTATTCGAAAATGTGTCTTAGAAAATTAATAACATCCATCATTATAGAAGTGAGTCAAGGTGTTTGGAAAAGTAATACGTTCACTAGTGTTATTTTTTTGTTAACAAATCCTAACAAAATAAGTTCATGATCTCATAAAAGCTCAATCCTCTTATTAATTAAATATAATTAATAAGAAGTTTTAACCACATTGTTAAGACTTCTTGTTGTTGTTACTTATATGACCCTAGGACAAGCCAAGTTTGCTAAGCCTTGGCTATGGGAATTTAAGTCAATAGGGAGCGTCTTTTGTTTAATCAGAGCAGTGCGAAGATGAAAGAACAACTTTGCTATTTCAATCCTCCGATAGACGGCACCACCAGAAGATCCACTCCCTCAATTTTATACTTCTTATTAATTATGATTAATTAATAAGAAGTCTTAACAATGTGGGCTATATCCCAATGTTCTATAGATAGGATTTTATCTTACCGGGTAGTGAAATATAACTGTTCAGGTGCATTGCCATCTTCATATATTTTCATACGTGATGATCACGTGTGAAAATGTTAATTTTATAATTTTACAGGTTTGTTTAACACAAATTTATTGATCTTTTTCACTTTTTTATAAAAATTTTATGAAAATATTACAATAATAATAATAATGTAAAATGCAATGTAATATGCATTTTACATTATCATTACAATAATAATAATAATGTAAAATGCAATGTTAAATGCAAGATATTTAACTGAATATTTCAAATATCTTTCATTTTAGTATTGGGTAAATTTAGTGTTATTCATAATTAACATATTTGAACCATTAATTAATATAAGAGTAGTTAATATTTTGGTGCTATTAATTAATATAATGATATGTCTTCAGAAATTATTCTTTTTATTCTCTCGTGAATATAGTTATGGCAAATACTTCCTCCATCTTAAATATTAAGATCTTGTGTATGTTTACATTGTTTCAAAATGCCTGTCATTAGCAGGTTTGTCTTTACTCGAAAAATAGCTTTGCTAATGAAAATTTTTATAATGAGACTGAAAATAAATTGCATTTTAAACACAGGAAGATGTCCTGGCCCTCATTAGTTGGAATTTAAATACAATGATGATAGCAATCTGAACTTATTCAAACTGTGCATTTCAGCTTAATGAATTAGAAGATTTACTCTCAAAGCCGATCCCGTCAGATATCGAGAGATTTTTATCTCGGCATCAATTAGAAATCGAACAACTTGCTTCCCCTTGGCTATTTTGCTTCTTTGTTGGAATCGAAGAACTTATAGAATGTGTTTTCAGATTAAAAAAAAAAAAAGCTCTTTTGTTTTTGATTAGTTAATGCTCAAGCAAATAAATCTTTATTTTTTTATGCTTTTGCCTTTTTATATAATAAAATTTTAGAATCACTTTTCAATTTAGTTGATTAAATTCGATGCATTGATGCACTTTTGCTTTCTTACCTTCCAAAACATAATTTCATCATATTTATTATCAAAAATGTCTAAAAACTTTTTCTTCCTTTAATCAAAGGTTCATATAATTTTTCAAATTATAAGCCCCTACTCAGTTATCTATGCAAGATATTCATAAAATAAATCTTACTATGATAGGATATTTATGACATCGCGTTGATTTCTTAATTTGGTATTATTGGTTTTAAGCAGTATTTATAAATAAACTTTTTTTTTTTTTTTTTTTTTTTTTTTGTCATTCGATTTTCCAATTATTTTTACCTTATAAGAAAGTATTTTGTTTCATTCTTTATCCCAATAACTTCCAACTTAATAACAAGTATCAACATTCTGTAACCATAACAAGTATTAACATTCAATAACAATAACAAGTATTAACATTCAATAACATTAACAAGTATTAACTTTCAAATACTGAAATACTTAGTAATAATAGAAGTATTTGAATGGTGAGCCTTTTAACTTGAAAATAAGATTTTTTGAAAAATAAATCAGCTTAAAAGACTTATTTCCTCTAATTTATTATGTGTATATTCGTGTATATTCTAGTGACATTTGGAAACGTTAATATAATATTCTATTAATCCTTGATTCTTAGAAGTGTCAACAGTATTGAATAATAATGTACTCGTTATTTTACATACAACATAGTTACAGATAAATAACATATTCAATTTTCTACTTTTACTTAATGTTCAAAACATGACTGGTGCATTGCTCAAACCTAAATGGCGTTTTTGCTTTACATATGGATTTTTAAAACATTTCGCTGTTCAATTGCTGGTATTAATTACTTGTATTTCAAAATAAATCCGTATTTTATACACACAAACACACACACAGTGTATATATATATATATATATATATATATATATATATATATATATATATATATATATATATATATATATATATATATATATATATATATATATATATATATATATATATATATATATATATATTCACTAAAAAACATTTTTCTCAATCTTTCACTTGATTTATTACAAATAACTATTTTTCCTGTCTGATATAATAGCTCTAGGTATATCCTAAATTATAGAAAATTAAAAAATATTATACAGCAAAATAATAATAATTGTAAAAAGTGAATCCTTTTGTAATAATAAATTATAAGCGTTGATGAAGAATATCGTTGTATTTCCAAAGACAAAAAAGAAAAGTTATTTTTTAGATTTTTGGTATACAATTGCCAATTAGTTAAAAAAAAAATTCGTAAAGCAATAAAGATTTTTTACTGCTGACATCTTATAATTCTTATTTGTTATTGAAGATAGGAGAATTAAATCATATATTTTCTTTGTTTATGATAATGGAAACAATAAAAGGAATTGATTTTAATCTATACTGATTTCATGTTCATATTATATGATGCTTAAATATTTGAAATCGTCATGTAAAAGAAAATTCATTTTTTTTTCTTTAGCTATGTAAGTATAAACAAAACTGAATAAACAATCCATGAGTAAAAAAAAAGTAGCAATCAAGAAATGGAACACCCAAGTCGAAACTAATCGATTCTTTTAAACGATCTGTGGGAAGGAGTGTGTCAATTACAGAACTAAGTATTTATCCTACTGTTGTAAATAGAATTTTTTTCTCCGCCCATTCATTCAAGAAGCATGACAGGCACGCCTGATGCAAATTGTTTGGCGCCACGACTTCTTAAGTTTATTCTTGAAGTTTGGTTAGCTTTTACTTCCCAGTATGATTAGCTACTCTACTTCCAAAATTATCAAGTTCATTGTTATTTGCTTATTTATGTTGACAAAATACTCAGCACTTACCTAATGAAATTTCAATTTAGATTTGTTTAGCTTTGAAGATTATATCGATGAATTTATTCAATTATCTTTTTGTTTTCTATAAGACTCATGTTAGGATAATTGCTTCAGCTACTTTTTCATGAGACAAATTTATGAATAAACTAAGGGGGGGTTTAAGACAGGATAATCTACGAACCACCTTAAGCTTCTGATTATTAACTGGAATAAGCATGTTTTTATTTATGTGAAAATAAAATACTGTACGAGACTTCACATAGACTTAGGAATGTATCTGATTATGAGATGATATAAATAAAAATAATATTCAAAAGAAGAAAACAGTTGATGCGCGTATTATATTTTATTATGACATGTAAATCATTTGCAAGTAGGGGTATGTTAAGTATAAAATAACTTCAATTCAGATATTTATTACTTCAATGATATTCAAATATTCAAGTAGATTTAATGATTGTACTATATATATATATGGGTCCTGTGGGCTTCATTATCAGGAATTAACATATTTAAAGTTTAAATTATTTAACTATATTTTCAAAGAATAAGATAAACCTATTTACATATTTACAATTAAATATCAAAGCACATTGTCCATTCTAACATAATTCGTTATAATTCGAAATTTGTCAATATCATAATAGTTTTAATTATAATTCGAAATTATTCAATATCACTTCACGTCATCGCGTCTTTTTTCCATCCATAGCATCGGGGTTCTCCTCCTCATCATCTCTCTCTTCTGCGTATGTTCGCCGCAAACATGTGAATAGCCCTCTGGTGGCGCTTTCAATCCCACACATATAAAGATTTTTAATTTTTTTTTAAGCATTAACATGTTTTTATTAGTATTAGATTTATTAGCGAAGCGATATGTTAAAAATAAAATAATTTATCAATACAAAATCTCTTCTTATCTTTCATTTACATTTTGATGTTTTGTTGAATATCAAACAGTTTATTGCTCTCTGCAAACGCTCTGGGAAAAATCTTATCAAAAATTTAAATAAAATTCATGGCATACTTTAACATGCTTCTCCATCTTGAACTGCACAAAGATTTGAAAATTTATTTTCGTATTTGACCTCTGCAGAATAGCAAAATAGTTTTAACACTTTCTCATTGATTTTTTGTTGATATAAACTAATTTTTGATTATAATGTATTCTTAATAATGAGATTCGATGAATAGGTTTTCTTTCTTTTACTTTTTAATCTTTTTTACATACTACGCTGGCAGTTTTCAAGAAATTTTTGAATTACTTATCGTAAATAAAAATGAACTGAAGGAAATATTAAAGTGAACCATGCCCTTGGGTGTGAAAATTTCCAATCTTAATTTATAATATTATTGAGTGATGAACTACATTCAGGAAATTTCTCTTTTATGTAACCACGTTTGACTGTATGGGTAAGCAACGGTTTTTCAGATTATTTTTTCTCTGTCTCATTTGCAATTGTGAATTTATAAAATATTCTTTCGCTGCACAACACAATGTCGATATATAAAAAGCTTTGGAAAGTTTTGAGGTTGGAGACTGATATTCATATCTGAATAATTAATACTAAATTGAAAAAGATGCAACGGTATAGGTGTATCTACTGTTAAAGTATATAATTGTGGAACTGAGTGCAATCAAGTATTCAATTAGGCAGCCATAATATTATATTCTACAACTAATGTAGTTGTGTAGAATATAATCTGGAACGCAGATGCAGAACTGAATAGTTAATAATAGCGTGAACAAAAATAATAATGTTATGAGTATAATCTAATATTCAGTTAGGCAACCGAAACTGCATGGAATTGCAGAATATAATCTAGGAAACAGATGCAGAACTAACTGAATGATTAATGTTAACATAAAAAGAGGCTATAACTCTGCGAGTATAATCTAATATTCAGTTAGGCAACCGAAACTGCATGGAATTGCAGAATATAATCTAGGAAACAGATGCAGAACTAACTGAATGATTAATGTTAACATAAAAAGAGACAATAATGTCGTGAGTATAATCCAATATTCAGTTAGGCAACCAAAACAGAATTAGAACATAATCTGGAATGCAGTTGCAGAATTGAATAAATAATAATAATGTGAAAAAGCAATAATGTTTTGGGTTATATCCAGAGATATTTATTAACTAAAATAAAATTTCTTCATCATTAATTTTTTTATAGAAAAATTTTTAAAGGACAAATTAAAGTAGTAGATTTTATATTTCCAGTATTCGTGTAAAGTTCCATCGACCCAGAAACTTTGCGCAAATGACATCAAATGAACACCAAATCATTTGATATTGTTTTTAGTGCGTATTTTATACAGTTCTTCTATGATTTCATGTAATTCTTTAATTAATTCATGAGAATTTAAAAAAAAAAAAAAAAAAAACTGTTAAAAAATTTTGACACTGTTTATTTGCTAAAATAACTAAGCAAAGATATTTTAAATTCATTATCTTAGTTACAAGAAAGTTATTTAAAAAGTATAAACCTATAAAAAGAATAATATACTCTGTTAAGAACTATTTTCTTGAAGGCGGAGCCACTGCTGCCGTCGTTCGAATCTAGAAAAGGTCTCACTTGTCTTTGTGTTTTATCATCTCAAAGGAGCTCATCTCGATTGCTCCTGTAATTTTCAGTCTAATTTTATATGTTTGTATGCATTGTGTTGTGTTATAATAAACATGAGAAAACATATTTCTAGATTATTTGAGTTTTGAACCAGGGCACCCCACATAATAGATTTCAAAAATCTTGATCAAAAGCATTCTCATTATTGGTTATATGATTTGTTTCATACTCCATTCGATAGTTGTTAACTCTTTTCATCAACAGTAATTAAATCTGAGTTCAAATTGTATTCCCTGCAGCAAAACTGAACCTCTTCAACAAAATGTTTTTTCGGATAAATATTTTTTTTTCATAATTTTCTCTATTGTTTATATCACTTAGGTGGTGAGTTCATATCATCTTTGTCAGCACACCTTTTGTGTTGATACCAGAAATCTTTAAAAATATTAAGTTGCATTCTGTTCTATTTTAAATTGTTTCCAAATGTATTTACCATTTTGTGGTTTAAAAGCATAGAAATAATAATTAGAATTGAGTCCTGTTTCAAGAAGCATAAATAGTTTATCAAAGTACAAGTACATTTTGTTTTTTGTTGTAGATGAAAAATAATTAACTTTTTGCCATTATTTATCGTTATCGTGTTTTTTTCACTATTTTTTTCTTGGTCGAAGAGATTTTTAGCAAATTTTTGTACCAAATTTTTCATACTGAAGAATTTGAGGTAAATAAATAAAAATACAGAGATTGTATCAATTTTTTTTTATGACAAATGAATTTTTTATGCATAAACTCAGTCAGTTTATCGACGATGAATGAGGAATTGTATATAATATCCGTTTATATATATATATATAATAAACAAAATATGTGGTACTGTACATGTAATTCAGCCTCACTAAATTTCTATCTTACGATAAATTTCGTAACGTAATTAATTATTACAAACTATATATCAATTATTTACAAATTTATATTGAATAAAGAGTGTCAATAAATGTCAAAACTAATTTAATAGGTATTAGCTTTGCTTAGAATAGTAAAATTTGTGTTCATTTTAAGTTGTGCTTATAGCTTCTATTCATCAATCTTCAAACGATAAAATTTGCAACGAAAAATATCTCCAGACATTAATTATCAAAAGATTTATGCCAAATAATTGACTTGAAAATTATCTACCTTGCGAGTTACTTAAGAGATAAATAAATCATGCCTTTTGGCACATGGCTCTTTTTTCTATAGTACATTTGTATCATTTACATGTTTGAGACGCTATTTATGACACTATTGTTACAGAGAAAGAGATAAAATAGGTCGTCAAGAGTGACATCAGTGCAATTTGGGGAAACGTGAGTTTAATATCGATTTATAATTGATATTATCAATTATTTAACTATGAAATGTAAATGAGTTCTAGTATCAATTTACATTTGATACTAAATTTATTGTCTTTATCCGATGCTACTGTTTTTCGAAACCATGTTTCAAGTTAAAATTGTAGGTGATCCATTCATTTTTCTCACTATGCACAAAACTTTTCAATGTACCAATGATACCTGTTCTTTGAAAACCAAAGATAACTGTTATGATATTTCAGTTTGTTCCATTTGCTTAGTAGCTTAAAAATTCAATATGCTTAGCTTCATCATATATTAGAAAAATTACACATTTGATTATAAAAATATGGCAGGCAAAAGTATTGATTAGGTAAGGGGAAACATCAACAGTAAGAAATATCACTTATGGAAGTTCTAAATTTTGTTTAACGATTTCAACCAGAACATAATAACTGCAACCAGAATAGAATATTTAATGTAATCATAATAGAATATTTAATACAACTGGAAAAGAATACTAAAATCAGTTTTTTATTATTTCTGGAGCATTTTCTGTGACATTTCTTTAATCACGATAATTTGCTTTAAAATGGATTATTTTTATTCTTATTTAAGAACTGCCATGTCTTCTTATTTAAGAACATGCGTATAACATAAGGATATCACTCCTGTTTGAAGCACCCATGATCGGTCAAGTGCCTTGCGTGATGCTTCGATCGATTTCTAGCCATTCTCAGAATTTTAACCGAAAGTTGTGGAGAAATCAAATGAGCTATCGTTCAAGTAGTGTTTCCTGTAGTCTACTGCTGTTCCTTCCTCTTTTTTTTTCTTTTCGAGAATGCCGCATCCCGGTCACGGTTAAAGTGAAAATCGGGTCAAGAACCTACGTTACTATGGGCATCCAAGCGGTTGTCCAAGGATAGTAGGGTGGGGGATCGAGTCGTTTGCCTTTTTCCACGATGTCCTTTCCTTCGCCTTCTCAATAATGACCGCATAATGGATGGCGGCGCGCAGGGAAAGATATTCATATTATTCTGAATGCTCTAACTATTTTGAGTGTTAATGAAACTTTAAAATAAGAAGTTAATGATCTTCTTTGTCAGAGCTGAATGAAGTGGCTGACATATCTCGCACTCTGGTATTGTGTAATGACTATTTGTAAGCAGCGAAATTAGGGAAAGAGAGCTACACAAATAAGGAATTGTATTAATCTTCAATGACAAATTATTTTCAAGTAAAATTTATTTTTAAAATTACTAAAATGAAGGTTGTTAACTGTTTTGAATATTTTGTTAATTAGGAAGATTTCCTTACTCAACATGACAGAAATTTTACAGATATAAAAATACATTTAATAAAAATATTTTATAAATTGGGGTGGAATTTTTACAGTTTTCTTTTCAAAACGGGCACAAATTATTCATGAAATTACCAAATTAATGTTAAAATTAAATAATATTTAAATATGGAATTAACGAGTTTAATTCTTGAAAAGCTATTAAAATTAAGTTAAATTTAAAAATTTTATGAAATCATTGAATGAATTCAACGGAATTAACGAAATAAAGTTATGGGTAGTTAAAGTATATAAAAATATAAATTTAAAATAACATAAAATTTAAATGATTTTTTTTTTCTTTAGCAATTTAAATGGTAAATTTACTATGGGAAATTTGATAATGTGTTTCCAATATAGGCATCTTGAATCCTTCACTACCACACACATATCCTAATGTGTAAAGGTTTAGAGTCCCAGGAAAATGAAAATGTTACCCAACTTTATTGGGAAGCATGAACTTGCCAACAATTATAGCCTCTTAATTTAGCGTGTTCCTTTTAAACTGTTTTCTACCCGTTTCAATTGTTCTTTTTTAACTGTTTTATTGTTACACGTTTTTGTTTTATCGTATGTTCTCTACCATTTTGATGCGATGACCTGCCTTATTTATATTGACTAATTTCCAAATGAAACAACATTATTACAAGAAATGTTGAATATTGTAAGCAAATTTTGATGAAGTACGCTGTTTATTTTTGAGTTTGTCTAATAGAGTATAACTCTATAATTGAATTTTCGTTACGTCTTAAATTTCACATCTCTTAAACTATTAATACTATTAAAGACAGTATTTTTAAACATTGATAATTCTGGTGAATAATTTGTCCATAGCTTTGCCTTTCATAAATTGTTAAAAACCAAATTAAAATTCTTTCTTATTCAACATTTTTGAACATTTAAACTACTGAAATTTATGATTTTGTTCAGGTATTTCTATTGATTAAATAGTTTAAAGAATTATTTAAAAAGTTTTAATGTATTTTTTATTTACAATCTGTACTTTTTTATTTACAATTTGTAATTTTTTATTTACAATTTGTATTTTTCATTCATAATTTGTATTTTTATTTACAATTTGTATTTTTTATTATGTATTTTATGTTTACAAGATTGCCCAAAGAAAAATTCCAAATTTTGAACAAGATATCAAGTAATTTATCGAGCAAAAGAATCATCATTTTTGAGCCACAAATAAAATCATTAAATATGCTGAAATTTCTAAATATATAACAAGTAAAGACTAAGTATTTTTTAATTTAATATAAGATATCCCTATTGGCAATATAATTTTTATAATTTATTTTCATTACTTCGTAACTGGGAAGGATTTAAGCTCTAAAACTATCAGAGGAAATCGCATTGTGGATTATTAAAATAATACAATAAAAGTCAGTAACAAATCTGGAAATATCAAAAGTATAATTACAATAAAAATTTTCCAGAGTCCAATTCGAATTTCCCTCAAGTTTCTTACAATTAGAAATAAATTGCGATAGAATTTCGATGTGACGAATATTTTGATCCCGTCAAAATTCACTTTAGTGTCGACTGTAGGTATATTCATTGCACTACCCTGATTTCTAATTCCTCTATAAACATATTTATAAGCTTTTCTTAATAAAATCAAACAATATTGATATTTTGCATAATATTTTTGCGATGTTAAAGTACCTTGAGATTCAATATAAAATGTTAGTCATGCGCATAATCAGAACCAAATACCATGGTTTGATTCTTATTTTAAGATAATCTTTGTAATGGTACATTGTTCATTTTAAATTATATATTCGTTGATATTCGGATAGCGTTAGAAACAGTGTGAAAAATGTAATGACTGAGCTAAGGACCAAGCAAAAAACATTGCTTACGAATGAAGGCTAAATTAATTTTGCGAAATGTATCTCTAAAAGCGGGGACTGTACAAGAGAGGAAAAAACAATCATGCATTTATAGACACATATTTAACCACACAATAATTATACTTCAGTAGTAAGTTTAGTACTGTTTTCAATATTATACGACGTCATCTTATTGTTGAACTGAAATCAGACATAAAATCATTATTCTTTTGAATATTTATACTATTAATATTATTAAATATCTTTCAAGGCAGTTGTTAATATCATTCATTTCTTCCTTATAGTGGGAGATTGCATAAATTCTGGGGAATAATTTGGATGTCAGTTTTCATTAAAAGTTGCAAATAAAAATGAAAGCAAAATCTGTCTCATTCAGTTATCTCCTGAGAGTACAATTAACGCGCTCGAACTTCAATTTAAGCTTTTTTTCTCTAGAACGTTTAAATCACGAAATATATTACATCTTTCCTCAACACCCACTACACACCTGCTATTTGCACATCTGCCGGCAGAGGTTAATGATTCACATCTCTAACATCCTCGGGTAGCGAATTCATTTCTACGCACAACAGTACGCATATTAGCACAACTGCGAATTTTTTTTTCATTGAAGTTCATCTGGAAACATAAAATTTAAACTTTGTTTTTTCGTTACGGAGAAAAATACTAATTTACGGTGCAAACATTCTACGGAATGATTCTAGAATTGCAAGAATCCGTGCAACTAGTTGGAATTCCAATTTTACGATTAAAGTCAGAAGTAAAAGATGGATGTCAGAGGAAACTAAACGTTGAAACACACAAGGATTGTAAAGAAAAAGTATATAATCCTGGATATTCTTCGCGTTCAATTCGACATTCTGCAAACATTCTACGGAATGATTCACGAATTGCTAGAATCCGTGCAATTATTTGAAATTCCAATTTTACAATTAAAGTCAGCAGTAGAGGATGGACGTCGGAGGAAATGAAACATGGAAACACGCAAGGGTTGCGAAGAAAAAAACTGTGGCCCTGGATATTTTCCTCTTTCAGTTCTACATTCTACAAACATTCTACAGAATGATGATTCGCGAATTGCAAGAATCCGTGCAACTATTTAAAATTCCAATTTTACAATTAAAGTTAGCAGTAGAGGATAGACATCGGAGGAAATGAAACATGGAAACACGCAAGGATTGTGAAGAAAAAAAACTGTGGCCCTGGATATTTTCCGCTTTCAGTTCTACATTCTGCAAACATTCTACGGAATGATTCGCAAATTGCAAGAATCGATGCAATTAGCTGAAATTCCAATTCTACAATTAAAGTCGGCAGTAGAAAATGGACGTCAAAATGGAATAAAATGTGGAAAGAAGGAGTGTAAGGAAAAAAATGCCCCTGGATATTTTCCGCATTCAATTCTACATTTTGCAAACATTCTACAGAATGATGATTCGCGAATTGCAAGAATCCGTGCAATTATTTAAAATTCAATTTCACTATTAAAGTCAGCAGTAGAGGATGGACGTCGGAGGAAATGAAATGTGGAAACACACAAGGGTTGTAAAGAAAAAAGTGTGGCCCTGGATATTTTTCGCTTTCAGTTCTACATTCTGCTAATGTTCTACGAAATGATTCGCGAATTGCAAGAATCCGTGCAACTACTTGAAATTCCAAATTTACGACTAAAATTGGCAATAGAAAATGGTCATCAAAGGAGATAAAATTTGGAAACACAAGGATTGTAAAAAAAAAGTAGCCCTGTGTATTTTTTGTAATTTTTAAAAGGGAAATAAATCTTGAATTTATTTTTCATACCTGTCTGACTCTCTTGTGTTCTTTGCGCATAACTTGTAAAAGATTTACGTCTTTCATGAATATTAAACCAAGAATGGAATGTTACAACAATGGATTGGAACAGAATGATCTTCTGTAACTACATTCGTCCGCGGCATAGTTGCTTTGTGGCGGAAATTTACGACACTGTTATACATGTTCTCTAAATCGCAGTCGTTACTGAGTTAGTAGCGCTATACACTCTTGAGTGAAAAAGAAAATAATTAGAAAAATATTTACTAGAAATTATCCCTTTTTGTTAAAATAAAGCTAAACAATATAAACTAATATTAAAGAATCGCTTCTTAAAAATGAGGATTATTTATAGTGGAAAATTCTTACTAATCATGGTTTTGAATCAAAATCATGATAATTATTTGCTTTGTGTCCAATGCTTATAGTCGCCATGTAAATTAGTTGAAAATGAAATTTAAATAGTTACTTGTTGAAAATGTAAAAAATAATCTTTTTAGCATCATTCATAAATTATATATACTCGCTATAGAACATTTCAACGATAATGAAACGTAAAAATTTTTATCCCATTTATTGTTTGTCATAACAGTATTTTGAAACTAGATAAATTTAAATAAATCTAACAATTATAAGTTTTATATATTTAAATGTACTAAAAAATGTTCTTTTTACTACTTTTAAAGATTTTTCATTCTCAAACTGAACGTATGTTATAATGATTTTCTTTTTCCAAATAGTATTACTGTTTAAAATTTAATTATATAAGGATTTGAAATACATCAGGAATTCAAATTAATTTCCTTTAAATTTCTGTTTGAATTATTTTGTATTGAATATTAAATTTTAAAAAATTAATTTACGGGCAAAAATTTATAAAACTCACTAAATATCATAATAAAGAGCATCTTATTTATAGTCACTATTTTCTTATTGTAATATAGATAAAATATTTTTAATAAAAGTAATTACAATAGTTTTGCAACATACAGTGGAAGTTTTATAGTCAGATTTTCATTTCATTTTCCTGTAGTACTTAAAATAATCAAATTATAATTTATTCAATACACTTTTGGGCACATTCACACATGTATAACAAGATTCGAACTAACTTAAATTAAATAATTTTAACATATTTTTATTTATTTTTAATAATCTAATAGTTTCAGAATATTTTGTGTTTGTAAGATAGTACTTATTGTATTATAATTGAAATATTATTTAATTTTGCATTAAACTTTCAATTTAATTACTCTAAAATCTATTTTACATGTATTCAAGAATATAGTTTTTTAAAAGCTTGGTTAGTTGCATCTTGCTAAATTACTATAGTTCAGAATTAAATGATTTGATATAACTATAGTTCAGAATTAAATGATTTGATATAACTATAGTTCAGAATTAAATGATTAATTTTCTAAATGAATGAAAAAAATTAGAAAAATGCATCACATTAAATATGAATTCTCTATTTAATTGACTTTTACGATTCCTTAAATATATAGTAGCTGATTCGTTAAATTATAAACTAAATATTTAATGCATTAAAATAATGTCAATAGAATAAAAATTATGCCATATTACTTTTACCTTCAACTTATTAAAACCATGAATATATTATAGATGAAACATTAATATTCTACCTTAAATGCTTACGTGTAGAAGTATAATAAAAAAAATTCAACTTTTATTTCAGTTAAGGTTTTGCTCTAATGGTTTAAATATATAATTTAATCTAGTGAAACAACGCTGAGTCATTGATGAGTCACCTTGTTGAGGAAATAGTTTGCCCGGATAACCTTATAAAGACACCTGCATACAATAAAATTTTTTAACAAGATTGATAAAATGACTGAAAAGTTATTATTTTTTCAAATGGCAAAAATCGTAAGCATTTATATCAGAATGTTGTGAGTTATATCATTATATTTGAAGATATTTTTCATTAATTTTAAATAATTATCTATAGGGAGCACAATATTCTAAAAATAGTCTTAAGTAAACATTAAAATCGAAACAATTATTGTTCAAATGTTAATTAATGGCATTGGATAAAATGTAATTTATTTAAATGATGCTACCAATTTGAGTATAAAATCTAAATCTATTTTTATTCCTCAATTACTAAAAAAAACTATTTTGAAAGATAAATTAACAGTAATACTTCACCTTTTTGGCATCACAATTGATTCCTATTATTAAAAAAAAAAACACCGAATTCAACCTTTTTTTTAAAAATTTGACAGTTGAAGTTTAAAGTGTAGTCATAGCATTTACTTTTCTCAAATTAATATTTTTAATTGTTTTCTTCTTCTTATTATTATTATTGATACATTCATTTTTAATTATATGAACTTTAATTATATAAATTAATAAGAAAATCGTTAAAAACGATATCTTTTGTATTTTATATTTTAAAGTCTATCCCTGGAGTTATTAATTTTGCAAGTTCACGAACCAAGAAAGAAATTTATTTTAAATAAGGAATAAAAATAATAATAAAAACATATTTGAAGACATGGAATGAAATATTAAAGAAATTTAAGTTTAAGCCGAAGAAAGTATATTAAATACAACATCATTCATGGTCATTAGTTTTAGAATTTTGCAAACATCCTGCATTTCTGAGACAATGAAATCCTTTAAAATAAATTGCTTTTAATAAAAAAAATAAAATAAATAAGAATATTCTCTGTGATTAAATACAGATTATTCTTCACTAGAGTGCTATAAATTAAAAAAAATTACCCTTTTAATTTAATAAATCCTTATTAAAAGTTAATTCAGTAAAATTAAATTCATTTCTTCTATAAACTTAAGTAATTTTTATGTATTAAATTAACATACGGATGTATTTTTTCATTTTTAATACTCCAAAATTTAATAATCTTAATCAATAGTTGATGGGAAGATGGCGTGCAAGAGGGTTAGAATAATTTTTGAATTCCACGTCAGATGAATCACCAGCTTTATTCACTTTTTTGCCCTCGAGAAATTCTTTGTGGAAAACAAAAAAAGAAAATATAAAATTTCTTACAAAGACACAACTTTCGTGCTTCCGACCCGGAAGGCAGCAGTCTCTTGAAGGGAAAAGATTAGGCTGTGCCAGGCTTTTGTCGACTATGATCTCACTTTTTCGCAGGTGGGTTTACTGGCAATCGGAGTCATTTGGCGGGAAAACTCATTAATCACCAAATTTCCAAAATCCCATGTGCTAAAAGTCAACTCGCAACTGTAATTTCGATCTAATATCACTGTTTAAATCTAAGATTTTGTTCCCTTCATTTCATTTAATTTTTAATTGAAGATACTAAACCAATCACTTTTTGAAGAATGATTTTAGTCTTTAAACCAAATTGTTGCACTCTTACTACTGCATTTAAGTTTTAAAATGAGGACATTTTTGATTTTATAATGAACTGAATATTATATTTCATGCTAAAACAGATACCTTATCAATTATTTGATTATATATATGACATTTATGATTTATATAAGAAACATTTTGATTATCCATATAAATGTAAAAAGACAATATAAAAATAGGCTATCTGCTATTCTACATAAGTGAAAGAATGCCAAAAATTATTAATATAATAATGTTCTTAATTTAATATTCCATATGATGCGTAGAATATTTCAATTTTTTTCGTCATATATTCTAATTTTATTTATTCTACGATTAAGGAAATAAAACTATCTACTTGTGCATTGAATAGATTTGCTTCTTTGATAAATAATTAAATGGCTTTCTGTCTCAAAGATAACAGAATTTCAATTCTCTACTTTGTGTACAGTTTTGGTTGTATATTTGTATATGAAATATATATTACAAAATTTTTTGCATGTAGACAACATTTGTAGCATATATGCAAAAACATTTACTTGTTAAATATTTTGCAGCTTGTTAAATATTAATTGATATGATTAAATGAATATATTTATATTACTTTTAACATAAATTTATATTTGTGATTTCATATCATTTAAAGTGCATTCATAAACTAACAAAGATCTCCTTTTTGAATTCACGTTTTAGAACAACTCACTGTCTTTAGATATTTCACCAATATTTCCAATTATCTATCCAGTCTAAGGTCCATATATTTGTATTAGTAAAACGGCGTATAAATTTTCGTTTTCTCAATTTAAAAATAAATCAGTTTCTCTTTAGATATTTTTCCAGTGTTTTCAATTTTTTAAGCGATTTTGAACTCGTTTTTCGGTACTTACGTATTAACGCCACCGCAGTCAGATTTGGTGGTTTCTAACTGCCGCCAGTCTACACCTAAAATTTTTGCGACAAATCATAAAATAAAATACTTTATTTAAAACAAAATAGTCAATTGGATTTCGGTGGAAAATGGGCCGATATAGAGTTGAACATCGATTCAAAACAGTCTTTATTTTCTTTCACCTGCTGCTGTCGCCATATGAACTCTGATAAAATATTTCAAATGATGTCTCTCTGTTCCCATATGTCTCTTGTTCCTCCATTTAGAACTGCCCCACATTCTCTCAACTGTTTGTGTATGAACTCCTGTATCAGGATAGATAAAATTGTTTTTATGATTAACTTTAGCATGTAGGAATCCTACTCTTTCTATTCTATTTATATGGTAACCTTTCCAACTTGTCAGAATAAACTGTGCTACCATCGGCAATGTTTTCAATAATTTTTGTTAAGAAGGGTAGGGCCAGTTCTATTAGGAATAGTGACAACAAACGAACTTAACATAGAAATCAATTTTAGAGAAATTAATTGTACACCAAAAAAATATTTTCTGTTAAATAATTAAACTTTTGAAGTTGAATAGAATTTGTTTCCAATTTTAATTTTTAATCATAATAGATTAGAACTGTTTTACGATAAATATAAATTGCTTGACTCTGCATCAAGCTTCTGGTTTGTCCGAAATAAAATTAATCATTTTTGATATGTTTTCTCCAATGCATTGATTAGAATTAAAATGAAATAAAAAATAATAATTGAAAAATCCATGATAAGTTCGGGTGAAATTTTTGTAACTATTTATAAAAAATGTCCTTTTACAAATAGAAATTCATAGTAAAAATAAAAATACATTGGTCAATGAAACAAGAAACTCATGTTTCAGATGTCTAACAGGAAGATACCAACAGCTTAGTCTTTTTTAATCTCATTTATTCTGATAGATATGAGGTCTTATGAAAATTAGGTACTATTGATTTGCCGAGATTTAGCAGTATTTTTTAAAATTAAGGTGTTTAATAATATAAATATTTTATATAAATTGGAAACTGGAAAGAAGCACAACACTCATAAATTTATGGACAGTGTATATAAAAACAAAATCAATTCCATAGCATAAAAATAGAATAATATTTTGCGTTTTCATAAATTAATATAAAATTCACATGCAATATACATACATACATACAAAAATGATGATTCTGTGTCTTTTGCTGCCTGGAAAGTAATGAAACTTCCAACAGGGTGTTGCCTCTGGCTAAATTAAAGCATGTGCCATTTTACACTTCAGAATTTTTAAATTTTCCTTTTTTAAGCCTCTCATTTACAAGTAAATACTTGGAGAGAAGAAAAATATACGTGGCATCGGATTCCACCTCTTTTTCTACATTTTCTCATAACTGTTTTTTATAAAAACATTTTTTACTAATTTCTTTCAGTTTATGAAAAAACATCGTTCTTGACCGCAACAATGAACAGTGAACATGTTTCCGATTTTGCCAATATGCTGTCGACCGGAAATGTATTGGAACGCAGATGGAAGGGTAGGCTCAAAAAACTTTCCCAAATTATATTTAATAATTTCGTATCTGTGGGCAATTTTTAAGCATTTAATATCTCAGTTGATTTGTTTTCAGCTAATTCATAACTTAAGTCTCTATTTCGGATTGTGTTTTGAATTGAACAAAGTAAATAGTAATTATCGTTATTTTTTAAATCATAATTTTTCCCCATAAGCTAGGTGCACATTTCCCACTGGAAAGCATGGCCTAAAAAACAGACAGGTTTGTCATGCTAGTTTATTATAATCAGATAAAAATATATATATTTCTTATAAATATAAACAATATAGATAATTATTTTTCTTGTTTCAGAATATTATTCCGTTTATTAACAATAATTATGATGGGAGATAATCGAGAACTCTGTGATTCCAGTTATGGCTTCATTTTGTGGGCGATTGATATATAATTTGTGAAATTGCGATTAATTTGCTATGGATTACCTTTTTGATGAAACATTTTAAAGTAAATGGAGCAAAATTTCATTCAAGCAAAAAATGCGTCTTTGTAAAGCTTTTTTTCAAAATCATTTACATGTATCCAGAATTTTTTTTATGAATGAACAAAGTGTTGAGTGAGATATTTATTACTATATTCAGCAACTGTTGCGAAGAATACATTTTTAGAACACAACATATTCTCACATAAAAAATTAATCAATTTAGCCTGTACAATACAGTCGAACGAAAATGGAATGAGTATTAAAAGATTCGATAGGATCGATAACATTTAATACGATTTTATGGTTCGTTAATTTTTTAGGAAAAAGACTCATTCGAGATAATTCTTTTAAATAACTCACATTTTCAAATACTGTACCTATACATATAATCCGAAATGTCTGCCCAAGTGACATGAAAATCAGTTTATGCACAGGTAAATATCCTAAATTCGATAGTAAAAATATATAAATGTTTGTATTCTAATGTGACTGCGTGGGAATTTTGGGATTATAGTAGTATTTATTTATATTACTATATTAAAAAAAAGATTTTACTTTATTGTTTTTAAAATTTGTATCGCAGTTAGTTTTATTTAAGGAACATTAATATGTGAAAACGGAATTTTTCTTCTTCATCCATAGTTCAGTGATTATTTATGAGTACAAAGCCATTTAGTAGGTAATAAACATTTACTGTTTTCTTCTCAGTTCATCAGTTAACTGTAAAAGCATCTTTTTCACGCATACTTTAGGTAAATGATTGTCTTCAAGGGCAAAACTTAGTATTTTTTACATCGATGTAATCCAAGCTTTTCTAGGTCATACTTACAAAATACTTGAGGTGGTATGCATATTGAAAAGTGAGTTATGGTGTTAGTTATGGTGTAAATAAAGTGAGTGGGTTTCTTGAAGTCAGTGTATAAACTGTAAAAAAATTCTTAACTGCTGGAGGAATTATATTTAATTTAATGCTAGTTGATTTACTAAATAAATCTAGTCTCATTGCGCTTTTTAATAAGTATGCAGAATACGGCCATTTCATCACAACACTAGAAATCATTACCCTTGTAAGATATTTTAAATAGTTAATTCTCAAAAAAGTAACTTATGCGTGTATCTATGCGTACAATATATATTTAATTGTAGGTATGCTGAATATAGATCATTGTTGTTGCTATAAATATTCGAGCATGTTTAAAATGCTTGTAAATAACTTATGATTTTTTTTATGTAATGCTTGTTGCTTGCAGTTTTTTGTTAAAATATTCCACGTAAATAATGAGTTTAGCAGAAGGTTTTAAAACATAAGAGTGAATTGAATAATTTTCTTTTGCAAGGAAAATACACATAGAAATTGTCTTGGAATTCTTACAAAACGTGTAACGTGAAACGTTTTCTGATTTCGATCTCATCATTCCTTGTTCTTTCTGATGTATAAAAAATGTTTTGGTTCTCATAGCAATATATAAAAAGCTGAACATTTCGGCACAGCTGCCGTATAATCAATGATACCGAATTCTGAATTTTTTTGGCGATGAAGAAATGTTGCCAAGATGACATATTGTGCCGTGCGTGATGACGTAAATACTACAGTTACCAAAATAGAATATTCTGCATAATTCTTATAGGTCTCCATATGTATGGCGTTACAAAAACGAGATTGCCAGATACATCCGCCAAAAAATCGTCAATCTCAGAATTTGGCGTCATGGATTATACGTGCCAAACATTTCTTTGATTCTCACATCTCAGTACATATGCATATTTTCCAATATCTATTTATTATTTATCATTGTAATTGGAGTCCTCGACATGAATAATTTGTACAGATTTTTTTGCAAGCATGTAAATTAATATTAATCATTGAAAGCTATTTTGGTGTTAGTTTTCCCTCCAATTTAAAATATATTTCATTAAATACTTTTTCTTGCATAACTCATTGCAGAAATTTTAGTCAATGCATCTTCACAATATTTCAATTGCATAAGAACAAATAATTTTTTTATATTACTCGTCATATGTAATATTCATTAATCATAATTATACCGTTCTAAAAATGATAATACAAGAAAATAAAAACATTTTTAATTAGTTATCTGTTGTTACCTACTCTAATTGTTACCATAGATGAACTCTTTACTTTTTTTATAAATAATAAATTTAGTATTTTATCTATTTATGTTTTATTTATTTTTTTAATTCAATAAAATTTGAATCATAATTTATTCATTGTATTATTAATTTAAATGGCTCACAATTAATATTTCCATTACGCTATTGCATTAGAAAAATGTCAGAATATTTTTGCAATTTCTACTTTATAATTTATTATAACAATCAAATCTTTCAGTACCTTGATAATCTTATGTTAAATGCCTTATATGTGTGTGTCTTGTCTTAATAATTTCGTGTGAAATCGTTATAATATATAAAATTTAAAAAATTTTTTGTTCATTTTCCCGACCTTGATTTTAATTTACATACCAGTTTCAAGTAAATTATATTACTTTGATACCACGAAGTAAATAGCCTAACTTTCTAAGGAAGTTATAAGTTTTTTTAAATATCCATGGTGAAAATTGCTTTAATAAGGATTTTTCATAGGTATTGTGCTGTATTTGTTCGTTACAATGGAGAAAACCTGGAAAACTGCAAAGAACCCACTCTAACACACCTGCATACAATAGGCAGAAGCACAATATCCATCTTACGTGCTTAACATTACCTCAGTTCAATCCTGAGACTTTCTTTTTCAAAAATGTCTATCATTACATTATGCTCTAAATTTGAATCGAAGAGAATTTTCGTACTTAAAATAAGTTAAATACGCAAAATTAGAGTACTCTTTAAATAGAAGATATCGCGACAAATTTCTTGTAAAAAAATATATTGCGTAGTTTTCTTCTTCAAAATAATTTCAAGTGTTTTTATTTCTTCTCTTGACTTTTTATTCAAGGGTTGACTCGGTCCAAAGATTAGATAATCTAACAATATTGTTCCACAATATACTATGTACAGTCCTTCACTTATCAGTCTACGATTATTTTCGTTGTGTTTCATTCTAAATATCAACCGAAACTCATCCAAATATTTTGAAGAAATAATTCAATAAAAGTGTATATCTGCTTGAGTAAAATTATCTTCAAATGTTTTTGTGTAATCATTTATTGATTGAAAATAATCTGATTTATCCAGGTATGCGCTTTGCATATCAGACGATATCAAATAACACATTCTGTGAAAAATTTTAATGCAATCATATTTATTTATGATATGGTGGCAACGGAACTAGTCATAGTCCAATGCAACCTTTCCCGGGAGACGGTATGCAACTAGTATTTGTTCATTAAATGAAAAATGTTCTAGGTGAACAAGGCACAACTTTGAAAATAGGAACGAAAATATTTTAAAAGACAGGTTATAAAACTCATGTTGCAACATAAATCATTTTCATTATAAGCCCAATTCGGGAGTCGGGAACTTCGAAATAAATTTCATCAATCCAGGTCTAATAATTAAACTTTTAAAAATTCAAATATCGCACAATAATTTTTTACTTTTATAAATATCCATATAATAATTTCCACCTACATAGATTACACTTTTATAAATATGTTGCAGGTTTCTTCAGTGAAAATACAATATATTTTTCCCGACATATATATTAATATACTGATGCATTATATATAAGTAAACAAAAATAATAGTTTGAATTTTGTATAGAGAAGACTAGATTAATGTATAATGTAGGTAAATGAGATTTCTTTCATTGAGAATTTTTGCATCTTAAGAAATTTCTAGATTTTGCACATTCATTTTATATAATTAATGTTTTAAGCATCAATTTTTTTATAATTCTTAAATAACATACATAAATGTAAACTAAAACAGAATTTTTTATTAGGGTATCATAAGCAGAAATGAGAAGATATAATTATTAAAAGAAGTGATTTTTTTAATGAATTTAACATTAACTAAATTAAGTGAAATATATTATATCTGTCCATATCTCTTTTACATTTATATCTATCCTCTGGTGGTGTTATCTATCGGAGGAGTTTAGAGCAAAGACGTACTTTCACCTTCGTGGTGCTCTGGTTAAACGAAAGACGTATCCTACTAACTTAAATTCGTGTAGCCAATGGCACAGCGAGCTTGACTTGTCCAAGTGTCATAAGTAACAGTAACATATATATATCTATTCATATTTATTTTCTTTTATCCATTCCGCATTTTTCTATGAATGCTTCATTTATTACATAGAGAATTTTCTAGTTTAGATTCATAATATGTTCGGTATTCTTATTTAATTAAGAAAGTAAAGTATTTCTTCATCTATTTCATGAAATTTATCAAGCCTAATTTTATAACATGTTCCAGGAGTTTTCATTAGCAGATTTTATTGGCTTTTGCAACTTAGAAAAAAATTATTTTATATAATATGTATATAGTCATTATTCTCTCTTCAAATACTAAACTTCATTGCATGTACAAAAGCAAAATTTTGATAATTTGAACTAAATCCGGTTGAGAGGAATCTGTATTTACATAATCGAAAATACCGATTTCTTATAAAAAAATATCTTTAAAATAAGAGTAAAATTACTAAAAACTATTAAAATATCATGAAATATTTTTATTAAGTATTTTTAAATTAAGAATTTTTAATTTGTTTAATAATTATATTTAATTTAATTTTTATAGGTTATTTTAATAAAACCATTAAGTATTAATATTAAATTATTAAAATAGAAAAAAAAAACTTTTTCATACCCAATTCTATATGAACAAAACATAAATCAATGTTTTGTTCATATAAATTAAGTGAATATTTGGATCGCGTGGATTTTGTTTGGTTTGTTACCCAATAGCTATTTTCTAAATACGAGGGTTAATTAGATCAGTACTTATAGTTTAAAGTGGATTCCGAACCACTACAAACATTTAAACTGGGATTTAACAGTTGAAGTCAGTCAATTTCCACTTTCCGTTTGAATGTTTGTAGTGTTGTGTGATGTAGCCGGTTCGTAAAGAATATTATATTTCCAAATATTCTTAAATCAAATAAATAATGCATGTGCTTTAATAATAGGGTAAAATATCTTTATTAATTTATAATATCAATTGATTCATTTAATCAGTTCAAATAAGAAATAATTCAATTATAACACAGCTGATGATAAATCTGAAGGGAAAAATATTTCTATATGTCCAAGCTATAGAAAATTTTAAATTGTTGAAAAATTCTGAAGACCATTTTGAGATAAAGATCTCAGAGGAACATTTTTCACACCATTAACGCCACATCCAAAGCGTACAGCGATCACGTTTCTGTCATGGATCATGGGGTCGACCACAAGAACGTGATCCCTTTGCCAAACAGATTTCTTAACTCCGGATGCCAATCCATCTTTCTTTTTCCTACACCGCGATTGAATGGTCAAATATACATCCAAAAACTCTGTTCTTGCATCTGTGAAAAAAAAACGTGTAAAATTTAACTATGGGTATCAATCTTGCCGAGTGAGTGTAACGCTGTCAACTTCGATGTCTCTATGGCTTTTGCTTGAAAGTGAAAATCTGTGTTTCACCCTCAGGAAGTCTATACTGATGGATGAAATTTTTATTATTTTCCGGCTATAAAGTTTCTGTCGATCTGTCTAAACCTTGTCTGCTTACGAAATGATTGCATTTTTTGTCTCATTCGTGGAATATCTTTTGTGAAACTATACGAAATATTGCCCATCTCTTTGAACCGGAAACTTGTAATACTAAAAATACGATGACAAGCAGAAAAGAATATAAATATTTGCAAAATAAATAAAAATCAGTTTTGTGGTATTTTGTTCTTTGTCCACCGATTCTATTATTAGTTTATGAATTGCATACAGTTAAACTTCCTTTTAAGGAAACTTTTCCTAAATTTTTCCATGTCACGAAATACTTGCTGTATACAGAAACAATATCAGGTGACATGCCTCATATTCGAAAATTAATTTTCAGTGTTAAAATTACAGAAACAATATAAGTTCTAACGAGAATTTCGGTGCACCTTAGGATCTTTCAATGTACGATCATTGCCAATGAATTGAATAAAATATTTATTCTTAATAATTAAGTTTTTCTAAAATCTTCTCTTCATTCGGAAGAAGAAATATACTTATAAAAAACATAAATAACAGTATATATTCTCAGTTAGTCATCTAAAATAGGTAAATATTGTGTAATTTAATGTTTTGTTTTCCTAACTTTCAAATTATCTATACCTCTCTTTATTTACACACACACACATATTCACAGAAATAAAATAATGGAATTATGAAGAATTTTATAATTAGGTAAAGTAGTTTATGCTCCAGTAATTGATTATCCTCCGATTTTAATAAGGAAATGATGTAATTTTTTATATATAAAGTCTGTTTTGAAAAATAATTACATAAATGTTAAATGGTATACTTTAAAACAAATCCTTGGCGTCTAAAACAGATTGCATCAAAAAGTTTATCTAGTATCTTTCGAAACGTGCAAATTTTGTCATCTTTCGGACATCTATTTAATCAGCAGAACAGCTGTTGACCACTAAATAACACGAGATATGGTTGAAGAGGTAACTGGGCCGATGCTAGTTGTTTAAATAATAACAAATAACGATCATTTTTTTGCACCACAATGGCCTTAATCTTTGACGACCGTCAAATGGATTCATTGTGCATTTGACCGCTCTGCACAATACCCAAGCTTGTTTCTGTTTCACCTTTTATTCCGATTGTTTTGCGATTAGGATGAGAAGAGTTGCATCGTTGCCTATTTAAGCACAGGTGTTGTTACCTATCTTGCAGTCTGAGATTCAATAGAAGGTACAAAATAGAACTTTACTATGTTGGCAGGTTATGAAAGATTACAGTGTGCTGTAACTGCAGACCTTAATTGATTCGTAAATCAGGTTGAATTTTTTGCATTATGTATCCTTTAATAAATATTCAATATTAATTTTCTCTAAGTTCTCTAGGTTTAAGATTAGAGAATCACTTATAATTAAGAAATATAGTAAATGTTTTATTCCATTTTAAACAGTAATTTTGTAATTTATTAACCCCATGTAAGGTAATAAGCAATAAATTTAGACTCGTTTCTATAACGTCAACTTCGAAAGAGTACCTTTAACATAAACATGAAAGTTATAAATTTTGTTAAATTCTACCAAATTTAATTTATCTAGCTTAAGATGAATTCCAAAACTCCACGGAGATTTTCATTCGAAATAGAACCTATGAAATATATCGAATGGAATATCAGATATTATAAAAATTAAGCTTGCAACTCAATTTAACAATTAAGAACAAGAATTTTTTCTTCATAGTCCGAAGATAGTACTATATATAAAAGTTCTCCTTTAATTATCGTTTGCATTCATTAATCATTTCTAATTCGTGGATGGCAGAGTCATTCATATTTAATAAAATTAAACACCAGACTTCGCAGCATAATATGGTGAAGATGATACATTACATACAAAACAAAACATAAATTCATATTTTTTACACATAAAATTAGATTACAGAAAATTTGAAATTATACGTTTATCATAAAAAAAAATTAAATCATAAAACTGCATAGTAATACTTTTGAATAGTTTTAGTGAATATGCACAGATTTTTCTTTAAAAAAATGATTGAACTAAAAACTTAATCCATTAAAGTAAAAATCTGTACCCCCTCCCCTATAATTGACATTCAGAAAATAGCTCAGAAGGTTTGCGTGACAGACGATTTCTTCAGCGACACCGAATGGTAAGAAGCAAAAATCGTGACTCAATATCTCGTTTTTGGAACTATGACGTCATTTGCCGGTTGCTTTAAAGAATGTCGTGGATGAAGACTATGCTCGTTCATAGCTTCCATCTTAAAATTCATTATAAACTTATGCATTACATATTTCACAGCTTAAATATTTACATCAAGTTTTTAAATAAAAATATGCATGAATTTCTGAATAAATATTTACAACATTTGTTTAGTTTTGCAACAGTGAATAATGACACTGCATAACCCCAGTAATTAATGTGGCTTACATTCAATGATGCATAATCGAGAGACACCCATCTAAATGAGTTTCAGTCTAGCAGTTTGGTATCAGGTAACGCACAGTTTTATAAAAACCTGTTACACAGTTACATGTTCTTAGATTTGTTGATATACGGAATAAATCCATGTTTTTTTTTTTTTTTCTCAGTAATGAACTATTAAAAATATTTATTTTGGGTCATCCTAAAAATTTCCTCCTCTTCATGTAGGTGAAAAACGGATTTAGTTGAATTTAGAAATTGGATTATTAAATAAGTACAAAATTGCAAAAATAATTGAAATTTTGAAATTTAGATTTATTATTAATTTTGGATGTGAAACTTATTCTTAATTATCATATTTTAATTTTCAAATTTAATTTGATTCTAACCATATTTGGTATTATAAAATTTATTATCCTATATCACGTAATATATGATATGTTGTGAACTGGAAAGTGATATAAAATTTCCACCCATTCTTCATTATTTTTAATTTAAAAAAGTTAATTTAAATTCAGAGCTTAAATTGTAAAGGTTTAAAATATAAACTTATAAGCAAATGAGAGAATTTAACTTTTAATTTAATTATTGTGTTTTTTTTAAAGAATTTGTATCCAAATTTTGTTCACTTTACACATGTATATAGTTAGTAGCTTTGAAAAATCTTTTGATATTTATAACAATATACTAGATGTGTTTTTTTTTAAATTTAATTTAAATAAATTTTCGTTTATATTTTGAATTGTGTGAACTATTTATATTCACATTATATGCCTATTTCAACAGAGCTGACGAATAAGTGGTTATCGCTAGAGCCTAAGTTCAATAGTTCGTGTCTTCGATTTCCATTTTGAGCAGGAGGGCTAAGAATTCACTCCAAAATATGAATTCGACTTGAATTAATCCTCACATGGGAAAAAGTGATTATGCTAGGATAAATAAACCAAATTTGTCCTTATTTCATTGTGTGAATACATTCAATACATGTATGTTTATAAGTGTGTGTGTATTTCATCTCAATTTGGTGTTTAGTATGTCTGTACATATAGGCATCTTATAAAAGCTTTTTATTGATTATTATATAATTCAAAATTTATAACAATCTAAGTTTTTAACTATGTTTAAACATCTTTCAAAAGTTTTAGTATTAACCTGAATGCTATATAACTTTTTAGTCTATATTTACGGACTAAAACAGGAAGGATTGAAAAAAAATTCAAGTTTTTTTTTTTTTTTAGGATTTATATATTTTTGACAACTAGTGTTCATTGATGTCCTAGGTGGTTAAATCTATTCTCATTATCAGAAGGTATGGGTTCGAACCCTATCCAACAGTATTCATTAACCCCTTCCTTCTCATTCCCGTGTAAATCAAGGGGTGACCTTTCGCTCATATTTCTCATGATATTTCTGAGCTAGAGTGTTCAAAAGTAATGCACCAAAAAAAAAAAAAAAAAAAAAATTAGTACAATCTACTTCCACATAACCAGAGAAAAAATTTATTTCCACATTTTACACACAAAATGGCCGTATTACATGATTTTTAATATAAGTGGAAATAGTTAGCTTATTTTACACAAGATGTCAGTACTATTCAAATTTTTTTTTAATAGAAAGCTAGGTACTTTTATGACCGTTTTCTTTAAATTTATATGATCGCGTTAAGAGATTAAAGGCGTTTGATACACTTAAAATAGGTCGTGGTCAGTAAGTCCTTCAAGTGAAATAATTTATAGGGGTGGCAGATCAAGTATTATGGATCACCAGATAGGTCCCTGCTTCTAAATCAAGGAGACACTCATCTCGCATCATCAATTTAACTTGCTAAAACCCAATTATGGGCTTGGTACGGAGAGATATGCGGTGCAACTCAACAACTACTATTCATATTGCTTCTTCAAAAAAAAAAAATTTTTTTTTCGTTGCATGACCAAATCAACGACACTAAATCTATGGGCAGCTATTATTAGACACACATTATTTTAAATTCCCTCGTTTTTTTTTTTTTTTTTTTTTTTTTCCTAAAGTTTCTGATTTTTCAACCAATACACGAATAACTTTAATGTTTTTATATCATTAAATAAGCTAGCTCAAGCGAAAAATAACTGCAATTCGTTGTTTCCTTTTTTTTTTTTTTTTTTTATATTTATATCTCTCTTAACTTCAAGCGGAACGAGGTTGAGCAGAATATATAAAAAAAAAATTTAAAATCTAGAAAGAAAGAAATAAAAATTCGAGTATATAGGATAAGTGACGAAGTATAATCAGCCATTATTTTAATCTCATCAAAAAATAATATGGAATCTAACACAACATCTCATTCATGATTTTTTTTTTTTTTTTTTAAATCAAGGTTAACAAAATTATATTTTTGTTTTATAAAAACACCTAACAGTTGCGATTAACTGGAGAAATACGTTTATTTCTGCTCCATAAAATTCAAGCTCCAAAACTTGATTACGTTTTTACTAGTGAACGGTTAATTACAAACAAAGTTTTTAAACAAGCAAATATGTATGTAACATCAAAAAAGTTTTGTCATTGCTTATATAAATAATTGTGACTTCAACCAATACTGAAAAGTAGGACAAATTGTTCTTTTGCCAGCGATTTAGAATACAGATAAAGATTTTTTTATTGTTTATTAAGGGAAAATTCTATTTTTTTTTTATTATTATTATTTTTTTAGATATCTGTTTCGGTTTTTCTCTAAAAAGCAGGTATAAATGAATACGTAGAAACGTATTACCTAAATGATAAATGCTACGCATTTAATGACTTTTATTGTTTTGAGGAACTTTTTCCCCATTTGACACAGTTTTGTGAGTCTTTTTTTTGGTCATTTTTTAAAATTATTTTGGAAAAGTAGAGTTATTTTCCTTAAATTTTAATCCGATTTCAAATTTTAAACTTTCTTTAAAAATAAATATTTTAAGCAACAATAAATTTAGAAATGATTGAAATATAAATGTTTATTGTGTTTTCTTAGTATAACTGAATTTTTATTCATACTCAAGTTTTGTAAAGGAAGAAATATAATCAAAATTATTTTAAAATCAATTGAAAACTGAAAATTTAGGTGACGAATTATTTTCTTATCAATACGAATTGTTCGTTTGAATTAATAATTCTTAAAATAAAAAGTGATTAATTTAATAAAATTATGATTAATTTAACAATTTCAATAAACTGTCATTAATTTATAGCAAAATATAAAACGATTATATAAGCTTTCAAAAATTAGTTTGCGGACTAGATATACAGAAATAAACTTCATAAATAACCATAGGATTATTTAAACTGTTCCGATTTTAATACTAAATAAAAATCAAAACTCTGTTTAAATTATCTAAAAAAGTTTTGTTTTTTTATTAAGTTTATTTCTGTATATCTAATCCGTGAACTAATTATAATAGTTCATATAATTTTTATATATATATGTACTGCTGTTATATGCAAATCAAACTAATACCATTAAAATAATGATATTAGTTTAATTTGTACTTTAATAATAATGCAATTAATTAAAATGCAAATCAAACTAATACCATTATTTTAAATATATATTATAAAAAAATAATTTAATGCAAGTAATTCTTTTAACGAAATATAAATACTAAGTAGAATTCACACATCGTGAATTTTCATGTGCAAATCCTGTCAGTATAATCATAGTATCTGCAATTAGATTTCCTTAATATTAGTTTATTGAGTTTCAGACATAAATTTTTCAAAAGTTGAAAGAAATTTTCATTTTCATAAAACTGTAAATGGCATTTCTCAAGAAAATATTTTTTGGAAAAATTTTGTTCCATTGATTGGAGTTAGAATGCAGAAAATGGGCGTAACACACATCCTCCTAGAATATCTAACATTATTCATATTACAACTTATATAATATGACGGATATTATAATGTAACTGAATATTATAAAGTAATGGGATATTGTGTAATGTAACGGATACTATCCAATGTAATTGTGTAACTGATATTATAATGAATAATATTCCATTAAATATGAAGTGCACAGATTAAGCTTGAATAGAATTTTTATCATTTCAAGAAAAATCCTTTTTTTTTTTTTTCACATAAATTAAAATTAGTTTTTTTAGAAAGGACAGACAAAAATCTTAATAGGTTTATTTGCATAAATACCAAGCGTGAATAGGAAAAAATTTATTTCATAATTTTTGTTGAAATTATAGGTGTATCTCTCCTTTTTGATATTTTTACAATACTGTTAAATAACATATATACGACTTTTCTTTCCATAAAAAAAAGTGTATAAAATTTGATAATTTTGAGAAATAAGCTATGCATAATATTATCCTATCATTAAGATTAATTGACAAATTACATGTTAGATATTGAAATGAAATTGATATTGCATTGAGTATCAAGTGCGAAAGGAGTACATGAAGATAAATTTATCACTTCAAAAATCAGTAGATTAATTTTCATTTAAGTTGAAAAACTTCTTTTTAAGAGATATGGAAAAATAATCAGGATAACTTTATCAAAATATGAACGAAATGTAATTTAAAGAAAAAACGTTTTCTTATATATAATTTCTTTATGAGCTATAGGGTAATCTTTTTTTTTTTTTTTTTTTTTTTTTTAATTATAAACTTAAATGTTTACATATTTATTTTATTTTGCTACATACACGATGTGTATGAATTCTGAAAATTATAAAAATAAAATTAACGTTCTTGTCATCATTTGTATTAAATGATGCTACAGATATTAGAATCTTTTTGACATTCCTTTAAGTACCAAATAAAAAGACCAAATTTCAATATGATTTTTTATCCTATCAAGAAAAAAACACTACTTGATTTTCATGTATATAAAAAACTGATTTGTAAAAAAAAAAATAATAATAAAATAAAAAACCTGAAAAATCAAGATAGTTGAATTTTAACATCCGCAAAGGGTAAATCGTAGCAAAAGGTTTGTTTATTATTATCATTTTCTTTTTAAATTTCATTAGTATCTATCGGTCAATCTTTCTTCTATGATTGTTTCATTATAAGCTTACAATGTATGATTTTCCTCGTTATTATAATTCGGGAAACACATTTCTCTTTAAATTCTGAGATTACTTTAATTATAAAAGCACAATTTTTTACCGGAAAAGTGGAATAAAAAAATCCGAAGCAAACCTTACTGTTCATTCATTTATCAACTTCTTTTTAATCGAAATCATCATTTAAAAAAAATTAATATTATAATTAAAGAAGACATTCTCTCTTCCTCATGAGCGAGACTTGTTGCAAAATCTGGCGCGTTTCTCTCAAATTGAACGGAAAATGGGTCACCCGAAGGCTTTCCATCCCTTTTTCAAGCCTTCTTTGGCAAACGGAAGTTTTTGTTGTTTTGCTTGGTCTGTTTGTCTCCAAGGTTCGAACACCCACCGAGTTCTTGAAAATCGAGTATGAATGACAAAACAGCGGTTCATCTATCCTCTTAATTTAATTATTTTTGATAACTATTTTTTTAAATTTCCATCCTACTCTGAAATAATAATAATAATATGTTTATTTCTTTTTAATAAAATAATTAATGAAATACTATTAGTGATTTATATAAACTATTAAAAATTTTATTTCGCTTAATTATGCATTTAAATTTTGTCAGTAGAAAAAATTATTTTTATGATTTTTTTTTTTATTTATTTATTTATTTTTTTTTACTGCAATGCTTTTTTTTCGTTCAAGTTTTTATTTTTTTCTCCTCTTGTACTTTCATTCCAAATATGAATTATTTATATAATTCCAAGACATGGTTGTATTGTTTATCATTGATTTTTTTAATACTAAATTAACTTCTCTGCCATCAGCATTTTAAGCAAACATTTTTGACTGAAACTTTTAGTCAAAAATGTGATGAAAAATTAAATGTTTTTTTTTTAAATGCATATTTTAAATGCTTTTATTATTTTTATTTTTAAAAATATTTTATAATAGAAATAATTTTGACGAAGAAGTTATTAATTCAAGCAAATAATTTGTCTGCAATATATTAAAGTTGAAAAACATTTTTGTTTCATAGCTGTGTGATTAAAAATAAGAACAAAATTATCTTTTATATTAGAATTTATAATCAATAAGAAGGTTTTATTTTTTAAAGAAAATTGATCGTTTGATTATAAAAAAGTAAATAAATATTTTATTTTTAATGACATATCATATTTCCTTATGGGCATCATTTATAAATAATTAAACATAGAAACACTCTATTTACTATGGAAGTGTTAAAAACAAAGTATTGAATCAGCCATTATTTGATTGAATTTTTTAAATCTAATCCCCTTCTAAATAAAACATTAGAGTATTTCCTTTTCACAGCGGCTTTAAAAATGTATATAATAAATCAAGTCGTATTATATCATTTTCTATATAGCCTAAAAAGATATTAAATAGTAAAATACAGTAAACTTGATAATTCATTTTCTTTCCTTAAATGTGAGGATTTTTTTAATTATCAAAATATTAAAAATGTTGAACGAATTATACTTTTTTTTATTTTTAAAGCAGGAAATAATTAGTGACTGTTAAATATATTTCCAGAATTAAGAGGAATTGCTCTAACACTTTCCTATCTTTTATTGAAGCTGAAAAAAGAAAACTGCATGCTTAAGAAATGAACTGTAATTAATTTCATGAAAATGCATGCTAAAACTAAATCTTAATTATTTATTACATTTAATTTCATAAGATTACGTTTAATTGGACAATGTGAAAATTTAAAGTGTATCTAAAAAAGTTCTTTTCATCTATACTAATTAATGTTTTCTTATGAAAAAAAAATTACATTAAAAATAATAACTTTGAGTGGGAAAAGTTGAAAATAATAGAATGACCAAATAAAAAATCTTACATATTTACTAAAAACTATTAAACTATTTAAATTCAATTTTTTAATCATTTGTTGTTTTTAATGGATTAATTTGCTATTAAAATATGAATATGCACATAATAATAAATTTTCATTATTTCATCTAGAATAATATTGCACGGTATAGATTTTTCTCATTCATTTATTTCTTAAATAAGAATTTTGAGATGCCATGACGTTAATTGTTATGAAAAAATAAACAAATAAAACAAGCATGCGCTGCTACTTTTTATTGCATTCTTTTCTTTGGTAAGCAATCCAGGACAAGTTTCTCTGACATAAAAAAGAAATTAAATTTTTCGATTTCAATCATCGACATATGTGTATGTTAATGAAAAAAATGATCAAAAAAGTTTTCAAATTTGTAAAACAAAACTTTTTTTTTAATAAAAAAAAAACAAACGTAAATTGATGAAATCTGAATGTTGAGTTCTAATTTTTTCGAATGCAGAACTCCTCCACTATTCACCATAACTTTTTGATATTATTCTTCCTTTTTAGTGACATTTTTTTTTCAGAAGAAACAAATTGATGAAATTTGAACGTTGAGTTATAGTTTGTTTCGAATGTAGAACTCTTCCGCTATTCACCATAATTCTTTGAAATTATTTTTCCTTTTTTGTTACATTCAGTTTTTTTTTTTTTTTTCTTTTTTTTTAAAAAGAAACAAACGTAAATTGATGAAATCTGAATGTTGAGTTATAATTTTCGAATTCAGAATTTTCTTCGTTTTATATTTTTCTTTTGTAAGGTATTCAAACAAATTTCTCTCACATGGAAACATAAATAAGAAAATTAATTTTTAGATTTCAATCATCGACATATGTATCTGTAATGCGAAAAATAAAAGAAAAAGTTTACAAATTTGTAAGACAAAACTTTTTTTTTTTTTTAAAAAAAAAAAGAAGTACAAATTGATGAAGTCTGAATGTTAAGTTATAATTTTCGAATTTAGAACACTCTTCCGCTTTCATCAAAATTCTATAAAATTATTCGTCCTTTTTTTTACTATCATTGTTCAGAGTACATTTTTTTATCTGACACAGATATTATTCTGTGATTTTTGTTGAGTAGATGCCTTTTCAGTGAAAGTGAAACGAAACAGCCATGTGAATAAGGCGTGTCCCACCTGTTGCAAAAGAATTGTTATTTGTATTCGTGTAGGATCGCATTCCTACCTTGGTTTTAAAGAACAAAATCCTACACGCGGTGTTGACGTAGGTAAAAGAGGCGTGTCTTACAAATTCCAATTTGTAGTTTTGCTTTTTCTGGATATGTGTACATCCTACGTTAAGTGTTATTTACTCTGTATTTATTCTTATCTCGTGCCTTTTTTTTTTTTCAAAAAGAAATGTTTGCTTTTGTGTATTTTTCTATTTGTGACCTTTAAACCCTCTTCATTTATCAAAAAAAGTGTCAAAAATTAATGTTTTTTTAAGAACTTGTTATTATATTATGAGATTAACGCTTATAAACAAAATTTACCAAAATTTAACGAAAAAAATTGAAACAAATAATTATGCTTCTAGTACAAAATTTCCTAGCGTAGTGTCTGAATAACAACACTTCGACAAATATGAACTTGTATAACTAATTTAAACTTCAGTAATGAATATTTTTATTTATTGCATAGTTTTCTATTTGTGACCCTTGAGCCCTCTTTATTTATCGAATGAAAATGGTCAGAAATATCAATTTAAGAAAAAGACAACTGTTATTATTCTATGAAATCAACGCTTACGAGTGAAATTTACAAAAAATTTAAACAAATAGTAATATATTTCTAGTACAATGTTTTGTATCACAGTGTCTGAATAACACTTCGCCAAAAGTGAGCTTGCAAAATGAATTTTAAATTTGAATAATGAATATATTTTTATACTTACAGTTCATCAAATTTGTGTATTAAATATTATGTATTTGACACATTTATTGAAAAGTGTTTAAATGTTCTATAAAACTTGAATTAAACTTGTAAAGTTCAGAAATAAAAGATACTATACACTATACATTTATAAATAAATGTATAGTGTTTCCTTTAAATATTATAATATGAATTGTTTTCAAGAGAGTTAACCTAAAAAAGATAAATTATTTTGTATCCATTAATAAAATATATTACACTAACAAAATACAAACAACATTATTTCGGCTACTTCCTAATTAACTATAATCATATAATTCGGAGTAGGACTTTTTTCCTTTTAAAAACTTATTTTTTTCTTATTATTTCTTTTTAAATTTATTTTTTTCTTTTTATTATTTTATTTTTTATTTTTATTACCTTATTTTTTTCTTTTTTAAATCGATATAACGATTTAATTAGTAAGTATATAAACTTGAGTACACAGTGCATCACTCCTTGAGTAGTTATTTTAATTATATACTTATAAACTCTCTCTTGTTTATTCAATATAATCGATTTATCTTAAAGCTAATACATTTTTTTCATCATAAAAGTTTCTTTGTAAAAGAAAACGAATTTTTGAACACTTATTTGTAATTTAATCAAAAGATGATCATAGTAATTTAATCATACAGATGAATATAAGAAAAATTTATGTATGTGGGTTACTAGCAATGCAAATTCTAGTTCTATAAGTTTTAGTAACTATACAGGAGGCACAATTTCGAAGCAAATTCTAAATAACATAAGATTTATAGTTAAAGAAAAGAAAATTAGACAATTTATATAAAAAATAAATCTATAAACAAATACAATTGGAAAAATAGAAACAGACACTTCCAAAGGAATATTTGCATGCTTATTGAATAAGAAAGACAAAATCGAAATAATTTAACTCATTAATTCAATAAATAGGTTACACTTACCGACTATATCTTATTGATTGCTAAATTTAATCATAATCGAACAGAGTATACAGAATTCTTTGGAATTTTGACTCACACCAAAGACAGAAAACAAATAATTTGGAATGATTTTCTGAAGAAAAATAAATTTATAAGAACTGAATAATTTATTATTCTTCAAACATGTTATTTAATTTATATTTACGTTTTCTTTTTTCTTATACATTCTGTGGATTATCCGCGAAATTAATTTATAGCCAATAGCCACACATCTCAACTACGTGGATAATTCGTAGTTTACTGTTTCCATAAACAAAGAACACATTTTATAATGTGTTTGTTTGCAGGAAATTTATCGTTGCTCCAAAAAAAAGTATGATTTTACATTAAAAAAATAATAACTGTGCGTTGTTAAGTGTTTGAAAGTATAAATTTAAATTTAATCACTCACCATAAAAATTACAAATATTATCATAATATTTTGCTTTTTTTATACAGTATAAAGGGAACAATTTCATAGAACAATTTTCCTAGTGATGATTTCAAGCATCATGCATGCAAAATTTTTATATTTTATAATATATGATTTTCAAAGTGACCTCACACTCTGAATATTAAGTAAATTATGCACTTCACTGATTGGATCATGCCATGATATTCAAATTCTCATTTTTCAGGGGCGTGTGTTGCCACAATTGAGTACACGCCAGACAAATTTCCGTGGCGCAATTGCATGTTGCTTAATATAATGAGGTAACATTCGCGATCGACTGGGCACACACTTTTACCAAGACAGCACGAACCCATATCCCTAATTGTTATCTGAAACCATTTTCTGTTGCCTTCTTCACGAAACCTCTGCCTTCGGGACAAATCATCAACTCTTTAGTTTAACTATGGCTGTTTATTCTAATGTCTGACATTGACATCATTATAGTTCATTTGTTGGAAAGGCTTCGATGGTTTGATGATCATTCCTTTCTGAAATTCTGGGGTGGAAAATTGAAGAATAGTCTTTCAAGAAATCGTGTTCGATTACAGAGTGAAAGTCATAGCAAAATTTTATACTAGATGCACTTAGTTTCAGACTGCTTTACTTCCTTCTGCTATAAAAAAAAATAATAACTGACTTATGGCAGACTTAAATTGCATTTGACTTTGGTTAGTGTCTTTAAATATTCTTAAAGAATGTTACTAAGTTCTTTGTTTATTTATCAATTTTTTGTAAGAAGCATTAGAATTTTTTAGTTTCAATTCTTTCTTATTAGAGTAATATATATATAACTGAGCTCTGTGGTACGACAGCCCATGTGGGCCATGCCCATCTCTGTTTTCATGACTGAGAGGGCCTGGGGGAGTGCGAAGCATATATCCCGATAGTCTGACGAGAAACCCCCAATGTTTAACTCTAAACATGTTTGGTACATTGTTTATCAACCCACTGAATAGCTGAGTCGACCTTGCGTATTATTCTATGAAAGCATACTTAATTCCGAGTTTCGATCCTCGAAACTCGGACCTGTGCCTTGAGAGCATGAAACGCTAACACTAAGATATCGGGTTTCATATATATATATATATAGATATATAGATATATATATGTAGAATCAATCTTTTTGATGGTATAATATCTACAGAATGCTATTTACTAAGAATAATAGGCTTTTTTAACTATATAATAGGTCTAACAATGCTCTTAAAATATAAACTATTGTTAAATAAAACATTTATTTAGGCCTACCTTCTTTGTATGTAAATATATTAGCATCTTGCGATATATTATTTGAAGAGTCTATTTTTTAATAGAAATAATTTATTAATATAAGAGAATTATAACACTTCTATGTACTTTTATTTCTATTTTATGTATGTAATAATACATTATATTATTTAATATAATAATGTAACAGCATATAATAATTAAATACATACATAGTTTATCTTTAAAAAATGTTTTTAAGGAAATCTGTGTCAGGAAAAAGAGTGTCCAGTTTTATAAAGAGTTTTGATTCTCTAATTAAAAAAATCCTTAAGATATTTAAGAATCTCTAAATCGAAACTCATTGGAAACATGGGAATAAACTTATGAGTCATTCATAGCTTATTCGAACTATTTTGTGTGTCGCTTCTTTCACTGTTATTTATCTGTTCAACTTTTTAAGGAGAAGCTTTACTCAACTAAAGAAAGCTTTCCGATGCTTCTTTAATAAACCTCAGCCGTCATTTCTTGTAAGCACAATACTGAAAGCACTGGGTGTGGAAAGTCGTATAATGAAAGTATGTATTTCGTAATGAGGAACACGTTTTTCTAACCTTTAGAATTAAGTATGCTGAAGCTCGGTCAATCTGCAGTGTGACCCAGTTTTATATGCTTTTCTTTTCTTTCTTTCTTTCTTTCAAAAAAAAAAAAAAAAAAAATTAATGATCATTGATTCTTATCCTTTCTCTCTATGAACTGGTTTTAGTTTTACTTTCATACAGTATGTGTTATCTTTTTTTTTCTTTTCATTAGAAATGAAATATCTTTGTCTTTCTTTTTTTTTCCATCACAATATGCGTACTAACAATTTTTGCATCGTATATTGAGAAGTTACATGCAAAACCTTTCTTAAAGAGTTAAAAAATAAAAATAAAAAAATGTTTGTGCTCAGTTTTAAAATAGTTTTCTTTTTTTCGTAGTAATATAATACACTTAAATACTGTAGAAATATAATACACTTAAATTGCTTTTTTTTTCTCTTTATTAACATGATAGCTCCTTAAACTTTGGTTGCTTGAGCATTTTCTCTATTCACAGCAACTACTCTCTCCTATTCTTAACCTTTAACATTTAAACTTGTTTCGGTGTCATCAAATTTTAAGTCTTCCACTGGACCGAGACCCCATAGGAATTTTAGAAGAAGCAAATTTAATTACATTGCCTTCTGGGCTTCCCTACACAAAGCCAAATATGTTACATAAGATGACGTATGTTATCTGTAGTAATCCAAAGAGTCTGTATATTACTCAAAATATTATTAACCTCCTCTCTCTCTTGCACTGGTAGAAAAGCAACTCTGAAAAATCTTCTAAATATATTCAAAGTGTGTTGATTATTGGTCTAAAGAGTCCACGTTTCATTTGCATGGAGCAAAACAGGCAAAATAGGTTTTATAATTTTTCTTATCTTTGATATTATGAAAAAAAAATAGATGAGATTTTTTGTATAAAATAATTTATATCTTAAATATATTAATTAATATAAAGGAAATAGAAATATTTAATTTTTAGTTAAAATATTTATCTGTTATATATACACTCAAAATTCAATTATAGAGAATATGTTAGTAAAATAGATAATCAGCTTTTTCGCAACACAACAGTCCTTGACCGCCTCAATCACACGCTCCCTCCAGCGTCTTCTATAATAAGCAACTTCTCTTTGATTCTTGATTTTTAAATTATTAGGTGGTCTTCATTTAGGCTAAGATCTCTCAGGTTTTTCAAATATTAAGAATTTTACGGGTATCTGGACTTCTCCAAAAAGAGCCAAGCCATCTTAATCGGTAACAACGAATGATTTACATAATCTGCGATTGTCTGTAAAGCTTGTACAACTCAAAATTGTACCTGCCTCTCTGACGTCCTTCTTTTTGAACTGGGATAAAGAGAGCTCTGAGTTTATAGATAACTTTAAAATTTATTAATTTAAAGGTAATCTTTTTAAACAATTATTTGATCATCATCCAAATAATTAAATATATATTTAATGTAAAAATATAATTGTAACTTTTGTATAATTTGTCTATAAATTCTCGTTAATATGCATAATTTCTATTGTAGATTTTAAAACATTTTCTATATGTTAAAAAGTTGCCTTAGAAAATTCCTTAGAAATATATTTAGCTTTGAATTAAGCATGTCTGTTTGTCTTAAATTCACAATCCGTTATTAAACGCGATACCAATGTACATTCGAAACAATTTATTATTAGGATTCTATTCCCTTTGTGGGATATTTATATCACTTAATATATAAAAAAAACGGCAGTTTGTTACTGGAAAGTCATTTACTGGATTCACAGAAACTATATCTCCGACTATCATCGAATCTAAATCTAGCAGCACCAACCTCTGCTATGCATCGGCATTTAATTTGTTAGTTGTTGCTCTCCGAAATGTAAAAGATTTCATTTAAAATGAACAAATCATACAACAAATTGTACGAAATAAAATACAAAATCGTCTGAAGAATTAAGTTTCTAGAATTTACGCTAGAGGAAGGAAAAGTTTTTATTTCATTTTATAACCACAAATTTTAATAATATATGTCAAATGATAGATTATTACTTATTAATATTTTATATTAAAAATGTATTAAAACTGACATAATTTTTTGGTTTATCGATCGGAATTTTTTTTCTGCTCTGATTGAGCTTATGCATACATGCTTTAATACAACGTATTCCTTCATGTAAATATAAAAACTATCGAACAAACTGGCAAAGTATGGTAATATAATTTATTAGATAATCAAAACAAATGATTCATTTATTTCAAGAGGTACAAATAAAAATCAATCACTATAGATGTAAAACTGCTCCAAATACCCCATAATAATTTACTTAAAGACTTAAAAATGTATACAGGTAATTATTAATATTATGGTACTACCCGTACATGTTAAAAACGTGAATTTCGACCAAAAATGATAGATTTGTTTTATTCTTTCGTTAAATAAGGAATTTAAATAGCTTTCTAAAAGAGGTTTGCTTTTGTCTCTACATTAATTATATAGATTCCGAGATATAAAGGATTTCGTAAAGATTAGGAAACTAAAAGTGGACATATTTAAAGGACATGAAGTGGGCGTTTAAAGGGCCAGAATGATGTTAAAAAATAGTTTAAACAGCGTTTAATTTTGAAATATGAATTTAATATGCTTTTAAAAGACACATAAAATAATTACTGTTCCGGAAATCAATCAGAAAAACAAATAAAAAATTTATCAGCAAATATGTGAATTTCTTATAAAGACACAAATCTTTAAATGCGATTTTCTCAGAACTGGCTTTTTTTGCCTATAATTTGCACGCTTCAAAAACGATAACTCAAAATATTTTTATAATATCACTATGGAATTTCATGGGCGTGATCTGTATATTGTTTACTAGGGAATGTACTAAAAGAATTTTAATCACTAAAATATTTCCCAAATTATGGCCTGTTATTCGAATAATGGCATAGAAATTTTGGCTAAAATTTCAGTATAAATATTCAATTGGCCGTAATTTTTTTATTTTTTAACAAAAACTTAAAACTTTAGTACATGCTCTAGATAACATCATATAGATTATTTGGTATTAATTTTTTTCAAATATGTATAATAGTTTTTAATGTAGCATTTTTTAAATTTTTTAAAAAAATGCTTAAAATTGTATACATATTTAACATTTATGAGGAATAATATTGGAATATATCAAATTTTAGTGTAGCTCAATATTAGTTTTTTCTAAAGTGAAATAATAAAAAATCGTTACAATGTATATATGCAGTGTATTTAAAAAAAAGTGCTCTGAACGTGTTCGGGTACCTTAACCATTTTAATCAAAATTTACAATTATTATTTCCTATATTTCCTTTATTATTTGCTTAAAGAAACATTTTATTTTTTACTTTATGCTACATTTGATAATTAGTAACTTTTGAAATAATTTAATAAAGTTAAAAGATACTTAATATTTTCCTGTTTTTATTTATTTATTCAATGATTATATGCATTCGAATATAAAAAATCATTTAAACTTCTGTTTCTTATTTTTAAAAATTTTTTCTGAAAGATTTGGGATTCAGAAAACATAATTTTATAATTTCTTTCATTTGAACCCTGGTCCTGGACATTAATACTTATAAATTAAGATTAAAGTTAAAACTTTTTTTTAAAAAAATAATAGTTGTTATAAATTTTTAAATTCCATTTGAGGGATGATAAGATAAAATCACGGTTAAACTAAACTTTCAGCTAATAAAATAGTTTGCAACTTTCGTACTTAACATAATTATTCCAAATTTGTTTCAAAATTTACTTCTTACATAAAATTTCCACATATGTTTAACTACATTATTCTTTAAATATATTTTTATTATAGAACCACATGTATATATTTCTATTTGTTTTAAATTATTCATCTGAAGGTATATTTATTTTTCTGTTTCACTTTACATTACCATAAAGCATTCATAAAAATTCTCTAGTCTTCTTAATATTCTAACTATATACAAGAACATGTAAATTAAAGTCCACGTGTACTTTTTAAGTTATTTGCATCAAAAAACCGATCTTCTTTGCCGTTTTTCTCACGCATTATAGTGCATTTCATTCACGCATTTTCACTACAAACTCATCATTTTTTTTTCACCCTTTCTTTGTAAGGTAAAAAATTAGAAATTCAATCAATTTGCAAGTCAGATGTAGCGAGCAATTAACCTCGCAAAAATGTGATAGATTCGGAAGCTTACGATTCTTTGAAGACTCAGCGTGTCAAAAACACCCCCCACCCCCTGCTGTTTTAGTGATTAACATCCGGTAGCAGCATAAGTCGTTCAAAATATAATGAAGCCTGTTCCTGTTTTATAGGTTCAAATTAGTATTTTAATGAACAAATACATAGCAGGGAATTTTGTAAAGAATGCTGCGGAAATCCTCAGCAAAAAAGTTCACGGAAAGAAAAATATCCAAAGGAATTCCTTGTCGTGTAAATAATTTTTAGATTTTTCAGAAAAAATATTATTAGTTGTTTTTTAGAGTTTCTGAGAGCTATAATAATTTCCAGGCGAAAATACTATTTTCATAATTTTTAATTAATAGTTTAAAACACGTGACTAAGAAGATCCAGGTTGCCATTGTTTTTTGCAAATGTAACTAAACAAAAATGTGTGTGCGTGTGTGTATATATATATATATATATATATATATATATATATAGCATTTTATTTATATTTTACATTTATATTTCATTTCCCTCTTTTCTGGCATTTAAAAGCTCTCTTTAAATTGGGTGAAGTGTATTATTTATTTAATCCTATAAAAACAAAATCTTACTGAAAAAATTACCTTGCAGCGACAAATCGTGACAAATTAGAATTTACATATTACATTTTTGGAATAATATATTATACATATTAAAACGTTAATGTTAAAATCCTATCATACTAGCTAAACAACCTAAAAATTTTGATTGGAAACAAATACTAAAAAGACGTATAATCTGAAAACATATTTTTTAATAAGCCAATATGATTATTGATTGATTTACTAGAGTTTATTTGTTTTCCGCAAATTATCAAATTTTTATTATAGAATGAAAATTTATAATTATTTCACACTTATTAATTGGTGCTCTAGGACCGATTCTTATATTATTTTTGTTATACATGAACCCACGTAAGAAAGAGTGGGTAAAATGCGAAAATTGGCATCATCTTGTAAGCAGATGATAATTGTTTTATTAACAAAATCATTGCATTCCAGAAAACCTTACAATTACAAATTAAAATCCACGTATGAGATTAGAACAAGAAATGGGAGGCGGAACTTAATGATAAAAAAAAATCGTTAACACATTCTTTTTAAGCATACGAAAGAAAAAATTAGTAAGATTTTTTTTAAAAGGAAAATAACCTTTATTATAATAACGTGGCCTTCTTCACACGACTAAAAATAGTAGGGGGAAATATATTTTAGGGTGACCTGTGGCAAAAATTGATGATTTTTTTTCTAATCGTATTTTCGTGTGGGTTTGTAGAAATAAGATGTCGATAAATCTTTTAAATGTAAAATTAATATATTTTTCACAAACATCAATTTACGGTGAATTCATAGAAATGTGTATACTAAAAATGAGAAATCGGCTTACCATAACAAAAACAAGGTTCAGAATGCCAAAAATAATAGGGTAGCCAGAAATAAACCAAAATCTCTTATAATATATATGGTGCCAAATTGGAGAAAAACTGAGACATCCTAAAGTATAGGCCAAATAGTGTTCTATTGGAAATGCCTTCCCTATAATTGGTAAATTGTTGATTTCCTGAATCTTCACATTTATAAATAAAATATCTCCTTATAAATAGTCCGTATAAATAGTAATTAAATAATAATCTCTGTCACTAGATTATAATTTAACTGCTTTGAAATTTGCATCAATTTTTCAAATCAAAACTTTTATCTTGTAGACTAATCTTATGATATCTGATGCACTACGACGACGTATTTACCAATGAAGTAGTTCAAAGTCTTCATTGACAATATGTCCATCAAAACTTAATTATACCTCATTGATAATCGCTTAATTTTATGACATTGCTTTTACTAAATTTAGAATTGCTTTAAAAAATTACTGTATTCTTACATATAAAATGTCAATTAACAGCTGATATAATGATTAAGAGTTACATAAAAAAAATAACAAAATTAACTCACATTTATTTCCATAATTTCATACAATGAAAAATGCGAGATTATTTTATTGAACGGAAAAAACACTCAAATCAACTAAACAATTTTTTCCGAAAGTGAAATAATGTAACAAAATAAAAAATACAAAAAACTTAGAAATGGTATCTTTTCTTTTTTACATTGTATTTAGACCGAGGCTTTGACAATGAAATGATGACCTAAAGTAATACTACGTCCTTTTTTCTGTCTCTTTTTCTATTTCTTTCTGAGAACTAATGGTTAATGAAAAGCAAAAGTGCTTACTACCACACTTAATCCTGCTAAGTACAAAATTTTTTTTCCTAGTACGTTCTCATGGCAACCGATCTGATACAAACAATAAAAGGCAATCGTTTGGCACATTTGTTTCCTTTAAATTTTTATATATTGGATGATGTTGAAAGAGTAATTATATTAAAAACTATTACTTTATATATTTCTTATGAAATTCAAAATTAATTTTTTTACAGTATATATGTTAAAAAATTTATTTGCAATATAATAACAATGCTAGCTACTGAATGGAGTAATTGCTATAAGTGTGTCCCGTCAACCAAAAGAAGAAATGTCAACAAACACGACATTTTACCAAACATAGAAATCGTTTTACATAATACTGCTTGCTCATCGATTATATATAAAATTCTTTCTATGATTTTCATTTTCTAAGCTTTTTTTTATTAAATTAAAATTAAATTTTAATTTAATAAAAATATTTTATTAAAGTAATAAATTTAAAATTTAAAAAACATTTTAAAATTAAAGTAATAAATTTATAAAATGTCCTTATGTTTGTGGTTATGGCAATTATGCCACAAATAATTGTATATTCTAAAACAAAAATTTCTACATTCTATCAAATCTAATTTTGTATTTGAATTCTCGTTAAATATGCATTGATTTAAAGATAATTCGACAGAATTAGTGCCGAAATTCCTAATCGACAGGATTTCGGGCACAACTCCAATTATTTTTTTTCTAATAATTTTATCAACATTATTGAGCATGTTTTTTACGATATATTAAATGAAATGTTGTTTATTTATTTATTTATTATTATTATTTTGAATAGCAATGAAGTTTTTATTACTTTCTGTACTTCTGTAAGTGGTACATAAGGAAAAAGAAATTTGAAAATTGTTGCCACTTTTTGTTTTAACGATAAGCTAATATCTTTATTTCATACAAGAAGGTAATTTGAAAACAAACTAAATTCGCATTACTTAAGGTACTGTTTATTCATCTGTGACAAAAGATCTACCATTTAATGTTGGCTTTAATGGAATTTCATAGTTTATCCTACATTATTTACTTAACTAAACAACTGATTCAAATCTATTTGTATTTTTATTTGCGAGAAATTCACATTCGTTATCTAAATAAGTAAATCGGCTGCATTGACTTTTTTCCCATTATATTAGTGATTTGTTAAATTTAGCAACATTTTTCTAATTTCAATTTAATTCGATTTCTCATGACTAAACTTGACTGAATATCCCTAAATCTATTTTAACAGACTGCGATTTATCTATGCGGAAATAAAAAGAATTCTACAGTTCCACGTGATCCAAACAGGAAATGAAGACCTTAGGTTTTCCGAATAGTTACACGGTCGAGACGTCGATTTAAATGTTTCTATAATGTGTGACGTCATGACACTTTTTATTATCATTTCCCAATCGAAAACGTATTCCGGAAATTTTCATTTGTATGTATTGGCATCGTCGAATAAATGGTTTCTTGAAAGCCAAACATTGCTTTCAGCTTAGTTGTAACGATGAGATTGACCAACTGTAGATTGGATTGGCCTTCAGATTTTTTGATGTTAATGTCAGATAAGTTTGTTCTTTGGAAGAAAAAAAAAGATTTAACCATATTATATCTTTTTTTCTTATTTTTCTGCAGATCTTGCTTACATATTTGTTGAACGTTTTGCTTACAAGGAAATATAAATATCTAATTTTAATTTTCTTTTAATGTATTTTTATCTTTGAAATTCAAAAAGAACTAAAGACATCAATATGTCTAATTATAAATAAATAAATTAGATATGAGTCACTTAAAATCATGAATTCAGGAAAATATTGAATGTCTTATGAAATTATTATCCTAAACTGTACATTTTAAATTAAATCATCTGAACCATCAGTTAAAAATTTCATTTAATGCGAAAAAATCAATACAAATAAATCATAATAATTTTTAATTATTTGTAAGTAATAAATTAAGAGACTAAATACCATAATAAAATCAAGAGATGCCGGCTGATGGCTGAGTTGTTTGTGTTTCTGACTCGCGTTCAAATCCTAGTTCGGTCATGAATGTCTATTTGTCCTTTCTCCTGAGATGATGAATAAATGTAGCCCACTCTATAAACAGGTTCGTAATTGAATGAGGCACGTAATTCTACTCGCCGCCGCGACTTAGTTCATATTTTTGTGAATGGAGTAAATTAATAATTTCAGTAAGACAAAAATATCTTGTATTATTTACATTAATTTAAAAGAAATTTATGTTGTATTTTTAAAAACACACACACATTGTTTCCTAATTCGTCACTTCATTAAATGAAAATTTTTATTAAATAGCTTTTTCACATAAATTATTTATCATTTTATTAGTTTATTAAATAGTAATTTTCTTACATAAATTGAAAAGTACAAATAATTTTACTTCTTAAAAAGATTTTGATTAATTTATCATTTAAGTTTTAGTAATTTTCAGCTATTTGTTGAAGTTTTAAGGAAAAGAAAAATAAATAAATCCAATTTAATCCATTTCCATACTTAAGAGTATGTATGTGTGACAATATGTAGGTGTTGTATAATTTTAAACAATTGTCTAATTTTTTTCCATGGTTACCTTTGAAGCATCATCATTTTGCAATTCTTTCAATTTGAAGTCAAAATCCATTGCTGACTGGTATTTCATAGAAGATTTTGAAAAATTATTGTTTGTATGACACAGAGTCTGCAAAAAATAGCGTAGGACATAATAAGAGGGAAAAAAATTAACAGACTTTTTTTTCATCATTCAATTCTAAACTTTTTATGCATTTTATGTAACTGTTTAATGTAATTTCAATCATCCATTTTTATATGCCGACATTGAAAATTGCAACACCAAGAAAGAATTGCCAAAAAGTGACGAATATCGGTAAACAGAGAGAAACAGCTAAGAACAATATGTAATCTGTATTCCGAAATGATTTGCTTACTACAGGGCGAGAACAGGGTCGATTCAGTAGATTGTAGAACCAACGTGGACGGCGATATACGAAGCAACATGGCTAGGTACAGAATCAATGAGAGTACGAATGGCGTCCATAAGAATAGCTCTCCATTCCCTGCTAACCACTTGCCAAAGTGAGTCTTCCGAAGGAGTCAGTGGCGTGGTCTGCAAATGGCGTCCAATCATATCCAAGAAGTGTTAGTTTGGTCAGAGATCTGATGAGCACAGTGGCTAGGGATGTACCTGTACACCTTGCAGGATATATGAGCTGATGCGAGCAATGTGCGGCCAAGCGTCATTTTCTGTTAAATGGCTTTGTGAACCCCTTGAAGGTATATAGTGAAGTTTAAAAGAATACAACTTTAATCCACGCTGCACAATTCAGGTAACCTGGTCGGACAAATATTTATCAGAAAGCAGAATAATTGCACATTACAATGTGTCACTTGAATTTAAAATCATTTCTTTTTAAATTCCTGGATGTTCAGAAGTTAGTGTTGAAGATATGAGTGAAAGGATCATGAGTCAGACATTCTAGAGTTCAAATTGCAATTAATGGTCAACTCATTGAAAAATGACGAGGAAGATGATAACCTTAATGTCCAAGTTGAAGAAAACACATTAACTAATGACAAATTCCCGGCTTTGAAATGGTGAAAAAAGCATCTACCCAAGTCCGATCACTTGAAAATTCTCGCTGTCTTTCAGATGCGTGACTTGTCTACCCAAAAACGAATGAAGGCTGGAAAACAGCTTATTGTGAACGAGATTTTCAGCAAGTAATGACTTTCATTTACAGAACTGTACACACATACTGTATTAATGAAGAACGCTTGTAGGTACTTTGACATGTAAAAGTGTTGCCATTTACAGGGTTCATATAACTCCTGAAAACTGTATAAAATTCCTGAAATTCGAAATTCTTTTAACAGCCCTTGTAACACCTGGAATTTCGATTTGTCTCCTAGAAAATCATGAATTATTCCTGGAATTTTTACTTACCTTAATACATATATTTTTTTTAAAAATATATTTATAATTTTTTTGAGCTTTTTGTTTTAATATTTTAAAATGCTTAACCGAATTTTTTGTCATTCGAATGGGATCCGGTCCTAGTTGATTCGTATGAATATATAAATCCTAATCTATCTATATATAAATAGATAGATAGAGAGAGAGAGACAAATTAATAGTAGATCCCTCTTCTTAAATTGTAGTTTGAGGAATCTTTTTGGGGTGCATTTTAGCCTCTTACAATCTAATTTGTAAACAATCTTATTCCCAAGTCAATAATCATTCGAAAAATATATATTGTACTTACAGTAAATTTAAAACTTAGTTGTACTTAAATTTGAGTAAAACTCAAATACTAAATAAACAATAAAAATGGTTTTTAAAAGTGCGTTGTCAAAAAATATAATAGATGGTTAGCACTTTTATACTTTAAAGACAACCATTTAAGAAAGTTCTCAGATTTTCGGTAACCGAATTCCGGATTCAGGTAATTTCAGAGAATATAAATAGAGGGAAACTCTTTTGAACACACACACACACATCAGCCTTTATCTTGTTTAGTAGAAATAGTTAAAATTAGAAAATCGATTATACGAGAAACGTTCCCATGGAGACTGCCTGACTCCATGGCAAAATATTAACAATTATGGTTCGAAAGTGGCAACAATTTCATTTTTGAATTTGTCACTCTACAAAAAGAGAAAACATTTATATATTTTAAAACACTGAGGTTATCATTTGCAATTTTCAAACACAGAAAGAAAAACTTGACTTATAATTTTCAGTACTACAATTTTAACTCCTTCTTCCTAAATCACTTATATTTCAACATATTACTATTTTTAACGTTATACATATATTATTGTTTTGAATCTATTTCTTTGCGTTGAACATCAACAACTGTAATTAAAGTAGTCTTGCAAAAGAAAAGAAATTACGGATTTATTAGGATTTTAAATAATCCATATTAGAATGTTATATTTAATTTAAGTGTGTTATTATTTTGTAAGGGAATGTATATAATTCCCTATAAGAGAAATAGTTTTTACTTAAAGCTGTAATCGTATATATAATTCGAAAAATATTCTTTTATAGAAATCGCAATATATTTCTCGACTGAAAAATATTGTCAAGAAATATATATATATATATAGTAGCATTTTACATAATTGGTAGCTTTTCTATATTTATTTATTTCCGAATTGAATTTATTTCCAATTATTTTGTTTAAAATATTTCTCTCCTTTTTTGAAAATTTCACAATTTTGAAATCTTATATCACTCATGCAATAAAAATAACTTCTTAGTCAAATAGGTATGAATTTTCGTAATTAATTTTTAATATATCCTTAAAAATAAAATATTTTTATGATTGTAAGTATATCTCATGTGTAGCTTGAGTCTTGAAATGATTTAAGGCAAACTTTTATGACATTATCTGCTTTTATCGTCATAGTTAATTTGTTATCAAAAATGCTGAAATTATAGAATTTTCAAATTGGAAAGCAAATTTAATTAATATTAAATATCATTTAATTAAACATTATCATAAAATTTGATTGTCGTCATATTGAAGCAATCTAATAATATTATGTCACACTTGACAAAATAAAAACTAATTTATAAATCACGCAGTTTGAAAACAATAAAATGGAAAAACTGCGAATTTAGTTTAAACTGCAAATCTTCACTATTTTAAAAAGCATATTTATATGCATTTATTAAATCAAACATTTCTTGTGTGATACAGAAAATAGCAAAGAGAAAAATGATTTAACCAAATTGCATTTTTCGCTATGTAAATTTCTTATAATTACGAATATATTTCTATAACTAAGCAAATAAGATTTGATATGTAACATTGCTAAGGATATCTTGACCAAACGAAAAAGAAGTTTATAGAAAATTGGGAAAAGCTTCTAAAATAATTTGAAACAAATTAATAAGAAAGTTACTTAAAACAATTTTAACTAGGTTGTAAAATAATTTATTCTTGAAAAACACGATTTATTTAAATTTTATCAAATGGTATTAACATAATAAATCTGTATATATTTCGAAAAGCTCACGTGAGGAAGTCTGAAAAACGATTGTGACAATCGATATAATTATCATAATCTTTGATATATATCTTTGAGTCGCTCAGTTTTTGCATTTATTTTGCATTAAGTGACTCAATCACTAAAAAGTGCAAGAATCTAATTTAAAATGCCGCATGTAAAATTATCTTCATAAAAAAAACTTCATATCGTGATAGTGAATGAGAAATTTTGTTGCAAAATATAACTGAATTCACGTATGTGTACTGAAAAAATGTAGCTGAATGGTCTGTATCGATAATCAGTTGATTAATTCACATTCCATCATTATATTTTAGATCATTTATTAAAAATATGCTGACATTTTTCAAAAAATAAATGACTTTTCCTGATACGTAATAACTTTATGAATAAATATGTAAGAAAATGTTAAAAATTTGATATATTTTAATTTGTTTTGTGTGTGTGTGTTTGAAATTTTAATATTTTGAAATTTTGAGTAACACATTTATGTGGTATACATTTTGCAAATATTCTTGTTTATTTTACAATATATAAAACATTTCAGTGCTTACCTTTGTTTAAAAAAAAAAAAAAAAAAAAAAAAAAAGCTCTAGGAAAAGTAAGCTGTTTTTATGTTTTTTCATCCACGCTCATACACAAAAAATATTGCACTCCTAACTCTATCCTTGGAATGTCCTTGAACTTTCTTGTTAATTTTATATGCGTGACATGTAAATTATAAATCTTGGGCAATTATTTTTATTTTTTAAATACATATAGTTGTTATGCAAGTATTACACACACACTCTTCTCTCTATAAGATTTCATTTTCAACAATAGCAACGCAGCTCGTAAAAAAATTTAAAAAGCATGATTTATTTTATACATGCCTAGACTGTTGAGATTAACACGTTCTATTGAAGATTTTAAAAAAATGCTTTAGTTAAATAATATGCAAGGAAAATAGAAACGTATTTTAAAATTATTTTTGGTTTGAGTCGAAATTCAAATAAGTTGTTCTCAACGTATTTGATTTTTTTGAATGATTTATTTGAACGTATTTGATAAGGACTCTGTTGATTTTTATAAGGTGGCGAAAAGTTCTCTGACTCTAAAACTTTTTTAAATGCAGAAATTTATACATCAAAAATAAAGAAATCCAGTGGATAAGAAAAATTATTTAATTTAAAACTTGATGATTGTACATCATTGTCGTCTGATATAATTGAAATATGTAGATATAGTTCTGATATAGTTTTCTTGTGCATAATTGATATAGTCTGATTATTTTTACTATATATATATATAAACAATAACAAAGACTATATATATATACATATATTCTTTGGTATAGTTAATTAATTATTTTAATTAACTATTCGTCTCGTCAATCTTTAACATTGAACTTGTTCTTGAACACTGAACTTGAAGTTTCTTTAATTTGTATCTTTTAATCTAATTAATTATTCGTTTCTGTCTAATTATGTTATATACATTTGATAATTTTGAAAGGAATTGCGAGAATTTTTTTTACTGCAAATGAGAAATATATAAATGAAAAAATGCATTTAAATGAGGCTTCATCTGTCAGACACAGATAAAAAAATAAATAAATATGATTTTGAACAGCATAGAAAACATAATGTCTGTCTATTTAATAAGTTTACTGCTTTCCCTAGAAGTTTTGAAATTTTTTACATTAAGTCTTAGTTTTATTGGACCATGCTTTGGTCAAAATAAATCAATAAACTTGCAATCAGTAATAGACCTTTTTGCCTTTTGTTTTAAATCATTTCGCGAATTAAAAAGTTTACTTACTTTTAGCACAGTTGCCGTATGCCAATTTTTAAATTTAGTTATTATGAGAATCTAATTAGATTACAAGAGTAGAAATATGATACATATAATGCTTAGTATAAATCTAAAGAAATACCCATCTCAATATGATCTGTAGTGAGGTTCGGTGTGGAATTGGGTACCCCTTGGTTTCTCAAAAAAAATTTGGTAATAAATTTTAATTCATTTTAGTTTAGCTTTTGTATAACAGTCATCTTATCAGTCACATCTTGGCGTCAAAAAAATTGCCTTAAAATCAAAAGGTACTCCATTGTAAACTTTTACCTATGTAGTGTCTGCACTAGTGGTATTGGGCTATGAATCAAATGGCAATAATGGTATTCTACTGATTCTGAAACAACACGATAAATAACATGCTATGGTCACACTTTCATATTAACACAGCCTTTCTACTAACTATATAGAGACACTCTTTTAAAGTACCTAAAAAACAGTTTTTTTTTTTGTTTATATATATTCAACATTAGACTGCATTAGCTTTCGTGAACTGCCTACGCAGAATTCACATTCTACAATATGACTCTTTACTTTATATTTACTTGTTCTGCATAATTACATTTGTGACATCATTGGTTGAAAATTACAAGAGTTGAGGAGTTGCCAACTGACACTCTTGATAATTTTTGTGATTCAATACTTTTTTCGGTAGACAATATTTCTCAATATGATATCTTGAAATGATTCATCTGTAATAAGTTATCATTTCGTATAATCTGAGACTATAAATATGAAGAATACAATCTATGAAAATGTGTAGTTTGAACATGAAAGAAGGTTACCAATCACATCGGCTATTTCGGACCTTACACCTAAGTATTTGCGAAAAACCAAAATGAATTGAATGTAAGTTAATGAAAAAATTTTATCATTATTTATTTGTAGATAATTTACGTCTCCACACTATTAAAACATTTTTTGCTGCGTTCCGTTGCGTTTCCTATATTCCATTAAAATTTTTAATGGTGCATTTCTTATTTTAATTATGAAAAATGAATTTTTGAAGCAATTAAACTGCACGGTTACTTAATAAGTATTTTTTGCATTGTATCATTTTATTATTGTTATATTATCATTGTAAATGCTCATATACTCATATGATCACTTACAACAATACATTGTAAAATGTTCTATTGTTTCACGTTTATTTTCATACATGTTTTAAATGTACATTATTATTTTCAAACATTTTTCAAATGTAAGACAATTTGAAATGCGTTTGAAAATGTTTCTCTTCTCATTTCGTATCTAACGATGTAATTTTTTCATTTAACTAGGATAAAGAAACTCAAACGAAGTTAGAAATGAGACACCGTGCTGAGGAAGACGCCCTCTATCGGCAATTCGCGAAGAAACGTCAAGAAGAGGAAGTTCATATAACAGAACAAATACAGGTAATATTTGTCTTCCTGTCATGAGACTTTTACAGATTTGAAGGTGGAAAATAAAATAAAAGGAATCTCATAAAAATATAATGTTAAAATTTTTTAACACATGCCATTTTTTTTTTTTTTTTTACTGTAAGCTATTAGAACAATCAAAGACATTTGTTTGAATTTTAACATCAGTAAAAACATTACTGTGGATCTGATAAAAAGAATCTACCTGAAGAATTATACTATTTATAAATGTATCACTTAGAGAACCAATGTAACATTTCCAATGCGAGGCAACGAGAGGTTTTCTACTTACAAAGGTCGTATATTTGTAATCAATGCTAATATATAATATCCACACCATCGTACACTTTTTATCTCCTAGAAAGCCAAGCTAACACATTTGTAATTCTTTATAAATTCTACTGACAATTGATGGCGTTATTGCCCAATACAAAATATTCAATATCCAATAGAATTAGAACATAGAATAGTGAGGAATGGAAGTCGAACCATCCGGTTCGTAAATAACTTTGTTTATAATTTGTACTGTACAGGGACTATGTAACCTTGTTAATAATTATTAAGTATTTTCTTTGTAACTATTTTTTTTTAATCATGCGTAATGTCGTAATAAATGTAATGTTTTGCCTAATTCTAACTTCCATTTTCTTACGTCTCTACATTGTTATATTTTGATATATTTTTATGCTATAAATTATTATACAATTTGTTGTATATTTTTAATGCTGCGTAGCAAATCAAGTTGAAAATAAAGGTAAGTGAAAGTAATCAAGCATGCATTTATATTAAATATATAGAAGCAGATATATAACATGTATTATATATAATCTGAAATGTGGGCTATAATAAAGAAAACTATTTTTCATGCAAATGAATTCATGATTTAAAAATTCATATTTTAAACCGAAATTGTATAAGCTAAAAATATAAACATTTCTATAATTTTTTTTATTAAAGGTCTTCATATCAACAATTAGTAAATTGAATTTAATTCTTGATATTTTTGATGATTTCATTGCAAAACTAGAAGTAAAATTTATAATCAAGTATCCCTTGGTTCTTTATAGATTCTTTTGACCTTAAGATAGGCACCAACATGAATTTAACAAGACAGTCGTCACAAAAAAACTATACAAAGATAGGGTACTAGGGTTACCAAAAATTAAATTTTATCGCCAAGATGTAAAACCAAATGTTTCGCCAAACCAAGGGATAATCAATTTTAGAAGGAATCTAAACTACACATTGTAGTACTTTGTATACATGATAATATCAAAATATACTATAATATTGAAAACACTTCCGAACACGATTGATATATTTTTTCTTTCATTTTTTTCATCCACAGTTATAAATTTGATTTCTTTCATTAACACACATTATACCTTTAAAAATTTATGATTCTTATAGTTACATACTTGTAATAATTATTTTTAATATATTATTCAATAACGACTACATCTCTCATTCCACTTAAAACAATCATTGAATTTATAAATTATTTACTGTGTTCATTTTGTCCTTGTGTGTTTTAGCTCATTTTCAATATAATATTTGAAATTAAAAAGTCAATATTTATCAATGTCTTTCACTTCTTACTTTTACATTTTACAAATATATATTGTTATGAATGTGAAAGTTAAAGCCTTCATTCGAAGTTAAAAAAAAAAAAAAATCTCTAGTTATAACTATGTTACTTTTTTAAATTGTAGCTTTTCGAATGAATATTTATAAAGACAGTAAAATGCCTAAATTTTTTTAAAATAGTAAATAAAACTTTTTAAAAAGTAATATATAGTCATAATATTAAACTAAATAAGCAATAGAGGATTATATTTTTAAACATTTCAATGTTAGAGTAATTAAATAAAAAATTTCTAAGCATTTAAATATTATTATTCTCTTAATTTATAAGCAAAATTATCACTTATAAGTAAAAAAAAACATTTATTTCCTAGCTTAATTTTTGAAAGGATTTATATATATATATATATAAATATAGGTCCTGGTGTGATTTTACTATAAAATAGTTTGAAAAAATGTGCTTACAAAAAAAAAAATCTAATTAAAATTGTTTGCGTGATCTTACTATGTGCTTGATTATCATGGAATTAAGAAGTATTAAATAGAAACAGGTAAAAAGAATTAAATTGTAAAATTTCAGAAAAAAAAAAGTCATACATGTTGTTAAATCAGAACTGATTTAAAAAGCAGAAAACAAAATCTTATTAAATGAAAAAATTAATTATTAATATATTATTTAATATTTTTATCATATTAAATATTACCACTTTGAATTTTATGCCTATGTGATTTTCCTGTTTATTACGAATAAATTAAGTACATTTTAACCAAAGAAACTCTCATATTTCTTGCAAAGCAATTAAAAGTAAAAAATTTAATTAAAAGTATATCGAAAAATATATTATTTAGAAAAAATGTTTATAATAGGATTCATTTAGAATTTATAAATATGTTCCGCCAAAATAAAATTAACTTTTGTTAAACATAACAGAATAATCTGCTATATATATAGTTTTAACATTCCTTTTAACCATATTGTTGCTGTAAAAACTGATTTTAAAAAGTACCTTCTATCTGAAAATATTAACCAAATTTACTCGATTCTCATAGTAAATTTTTTATATTTGAAAATTTATTTAATGCTTTGATTTTTTTTTTTTTTTTTTTTGAAATATTTTTCCCTATACAGCTACCCGAGGTATTAATATTATTAACAAGAACCAGCAGTTATAATTGCGAGTAATTTCACTAATTGGCTATTGAATTTTAGCTTTTGTATTGCTCATGGACATGAATTACTGGATATGTAGAATGAAAACGATTGTACGTGTAAATAAGCCATTGTTCTTTTTATATTTTTGTGGCTCATAAAAAAATCAATCGATAATTGTAATGAAATTCAAAAGTCATTAGAGATAATAAGTCTTCTTCCCTTTTCTTCGCTCAATATAATTAGCAAATAATTTCGGACACCATCTTGATTTTTATATGAAGTGTTAATTATATCGTGTAATACATTCCTTGAGAAACTCACCATAATTAGTAATTCAAGGAATTATTCTGGAGAAATTTGGTAGCGTTTTTATTGAGGAAAAAATAACATTTTGTAAAAAAAAATATCGACTATTTGATTTATCATTATGCGACATATTAATTATTAATTTATAAATAAAACATTTTATAATTAATTATGTCATTAATTCATGATTTGTTAATGCGACTTCGTTTTTCTCCTTGGATTATTAAATTTTTAGTAAATTATATTTTACTATAAACTTATGAGATTTCGAAAATTCAATTATGTTTTCTTATATCTTATGGATTTAGCGATATGAATGTATCACTACAAATATCTTAACTCTTTAAAACGACAAATTGATTATTCCATTGTAATAATGCTTTCTTAGTTCATAATTAAGGCAGACATGTAATGTCCGTGTTTACTATCTACATGCTTATAAGAAATACTTTCTTTTATTAAATAAAGAAATATTTCTTACTCTTCTCCATCTGCAGGAAGAATGGGAGAAAGAATTGGAAAAATTGACATCGCGCTTCAACTATGAGATAAAGATGAAGAAAAGACGCATTTCTACGGATGAAGAAAAGGCCCTAACTTTCAGGTAATATTCTCTCTTTCATTTCAGTTAAAGTTGCAGAAGAACTCAAGCGTCTCCATAGTATAGGTTAATATTCCTCACATTGAATTTCTTTGCAAACATGTATTTTCAAAAACTGAAACATTAAGGAATTATCAGAATTAAATAAAATTTGATTTACTTGTATCGATACAAATAAATTATTAAATTTTTGGAGAAAAAGTAATATTAAGTGCCCAAAATTAGTATTTGGTGTTATTACTATGAGCCGCAATAAGTGCTGTTATGACATGAAATCAAATGTATTAAGAAAGCCTGCTTGAGAATAAGCATGCCATATTGCTTTGATACCAAGCCGAAATTCATGTGTAGAAGCTGTTGGACAATGATGGTGATAGAGAAGCCAACCAATGAAATCTTACATATATACAGGTCTATTCATATCTCAGGCTATAACAGGTGAGAAAAAAGTTGCATGTATTCTGATGAAAAGAAATTTAAGTACTCATGGCAACACGGGTATCAAATGTATTAAGAAATATATTGACAGATAATAACCCCAGGAAATTCTCGACAAAAAGAACGACTTCCATCTTCATTGATTATCTGTTGACGTTAAGATTATCCACAATTCCAAGTAGCTGATATCATCAATAGAACACAATCGCATCCCAAACTATAACGCCTGGTATTCCTTTGTTATGAATTTTCTAATTCACACCCAAATTCACCATCAATAATACAAGTACAATCATATCATACCATAAACTCAAAGCAGATTCGTTCGAAAAGAAAATTTTTTCTAATCTGCATGCTGTTATTTTTGTTTATATTTCCATTGTAGTTGCAAGGGCTGAGGGTTTTGCTTCACGGTATTTTTGAAAAAAAAGTGTTTGAGTTCTTAGATGTAGTCTCTAGTATAACACACATCCTAGGATTGATGCTGACAGTGATAATTATCTGTAATAGTAGTGCAATATTCTTTTAATTGCCTAGCTGAAACTATAAAATCCCTCCGACCATATGGTCCAAATGTCTGTTATCTCACATTGATAGTTCAGTTTCTACTCATGAATTTGCGAATTATCCAGTTTTCGTTGGTCGATTGCTTTCAAACTCTCATTATTATATTACTGTTACACTCTGCACAAAAATTATGGCATATGCTTGCTAAGCTTTGATGCACACCAAGCATCTTTCTTCTCTGTCCACTGTACAGAAGCGCCATTGCAAGATAGAAAAGTCTACCACGAAAGTGGTAGTTCTCCCCTATTCAAATTCTTTAAATTGTTGGAAGGTTGCTTTCTTTTATTGAATAGACTTATTGTGTTCTCACGCACAATATCACTTAATTAACGCTGACAATTTTCCTAAACATAGCAACATAAAATGACTTGTTAAGTGGGGGAAAAATCTACATGATAAGTTTTCATACACAATTAGAAGAACATCAGTAACTATCAATATTTTACTTGGACCTCAAACCTAGATTCACAGGATGCGAAAATGTAACCTAAAGCATTGTTCCATGCGATGATTCTTCCAGTAATTTTAATACTATGTGTAAGCAAGAATGAAGGTATGGTGGAAAAATATGGTGTCGTTGGTAAAACATGATAATTCACAAATGCAATAAGTCTTAATCATCATTAATCACGCAATATTTTTTTCTGTGAAGAATTTTACATTAACAAGGCATCTATCATTACTAGTACTGCCCAGCCAAAATGGCCATCTTCACTTATACATAAATAATCCTGTTGCCGTTGCTACTGACATTTACGACTTCTTAAGATTCAAAGGAAAATGTAGAGGATTCTTGGCATAAGAAATATGAATCTCGGCTCTTATGTGATTAAGTTTCTAACATAAGTCGGAACCATTTTATAGACTCTAATAATGGAATTTTTCTATTCGAGATGATAATGAGTGAAATGCATCAATATAAAAATAATTTTGTAAATTGTATACCATGTAACAAGGAATGAATCGAAATCTAGATATTGCAGTTCTGTTTCGAAATTTCTTTATTAAATCGTTTAATGAGTGCTTAGTTGAAGCTTGCTTATATATTTTAATGTGATTTTCTTAAAATGATTCTATATTATCAATATATAATTTGTTAACTATGATAGTAAATTCTAGTAGAAATTATCATCTGTTCATCAACTTTCTCGCACCCACTGCATACATATGCAAAAAATCCCCTCTCATGTCGATATCTGAAAACGAGAAAGCGGATGCCATGGCTGAAAATGGCGCTGCTAGTCTCTCTCTCTCTAACTGATACTACTCTGAGTTGCATTCTATTCGAAAAAGAAGTGTCCAGGCTATCTGGAATATTCCACCTGCTCATGATTAATACTCTGTCAGTGGTTCTGTTGTTTTCAAGGTTCCCGAGCTGACCTACATGCTTTAGGTTTGTTAGCGGTTATTTTCGTGGTCTTAAATTTGATGGCAAACGTAATTTCTATCCTATCTCTTGTAAATGCGGAGTTAACCAGGCTAGACTCAAACACTATTTTTTTGTTTCTGGGATTTACTAAGAAAGATTTCCTTGTGAATTCCCTGCTGTTTCTTAATTTTGTGAGGATTGAGGTTCTCGTGAATCTGGTGTAGCAATACTACACCAGATGAAATCAGAAACAACAACAACAGAAATTATTTTTTACGAAATTTATGTACTTAATACAGATATTTGATATCCACAAGTCTCAGACTTTGCATGATTTCCAGAATAGAAAGAACCAAAAGTCAAACCTAAATAATTATCTTATAATAAAATTAACTTAAATTATTTGTTTTGTATATAATGTATTCATCTGTAACAGCATACATGTGTAGGAACAATTTTTATTGACGAGTTGCTGCTTGCTTTATATCCTGTATATTATCGACCTCCCTATCCTTTTTTTTTCTATTATAATCAATCTATCATTATATTGATATTTTTGCACTTGTTTATCAGTGATGTTGCTTGCACAGTAGCTTGATATTAGCAGGATTTGACTTAACCTAATTGGGGCCTGGAGCAAAAACTTCTTTAGGGGGCACTTCTTCACAGCAACAAATAAAGAAAAAGACAATTAGAAAATTCAATGCAACAGAGATTATACAGTAATATAACTTTAATTTTGCAAAAAAATTTATATCCTAGCTGAAATAGGCGAATTTTCGAAATATAGATTTTTTGTGTACACGTGATGAATTAATTCATAACATAGAAGAAGTTAACATATAACTGACGAATTTCACACTGTATTGATATTTTGTTTTAAAAGAAAACATTTATTAAGTAAGGTAACAGAAAATAAATTCTTTATACGATTTGGGGGGGGGGTTCCAATGTAATCCTTATGCTCCTGTCTTAATCTGGTTCTGAATATCATCGCCCATTTGAGTGCTTTTCAGTATTATTGATTTCTGGAAATATTTAGGAGAGCTTGAATATTTGTTGTTGACTTACAGTTTAAGAGACTTACTGTAAAAAAGACACATTTGTAATCTTCTTTGACACAATCATAAACTTCAGAAATGAAGATTCCGTGCAAGCTAAATATTCTTTGAACAAAATTTTCTTTTTAATGCAAATGTAATGTGAAGAGGACACCAAATTATAAATGATCAATTTCATTATTTGACCAAGGTTTAAAATAACAAGGTTATTGGTGATACGTTTAGTCTTAATAAATTGATTCAGTTCTCGATTTTTTTACATCATTATATCTGTATGTACTTGAGACAATGTATGCACAACATATTCATTTTCACTTCCAGGCATCAAAGGGAGAAAGAAGATCTGGAGAAGAATATGACTATCAAGTTAGATAGGAAAAAGGAATCCCTCACTAGAAAGCTGCTAGAACAGGAAAGAGCTGCTACAGCAGACTTAGTAGAAAAGCATTCCAAAGAGATGTTGAATCTTATTAACGAGAAAAGAACTGAATTCGTTCTTGTAAGTTTATATACTGCATTTGGCAGAATTCTCACCTCTTACAATCTCTTTAAAATTTGCAATACTGCAAAAAAGTGATAGTAAAAACATTTTATTTTTTATTATAATTTAATATGTAATATTTTGAAACCTGTCAAAAGCGCTAAATTCATTTTAGCGCCATTTAATCTTTTTAACAAAAACCCATCTAACTTTTTCATTCCTAGATTTTTGTGTAAAAAGCAAGGTTTTTTTTTTTTTTTTTTTTTTTTTTTTTAAGCAGTTATTATAAATGTTAATCCTTTTATTTACAATTATACTATTCAAAATTTTCTACATTTGTTGAAATTTTTTTATCGGCAAATAAATATGTATTCATAAATTTTCTTTTAATTTACATAGCAAACTGATAGATTTTAAAGACATCTTACGCTGGAAAATAATATAATAATTATTTATTGTGCTTTTTTTTTTCTTTCGAATGAATTGGCAGCCAATTCAATCAATAATTTTGCTTCTGTTATTTTTTAATTTCAGAGTCAGAACCTAAACGACCGAGAAGGTTATTTGAGCGAGGAGTTGGTTCCTTATCCCACACATCCGCCCCCACCAAGTCCTCCACTTATATCCAAGCACGAAATATATAGTGATCCCAGCGTCTTCTTAGAGCTTGACCAAGTGGCAATTAATGTAAGTGATAGGAAGATTCTTACAAATGCATTATACAGTTTTGATTTTCATAAAAAAAAAAAAAAATTCTCTCTTTTTGAAATACATTAAAATATTTTCTTTTTTCATAACAATCTAAATTTTTTAAGACTGTATATTATAATAATAGTGATTGAAATTAATGTGTATTGTCGGAAAGGTAACCTATACACTAAGAAAACTTATTACTGTTAAGTTATAAATAAAAAGTATAATTCTTAATTATTTTATGCTTTCTTGAAATTTGTTTATATTTTATTTTCCCAATTTTCTTTAAAAATAAGACTTTTTAAAAACTTAATATTTTAATTAGAGTTGTAATCTTAACAGCAGATTTCAAAAAAGTAAACGAACAAAATAACTTTTCAGAATTATTAAAAGTAGATACACAAACTTTTAATTCTTGATAAAAAAAATTACTTTTTCAGTTGTGTTGATAGTTTACTAGTTTAAGTTAAATTTGTAAATATTAATGAATTTAAGAAAGTAATGTTATTACAATAAATTTAAAAATCGTTTAAAATATTTCAAATAATATATAAATCCACAGAAATAATTCCACTATACATTTCAGCAAATATTTTTAAGAAACATGTTTCATTTTAATTGTAAATTCTAAACGTATATATATATATATATATATATATATATATATATATATATATATATATATATATATATATATATATATATATATGTTTAATTTAAAAACATTGATCTATCAAGAACGAGTAATCCGATTTATTTATAAGAAATGGTTAACATAGTATAAGAGTCAAAAATAAAAATACACTACTGGCCATTAAAATTGCTACACCAAGAAGAAATGCAGATAACAAAATGATATTTATTAGACAAATATATTATACTAGAAATAACAAGTGATTATATTTTCAAAAAATTTGGCTGGATAGATCCTGAGAAATCAGTACCCAGAACAACCACCTCTGAGAGTAATAACAGCAGTTATACGCCTGGGCATTGAGTCAAACAGAGATTGGATTGTATGTACAGGTACAGTTGCCCATGCAGCTTCAACACGATGCCACAGTTCATCAACCGTAGTGACTGGCAATTGGTGACGAGCCAGCCGCTCGGCAACCATTGACCAGACGTTTTCTATTGACCAGACGTGTAATACCTATAGAACGTGCTGGCCAGGGCAACAGCCGAACATGTTCCGTATCGAGGAAGGTCCGTACAATACCGACAACATGCGGTCGGGCATTATCCTGCTGAAACGTAGGGTTTCGCAGGGCTCGAATAAAGGGTAGAGCCACGGGTCGTAACACACTAGAAATGTAACGTGCACTGTTCAAAGCATCATCAATGCAAACAAGAGGTGACCGAGACGTGTATCCAATGGCACCCTATACCATCACACCAGGTGATGAGCCAGTATGACGATGACGAATGCACGCTGCCAGTGTGCGTTCACCACGATGCCGCCAAACACGAATGCGACCATCATGATGCTGTACACAGAACCTGGATTCATCTGAAAAGATGACGTCTCGCCATTCGTGCATCCAGGTTCGTCGTTGATCACACCATTGAAAGCGCTCTTGTCTATGACGCAGCGTCAAGGGAAGCCGCAGCCATGGTCTCCGAGCTGAGAGTCCATGCTGCTGCAAACGTCATCGAACTGTTCGTGCAGACACTTGTTGTCTTCCAAACGACCCCGTTTCTTGACTCACGGCTCGTGACGTGGTTGCACGATCCATTACGGCCATGCGGATAATATGCCTGTCTTCTCGGCTGCTTGTGATAGGTGGCCGTTGAGATCCCGCATGGCTTTCCGTATTATCGTCCTGAACCCATCGATTCCTTATTCTGCTAACAGTCATTGAATCTCGACTGACACGAGCAGCAATACTGCGATAAGATAAACCGCAATCCCGGTACGCTACAATTCGACCTTTATCAAAGTCAGAAACGTGCTGGTGCGATTTCTCCTTCTTACACGAGGCATCACAACAACTTTTCACCAGGCAACAACGTTCAAATGCAATTTGTGTATGAGGAACCGGCTGAACAATTTCCTCATTTAAACACAATGTAGGTGTCGCTACTGGCGCCTGCTTTGTCTGAATGCGCTGAAAAGCTAATCATTTGCATATCACAGCACCTTCTTCCTTTCGTATAAATTTCACGTCTGTAGCATGTCGCCTTCTTGGTGTAGCATTCTTAACGGCCAATAGTGTATTTCAAAATAATTAAATAATTTATGTCAAAATGTGAGACCATTTGAAGCTGAGACAGTGCGATCTAAGTTTATAACTGGTATTTCACAGAATGTTCGTAATTGATGGAACAAAATTTCTCACTTAATTATTTTGACTTTGATCTAACAAAATCGAACATATCACGTGGTTATATCGATTATTTTATCATGGTTTTAAGTAAGCAACGTGAGATTAGATGAGCTTGTATCTTATTCATAACAAAATATGTTATGTTCTGATTACTTATTGCCTCAGTTAAATGTAAGATTAGGAGAAACAAAAAGCAACTAAATAGACGGCATATATTTTCTGCAAAGTAAATGACACAGAAGCTTGCAAAAGCCGCGGTACCTTGTTTGATTAGGGCGTCATTCTCATTATCGGTAGGTAGAGAGTTCAAATCCCGGCTTAACCGAAGATCCATCTAATTCGTTAAAGACGGCTATGACATGGTAAGTGGGTCGAGGTCGCAATTTCCTCCAAGTGAAATGATACCTCTGTGGGTGGAAGTTCAAATATCATCGGGTCTTCTACTTGATCCCTACTTCTAAATTACGAAGACTCCTACCTAACTGCTTCCATCAAAATAGTAGAGCCCAATTTTGGGCTAGGTAAAGGAAAGTATACAGGTGCAACAACACAGTAGATTATTATGTGTTATAGTTGCACTCACTGTGTCTGAGACTTCTCTAGATACATCTTCATCGTATCAGGATGCAGAATCGAGAGACGACATTAAATACTGTTGAGTGCAATTTCAAATAACAGTGATAAACAGCATGATAATTGGACTTGTGATACATTGACGTAAAAGATAAACGTGATGGTTTGCTTCATCTATCAATTGTAATAACTGATATTTAAACTGCTGGTTAAGTCACATGGTTGAGAATGATAAATTGGAGTTAACATAATTGATCTTACAAAGAATCATTTCTGCCATTCCACTGGGATTTTTCTATTATAGCTGAGTAAAAGTTTTCAGTTGAATACCCTCTTGACTTTTTGACGATATTTTGTTACCAAGATGTGTCTAACAAGATGGCCATTGCTACTACACAAAAGCTAAACTGAGATGGGGTAACCAGAAATTAAATGTTATCACCAAGATTTATCTCCAGATTTTTCGCCAATCTTTAGGAATACCAATTTCTACACAGAATTCGGTAGCTGCGGTCTTAACACTGGCATCTGACGCATTGGTGCACTCTCTTCAACATAGTATATAATACTCGTATCACTTTGACTCAGCTGTTAAGCTATTCTTCTACTTGTCAACTATCATTTTCCAATTTCTTAATGAAACCTTTTACAAGCTTTAAAATATATTCATAGTGAATAAAAATTCATAAGGGTGTCATTTAGCTCTTGGCGTTAGGTGTTTGCAATGAAAATGAAATTCTTAATATTAAATTTAGAATCGTTCTTTACAAATATCTGTTATAGATAACTTTTCATTCATTGGATAAAAATCGTACACATCTGTGACAATCTTTTGCAATGTAATTTCATTCTACAAATGACATCAGTTTGTTAGTGCATCGATTTTTTTTGTCATATAATGTATACATAGCTATAATTTTTTCACTTTAATGTATATAATTGTCTGAAATCAAAAATAAATAAGATTTCCTACTGTTGGATTTTTTATTAATCATTCCGTATTGCTTAAAACTGAAGCATCTTTCATCCTTTAGTAAAGTGCACTTTTAATGCATACTTTCCCATGTTGATATACATAATAATGAGATTGCAGATATTTGACCAATATAGGGTGCTGGTGGGCCGTTAGATATACCTGAGTCACCGACTCATTTGCAGCTCTTCTCAAAAGCTAAAAAAGCTGTTAATGCTTCTTGGACCATTCCACCTGCTCAACAACGGTACCAGGGACATTCAATAGTTGTAGGCGGGATAAAACGACCATCACTAAGCTTATCAGTGGACAGAAGAAATCTGTATCCTATTCTTATGGTAAAAGGTTTTCCCATCCTGTTCGAAGTGTACTGACCATTAGAGCCATTACTGACCATATTCTAGATTGTCTGGAATTTTCCAGAATTAATCTTTTCACAAACTCTATTTTAATGTTAGATTTTCTCGGTATGATTTAGCGTTACTAAACATCGGACATATTCAACAACAACAATAGTGTTTCATAAATTAATTTACGTCTAATTATTTAGTTTTATTTATATTTAATCAGTTTTATTTAAATTAAATATATTTATATATATTGTTTCAAAGCATTATTTATAAGCAAAGTGTTTTTCTGGAGTAAACTATCTGCATTCTAAGAATTTCCCTTTTTTTTTTAGGTGGCACAGAGTGACCAGCAAACTTTCACTGACTTAGTACGGCAACTGATTGGAAGTTGTATAACTGATGTTGAGAAAGCTAGGTAAACGGATAATTTTAGTCGTAAATGCATAAATTCGGATATAGAATGAATATAAAATTTAACTGATTCCTTGCAACTTAATTAGAAAATGCACATTAATATTTCTTGTAAAAACGTTTATCTTCAATATACATTTACACATATTATATTGCCATTTAAAACATATCATTTTGAATACGTTAGGAAGATTGATATACATTAGGATGGAAGTATCTACAGCCTTTATAAAGTGAAACCATTATGCTCTGTTTTAAAAAAAATTCGATTCGGAATTATGTCAGTATTCTCCACTGGTACCTCTCCTGGAACTTTCAAATCTCCATGAAAATGGTACAATATTCCTCTTTGAACACTATTCAGATTCGATTCCCAATCGTATCTAAGCTGTATTACCAGACAAAATTGGACCTACACCAAATTAGTAAAATCCAATCTAAGGTATTTGCAAAATTTTGGAAAAACTATTAGTGTAATTTTTGTTAAGTTAAAATTTTTTGAAAAATTGGTTTTATTTTTGTCAAGCACTCAAGAAATCGTTGAGAATATTAAAACTGACTTAAAATGAAGCAATATAGCTAATAAAGATTTGAAACTGATATATGTACTATTAAAAAACGTTTATATATTTTGATTTGTGGCAATATTATTTAATGGATTCGATTCGTGACCATTCTTTTGTAAGTGCTGTCTTATTATCAGATTCTAAAAGTGCGCTTCAAACCATTTTGATTAATCAAACTATATCGCAAAGAATTTTAGTATGTAGACTTACTTGCTTAAGGACACTAGCACACAGCATTTTATTTCATGGATTCCTACCCATTGTGGAATTATAGGTAATGAAAAAACTGATGCATTGGCGAAGAAGGTATCTTTGATAGAACAACATATAAACCATCTTCTTTTTTTTCACACGACTAAATTGTTTATTAACCTGACCATTAAAGAAAGTCTTAAGCAAGGTATAATTCAATGCGCAAGGAATAAGAGATAGAAGATTCTTGGGAGAGGAAAGAACTTCTTCCAGTTTTCCAAGAAAGATTGCGGCGGCACTGTTTAGAAGACTGACTGGACTGCTTACTGACTTTAATCAACCAATGGTCTTTTGAACATTTAATTTATTGTACTGTACTTTCTCAAAATGAGGATATTGTCAAGAAATATTGTGGAGGAGTCATGAACTAATGGGTTTAGGAGCTAATGTTTGGCATTTGTAAAATAAATATTATTTAATAGAAAAATTCACATTAAATTATAAATACCAGTTAAGGTTCTGATTCGAAATAGAAATATTCATTAAAATTTAATTTTTATTTTAAAATGAAGTCTCAATATTAGTGAGCCACTTTTTTTTTCAAGAAAAACATTTTTGTAGACTATGATGAACATTGAACACCTTGAAATAAGCTTGAAACAAACTTCACTATTGCATTGATTATTAAAGTTTTCGATAATTGTGATATTCTTTTCAGGGCAATATTTCGATGGATCACCGTGAAAAATCTCAATACCATGACATTTGACGATAACGTGAATGCTGATACCCCGATGGGCATTTTAAGAGGTATCAAACATGGAACAGAAAGTTATCACGTTCTTTTCAAAAGATTATGCAGGTATGTGTTTAAGCTTTCATGCTTTTTTTTATAATTTCATTAATATACATGCTCAGATTATCAGTACGGGAGTTCACAGGTTCGACACTTGCTGTGAGTGTTGATATTTGTATTGATTCAAAAAAGAAAATTTCTTAATATAATATGTGCACAAAGCAACGAGCCAAAAACCGAATCACTAATACACAATATATGTACTATATTTCCTTGCGTATTTAAAATTTTATCAATGAAATTATTTTATAGTATGAGCATTTAATAACTCAATGGTTTGATAAATTTAATGATTTGAGTAAAAGAAAAAAATAATGTTAGACAATTGGAGTTTAAAACTATTTTATTACACATGTCAGATTCGCAATTACATTTTTATTGAGAAAACTTAATCACTTAAAATTTAAAAACTTCTTCTGATTTTACTACTTTTATTTTTATTATTTAAAAGAGCGCTTAATCGGTAAAAAAAGGTATTTTAAACTTAAATTTTGTCATTGGTTTCATGTCAAAATATGTATAATATATTATATATTGATTATAATATATATAAAATATAGATATGATAATGATTTATATAATCATTATCATAAGATCTGTTTAATTTTAATGGCTCCATGTTGGATTGAGTGGTAATGAAATTGTAGATAGCTTGGCCAAGTCTGCCGCTGATGACACCTTGCAGGGCAACCTTATTCTAACGTTTTCGGAAATCTCCACTATTAAAAAGATGGAATTAAACGCAATTTAGAGAGATCCTCCTGCCCACTCTTGGTACTTTGGAAAAAAACCTCATTGATGGCACCAATTTAGTATCCCCGGGATAAAGTAAGACTGCTATTTCACGTTTTTTGAGTGGCCACGTTAGGTCCCTTTCTTTTTAACAGGGTCAGAAAGTCTTTCTGGAGTGCCACTGGTGCCAGGCTGATCAGGCCTCCTCGAGACATATTCTTCAGTCAGAATTTTACGATGCACAACGTTTTGGAGAATCCTATTTTATTTTTAGACTTTTCAATGATTTTTGGTTTTATGGAGCTGGTTTAGCTTAGCTACACCATCTAGGATTAGAAACAACAACAGATCTGTGTGTTTCATGTATTATGTCTCTGAAGTAATCTCCTAAAATCCCTTTTTAAAATTTAAGTAGAAACTAAGAGACGACCATAAATAAATGAGTCTACACTGTTTTAAATTTTACATTATAAACAAAACCAGCGAGACATGTATTATTAAATATATGGCTTGAATTATACACCAGAAAGACAAATCTGCACACAATCTTTAAAATTGCTCGTAACTTTCTCGTCTGTTAAGCAAATTGTGAATTAATTGCACATATCATAATCATAATTTTCACAATACTTATTTCTTGCACTGACCTTCTTGCATATTCAAATAGCATGATAAGGAACGTGAAAGAGAGAGAGAGAAAAAAAAGTGTTGTTTTATCAAGGTTGCTTCAGCCTTTCATCCCTTCAGTGGGTCATTAACTGACTACAGCAAGCATGTTTGGAAATTAAACACTAAGGTTTTGCATTAGGCTGACCACCTAACAAGGACATATACTTCGCACTAAAGGACCCTGGGTTTGGAAAACAAATATTAGCACTAAAGGCCTTGGTATCCATATGCTCGTGCCACAGGTTTTATAATTTCTTAAACAGTATGTATCGCATGGAGCATTTCCGATTATTCGCACAAACAAACCTAACTAAAACTAGTCCTTAAGAACTAGTCCCGACTTAGTATAATTGGGACCAACTATTAGGCACCAGAATAGACTCAGTAAAAACTATTCTGGTGCCTCTTTAACGGGGGAGGGGGCTGGAGCAACCGCATCTATACCCCTGCCTTAGTTAGGCTCTGCATGGAAATGTTATTTTTTGTTTACATCTACCCATCCATAGGAATCTGTTAAATATCTTAAAAACTGCATACTATAAATAAAATTATTTATATGCCGCCTACCCTATCTAGCGGTCATCATGCCTGGCATGCAGATAAGGAGGACCTGGTTCGGGCATGGATATACTTTCTTTCTCTCCTGTCTTTGTCCTTTCCTTGTATGAATGGTTGATAGCCCTATTAATAGGTACCTTGTGTCTACTGAGGAAGTCGGACTACACACCAAATTACGGTTCAGTTGAAAAATGGAGCAGCGCACCGCATATTGCCAGCCTAGCTGGCACAAGACGACAACAGCTATTTGTATTCTTATTTGAGATTAATGTATTATATCAATTAAAAATACACTTTATATTTCAGTTATGCAGGTTTACACTGTGTTGTCATCAAAGGTTACTCAAAAAGTGCTGGATACCAACCTGGAGTAAAATTTGAAGACAATCGCTTCAGGAATTCATGGAATGCCGTTTATGTGGCAGGGGCCTGGAGATTTGTGCAATGCAATTGGGGTGCAAGACATTTGGTGAATGCTAAAGAAGTACCAAAACCCGGTAGTAGAGGAAAATCGGACAGCCTGAGATATGAATATGATGATCACTACTTCTTGACTGATCCTAAAGAATTCATTTACGAATTTTTCCCACTGCAACAAGAATGGCAACTGCTCAAAGTCCCAATTTCACTTACTGAGTTTGAGGAACTACCCTTTGTTCGCTCTTTGTTTTTCAGGTAAGATATCCTTGTTTATATTTTTAAAAATTAGGTATTTGATTAATTAGATAATATTTTATCATGGTTTAAAATAAGTCTAAATGAATATTTCTATTCTTCTGGAAAATCTTTTCTGTCAACAGTAGTTCACACACAGTTTGAATATTCCTTTGTTTTCATATATCACCAATAATTCAAAAAATTATGACCCATTTTCATATTATATTTTAAAATTTTTTCTTTTTAATGACTTATACTGATTATTTTGAATCAACTAGTTAAAGCTCATTGTTGAAACACGAAGTGCAGTTAATAAATTTTTACTGATAACAATATTTTGATTATTTTTTAGAAATTTAAAGGTAAATTACAAGTAATTCGGTCAATTGTAGAATATTGTGATCTTATTTGAACTTAAAAGCTGTTACTTTTTAAATATACAGAGAAAACCAAATCATGCAATAAAACTATTTTCGCATCTTATTATTAAACAGTGATTCAAATTTAACCATTAACTTTAAGGAATGTAGTCTTATCTCTAAATTAGAATAAACTCATGTTTCCAATTAAGTTGCAAAATATAATGGAAGTTAACTTATGCTTTGTAGCTCTTCTGCTCAGTTATCTTTATGCCACAGTGTCCTGGTTAGTTAAGGCATCGTTCTCATTATCAAAAGGTAGTGAGTTCAAGTCCTGGCTTAATTGAAGATCTGTCTTGTTCGCTAAAGGTGACTGGGGCATGTTAAAACTGGGCGTGGTCGCAATGTCCTCCAAATAAAATGATAGCTGTAGGGGTGGTCTTCTGCTTAGTCCCTTTTTCAAAATCATAAAGACTCCATCCAGCTGCTTCTAATTGATAGAGCCCAACTCAGGGATAGGTACAGGAGGAATGTTGTTGATGCAGCAACAACTTATCTTGTACTCATTAACCAGTGCACTCCAAGAGTATGTTTAAAGATGCTGACATTTAAAACTATTCACATGGATGTATTACGAATGCACAAATTTTGCGTTCTAACTTCATCATAACAATCATTTTGATGAATATTTCACATATAGTTTATTTAATACAAATATCAACAATTTAAATTAAATTATGACATAGTGGTGACAATATTTCACAACTAAATCATTAATATGAATTGCTCTTAATCAGTTGTATAATCATGGTGTTTTAAACAAAGTATATTATGTAAAGGACTATTTAAATAATAAATTTTGAAATAGTATAATAGAGAATCAGAATACTATTATATTAATTCAAAGTTCTATATGATTTTTTTTTCATTTTAATAATTTTACACTATATATATTTTGCTTGGTATACTCTGTGATCAAGTAAGTGACTAAGAACAGTAAACTGTTAATAAATTAAAATAAATTTTAATTTATAAAAAATCTAAAATAACATAAGCATGCCATAATTTTATTTTGATTGAAATGAAAAGTATGCATGCAAAAATTCATCATGGAGATTATGCTGAGGTCAGGAGTAGGCAAAATATATGACGGATTGTGTCCACATTCAAATTTTCATGTAGAATACAAAACCTTATATCCTTATAAAATAAATCTCTTAAAAGTAAAGAAATCTTGCAACCTTGTGATGATTTACAGCAAATTTGTAATCGATTTTAAAAATAGTAAATTGGAAAAAAAAAATTTACTAGCTACTACTAGCTTTTAAAATACAACACCCTGAAGAAGCATTCAAATCATGCGAAATTTACATACTTTTGCGATGATGCTAAATTCACATCGCAAACGACTGTAGTGCCACTTGCAAGTGTTATATAAAAGAGACTGCCCATTTAAAATATGGTATTATTATGAGGTATCATTAAACAATTAACATGAAAACAAAATAATAATTTTATTATTTATTTTGCATGTAAGCTGTTTAACTATACTTCGTAGATGACATTGATTCTTTGTTCGACCGAGGAAAAATTGTAATCTATAGGGGCTACGGATTATCCTTCGGAGAAAACGATGATAGGTTTGATGAAATCTATCAACTAAAGTGGATTTGTAATTACTGGATGCAAGAGGAAACGGCGAATCGACAGGACCAATTGCATCCAAGAGTTGCACTACTGTAAGCGATATTGTGCACATGGCAGTGATGCATCGCTCACTCACATCAACAACCACAGCACAACAGATTGTTATGCATTATTTGGTGTCCTCTCGTATCAATCAACATTGTTTGCAGCCGAGTAGAATATTCGTAAAGCGTCCATTATTTCGTTAACACTTGACTCAAAAGTGCAATGAAAGATAGACATAGATACCAGAAGAGAACATTGTCTTTACTGACGAATCCCGCTTCTGCTTTCAACAATGTTCAGATGTGTGTCTGGATACCAAGGAGAGCACCTGATGAATTGCGGCGTTATAGACATTTGTGCGGTGGTGGTATTAGAATTTACTGCTGCCTCCCTCTAGTACGCATTTCCAATTTACTGAACTTCCAGAACTACATTTATGATGTTTTGGAGTCTGTGTTCCTCCCATCTGAATTCAGCTGAGAAAGAATCTTTAGCACTTATCATCACCCATATTCCAAAAGGATAATGGCGACCACATATGGCATGCACTGTTCAAGTTCTTTATCCATAAAATTGTGAATTACTCTTTCTATGCCAACTTATTCCCCTAACCTATCACCAATAAAAAACGTGCGGTCCATACAATTACGCAACACTGAGATACATCATCTGCTGTTATATCAGAATAACTTTCATAATATGTGGAAGCCACATGATCTTCGATACCCAAAGATACATCCAAAGTCTTTGATTCTACATTGAAGCATGTGGGAGCGGTTATAGCCAACAATGAAAGCTATACTAATTACTATTTCGTGATCTATATGGTTAAGGTATCTTACTCAATGTCGGAAAGCAGCTTGAATCCAGATTTAACTAAGGATCTACTATGTTTATTACATGCAGGTGGGGCATGTGAAATAAGTTGTGGTCGCAAGGTCCCTCTAAGTGAAATAATATTTCTAGAGAGACAGGTTAAGTATTAGAGAACCTTCTGTTAAGTCTGCTTCTAAATTATGAAGATTCTGAACCGGAGTTTACATCTAATGATAAAGTCCAACCCAGGGCTATTAACAGGAAAGTATGCTGATGCTCATTCATTCACCATTGATTCTATCTTCCACACTTCACTGGAGACTAAATGCAGCCATTTGATATTTGTATAACATGTTATCTACCAAATAAATTTTGCAATGAAATCTTTTTTTGTGTAGCCAACAGTGTGTATTCGAAATTTTTAATTTCAAACATAATGAGATATATAAACATGAAAAATAATTTTTAAATATTACCTTAAGGTAAGCTGTCTATGATACTGCACACTTTAAATGAAATGAATGCATTTTTTCTTTAAGACTGAAATGTTACAATAATTTTAATGCACAATTTTCTTTATGGTTCTTTAAGTCTACAAATAAAATCAAATTCATAAAAATTTATTCAAACTGAATGATAATATTCATTGTGTGTGAAAATTTTATATTCTAAATATACTTATTTGCCTATGAATTTAACTAATTATTGAAGTTTCTAAGCATAAGTTTTACATTTTAGGTATGGTCTATATTTCCCTGATGAAGAAACACGAGCTGTTTTAAGTACAGACAGCACTGGAGCAGCCACAGTTCGAATTTCAATGCCATCACGTATGTCATCAAGCCTAATATTTCACTATAATCTCAAATTCTATGATACAGACGTTGACACATATGAAGCTGTGAGTCTCAAGAGGTTTGTAATGCAATCTGTGGTTGGTAACATTGTGGCTTTCAGAGTCCATGCACCATGCAGTGGATCTTTACTTCTAGATATATTTGCAAATGCTGTAACCCCAAGAGAATATCTTACTGGCGAACCGATGAAATTCAAGAGTGTCTGCAAATTTAAGATTGTTTGTGAAGACCTACAAACAGTCATGGTTCCTCTGCCAGATTGTGCAAGTGGTGAATGGGGACCCATGAAGGCAACCAGGCTATTTGGCTTGGTGCCAATCACACATGAAGATGCTCTCATATTTTCACCAAGAGAAATGGAGCTTCAGTTTAGAATGTCAAGGCCTTTGACAGACTTTATGGCCACGCTTCACAAAAATGGTGTTGAAGAGAAGAGATTATCAAAAAATGTCACCCAATCTGTTGAGGGTGACTTGGTCACATTTTATTTAAATTTCAATGAAGATGGTCAATATGGAATGGATATTTATACACGTGAGATGAATAGTGATCTTGACAATGGTGACAAGCACCTTTTAACCCATTGTTGCAAATATTTAATCAATGTACATTCTAACAAACCTTTGCAAACATTCCACTAAAAATCAAAAATTATTGCAATTTAGAGCATTATTGTCATGAGATAGTGTTTAATTTTTTTATTTATGTTTAAGCATATCAATCAATAAGGCTTAAGCAAGAGAAAATTGTGTTGTCTAAACTATAAGCTTCTTAAATTTTACTGAAGGATGTAATGCGTATTAGTAGTGAGTAATTTGCACTGAGATGATGTTTAATGAGACTGATAGTTAACTCTGTGTCTATTGCCGTCCATATTATACTATTTTTTTAAACGTTTGTTGCATGAAAAGTTGACTTTATTTCTTCACCAATATTGTTTGCTTTTTTGATAGATATATATTGTAAAATAAGCTATTTCATATTTTAAAATGTTGATTATGGAAACAAATACATGACTCTGCTCCAACTACATATAACTATTTTATGCATTCCAAAATAACTTGTTCTCAGTTAATATATAATTATAAGAAATGAGAAAAAAATGGTCAATTAATACAATTTTATTATCAGATAATGTTTATCAATGAATAATTAAACATCAAGACATAAAATTTTATATCTTTAGACTTCAAATTAGTTGCATTGTAGAGTAAAAATGTTAATTTTCAACATTTTTATTTTTAACAAATACAATTTACAGAAATAAATAACTCTAAATACATATGATTTTGCAAGAGGAAGGAGAAATTTTTAATAATATTAAACTCTACAATTTTATTTAAAATTCCAATTGCACATTGCTTTCTTCTCAAATTGTTTAATATAAAATGAAAGCATATTTTTAATATTTAAAATTTCAATAATTGGATTTTTTTTCACAAATATGTAAAAATTAAAATTTTATCACTAACAAAGAGAAACTTTTAATCATATAAAATTCATTTGTATTTATAAAAGTCTAATTCTATTATAACAAAGATAACTGAAAGTAATAACAATTTTATACTTTATTACGGAACGTTTTTTCCCATTTTAGGAACCATTTGCACACTGTACTTGTAAAAATATTTTTTACTCAGAGCAGAGTTGTGGTGAAGGGACCACTTTATTGTATACTTTCTCACTTGTATAAACATTTTTAATAAAACCTCATTTTAATATGGCATTTCATTCTCTATATATATGAGCAATTTTTGCATATCTTTAAACATATACAAATTTTAAAAAATTCTTGTCTATGCATACAATATTACTCATTAAGAAAAAAGTTAATTTGGAAAATAAATTTCATAACATTAACTTACATAAAGTAATTTAAAAATCGGAAAATAAAATGAAGAAATATGAATTATGTCTCAAGATTATTTTTAACTCTTCATAAACAATATAATCAGTTTTTTTATGTTCATAATAAAGATCTTTTAATTTTCCAAAAATTAAAATGGAATAATACATTTCAAATTATTAAACTGGCAATTATAATTTTTTTAACACTTTAATGATTTTGCAATACGTTAAAATATCTATTTAAGCAGTCTTCTAATATAAATAGTAAAACAATCAGTTAATATATATAAACTATGTACTACTATAAGATGAAAGTGAATAACATATTATACAATCATTGGTACTTTTGTAATTACACATGCACAATGGAGAATTTTCATTGATTTCAAACAATAACATTAAACCCAGTTTCTTAAATTATGTATGTTATTTTGGTAATCAATTATTGTCATGTTCAGATCTTATCAATTGACAAAGTGATTAAGTTTTTAAAAAAATACTCATTTCCAAACAGCATAAATTTTGAGAATCTATTTAAAAATTTTATTCAACAGAAAAATCATTTTAGCCATTTTGTTAAACATTTTTAAAAATTAACATAAGAAAGAAAATTCATTTAAAAAATATTGTCAAATTTTAAAGATAATATCTACAGTTTAAAACCGATAGGAACTGGAAGACACTTTAGGTAAATTTCTTTCATATGTAGGGGTGAAAAAATAGTATTCCATACTTAATATTAAAAAGAAAATATTTTTAAGATATCAATATTTTTAAAATAAACTTTTTTTTTCAATAAAATTTTAATCTTTTTCCCATGAAAAAGGTAAAGCATTTAAACAGAAAGTCAAATCATACAAATGAAATGAATATCACTTTTGCTTATAATTTACTTTTGGAATATTCATAATGCAATACACTAGTACTTAATTTAATATGCCTTTTCTTCATAAAATTAACTTGCAATTAAAATTTTTAATTTAGCATGATTTTATTGTTTTATAGAAATCATTGATTTTTCAAAAGAGTAATAATATTTCAAAAATTAATAATATGTTTAAATAGAAAAAGTAAATTTTGGTTTTAAAATTAATTAACACTTTTAAGGGAATTTATAATTTGTATGCATTTAAATTTTATGAGATAATTGATTTGACACTAATAAACTGATGTGTTGGAAAAAATGAAACAAATGCTAATCAAGCTTCAACAATTCATTTTTAATTCATATTTACACTGACAAAAATTCAAATAAATATATCACAACATATGTATCACATTCTTTGATTTAATAATACTATATATATTTAAATATCAAAAATCTAACCATTCCTTCAGATATGTACATGTTGCTGGAGATACAGTACGACCTTTTCCACATTCATGAAACACCTAAAATAAAATACTAGTACTTAATATCATTGATAAAAATTGTAACTTAACTAAATATAATGCATTGTCTGCACTATACAAATATTTAAAAAAGAAGAAAATAAAAACATAAATAAGTTATTTTTAGGAAATAACTTAATGAGTCTTTATGCTGGTTTTTTTATTGTATTTTAATGTAGTGATTATTTAAATAGTTTTTCTTTTAATAATAGTAATTGTAGTATTGCAGTTTAGTATATTAGCATTACAATAATGTAATAATTTGTTCCTTTTAAAAATATTTTGTATTAATCTTAATGTCAAGGACCCAAGGATAATATATATTAAAGTGGGTTAGTTCAAAAATTTAATAGAAGTAACAAAGCAATTATTATTTCTTTTTGTCATATAAAACTTATAGCTCACTTTTATAGCAATTGTTGAAGTACAATGACATGAAATTTTAAGAAATATCAAATGCATAGTAATATTTTATGAAATAAATATTTAATAATGTGAATATGTATAAATGTATATATTAATCATACATGCTATAATAAACTGTATTAAATGTCATTAATAACACTGATCCAAAAAAATTTAAAAAACCTTTTTCCTTTCACGGGTTTAAATAAACAGAATTTTATCAACTTTTTCTCACTTGAGTTTAAATATACGCTCAGGTTTTCTCCTTCAAGCTGGGGTTTTTTGTGACAATTTTTTAATTTTTAAAAAATTTATATTTAGGATCACTTTATAAATTTTGAGTTACTTCTAGCTTATCTAAAAAGTTGCATAAGTTTGATTTTCTGCTGTATTTTGTATTAGGAATGTACTTCATAATCCTGCAATTGTTAGGCAGCATACTAGGACTCTACTTTTCTTGATACCTGCTCCCCATAGTTGCAACCTGCTAATGAAATTGCTCATCAAGCTAATAGGAGATAGCCCCAAAACTTTTAAGAAAAAACTCGGAATGAGAATCCAAAAATAGGAAATTTTAAGGACATTTTACAACCATCCCCTCAAATGAAACCAAAAGATCACTCACTATTTTTTTATTGTTTTCTTCTTTATTATTGCTGCAAAATTCACAGCAAATATTTTTGAGTGATTATCATGTTACATTTTCCAATGATTTCAACAGTTCCAAAAAATGATCATCATGCAATATCATTGATCTTATTTGTGGCCTTAAAAATATTCCTTCCTCCAATTTTGCATCAGTTGTTTTAGGAAATTTAGATTTCAGATACATAAAAGACGCAGAATTTTCGCCCATAACTTTTACAAAATTTTTCATTAGACCCAGTTTTTTAGGTAGGGGAAATAAAAACACCTTTACAAAAATTGTTAAAGGAGCATTTGATACATTTTTACTTTCTGGTATAAATAATTCATTTGGATCACTGTTTCCTTATGTAATGAAAACCTCTATCTCTGCTGTTACATTCACACAAAATCAACTTTTATGTGTACAAGTTGCAAACCTAAAAACAAAGCTATTTCTTTTTAGTCATCATATATCCCAATTATATTTAATGTACTGAATTTTTTCTAACAATCTCATATTTCTTTCATATCACTAGCATGCACGATAAGTATCGATGGCAATTCATTTCCATTATGCATTAAAGTAAACTTTAAATTAATTTCTGAGGAGTCTGAACGATCGCCACTTATGTGGTTGATGTTGGTAATCAAGAACCTCCATTACTGAACAAACAATACAAAAAAATGCATTGCCTTCTTTAGAAAAATAGACTTTAAAACCAGTACATCAATTACAATAAATGCATATCTGTACATTTTTTCTTTTAGTAGATCCCAACCTTTGAGCCTGGTATTTAAAAGCTTTCCGACTGTTTAAACAAATTTAAATCCCTTATAAGGTCATTAAGATCTTGTTAAGATAAAAAAAGGGATTTCTGATGAACTACCTACTTAAAAGGAATGGCCTTTTCTCTCCTTTCCATTGTCTTCAGTGTGAGCTTGATCGGAGTTATCCTTTATAGCCATAAAATCTCAAAACTTTTGTACAGAATACTCTTCACTATGAGGCACAGGTTTAATGGCAGATGCTAAATAGGGATCTTTAGTGAATATTTCGTTCTGGGACATTATTCCTCTAATAATTGTTATGCAGAACTAACAGTCATTTAAATATTCCTTCTAAATCATTGGGACTAGAAGCTACATATGATGTGTACCATTTTTCTATATCATCAAACGCCTAGCACATGATATGCAGCATATATCTGGAGTCCAATTTTTCACTAGTGAGTGAAATTTCGTCTTCGCAACTTGAATGTCATTTCTCTCAGATATAGCAGAAGTTGTTTGGTTGATTTAAATAATTTCTTGGCATAATAAAATGCTTATAAAAATGATATAAAACCACAACAGAAATAAAAACAGAAACCACCATATACATGACGCCAGACTCACTATTTTAATTAATTCTATTAGTTAATAGTTATAAAATATTTTCTTTTCTTTTAGTGATTTGCATGCTTAGCATTGAGCCGACTATGGAGAAGAGATTAGCGTCCCTAGCTTTGAAGCAGTAGATTAAGGGTTTGAATCCTGGTTTGGGCAGGATGTTCCTTTTTCTCTCTTTGTCATTCTTTATCCCTTCACTGACAGGGTAAAGATGGCATGCCCACTGGGGTCCCCTGCATAAGTTACAGAGTTTCAGTGGCTCAGTAGCTTCTGCTTCCTGTTAAAATCAGCAAAGTGAAGCATCATTTGCTGTGGGCAGTGTTTGAAGAGTGACCACCTGCCTGTGGTTCAAAATTATTAGGCACTTGGTAATGAGCGAATATTCCAAACCCGTTAACCTAAAGATACAGTCCAAGGCTCACCGATACTACAATGTATGTATAAAGTGCCATCAGTCCATTATATAGTGCTGAATAGATATATCCCAAGGGCAGTCGGGTGTTTCAAGAAAAAATATTTAGCATTAATTTTTTTTTACAAACACTACATTTTTATTACTTTAATTTTCGATAAAGCAGTTAAATATTTTAGAACTTTTGTTTCATGTCAATTTTATACACCATTCACATTTAAATAGGCCAAAATGTTTTGTACAAATAAGGAACAGACAAATGCAAATATTTCTTTTCATCAAATACAAAAATTTTTAAAAATATAATAGTTGTATATATATAATAGTTGAAAATAATTTTTATGTATTTAATATTTTTGCTAATTCTTCAAGCAAGTTTTTATTTCCACCCCATGTGAAATTAATGCATAACACTTAAAAATGGCTCTAATTATTAATATTTTGAAAAGAATAATAATTTCAGGTATTTAATGAAAAATTTTCATTTTCTAAATCATACTACACTATAAGAAAATTTATTTATTAACGATCAAATGAGCCAATTTAAAAAAATCGACCCCTGTGAAAGAAAATAAGGGCGAAAAAGCAGTTTCTTTGGTCTCTTTGGATCTTAAAACATCTTTCCAATCCACAAAAATAGAATAAAATCTGAAACTACTTCTTTTGATTCTCCCAGAAGTAAAATTTAACAAAATATCAGTTATTTTTCTCAAACTCAGTTTTACAAAATCCGGCAGACAAAATATTTATGTGTATATTTATCAAACTACTCAGGACTCAGTATCACACAAATTCAATTTTAGTTTTACCTTAAATTTCATTGAAGTTTTAATTTAGATTTTGTTTACATAAAAGATTTTATCAGGATAAATTACTAGTAAAAATTTTATTATTCTGCAAAGGCATCAGATAATTATTACACCCAAATGAAAGAACACTGAGTATGACTGAACTGGAATTTTAATAAAAGGTATTTCAAAAAAAAAACTTTACTGTTGAAATATTAAATATTTTTAGTATTTTGACACATCAATAATTTATCCAGAAATAACTTACTGGAATAGGATGAAAATCTTTTACAAAAAACTTAAGGAGTTTTTGAATAAAATGCATATAAAATTCAAAATTTGTTTGAAATTTACTATACATTCTATGTTTTAGCAAAAAATATTAACTAATTTTTAAGCTGTGTTAATCCAGAATTAAAATTAATAAAATTAACAATTAGTGAATTATCCCTCCAAATTTTATAAAATGATCTAAAAAATGTTAGGCTGCCAGTGACAGATAATTTATGTGACATTCCCACTATTTTAATGTTAAGAAAGAAAATAACTTACTGGGCACACTCCACAGGGCATCCTCATTAAGCCAACATTTGACAAAAAAGATTTTGATACACCATAGTAATTTTCAGGACTGGAATCTTTAGATGCAACAGAATTTGAAAGTGTAACACTTTTTACTATTTTACCATCATATATTAATGATTGTAAGATTTTCTCAATATCTGGAATTTTTAATTCAACCTAAAAACAATTAAACTATGTTAGTAATTTCAGTATATATTATGAAAATATAAATAATAAGAATTGCAAAGTTTGCCTATTCTTTGATCACATCCCAACTAAAATGTTATCGAATAACTATTCATATTAAGAATTATCTATGTGTTACATTAATTTTTTTTTTACAATAAATTCAAATAACACCACTCCAATAATACAAAACTGCACATAAAATTGTTCTTAATAGTTACAACTAAACTTCAGAAACCATTTTTCACATCTTTATTGAAATAAAACAAAGCTTGATTCTATTTTTGAGATTATAAAATTGATAGCAAAGTTTACTTACAAAATTTTTTCGAGTAACTTCATAACACTAAAAATTTATTTTGTCTGATGTGTACCAGAGACACAACACATTTAATCAACTATACATTAGCACAGCTTATGTTTTCTTTTAATTAAATAATGTCACAAGATTCAGGGGGAAAAAAACTAAGTTCGTTCTTAGTTATCAGTTTTTTAACATTTATAGTTATCAATTTTTTTCTTAGTTATTAGTATTTATCAGTCAATAAATGCATTCTTAGTTATTAGTAACTAAGAATGAAGAAACAATTTAAAGATAAATAAGTTTAGAATTGATTATTAAAATTTTAAATGTAATGATTATAAAATAATTCTTATTTTCTTAAATATCTCAAATATTAAAAATCAATACTTCCAAGATATTATACGATTTCTTATTACTGTATTCAATTAAAATATTTCTATAAACACAATAGAAATTTTCAAGCCAAATATCTGTGTACAAATGTTTTGTTATGATTTCCTAAATTCATAACTAACACTTTTAGGCTGAATTAAAAATGAGAATTCTTTATATTAAAAGAAAAAATGTTTTTTTTTCTTAGTAATAGTTGCAATATTTTTAATTAAAATATGCAATATTGTAATTTTAAGAAAAAATGTAGAAGTGTTGTATGTTTATAATTTTTAGCAATGTGGCTTTTCTACTACTATAGCACTTTTGTATACTGTAATTTATATTCTACAATATAAAATATTTACAGGGATTTGTAAAAATATCAATAATACTAAAACTAAGAAAACTGTATATTAATAAATAAATTTGTTGAGCAAGGAAACATATATGACAGCTTAGTAAACTTGGATTACTCAGATTTTCATTTATTTGGAAATGTATGAAACCTTTTAAATTCAAATAATAAAAGAATTTAATTTTAAAGATCTTGCATGATGAATAATTCACTCTAATTAAACAGTAAAATTTCCATTTAATTTAATATTTTGTTGTATCAATATTTCTTATAATAGAGTACAACTATTATCAATCCAATTTTCCTTATCAGTAAATATAAATGTATTGATGTAAGTAAATTTTTAACATTTCGCATGTAGTTTTCTTTTAAGTTACATTTTCATTTTTATAATTTTTCTTAGATAAGCAGTTATATATATTATATAGATGTGAACAAATGAAATTTGTAACAATACAATCAGCAATTTGGAGATTTTGAGAAATTTTTAATATTTTTAAAGCAATTTTTCTAATGTGTGATGCATATTTATTGAGGCTGATGCAGACATTTTCTTGGAAGTTATAGTAATTTTTTAAGAAATATTTAAAAATCGTTATATGACGGAAGATTACTTTAACAATATGGAACTCAATGTATGGGAAATTGCAATATATATTCTTTGATGAAACCCTAAAATTTATATCAGAATTACTCCAGTGATAATTCTTTAAAATTATCTGGACAAGAGTTTGAATCTTAAACCCAATATTTATGCATGTTTTATCAATACAAAGTACTTTAATTTTTGGAGAATATTTATCTATGTCTTTTTTGGTAGCATTTACAAAGACACTAATATTAAAACCTTCAAGACCTTGTTCAATTGCAATTAATTCACTTTTGAAGACTAAGAATTAATCAAGATTGTGAAGGCTGATAGACAGCTTTTCTTCCAGTTTCTCAATGTGGATGCTATTACCAGAGTGGTCATCCAGTTTACTCCCGTCTGAATCCATTTTTATGGCATTGTTGGGGATCTCATTAATGTTTTCTAGGCCTAAGAAGAGTAGGAATCAAATCCTTCTTATTGATTGCAGCAGTAAAACTCGGGTGGAAATGGACTCTGAGTAATCCCTCTGAGGGATTCAGGCAATATTTCAAGTAGTAGGGCTCAACTAGATTTTAAGGCAGATGCAGAAGTTTAGCTTGACTGAAAGGACTGTTCTTTTTAAGTCTTTGATTGTTATTCCAGTTGTTTAAATATAGGGAAGTCTTATTATGCTGACCATAGCTGAAAAGTTTATTGAAATACTTGGCCTTTCTTATAGTTTGGAATGATTATAAATTAGCTTCATAGCAAACAACTTCTCTAGGGTAACCGAGTCTTAGTCCAGTGATGATTCTAGTAGCACTGAGTTGAATCATCTTCAATTTATCTAAATTGATGGCTGGCACAGCTGTAAACAATGAAACTATACTCTAGAATGGGCCTAATAAATGACATATATGTATTTCTTAAAGTGAGAGCATTGGCTCCCCAGTCTATGCCAGCCGAGGAGAATTAAGAGTTTTTAATCTTTTTCTGGCCTTTGAGACAATATGTTCTATATGCTTGTTGCTTATCCATTCAGGAACTAAAATATATGCTAGATATTTGGGATGCTTTTCACTATCTATTTTTTATTTTGGCTGGAAAAGGTATAGTTTTTTATTAGTGGTAAAAAAAGGTGGCAATGAATTCCACAGGATTTAAACCAATTTTAAATTCTGAGGGAAAGTTTGGCAATGCAGAAAGAGTGTTGTTAAGAATCCTCTCCATTTCAAATAAATTGGTTCCAGAACACAAGAAAATGATGTCGTCAGCAAACAAATCAATTCCTACACCAGTGGGTGACAGTTTCTCTATGTCAGCTAAATATAGTGAGAGAAGCACTGCACTGAGTCTTGAAGTGCACTTGGTCAGAAAGTCTCATTAAATTTTATTCTGATGAACTTGGAGTATAAGAAATCTGAGATCCATGCCAAGATGTAGCCACAAATGTTGAAGGTGTTGTGTAGTTAAATTAAAAATTTGTGTTTCCATACTCTGTCAAACATTTTTGTAAGATCTAAGGCAGCTGCAATTGTGTGGTGAGTAGGTTTTAGGTTTTGAGCACCTCTGATGTTTTGGCAGGAAAATGAAATCAAGACAGAGCATTAATCATTACTTTTTTGGTAAGAAGTGCAGAATATTAAAATTAAACTTTCACTTTTTAAATATATAAATAATAAAAAATACATGAAAATTAAAAATAAAAATTGAGTAAAATATCTACGATTAATATAATATAAATTTAAATCAAAATAGCTTCATCAGATTCTAAATCCATATTATTAAAAGAATACAACATATTACCTTACTAATTTTAAGCCCATTGATATATGCACATATTTCTTTAGAAGATTTGAAAGATGCTCGTTTCTGAGAAATTGGATCAAAGTGTTTATCTGCAATTCCTTTCTGCAGGAAATGAAAATTGGATTAAATAACAAATTAAAATATAGTATTCGAAAAAACTAGAAATTTACAAAGACATTGTCAAAATCAACCATTCTTTCCATATTAATAATTATTTACAAAAAATAACACTGAATTACACTATAAAAATTTGTTTGTGAATGGTAAAAAATATAGAAAGTAGAAAAGTAACTTCTACAGAATTTTGTTATATATTTTAAGAATACATCTTTATTAAATCTTGTTACAATTGATGTGTCTATTATTATGCATGAGTACTTTCAATAAAATACCTTGACAGAGTATATTTCTTAAAAAAATTTTACTTGAAAAGCATAGAGCAAAGTTTTGAGATCATAAAGTTTGAGAAATCTATGCTTTACTATCAATCATAATTGCAACAAAAAAAGTCAATGTTTCATTATCAGAGAATAATGATTAGTTTGATTCTATTCTGATTCTGCTCAGTTAATGAAAATAACATATTTTTTTACACAACTGTGTTTCAGTGTATTACAAAATCATTTTTAAGAAAATTAATTATACATTCTCTTACTCTTCTGAAAAATCTATCACCTAAAAACTGATAACAAAGGATACTTGCTCAAATTATCTTTTGAATGACATAACTTTCAAATTACATTTTTCCTGCTAATTTTTGAAAGACATTTGTCAAGAGAGAAGAGTGAAATTTATAGTAATATTAGATTTCTATGCTTTTGTACATCACAAAAATTATGATTATATCAAATTGTAAGTTATAGTTTATAAATATGAAATAAACATAGACAAAAATTCACACATCCAAATATTAAAACAAATATTAATAACATAAAGAATAAAAAAATAGAGAATGGAATATTTTTCAAAAATAAATATAAATTCAAATTTAATTGTATTAAGAGGTAAATAAATCCAATTGAATAAAAAAATATATGGCCAAATAATACAGGTTTTACAGCCAATAACATATTTCAATTTATTGATGTCTTTTATATTAGAAGCATACAAAAATAAAAAGATGTCAATTAAAATTAATGATATGTTTTAATAATTTGTGCATGTTCAGTTTAAAATAATATTACAGAAATAATTTCAGATTGTTTATTTCTAATATAAAATGTTTAATACAAAAATAATCATACAGATATAAACAAAAGACAAATCATATTGAAATAAACTTGTGCAGCAAAATATTTAATTTGTAACCAATAACACAGCACAGTTAAGGAATTTGATAAAAATTTAAGATTTGATGCTGCACATTATGCACTGTTATTCCATTTTATATTTACTTAACTATAATTTTTAATTGACACACTACTTCATTTACTTAGCAATATACTAGTCTTACTATAATATATTTTAACATGCTGCATTATGAGAGGTTTTAGCAAACACAGTAAAAATATACTTAGCAAAAAAATTAGCCAATTCTAGAATTTGACTGTAACAGAAATTTCTTACTTACAATCAATTGCCGTTTATCAGTATTCATAATTTAGATAACCTATAGATAAAATTTAAGATAACTCATTTCATGCAAAACCTTTTTAGAAATTATCATTGCTTTTCTTGCCAATACAATTCTATTAAACTCCATTCAGGAAACTATTTAAAAAGCTGAGATTTGCTAAAGGCAAACTAATATTGGTTATCAAAAAATTGCAATATTTTGATCTAGATCAAATTTAAACTATCTACTTCTCGAATTTCTGTGCAAAATTTCATAATTTCTGGCACTCAGTTTCATAAAGGAGATAAAGAGACACTTTAAGCAAAAAAGTTATGAAGCAACAAAATCAAGACTTTTGTCAAATTTAAACATCAATAACATTAATACACAAGTGGGCCCATTTCAAAACTGCTTTTACTAATAAAAAAGTTACAGCTAAATGAAGATAACAGCTAATTCTCTGTATACTCATAACTAGAAATTTTTAACACCTGACAAGACAAAATATTGATGTTTGCAAAGACATCTTTTTCATGCAATGTACTAAAAATTATTTATTGAAAGCACATGTAATTCAATTACTTTGCTGGTGCGTAGTTTAGTAGAAATGCTTTATCTAAAATTTTTATATTAAACTAATGGTTTTATTTAAAACTAAAAACTTTTCTCTATAAGCAAAATGTAATCTTATAACCTTAATTTCTGTTTTTTGCTTTTTAAGAAGTTATTTAAAAGATATATCAAACTAGTTAATTTTTCTTTTAACAATTTGTTTCTTAATATCAGTTATAACATTCACTACAAGCAAATTTTAAAATTTGTGAGGAAAAAGGTTAGTCTCAAGTTTTGTTTGTCACTTAACAAACATTTTCAGAACCTATAGATAATTAGTCAAGGTTGATGCTGATTTTTTTATTGAAATAGTGAGGACTAATACATTAAATGAAAGGTACACTTTTTACAAGTTATTTGTAGCATATTTTATGGTAAATTTATAAATAGCTATGCTAAATGGAAAATAATCAATTTTCTTTCAGGAAAAATCATAAATTTTAATAATTTAGAAGAAAATTTCATGACAATTCTAAAATTTCATATGCAACAGATTACCACTTATCTCAAATCCAATTCACTTTAAAAATACTTGAAAAAATAAAAAAAATAATTTAGATAGATACTATTTAACTATTATTTAAAATTACATAAAAAAAAATATTCCAATTTGAAATGGATATTCATCAATTGCAGAAATGTATTGCTATCATCACTTGATGCCTCAATAACCAATATTTGAAAGCAGGAGAATGTTTGTGCAGTTGATTCACTACTTTGCTCTTTGTTTGTGTTCTCTATCTTATTCTGTATTTTTGCCTTTTTCTTACTGTCAAACATTAGTAATAAAAGAAAATAACATTCCAATTTGAATTCTTTAGAAAATTAAGCAAAGTATTAAAATCTGTAATTTTAAAAAGATCAATAATTCAAGCTCTTAATTATTCTTTTCTCTTTTGAAAATTTTTGAAAATATTTCAAAGCGATTTTCTTTTGTAAAGCTGATTTCACTAAAATATTTTTTCGTTTAAATCAATCTTTACCTTAGATAAAAATGTTTGAAATAAGCTATCACATGTAAAATAAATTTAGTTGAAAGCTTATATTGTTGTGTTTTGAAAGTAGAACAACTATTTTAACTACTAATTAATTATTTTTCTCTCACAAATACATCTTTATTATATCTGTGACTTTGAAAACAAAATTATAGGTAATGGAGGGGAAAGTCAATAATTAACCAATTTTTTATGCAACACAAACACAGAATACCTAATAAAGTTTTGAAACAAGCAATGTCTCATTAAAAAATTTACAAATATATAAAAAGCAAGTTTTAAATGAAATTATGAAGAAAGTTTTAATAATAATCATCCTCACTTCAAAATCTAAGTAAAAAGTGCAGTTTTATTTTATAATAATTATCCTATGGAGCCAAAAACTAAATTTGTTAATAAACATATACTTACTTTATAAAGTAAATTTTAAAAAATTACACCTTTGCTATCTTTTATTTTTATCTAATTTTGCTTCAAATAAACATAATCAAACTATTTAGAAATGAAAGACTAACAAACCAATGGTATTTAAAGAGTTAAAAATTGCATGGAGACCTACAACAGAAACAACATGTAAAACTTCTACATTATATTAATAAACAGTCTCAAACAAGATTTTAAAAAAGGAATTCAATCTACAATTCTGTATACAAAAAAGAATCAGGGAACAACTGATATGTTGAAATGAAGAATAAAGAGCAAACTTAGTTTAGTAATTCTGCTGCTACTTAATTCACACATTTTATACTAGTTCATTCACATATTTATATTTTGTTCAAATATATATATAGATATATAGTAAAATTTGATATCAAATATATATATATCAAAATTTGATGAAAATTCTGTAAAATTTTCTTAATTTTGAAGTTTTCAACATTAAGAACTCTACAAAAAAAAATGAATTTGCCTATCTAAAATGAATTTGCCTATATATTTACCCACACAAATAAAACAATGAAAAAAACAAAAATTAATTTTCAGCAATTTTGTAACTTATTGATATACACAATTTAACTTAATTGCTTTTGATGAAAAAAAGATTTAAGTTTCAATAAAAAACTTTTTTGAATATTATATTAACACATATCACATTATACATTCATTACTAACATATTACAATAGTAAAAAAGTATTAAAGTTAAAAAATTATGTTGAATATTTTTGTTTAGATAATAAAAATTTAAACATATTTTAAGCACATTTTATTCATTCATTCATTTGTGCAATATTAATAAAACAGAATCATTAAGTTAATAAAATAATAGTAATTAATAATTCCAATTAAATATTTTGGCCATTTTACACTTCATTTAAATTGTGTAAGTAACTTTCAATGAATTTAAAATGTAATAAGGTCATATGATCACCTGCAAATGCTCTATAAATTCAAAATTATTAATTAGAAATACAAATTCTTGACATTATTTTTTAAAGTAAAATGATTGAATCATTATTTTCTAAAAAATAAATATTTATATTTTTTTCAAATGTGTGTGTGTGTATGTATATATATATATGTATAAACAGAATAACTCACTGCTTGCAGCAAATATCGATAACACTGATCTCCAAGTACATCCACAAATTCTGCTTCAAATTCCTCACCAGAATAAAATGTTCCTCCAGTAACTGCAGTACTAGGTTCATATTCAAAAAGCATAAATAATTTCTTCTTAGAAACCTAAATAAAATAATATAAGGTAAATATTAAAAAAAACCAAATATATTTATTATTACAAATTGCCTCTATTTCTTAAATTTAAGTAAATTAAATATTTTGAAAAGTTATTATAATTTAGATATGAGTAAATAATTTTTCTTACCGATGTAATTGATTTAACTATTTTCTTAATTTCTAGATTTTTTAAGACTTTTGTTATTTGAGGTTGAGGCATATTGCACACAAATTTGAGTTCTCGGGCAGAAACACCTAGATAATGAAAATGGAAAAAATTTTATTTGCATTATGAATAAACAATTATGAATTGTGAAATATACTTAAGAATAAAACAATACCATTGTTTCCAGCTTTTTTCACGGCTTCATAAACTACTTTTTCTTCTACATCAGTGCTTAAAAATTTTCTATTGAAGAAATAATAAAACTTATGAGATTAAATAAAAACAAAAAAATCCAATACAAATCATAAATGTACATTTTATCTTAAAATTTCAAACATAAAAGACTGTACTTACTATAAATTTTAAGCAATATTTCCTATAAATTTCTATTATTAGTTTTTAATTAGTGATAAATTTCTATTATTCTAAATTTCTACTAATCTAAATTCTGGAACTTATAAGAAAATATTGAATGAATTGATCTACTTACAAAAAGTTGTGTAAAAATTTTTCAGGCTTGATTATTTTGCATTTTATTAACAAATACAGTGGAAAAATTTTACTTATAAAGTTCTGTCATTATATTATTGAATAATTATATTATTGAATTACATGTAAATATTTCAAAAAAAAAAAATTTTTTTTTAAATGTTAGAAAAAAGTTGCTATAGCATTTTTTTTATATTTTGAGATACATTTGTATTAAATAAAGTTCAAATTTTTGTTTTATTTTTTAAAATCCTATATATTTGATAGTTATTTCATGCATTCATAGAAATATAATTAAGTGTTGGTTTTAGTCTTTTCCTCAATACTTTTGAAAAAGTAACTTAGCTAACATGTTCAACAATTTTTATCTTCATTAACAAAAAACACCTTTTAACAAAAACATATTGTGTGCATGATTATCATATAAAAAATAAGAATTGAACTTGAATACTCACTTTGTGCCTTTATCTGTTTTCCAAACATAAACTAATTGATTTCCTTTTTTTAACAAGCTTATTTTATCCTAAATTAAAAAATTGCTTCATTAAAGTGATACATGGTATATTTTGCATTTTAAGAAAAATATTTTCAACTATTACTTATAACACACATATAATATCTATGAAAATAGAGTAAATAAAATTCAAATATAAAACTCAACCCTTTTTATAAATTAAATTAAGTTAGAAAAACATTCTCAAATTTAAAAGAAACATGTGGGAAAAGAAAAGAAATGTTTAAAGAAATAAAAAAAAAATCTGAAATAAAGATAAATTTTTTTTGTGTGTGTGTTCCTATTTTTATACTTTATAAGCATAGTCATTTATGGAAAAGGAAAATTTATAATTCAAACAAAAAAATGATTATATTTTTGAATTGTAGGTTTAAATAATTTAAATATTTATGTAATTAATTTGATTTCTTCAAGCTTAGAATTAATTAAATGATAAAAATATTTACTAAGCTGTTAATTACAAAATACAAAGATGATATACACACACACACACATATGTGTGTGTATATACACATATATATATATGTGTGTGTGTGTGTGTGTGTATGTATGTATGTATGTATGTACAACAGTGGCCAAATTTGTGAACACTTTTGAAAATTTTTATGTTTTTGAACTTTGTATGCTAATAGAAAACATTGCGTTTCACGAAATGCAAACTTGTATATATCATTTTAAAGAGAATTTATTACTGAATTCAATACAGAACACAAAATTCAATTATTTACAATACAAAAAAAGTTAAACAATAATAGTTATCAATATACATTAGATAGTCATGATTGCAGTGAGTAATCAGTATTTAGTAGAGTACCCTTTATTTTTGATAACAGATTCACATTGATGTTTCATTGAGCTGACAAGAGTTTTAATCTCTTCTTTCGTTATTACATGATGCCAGGAAACGATTATAGCCTCAATTAGTTGCCTTTTATTTGATGGGCGCCTCATTCTTAATAGAATTTTCAAACAGTGCCACAAATTTTCGATAGGATCGAAGTCAGGATTGTTTCCTGGCCATGACAACAATTTAATGCTCTTTGCATGAAACCACTCTTTCGATATTTTGGCCGTGTGGGAAGGAGCAGAATCCGGCTGAAAAATAAACAAAGCATTGTTGGGAAAGAGATCTCTGTTGGAATGTAGAAGTTTTGGTTCTAGAATAGTGTCAATGAATTTTCTGGCATTCAGTGTCCCATCGATGACATGAAGACAATCAATATCATCTGTTGACATGCATGACCAAATCATAACACTAACTGGGTTCTTCCCAGTTGCTTAAATACAGTCAGGATGTAGTTCTTCTCCTATTCCACATCTTACATATTTTCACCCATCACTACTGAATAACGCTAGTTTAGTTTCATCACTCCATATAACTTGTGACCACTGATCATTTGTCCCATTAATGTGTTCCTTTGCCCACTGTAGTCTTTTTTTTTTTTCATCACTAAAAATTGAGATAAGGCTTTTTTGTGGAATTCTACCACTTAGTCTAACATCTGTTAATCTTCCCCCAATTGTTCTTGAACTGACAGAAACACCGACATCATTCAGATCACTTCTGATGGTCACTGATGACATTTTTCTATCTTGGAGACATAGTCTTTTTATTCTTCTGTCATCAATAGATGTGGTTCACCTTTTTTAGCCTTTTTCTTCTTTGTTTTTTTATTGAATTTGTATCCTAATAACGTAAACGAAACTTTCAGACTCCAGATGTAGTCATTGAAGCACCCACCTGTCCTGCAATTTTAGCATGGGAAAGACCACTTTCTCATAATAATATTACTCTTTCTAGGTGTCCAATCTACTCTTTTATTTGACGTCATTGCTTCTTGACTACATATTAAAATTTTTTTTAAAAATTCCTACTTGTAATTGCAGTGTATAGGAAACAGGTCCTCCTTCTAAGTGCCCATCAAATAAAAGGGAACTAATTGAGGATATAATTGTTTCCTGGCATCATGCAATGACGAAGAGATTAAAACTCTTGCCAGCGCAATGAAAAGTCGATGTGAAGCTGTAATCAAAAATAAAGGGTACTCTACTACTGATAACTCACTGCAATCATCACTATCTAATGTATATGGATAACTATTATCATTTAACTTTTTTTTATTGCAAATAATTGAATTTTGTGTTTTGTATTGAATTCAGTAATAAATTCTCTTTAAAATGATAAATACAAGTTTGCATTTTGCGAAACGTAACATTTTCTGTAAGCATAAAAAGTTCAAAATCATAAAAATTCCAAAAGTGTCCACAATTTTGGCCATTGCTGTATATTGAAAGAAATCAGTTAAAATCATATTTAATGATGTTCCAGTATGAAACAATGATTACAAACTTATTTATCATTTACATAATAACAAAGTTAATAATAAGCTGATTGTTACCAAATTTCTGGCATATGTAAACTTTATAAGAATATATTTCTATAAACAAGTATGAGGAAGCTAGAAAAATGAGAATATGGAAGCGAACAGTAGAAGATAACCAAGAAGAAAAACTTTACAAACGGGTACTCCTTGAATCTTTGGCAATTTTATTATTTTTTATGGCACCAAGATGTGATTGACAAAATTTCTGCCTCATAAAAGTTATGCAAAGATAGGGTTATCAGAAGTTAAAATTTGCAGCCAAAATGTATTGTCAAACCATGGAGTACCTGATTTTACACCAATCCAAATAAAATTGTTATTACATTTGAATGTTTAGCATATTTTTTTTCTTTTTTGAAAATAACAATATTTAAAAATTTATATTCTCAAAACATAAAAAACAAATTTAGCACATATTTTAAATAAAACACACTTACATTTGAAATTAAAGTATTTAATATTTGTACTAAATCCTTGACATTCATTGATGGAACAGAAGACTGCAACACTGCCTGTGATATTCCTTTTGGGTTACTTGCCATAATTTCAATAACTCTGTAAATCAGGGCACATGATCAGCATAGTTTAAAAATTTTTACAATAATCAATGAGATTATAAAAGGAATATAGTTACTTTTAAATCACATTATCAAAAATATAAGAGTTTTATGTTTAAAACCTACAGGGAAAATATTGAAAATTATCATACAATTACTTTTACAAATTTTTTAAATTATGAATATCCCCGATTGAAATTTAAACCTTTTTAACGAATTCATAATATTACATTATTTAACATAATATATAAAATTCAGGATAAAAAAAATTTTAAATTTATAAAATATAACTTTTTGTGTATTATAAGATGAATGTTTCTATTATAAACATTAATTATTAAATAATAATTTCAATTACTTTTTTTCCATATTTATATCAGTTTTTGAACTACTTTCAGACATTTTACTCTATTTTGTAAAACAAATATTAGTTTATTAAGTTGGGAAAAACGATCACTACTGAAGCATATTATTGTACCTAACTAAGCAATGAAATTTGTCACATATATTGAATCATGCCGGTCAACATAACATGAACACGTGCAACACGTTTTTGTTTTGTTGGCTTCAACTTCTATCAGCAGTAGCTGCTAAGAGCTGCAAACCAGGACGAAATTTTAAACCTTAGATAAAAGAATGGATTGACATCCAAGGTGGCAACCAGTTCCTCACATTCATTGTTACTTGACATGCGGTTTTATACAATCATTGTATAATACAAAAAAAAAAAAAAAAATCATTGTAAATTAAATATAGATGTGAATGTATAAAATAAGGAACACGGTATATTAAAATGCACAAGCGAAAACAGGCAAATATATTGTATGGAAATGTTAATTCCATAATGCGAATAAAAGAACATACTTATAAAAAGATGCTTTAAGGCAACAATTTAATTAAATATAACTGATTATAAGAAACTTATTTCTTTGAAATGGTGGGTAATATTTAATATAGTGCAACTAGTTTTGTTAGAGATGTATGAAATGATACTATTAACAAAATTTTAGCCGAGTACATGCGATATACATGCTTGTTAAATCTGTGGAATCGAAAGTATTGTGGCCAGTCTTTGATTGGTTACCATGGGAGCAATCATCTGGATGCATTTAGAAATAAGCAAATTTTTTAAGTGGTTTCATATTTCCTAATTAATTTGTTATTAGTAAAATCACCAAATAATAGGTTTTAGTAATTTTTTAAATAATTATTCCGTCTGTTTTAATTTAATATCTAGATATCACAATATTATAGTTTCAGATGGCGTTTTAGGACCTTTAAAATGAAACTTTTATAATTTCGCAAAGCTAAGTAAATCCATGAAGAAATTTATTTTGAAAAGTGAAATCGCAACAGTTTTTAATAATTCTTTTGGCGAAGATTTTATTTTGAAGAGTTGATTTATTTAATATAATTTAAAATATACATAGAGAATTCATTAACTATTATCGCTGTATAAGCAGCTAAGATTATTTATATCTTATTCTTCATTATTTCGTTATTAATTTTGTCGAAAAAAATAAATAATTTATATATAGTCTAATCTAAAATAATTAATTATGGCTTAGTTTATAATGGTCTAATCATAAATATACTTCGGAAAAACCTTCTCGATTTCATCCAAACTAGTTTTGATCTAATGGTAATAAACATTGTTCTTAAATTGCCTGTATGTGTGCTATTATCAAATTTTGTTGTTTGAACATCACTGAATTTCCTCTTTTTAGGACTGGAACACTGTCTTTATGTGCGAAACATATCCCCAAAAACAACATATATACAGGATGTTCTCAATGCTTTCTTTGTAATATATCTTAAAAACTAAATTACCTATTACATTTTATAAAAGTTACAAATTTAATCCTCAATTACTTTGCAATAGAAGTAGGGAAAATGAAGATATAAGGATAAAATATAAAGAGTTTTTTCAGCATTATTTTTAGCTGAAAATGAATTTGATTTCAATTTATGTCATGCACCTTTTATTAACTTATTTATTTGTTGATTACAGTAAGACCCAGTTTTAACAAGGGGATCAAAGTAGAGCGTAATACGAAACAGTGCTAAACGATGGTATCTTAAAATGGGATTAGGGGAAGATGGATAGAAAAATGGTTATTAAATTTAATAATGTTTTTATAAATAAAAATAAACCAACATTTATTTCTTACAAAAATAAAAACAATATAAACGAATATACTTATAAAAACAAATAAAATTCTAAGTCTGTCAGATCATTCAGTCTATTCTGCGTTTCCAATTTTCTGCCATTTTGTCAAGAAGGCATCTAATGTAGTTTGCGTTTTCTTTTTGCATTCTAGTAGAAATTGTTGATAAGTGGATAAAGCATCTATAATACCCCGTCTTTCTTTTGAACTCCTATTAAAATTTTGATTGTTTTCAACAAATTAGTCCATAATTTCATTTATAGTGGTTAAACTCCTTCTTACAAACGCCATGGAAAGTTCTTTTTGCTTTCTTCGAAATCACTACTATCAATATTTTTGTTTTGTTCTTGCTTAGTTAATTCCTTGAGCTCATCATTAGAAAGAGACCAGTTGCTGTTTCTTGAACTATTTCTTCGACGTCTTCCACATTTACCTCATCTAAACCAGTTTGTTTCTCTAATTCCACTACTTCATCTATATCGACAGAATATCCAATGTCTTCGCTCTTACTTAAATCTGGCCAAATGTTCTTCCATACTCCTTACAAAAAGATCTTTCTGTTATCTCATTCCAAGACAGGTTTGTGTTTTCTACAGCATTCATGATATTGCAGTTTTTCCAAAATTTTCTTATTCATTGCTCCTCTTCTCTGTCTGTTTTTTCAAACATCTGCTTAAATGTTCGCAGCAAGTAATAAGTCTTAAAATTGGATATAACGCCTTCGTCCATTTGTTGGATTAATGCAGTTGTGTAAATAATAATAATAATAATAATAATAATAATTTTTGACTGGAATGTATGCTGATAAGCATGATAAATTTATTGGGTGACTTGGAGCATTATCAGTAATAGTAGTGCTCTTTGTTCCAGTTTTTTAATTTCGCAATAACGTTTAATAAACAGGCAGAAATGTTCAGTGACCAAACCTAGAAAAATTTCATAGTTATCCATGATTTTTTTTATTAGAATCCCAAATTACAGGTAAAATTGATTTAGATATGCCTTTCATCGCTCTTGGGTTTTTGGAATGGTAACTGGTAGTGGTTTTACTTTGAAATCTCCGCTTGCGTTACTACCCAGTAGAAGTGTTAAGCGATCTTTTGCAGCTTTAAATCCTGATGCTCGTTTCTCTTCACGGGATAGAAATGTTCATTTGGGCATTCTTTTCTAAAACAATCTTGTTTCATCAACATTAAAAACAAATTCTGAAGGTTAGTTTTCTCGCTCAGTTATGTTTTTAATGTCGCTGGAAATTCAGCCGCCGCTTTCGTATCACCTTCTGCTTCTCCTGTAATCCTTATGTTGTGAAGATGTTTTCAATGTGTAAATCTATCAAATCATCCTCAACTAGCAACGAAAGTATCACTTGACGTAGTTGCAGATGTCGATGATGTTTTTTCTTTATTTTTACGAATTGTCCTTATTGTTGAATTTGCCAAATTCAATGCAGCACTAATTTGAAATTGTTTACCAGAATCTAATCTTCTAATCACTGGCATTTTAGTTTTTAGAAAAATGCTTTTGCTGGTTGCTTTTTTTTTTCTTGTGTTTTAGTATCAACCGTGATATAAACTAAAGATCATAGCATTTGTCACTGTATTAACCGTTATCGTATTATATAAATTTATTATTACAATAATGTCAACTATTGTTTTAAATGATAAAAATGCGTCCGTACAGCACTGCACCAAACAAAATACGCAACTACTCTATTTTGGATATGTTATTTGGAAACATATCGTTGCACACACAATTTCGGGGAATACCCGTGGTGTTGCGAGCAATTTCGGGGAATCCCCGGGTTGAAATAAAAGACCGCTAAGCCCAAATAGCGTTAAGCGGGGTCTTTCTGCATTTCATTTCCAAGGTTAAGTTGCTTATACTATAATTGCTTTCACCCTATTTTACAATTATAATTGCTACTATTAAAAAGTAACTTTCTCAGCTCATGAAAACGTATACAGTAGTAAAATAAAATTCTGTAATATTCAAATGATTTGATTTTCTACCATTTACATAAAAAAGTTCAACTTATTGACTTTAACAAAGTGTAAAAAACTCCATTTTCTCTTCTTTTTAAAATTTATTCTACGCTAAACAAGTTGAAGTAAGTCAGTAAAAAATCTTCTTCTGTGTTAAAATACTTTGTATTTTAAAATTAAACCCTTATTTTTATTTTGTAAATTCTCGTCTGTGCGTATCTCAAAAGTTTCAGAGTAACCCTGGTATAAAACTTGTTTTAGAGTTGACATTCCACTGTGTGCATGAATATCATAAAATAATGAATTTTATGTTTATGTATGTAATAAATATTTGTGAACTATAAAGCTATATTTGTAAATAGCAATTATTTATCTTTCAATATTTATTTTATTTAAAAGCATTATTACGTCATATATCTTCAAATAAAATAGATACCTTTGCATGTTATGTAAATCAAATATGTACCAAAAGAATTATTTTAATCTTATAAAAAATTAAAAAAAAAAAAAAAAAAAAAAAAAAGAATTGTCAGTTACGGAAATATAGGAATACATTAATTTAAAAGTGCGAATAAATATACATCTGTACTCGTTTTAGAGATTTGTTTGAAAACTATCATAATATTCACTTTTTTCATAAATACCCGTTACTAACAAGACAACACCTCTGAGCGGCACCGTTACAGTGATTCAGGATTGCTCGTTGGGGGATTTATTCTGGGTTCTATAACTGACCTGCATGTTCAGAATATAACTATGACAGACCACATCTATCGGGATGTCATTCTGGAACAACATGTACGTTTGTTTCCGAGCGACATGAGTGCTGAATTTCTGTTTATGGATGGCAATGCCCGTTCTCACCTGGCAAATATTGTAGACGAATTCCTTCAATCGGAGGATATCACTCGTATGGACTGGCCAGGATACTCGCTGGACTTGAATCCAATAGAGCATGTGTGGGACATGCTTGTCCGACGAATAGCAGCCCGTTAACCCCCTCCCACATGTCCACTGGAGCTTCGGAGAGCATTTATTGATGTATGGTGTAATATTCCACAATATCAGATCGATAACTTGACACTCAGCATGCCTATGCGTTGTACGGCCGGTTGCATCATCTGGGGTGTATTAACTATCATACCAACAATGCTAGGTTCTGTTTTAAAATTTTCTCCGGTGAGTAATAATTGCAATTTTTTTTCATGATATTAAACATATAGCATCTTTTATGCTCTATATGTTTAATAAATAGGCTTTACAAATAAGTCACATTTGTTTTGCTTCTCTCTTTCTTTCTTTGCCTCAACTTGCATTATCTTTAATTTATGGACACGAGTGTAATTTGACGAAGTTTCCTGTTAAGTTTGGATGTTTCAATGTGGAGAAATGTCACGTATGGATATACTTTTTCTATGATAAAGATTATCACACCTTTCTTGAAATCTCAGAAATTTGTTCTTCATGAGATGATATATTTTATTCAGAGATATTAAATTCAGTTTTTCCTTTTTATTCATATATTGTCAAAATGGAAATATAAATGCTATTATTTATACTAATACTTATTTAATAATAAATTCCTTACTCAGGAAATTAAAATGAAGATTCAAAGAATTATCAACAGACCTATAGTAACATATTATATTATAGACCTATAGTAACATAGAATTTTCGATTATTAATAAATATAACTTAGAAAGAGTAGAAGAATAATTTTCGGTATACAGATTTGAAAATATAGAAGAGAAAGCATGGTATTTCTGTAAACTTTACCCGAAGCATTTATTTTAAATAATTTAATGGACTCTTATTTTTGATAATAATTCTTTTATCTCTGACTTACAATTTGAAATATTTTCTTTTTAACGTTCTTTACGTAAAATAATTTCAGAAACAGAAATCTTCTATTGTAACTTTTTATGACTTTTAAAATTGAATTATACTTATAATGGCTTGTGCGATTTCACCTATTGGTTAAAATGATATATCAAGAATTATTCATGATAAGTATTACAAACCATTTGAAAACATTTGTGATTTGAAGTGAAATAGGTGGAAATTTTATTTTCATTATAATAGAGAATTATTATTTTCCAGGGCATTCAGGTATTGTGCATGCACATTTTTAGCTATTATTACCCTCCAATGTAATCCTCCCCCTTAATAAGAAAATGCCTGTCATTCGGCGCCATAATTACGTGACATTTTTATTTAAAGCCCACTTTCTTCTGAGCGCTTCAATTAAAATATATTGAAATTTAATTTTTAAATTGTAAATATATTTACACTATCTTTAGTCCCAAAGGACAAAAAAGCCCATTTAATTTAAATACATTTAAAAAAATTGCAGAATTTTATACTACTTCTGGAGGAAGTTTAACTTACTAGAGAAATAATTAATGCAATTTATTCATTATAATTTGCAAATCAAGAGTAATAAATGATATATTGCAATTACAAATTTAATTGGTGTAATCATAATAAAATAGCATCCAATAACTTTAATATAAGAAAGAATGAATTCAATGGTATATAAAAATAAATACAGTACTTAATTAATACATGATATGTATTGTACCGCGCTTCGGGGTTCGTGTGAATTGAAAGTTGAATAAAGCAACCACTCAATGAACACAAGACTATTATTCGTAAAAATTCCACTAGAAATACCAGCTGTAATAATCATAATTATACAGATACAATTCGTCAGATACAATAAGTAACAGCTTCTAATCACAGGTCTCAAATACCTCAGGCAGAGAACAGCTTCTCTAAACTAGCAGTCACGACTAATCGTCTACACAAAACTGACTGTCTGTACAAAAACTGCCTAATTATGTCGGGCTGTGGTATTTATACCTGACTTGGCGGGGAAATCTACTAATTTCGCCAAGGTTCTGGAAGCTTCTAGGCTATCTCTGTAAATATTGGTCCTAGAGCTTCAGTGATGGATGTTTCCAGAAGTATCTATTTCTCGCCAAATCGCCAAAAATCTCGCCAAGTCGCCAAGTTTTCTCGCCAAAACATTGCTAAGTCACCAAATCATTAGAAAACCCACTTTTAATGTATAAAACGTCTAAATACCACAATTTTTGCCCAAAATGTGAGTATTTCCGATCTGTCTGAGATATTTTAAGACATATACAATAATTATTTATAAATTTGTAACAGTATATTATTAATCATAAGTATATAAAATTGATCTTGTGAAATGTTGAACTGTCACTGCATAAAGTATATTTTATATATTGATAAAGTTTAGATCATTTTGTCAATATTTCAGAAAATAGGATATACCGTGATTTTTTGACTTTTTTTAGGATGTACTCAAAATAGTCCGGGAGGAATAAGATTCTGCTGCATAAAAATTTGAAAATATCATGTAATTAAACGATGAAAACTATTATTCCTGGGGTAAAGAAAAATTAACTTTATAAAATAAGAAAATCAACAATGCTACTAAGTTAATTTAAATACTTACTTTTTCCTTAAAGAATGGAATGTTTGAGGAGTTTAATCAATTTGTGGAATATTATGGTATTTTGCAAAGTAAAAGATCTGAATTAGGATATTTCTGGTAACCAAAGAAAGTTGCATCTAATTGCATAATACTAAAGTTCTTTCGCATTTAGCTGTGAATAAAATGCTTAATGCAAAATATTTCATAAAATATGAAGTATGTAAATACAGTATTTGAAATTAACTTGCTAGCTTAAAAAATTGCAGTAAATACACTGTATTTTTTTTTTTAAACCTAATGCCGAGATAGCCATTAAATACTTATCTCTGTTGTTCTCAGGTAAGGAATGAAGAGCTCGATTCTCATCTTAGATTTCAGTATTTGTAGGTTTAGAGTAAACGCCGCCCAACTTGTCTAGTGGTCAGCGTGCCTGGCTACGGATAGGAAGGTCCTGGGTTCAAATTCCTGTTCAGGCATAGATGTACTTTCTCCTTGTCTGTCCTTTCATTGTGTGTCAATGAGGTATGAATGGTGCCTAACCTATAAACGGGTCCCTATGGCATCGGGGTGCGATGGTGGCCCACCCCTGTGGTGCACCCTGGGCAACGCCTCGGCGGCTAAGAGGTCGCTATTTCTGGCCGGTTTCTTGGGTATAAGGGGACAATACATCCCGATATACCCCGACCATTGGGGAAAAAAAGGTTTAAAATAAATTTGAGACTATTTCTATTCGAATTATGCTTCACGTGGAAAAATTGATTAAGATACAAATAAAAGTTTTGTAAGATATACTAAATACTGAGTTATAAAAGAATTATTTTGAAATAAATTAATTCTTTTTATGAAATGTCAAGTGAAAATGGCTTGTAATAGGATAAATCGCAATCAAAATAAGAAAAACAATTAGCTCATTAAGCGTTTTGTTGTAATTATCTTCTTTTGTTGAATCATCAACCATTAGGGTTTTTTGTTTTATATATCTATATATATATATATATATATATATATATATATATCTATATATATATATATATATATATATATATATATATATATATATAATAGAAAAATCAGAATATTTTTGAAAATTTTTTGGACAAAAATTTCAAGACTCAATTTAATTATTTGAGGAATAATAAAGAATTCTTGGAAAAATTTGTATTTAAAAAGAAAATATGGGTACTTTTCTAACAAATTTGTGATACTTGAAATTTTAGATAGAATTCAATTCTTTTCATGTAACTCACTAGAAAAATTGTTCAAAATCTCATTTATCTATTTATTTCTCGGAAAAAAAAGGTGATGTCAAAATTTCGAGAGAATAAAAATATTTTAATGTATATTTTTTTAATTTACCTTATTATATCAAATGAAAATTTAAAGAAATTCTCATGAATGATAAGATATCATTACTTTAACGATAAAAAGGCTAATATACAACTTCATTTTGAAATGTATAGAGCTACACGTGTAAGGAGAGGTAAGCTGCTTTCTAGTTCACATCACACATCAGTAATCCCCAACCATTTTATCACTGCTGACCGGTTAACGTTTAGAAATTTTACCCCGACCAGCTTGTAAAGGACGTTGATTGTTTATATTTTATATTATTCTTATTCATTATATAACTTTAATTTATTTAAATATGATTTCAAAATAAAATACAGTTACACCAAAAAATTTAAAAGGGATTAAACATTTTAACTTACTAGAACTTTAAATCGATGAGAACACTGAGCTTGATTCTTTGCAATGATTCTGTTCCATCTGCAGGTAATCGGAGGCAATGACAACTGAAATACGTTGCTTATGTCCAGTTTATTCCGTTGCTTTGTTTTGGTTGCTGTTGGTTGTCAGAAATGGCAATAGGGATTTATAAGTGCTGTGATGGCAATCTCAGGGTATTCTGACATGACTTCAATCCTGAATACCGGCAAAGATGTTGTGTCAATCATAGTATTAAGGCAGCCATCATTTGCAATCTCCAGCAGTTGATTTTCTTGCACAGACATGCTACCCAAATAGCAAAATAGCTTGACCCAATATTGGAAATCTTGACAAGATATCCCCAATAATGGGCTTCAAGTTGTCCCCAATATACAACATGCCAAGATAAGCTCAATAATAGACTTATATAATGAGCGCCACGTTTTCCTTAATATTAGGCATGCCAAGATAATCTAAGTTGGTCCTATCATAGGGTGCAAGATTTTTCCAACGTAGGAAATGCCAAGATAAGCCAATATTGAACCAATATGAGGTGTTAAGTTTTTTTCAGTATACCGTGATAAGCCATTATAATAGTCCGTTAAAGATAGTCAAGTTACTACTTATTAGGAGCATGCCAATATTCTTCCAAAATACAGTATATCAAGTTAAATCCAATATGGCTACCTATTTCTCTAAGCTACTTTTGTTTCATAATTGTTTTGTGCTTATTTTAAGAAAACATTTATTGTTTTTTTATTTGTTTATTAAGAATTTAGTTACTAATTAAGATTAATGTTCCTGAGTTCCAATCATTTTCAAACTTTGATTCTTGAAATTTAATCACGATTATTGTATTAATTTATCAATAAGTTTTCAAAAAGTCTCCGTTTTTGTGTGAGCCTGATTTTCTTATATTTGTAATAACAAATTTTAATTACCATGAAATTTTTTTATCTATTTGAGCTTAAATTTATAGTTAAAATTAAAATATTTTATATTTTTATGCTTAAATATATTTTATTTTTCACATACATTTTATTAATATAGTATTCATGAAAATACCGCAAAATCTAATGTTATTGTTATAAATAAAGTAATATTGATAATTAGGCAGCACAAATATTTATCTACATTTTTTTTATTCATATATAAATTTCTAATAAATGTATTTACAGAATATTATTCGAAAAGAAGTATTGTTTTGATTTATTTAGCTTCATAGCCCTTTGGAGATGGCCGTGAAATTTGAGTTTTTTTATTTTTTTTATTATGTAATTATGTATATGGTATAACTCTACTGGGCTTTATAATAACTGAATATAATTAATTTTTATTTAATTTATTGATATACTTTTGTAAAGTTATGTTTTACATTTAATTGGGTTAAAAATTATGTTTTACAACAAATGCCGATTAGAAAAAGCTGCTAATTTTTTTTTTTTTTTTTCCACATTTGTAAAAACGCTTGGTTACCATGAAAACTTCTATTTTGAAAAATATGCCTATTTTAAGAACCTTGTTCAAATGTATTAAATCTTATTGGGTTACAATTTATTTGACTTCCCATCATTATAGTGCTTGGAAATTATTTATTTTTACCATTATCTTCATTGCAAATGTGTATACAGTTCTTCTATCCTATATTTTTTTTTTTTTTTAACATTTTAACACTAATAGTTTTCTTTCGACATACTTCTTCAATAAAATTATGTTTGCCCTTTAAAATTCTGGTCAGAGGTTTCTTTTGCAAAGTATTATTTGATAGCTCAGTTACTTATTGGTAAATTACTTGCTATATATTTTTATACACAATATAAATTTTTTTAACCCAAAGACAAAAGTTGTGTGTTACTTATATATATTTAAAAAAACAGTTTTAAATTTCCAACCTTTTTCATTATACGAGGAAATTTAATTAATGTATTTAAATCAAATGTGAGTATTGAAGAAGAGAATTGAAGAAGAGTATTGAATTTAACCATTAGCTTACTAAATTTTATCTATACATGGTGTCCCAAAACGACCGCATAAACTCTGCACAGCTAGATTCCTCGTTGGGAGTACATAAAATCTGCCCAAAGAAGTGTTCCTGCACGATCCATAGTTTACGAAAAAAATGCGAAAACAAAGTATGACGTCACTGTCCGTGCAATTGGTGATACGCGAGTACTCCAAACCCATTAACCTAAAGGTATAGTCCGTGTCTGACCTCATTGTGATGTATGTATGTGGTTGGGAAATAACCAATACGACACAATTTCGTCCAGTAGACGTCGATATGATATCATCAGGAGGATGTACTTTAATCCAGTAGACGTCTCATTTTAATCTAGTTTATATCCAAGGCACGTCAAATCTCCACCCATTATACACCCATTGCTTTCTCTAGTAATTCAGTTTTTATCCTCTAGACAAGGTGAAAACTTAGTTTTTAATTATATTTTTTACAAAATGTTAAATTTTTTTTTATTTGCTATGAAGTGGCTCAGATCTTTGTCTACTAGAAAGTTAATTTTTTTTATTTATATCTTATATAAAATATTATAGAATTTTCTTATTCTAATTAAATTAGTACTTTTTAATACATATTATTTTATAGGTAATATTTTGAAATTTGTGTTTTATAATGTTTAAACCTAAACTTTTTTCCTTTTCTTTGAAAAATATTAAAATTTACTCCAAGAAATTTTATTAGGAAGAGCATAAGATTTAATAATAAACTGTAATGAAGACGATTTGGTTTATATAAATGTAAATTAATACATACTTATGCAATAAAAGTTTATTTTTGAAAGATACAGTTTATTTTATTTATACATTAATAAGGTTATACATTTTGGCATTTTTTTTTTATTCTTTTACTCGAATGCCTTTCTTCAGCAGTACAGTCCATTCTCTATTACATAAATCACCTCTTAGAAGGCTGCTTGTGTTTTCTGGAAAGCCACTAAAAATAAATATTAAAACTATTATAAAAAATTATTCTTGCAAATCAGCAATCTTAAAAAGTAGTAAAAATAATTTTTGAAATATGGGAAACAATTTTCAGCAATACTATAGTTACATTAATTCAACGTGATTGGTAAAACTCACATTAGTGTAAATTTCATTATCAGTAAAAAAATTTCAGAATGAACTCAGAAAAAAAAAATCTCACAATTTTTTTTTTTATCGATTACTTTGAGCAATTTCATAATGCCAATTTTATCTTTTTTTATTAATGTTTATCTTTTTAATTACATATATACTAAACCTAAGGGACTAATTTCTGGGAAAAATATGCTATTTAATCTTTTACCCTACGGAATTGATTAAATAACTGAAATTACAAATTGTTTAAAATTTGTAATGAATCTTCAAATTAGCAAAACAAGAGTTAGATTAATAGGTAAAATTTAACGTTACCATTAAATGAACAGAAATTAAATAATCAAATAAAGAACTGAATTTATATATTAGTACTCAATATAAACAGAAATGTTATTTACTAAGGAATATGAATGTTTTGATTATAAACATTTTTATCATTTTTGCAACAGTAAACTCTTATTAAAATTTAATACGTGAAATGTTTTTTTACAATTTGCACTCAGTAGAAGCAAATTATGCCATGTTTTTAACCCTTTTAAGGATTTATTTCCTCTTTCTCTACATTAGTTCCAAATGAGCTTAAATAATACAGAAAGATTTAAAATTTAAAAAAATGTGAAAACATAATATATAAAAGCTTTTCTTTTTCTGGTAAGATTAAATTTAAATTAATTTGCTTATTTTAAATTTAATCTCATCTTCACCATATAAATTTGTTATTTTCATCCAACTGTAAAGGGAAACAAAATTTAGAATTGATAAATGAGGTACTTTTTTTTATCTCTTAAAATACAGCTAATTCAACTTTATCAACTAAAGTAATTAAAGCATAACAATTTAAAATTATAAATATAAAATGTTAACTACTTATAAGACAAATAGTTTTTTTCAATTTATTTGAAACTAGGTTCAGCCCATCATAAGCAATTTTTTTTATCCATAGCAGAACAGAATATGAAACACTTAGTATATTGAATTTCCAATCAACATTTTATAATAAATAAATGATATTTACTATGATGAAATGTGTATATCTTTTTAATAATATGCAAATTAGATCAATAAAGAAGACAAATATTTAATAGAACTAAAAATCAGGTTATTGTGTGAAATGTAGATGCCATTCAGTTTATTTTTGCTTGTCAAGTCTTTGAAATCTGTAGAAAAGGGAATTATTACAAAATAAATTTGAAGGAATACAATGAAAAATAGAAGAATATTGATATTCCTGCTTAAAACTAAATAAAAGCATCATTTATTAAATCAAATTACTCTACAAAATTTAAATGGAAAAATATATAATATTCATTCCAGAAACTTTGTTCGTTGTTTAATTCTCAGAAATTTCAGTTAGTTACTAATTTCACTTTTTACAATGAATTAAAATTTTCTTATACAAAAAGGTTTTAACTATATTGATTTAAAAATAACTTTAGTAGAAACGAAATCAATGAATTAAAATTTTCAGTCGATATTATAATTTATGATTTTTTTCTTGAAAATGAGCACATTCTTTTATTAGTATACTTAGATATATAAAGTGTAATTTAAAAAAAATTATTTTCAAGCTATTATGATTAAATGGTTTTGTAAGACTACTAAACAAACTAATAATAATAATACAAAATAAGAATATATCTAGTATTACACAAGTATTATGGAAGTAGAAAATTTTATTTCCAAATAAAGTGAACACAAAATCTTATAGAAGATCACACACAGTCACATTCAAAATGCTAAATCACTGAAGATGTAAATAATTATCATTTTACATAATCTTAAGCATCTTTTCCCATTAAAATAAAATACCATGAATCAATACTTCAAATTCTAGAATCTTTAGTAGACAATAAATTCAAAATTTAAATATTCTAGAATATTCTCCATTAAAGTAAGAATTCCAAATCTGGTATACGAAATAAACATATTTTCTATTAAAATACAAAATATAAAATTTAATTTTCAAGTATACATTTTAAAATACTTGAAAATTAATTTCTTCATTTGTGAAATATTAGTCCAGCATACATTAAAATAATTGGGTGATATAATTTTTTCTTGCTAAGTAGCAAAATCTTGTATTATAGATTTAAAATTTGATAATAAATAAAAAAAACACTCAGATTTTTAATTCAACACTAAAAAGTATTTTAATTAAACATTAAATTTTAGAATTAAAACTATACTAAAATTAAATTTTATAAATTTGAATCAAACCCTAATAATGATTAATATTTTTATCTTGTTGAAATCAAGAGATAAATACATAAGTCTTTGTTTGACAAAATAATAATAAATAAAAGTAACTTTAAGGAGAAAAATATTTTAAATTGCAGGAAATAGATATGGTTTTCATTTAAGAAAATTATTTTGTGATATAATAAATTTTCTACCAGCATTTTACATCGTATTCCCAATGTTTGCATTTTTCCAGCTTAAAAATAACTGGAAAATTTAATGATCTAAAAAAATTATTGCATTCTACTATCAAGCAAATTTTATAAATAAAAGCAATATGTATCTTTTAGCGTTAATTTTAAAAAAAGTAGTTACAAATCTAATTTTTTAAAGTAAAAATACATTTAAACATGGTTGGTTTTCTACACTTAAATTATTCTAGTCAGTTTTTAAACCTTATTTCTATTATGACTTCTTTAAAATAAAAATAAGTTGTTTAAAAATACTAAAAGATGAATTGATAAAAGAAAAGCAATCATTATTTTTTTTTAACTTACTTCGTAATGTAGCAAAAAAAAGACTGTAGGCTGTGTAGTAATATGGCAGAAGCAGTTTTGGAGCTTTATGCTCGTAGGCTTATAGCTCGCATTGAAAAAGAGTGAGTTTTTTCACAAAAGTCAAAAATTTAGAACACAATTTCGGTCTATTTGTATACTGTTAGGTAAGAGATAATTTAAAATCATGGAAGCATAAACAAAAGTAATTACAGTTGCAATTAATTACGTACTTTTAATATATCTCCAGATAACATTCATTATGAATGTCTTTAAGTACATCCACCATGGACGTCCAAATCACATCTATCATGAACTTATAAATTAGGTCTATTACAGATCGAAATATTAATACTCCAATACTCATCCATCATAGATGTCAATCCGACGTTCATATGTAATCGACAGAAGACCATCCAGTTCACATCTTACCATGAATGTCTTTATGACGTGAAAAGGTATCCAGGATGTCTTTTGGACTCTATGGATCTTTAAAAGACGTCTAATAGACGTGTGTGTTTGTATGGGAACGTTCAAACTCTTTTAAAAACAAAGAAAAAAGATCGGGCATAATGTGGGAGAATCAATGTTCAGGCTCAGTCTCGCCTAAAATCCCCACTAATGTCTAAAACATGACGAAAATGCTTAAGATAATGTACATAACAAATCCTGATGCACATTCTCTTGATATCACACATCAGCAAATAATATTGCCTGGTTGTCGATATCTGTAGATTCGTCAATCTGGAGTGCGTACCAAGGTGATGCATTAATTCTCTCCGACAGTTGAGTCTCAATGTCTTCAACTATTTCTTCGATGGGGCTTGTGAAAATGCTAGAAGACAAAGGCACATATGCTAACTTTTCCACAGCAACCAGTCCTAGAAGTACACGGCAAATGTCTTTAGTGGAGGGTAAGATTAACTGTCCACAGTTACTGAATGGCTTTTTAGCTTTAACAATACGGTTAACCACCAAATATGATGCTCTCTCTCAATGCATTCCTCTTTATTGATATGGTGGCCCTCATAAAGTTTTTTTCAGCCATTTTTTTGCTTTTTTTTTCTTTCAAAGTACTCCAGTTACTTGTCTTTTAATCCAGGATACTTGGCGTTCAACTGGCGAAGCAATTTTGAAGGTTTCATCGTGTCATTTGAGAGTTGGTCGTCGCGCAAACTATGCATTACAGTTTTGGTTTGTAAAAATTACCTATCCAGATAAAACCATATTTCAAGTAGGAATTATGATATTGTTTGCTAAATGTTTCATGTTTCTTTAATTTTGAAGATTCTCTTGTCTCTTCTCTGAGCTTTATCTTTTTACCAAGGATACTTTTTAATGACATCTGTTATTAACTCTTTTTAGCTAATTTGTGAGTTAAATTTTAGCAAACACAATACACGAGTACATCAAGCACTGTTAAGGGACGCCTTCCAAGCCATATTGAAAATGAGCTCGAATGTTAAGTCTATGGAGAAATTTAAAAACATATTTCTCAAGTTCTATTATAACTACACCTTCACTTTTTGTAGTTTTTTATAATGCACAAAAATAATAATTTATTCTGTTTGGAAATTTATTTTTAAAACTAATTTAATTATTTTTAAATTGGCACAGTAATTTGATAATATTTTTAAGACATTATTAACTTTAAAAAGTTATAGAATTTAGAAATTTTAAAAACTGACTTAAGTTGTAAATATATTTATAAATGAGATCAAATTTTTATTTTTACTTCATCTATGATGGAATTTTTTTTTTTTTTTTGTATGCATAAAACTTAAAATTTTTCGCAAAAATTAGCAAATGGCGGAACCACTTGGCGGATGAATACATGGTTGTTTGAATAATCAATACAATCAATTACATGCTTTAGTCAGCAAGCTCCTCATCACACGCTAAAATTTGAAGTTTGGTTTTTCGTAGTTCTAGGAGATAATTTGTGAGTTCGCTTCACTCATCCCCAGCAAATGATGCGGGTGTACATGTAAAAATATGTTTCTAAATTGGCGCGAGAAAGGACATTTCTTTCCCCTTTACTATGTAGGAGAGACTCCGAGGATTTCCTCTCGTATGTCCCTTCTCTGAGTATATATATATATATATATATATATCCTTAGAGATGGGATATTTTCCCCCTTTACTGTATACGAGAGGAAATATAAATAAAGAATTTAAAATGTTCACTACATGAGAAATATGTATAAACATTTCAATAGATTTAGCTGCTTAAAGTTTATATATATATATATATATATATATATATATATATATATATATATATGTGTGTGTGTGTGTGTGTGTGTGTGTGTGTGTTTTATATATATATATGTTTGGCGGCATCGTGGTATATATATATACACATATATATACATACATACATACATATATATATACATATATATACACACACACATATATATATATACACACACTACTGACCATTAAAATTGCTACACCAAGAAGGCAACATGCTACAGACGTGAAATTTATACGAAAGGAAGAATGTGCTGTGATACGCAAATGATTAGCTTTTCAGCGCATTCAGACAAAGCAGGCACCAGTAGCGACACCTACATTGTGTTTTAATGAGGAAATTGTTCAGCCGGTTCCTCATACACAAATTGCATTTGAACGTTGTTGCCTGGTGAAAGGTTGTTGTGATGCCTCGTGTAAGAAGGAGAAATGTGTACCAGCACGTTTCTGACTTTGATAAAGGTCGAATTGTAGCGAACCGGGATTGCGGTTTATCTTATCACAGTATTGCTGCTCGCGTCGGTCGAGATCCAATGACTGTTAGCAGAATATGGAATCAATGGGTTCAGGAAGATAATACGAAACGCCATGCGGGATCTCAACGACCACTTATCACTAGCAGCCGAGAAGACAGGCATATTATCCGCATGGCCGTAATGGATCGTGCAACCACGTCACGAGCCGTGAGTCAAGAAACGGGGTGGTTTGGAAGACAACAAGTGTCTGCACGAACAGTTCGACGACGTTTGCAGCAGCATGGACTCTCAGCTCGGAGACCATGGCTGCGGCTTCCCTTGACGCTGCGTCATAGACAAGAGAGCCTTCAATGGTGTGATCAACGACGAACCTGGGCGCACGAATGGCGAGACGTCATCCTTTCAGATAAATCCAGGTTCTGTGTACAGCATCATGATGGTCACCTCCATGTTTGGCGGCATCGTGGTGAACGCACACTGGCAGCGTGCATTCGTCATCGTTATACTGGCCCATCACCTTGCGTGATGGTATGGGGTGCCATTGGATACACGTCTCGGTCACCTCTTGTTCGCATTGATGATGCTTTGAACAGTGCACGTTATTTTTCTGGTGTGTTACGACCCATGGCTCTACCCTTTATTCGAGCCCTGCGAAACCCTACGTTTCAGCAGGATAAAGCCCGACCGCATGTTGTCAGTATTGTACGGACCTTCCTCGATACGGAACATGTTCGGCTGTTGCCCTGGCCATCACGTTCTCCAGATATTTCACCAATAGAAAACGTCTGGTCAATGGTTGCTGAGCGACTGGATGTTGCGTACACGGAAGCTATACACCAACCTCAAGTGATTTAAATGATGCTGCACGCACGGAGGCCACATACGAGCTTCGAGAGATTTAAACATTTAGTTGTTCTTGTTTGGCAACACTTATATTGTTGTGCCGAAATAGTGGTGCCGAACACTATTTTGAAGATTGCATAAAAAGTAGTAAAAAGTAAAAGTAATTCAGGAACAAAAATGGCTAAACTTCGTCTTTTTATTTATTTACATTCTTTTTTTGTTTTTTATAAGTGTTGCCAAACAAGGAGGACAACTAAATGTTGAAATCTCTCGAAGCTCGTATGTGGCCTCCGTGCGTGCAACATCATTCATTTAAATCTCTTGAGATTGGTATATAGCTTCCGTGTACGCAACAATATATATAAATATATAAATATATATATATATATATATATATATATATATATATATATATATATATATATATATATATATATATATATATATATATATATATATATATATATATATATATATATATATATATAGATTTCAAACAGGTAAATCTATTGAAAAAGTTAAATTTATACATTTCTCATGTAGTGAGCTTCTTAAATTCTTTATTTATATGTTGATGTAATTTTTTTCAAGAAGTATAACTACATGATATGATATTGCAATACATATCTATAGACATTGCAAAGTTTATCAATTCCATGTTTTTTAATCTTTGTTTTATAAAAACTTCTTAAAATTTGTTATTTTTTCAATTTTATGTTTGATCTTAAGTTTATTACTTACTGAGTTTAGATGCAGAATTAACTTGAACATTTCAACAAAACCTACTGGATATTTATTTATCCCTGAAAAAAATTAAATATATGTGTGTATGTATGGGTGTATGTATATATATACATATGTGTATGTATATATATTTCTTTTGAATTTATTATAATTATTTATTTATTTCTTTTGAATTTATTAGGTTATTTCTGCTAAGTTTCGGTTTCTTGGTAAGTAAAAGCATTCCTTTTTAAGTCGGAATACATATCGGTTTCGATGATGTTTGGGACAATAATAAATATGTTCATTGGCCTTACACAATTCAGAATTTTAGGAAGAATATCCCTCTTATTAGTTATTATGAAACTTGTAAAGTGTAGGAAGTTGGGATACTTTCTTGAACAAATGTGTTATAGAACATTCTCAAATTATCCTAAATGTCACTTTTATTAATTTAAATACGACATCAATGCACCAAAATTAAATCTTTCAAAACATATTCTAGCATTTGAAAAATCATGTTGTAAGTATTGCATTCAGTTTTAGTATTCTAAAAGCTAAAAATTTGACATGCATTACATATAATAAATTTTTGTAAAATTGTATCCCCCTTTTTAATTCACTCTATAGGAATATATCACATTTCTTATGAATTTTATGCTGCTAATATTGAAGGGTTCAGCGGATATTACGTATAGGATCGATATGACAATTAGGAAAATTTATTAAAAGGAAAAAGCTTTAAATGAAACTTTTGGAAAGTCAAGTATTTTTTGAAATCTCCATATACAATTATAATTTTCCTCAAGATTTATCCTATATTTTATTGATGAAATCATATATCTACCAACAATCTAATAATTTTTGATAAATTTACTTTCTGAAAGTTTTATAATTTTATAAAATCTGTCATCTTCACATTTTCTTTCACAAAATCAAGAATTTCTATTAATTATTCAGATAATCATTAAATTGTATATTGTCTTTATTAATTTACTCAATTAAAAGAATAGATCTAATGTGTATATATATATATATATTATTGAATGATTGTGTAGCTATATTATAATGTAGTAATATATGTTATTATTTTATGTATTTCAAATTTCAATAGTCTTTAAAATAAATAGGATAAAAAATTTATGCTTTCACTAGATTATTACATACTGGTTCACATTTATTCTTCGCAAAGCTTAAAGAAATAGAAATTATAATTTTTTAAGATAATATTGTTTTGAACAATTTCTGTTTCCTACTGCTGTCGATAGCACTATTTAATCGTGTAATGTGTTAAAATAGGCTATAAATATTACGTAAAATAATTAGTGTTAAAAAAAGATTAATAAACTATTAGCAACTGCTGTTCAGCGGAAAAAGGTTTTCATAATCAAGTGTAAAGTATAACATTTTGAATCTTCCCAATAAATTAAATAAGAAACGAAAAGTTGAATTTGCCGAGAAAAAAAGCTGAGAAATTTCGATGAAGGGGTGTATTTGTAGTGATGTGAATTCTATCACATCATTGTGATAAAAATACACATACTCAAGCGCATTCTTATCTCATTTTTTGAACTACTAAATGCACAACTTTAAAGAAAAATTTCTTCACATTTTATCTTTAGAGCATAAAATAGCTTTTATTCTATCTCTTACATAGAATAAAAATTACATTAGAGTTCATTTTACATCTTTTTGAATATATTAATTTACTAACAAAAACAACATGTGATTATAATTTGTATTTTATGTACGTACGTATTTAAATATTTTATTTCTTTTAGAAACTTAAATCAAATAACTTTATTTATATAATCTTTTATACATTTTGGTCTAAAGCATACGTAAATGGAAGTTTAGAAAATTATTATCTTTATTTAGCAACTTTTGTTAGTAAACTTATAATATTTTTATGGAAAAGTAAATTTAATACCAGCAAATAATAAGAATGCAAAATATGTGGTATAAGACATTGGTGTTGTTTATGTCCTAAAACGTATTTCACGTCGAAAATAAAAATTATGACGAAATCAGGTTAAAAAGAAATTACTGAGATACGAAAATACTTTTTACAAAATGTATAAAATGCCACAATTAAATTCAGTATAATAGCACTTATAATTTTCGGAACAAAAACACCTATGATTTTCAGAACAGATAATTTTCGAAAATTAGAAAAGGATAAAAGTAAAAGGGTAACTGCCTTTTCGTTTACTGGGTGCGAACAGGAATAGAATTCAACTACCAAGCAAATAGGGCCTGCATACGGGATTTACTTACAGCCATGAAAGAGAGAAAAGTTGGCTAATTACGCATATACTTTCCCATCTTGACCCCGTAATAGTAGTGTAACGTCTCTAGGAATCAACTGGGATTGCTCTTTTCTCATTCAGTTTGCTTTGCAATATATATATATATATATATATATATATATATATATATATATATATATATATATATATATATAAGAAAAAATCAGAGTTGCATTTTCATATTTCAAGCTTTAAATATATTTTGATAAACAGTAGTACTGAAAAATTATAAAAAGTAGATTATTATGTGCTGAAAATAGTTTGAAATTGAAATCCTCTAAAAAAAGCTTAGTTCATGTGTGAAAACGACTAAGAAATTAAAATCAAACGAAGAAAACATTTTTAAATGAAGCACAAAAATTAAAAACAGTAATCTATATAAAAATACTCAATAAGAAAATATGAATTTGAGGATGATAGAGAAAGGTAATTTATTTACTTATGTACCTAAAGATGAGAAAATTATATAGTTAAATTGTCGCTTGATACTTTAAAATGAACACTATTAGGGCATTATCTTAAAAAATTTATGATTTTTGACTAGTTAAAATGAGAATAAATACGCTTAGAATCAATATAAAAACAATATTTAAAGATGATGTTATAAATTTGGCTGCAAGCCTGGAGCTCTGATGTTGGATACCTGGAGTTCTGGTATTTTATTATCGATGAAGAAAATTTAAGAAATTTGAAAATGTTATATACACTGAATTTAGATGGAATGTGAGACCCTAATCTATTTTACGACATTTCGAGGAGTGAAATATTTTGAGTATTTTGTAATGCTTATGATTTTATTGAGAAACACATTCTATTTTAATTTGTTGAGAGGCTAAGCTCTACTCACTCACAAACACAAATCATTTGCTTATTCCGAAAGTGAAGATTATTTAATTCTTAAATTAAAGTTTTATTTTTCTTGAAGTGAATTCAGTTATTCAGATACGAATGATGATATCGCCATATTTGCACCAAAAAGTACGGATTATGTAATAGGTTATATTGCTTTTAAAGTTTGCTTAGAAATATATCAAGAAACAATGTCAAGATGACTGATCTATGCAAATAGAGAGGTAGACTTTCCACTCCTACAAAAATCATTGATAGAAATTATAGGCGAAATATATGGAATTTTCCATAAATTTTGTATCGAAATATTTTATAAAGCAAGAAAAGTTATTCCAGAGTTAATAAATAAACTACCTTATTTTCTTTCTTTTTTTAAGAGATAAGAAATTCGACATTTTTGTCTGTTTGAAAACATTTATACAAGTGAAGTACTTAGAGAGAAGAGCAACTGTTGCTATCTCATAAGGCCCATTAAAAAAGAATCAAATCTCGTAAGATCAAAGCAAATGGAAATTATATCAAGAAAATAAAATAAGTATATTTTATACTTTTATTTTGATTTGAATATTGATATTAAGTTTTGATTATTTAATGAATAATAATAACAATATGCATATGTGTATACTTTTCTGCAAAACAGTAAATCGAATTATATTTCTTTTAAAAATCTCCGAGAAGAGCTTTTTCTCTCTCATTGCTTGATTAAAAGCTCACAAGGGATATTACCGGTGTCGAATTTAATAAGCATTTGAGGCAGCCTTACTTTTTCCTCACCCTTGAGATTTACAGACATACAGTTTCCGGAAGGAATACCCCGAGACTGTAATGAGGGCAGTTGACAATGGACAAACAGTCTTCAAGACAAATTGACCACATATGCGAAGAAAATCTGTATGGGAACATGCTGATGGAAATTAGGATGTGTGTGTGTGTGTGTGGGGGGGGTTATATTGTCCACTTTACCCCTATTGCGGTTGTGTGGTCTACTCATTCCCCCTTAAAATTCTCTCCCCCCCATTGAGTTAAAAACTATTTTTTCTTTGTAAACGGTGCTTTGGCGTGGTTTATGAGTTTTAATTCACCAATCAGTTCTTTCAGTCTTTGAAAGAGGGACTGCCTCCAAGCAACTGGGCTAGGTGGTGTTGAAGCTCATTTCTAAATTTATTTTAAGGAAGGATTCCCCTTAAACACGAGAAAATATTAGTGAACAGAGGGAATTTACCAAAGATATAACTCTTGAGCAACAAGAACAATTCATTTCTGAAAATCCCCTCATTTTAATTGCAAAACAAACTTAATCATTTAAAACAAAACCGCATCAAGTATACAAAGTCTACTACATTCCTGTCTACTACTAATAATAGACAGGAATCATTGTCATGTGGTCTCTGGGTGACTAAATGGCGGAAGAGTCAGCTTGTCTTTATAGAAGCCTTACTACACTCTCGCTTTGTGGGAGATCATGATCATGAGAGAAGATGAGGGAGTTCTTCATCAGTTCTAACGTAAATTTCGCATCACGCTTTCATGTTTTATTTATAATATTTACCGTTATGATGATTGATATTTTTATTAAAACTAACTGAAAGAAAAATAGTTTCAAGGGTTTTCTTTCTTTTTTTTTAATAATAAAAAAAATCTGTCACTACCGATAAGGGTGACAACATTTTTAAATAAATTAAATTTTAATAAAACACAGATGTTTTAAATTTGTAGAATAAACTTTGGAATTTCAATTCAGTTTCAATGAAATGGATGGTCTGCGGCCCAGTACCATTTCATCCACGGACCAGGCGTTGGAGACCACTGGGCTACATTACAATATAATCATAGGCAGACTCTGGATTTATAGTTCCTGACTCCGTTAAGTAATTGATATCATACTTTGGTCTACGATTCAACAATTTCCTGGTTTAATTCTTAACTTCTACGTTATTAATCTTAAATAATAGACAAATAACGAATTAATCCTTTGGTGATGAAAGATATCGTTTAATGACAAACAAGTCGATTTTAACGGAGGAGTGGAAAACCTTACTTAAAATTTCATTATTAAATATGTATAACTAAAGTTTAATTTTTTTATTGCTTTAAGTTAAAATTTGCTTTGCTTAGCTGGTGTTGCATTAATTTGATCCAAATTTGTGTCTTCTTTTCCAATGTGGTTGTGTTCGTTTCATAATTAATGATTTTTATATTAAATTCCTTTCACATTGAGGATTATGTTATGCGTAACCATAGTACATTTGTCATCTGAGTGTTTTATTTGGTGTGTGAAAAAGTATTTATTCTGTTCATAATGGAAATAAAAATTGTAGATAGTTTAATTATGTTAATCTGATTGACACTTTATTTGAAATGCTTTATGTAGATTGTATATATTTGCAATGAATAATTTGAATTGTTATAAATTAATCAATATTTTGTCATGGTACCAAAATCTGCCATTGACGATTGGGAATTTGATGAGGACTTAATTATGGATCACTTGCATTTATCTCTAACAACAAGCACAAAACAATGTGAAATATATCAAGAAGTTGAAGTAATCTCTGAAAATGACAAAGAAAAAACAAAGTATTCAAAACTCTTTCATAATGCATGTGATATTTGTGGTGATATCAAAACTAATCCCCGCAAATTGGCTAACCACATTTTATCTCATTTAGGTACAATGCCTTATTTTTGTATTCCGTGCAGTTTTTCATGTATTTCAAAATTACGACTTCAACAACACATATATAACCATGGATCACATAAATCAGATAACCAGCGATATTGGTTGTTTACTAAAAGCAACTTACATGAGTGTGAGTTATGTGATAAAACTTTTCCCACTTGGATGGATTTGGTGTTTCATTATTCTAACCATATTATTTCTATGCCATATAAATGTCACAAGTGTTGTTTTTATTTTAGTGATATGAAGGATTTTATTATACATTCTCATTTACATAAACATACTACAATATGTGAAATATGCGATATATTCTTTGATTCAAAACCTAGATTATTGGACCATGTTTTAGAACATAACAAATCTAAAATGTTTCGAAAATTTCGCCATATTGCATGGAATGATGGTTTATCCTCCATTCGTAATCCTTTATCTGTGCTCAGGGCTGATTATTTTGGTAACTCTTTTCATCGTGTTTTCTATGATAAAAACTGTGCTGAAATTGACAATGATTCATTTATCCCACATGATTCTATGGCTGATATGCATAAAACTTGTGCTAATGCTGAATTAGAATATGAAAACCGAGAAGATGTTACCCACTTATGTGAAATTGTCTTCAAAGAATACTCTGATAGTGATTCTTGTGTAACTGAATTTAATAATGTTTTCAATCAGCATATTAAGTCTACTTTGTCTGATCATCGAAGCAAATTGCCAGTTAATTCAAAAATTAAGAAATGTACAGAAAACATTCAGGTAAAAAAAAATCCATCTGGAAAGCAGTACTTAATTTTAAAATTAGACAGTACTGAACATTTCAAGAAGGATTCTAGAAGTATAGTTGAATCTCAATTTAAAAATAAAGAAAATTATACATCAGAATTTACAATAAAGAAATTATCTATTAAACTTGAAAAGCTCCCTAATTATGTGTATGATATGAAATCATTTAGGAGATATAAGCAATTGAAACGTCTCAGAACTAAAAATACACATCAAAGATTGACAAACAAATATTATAAAAATGACAATAAAATAACTGATTACAAATTAAGTCCACAGAATAAAAAATTTAATTTCAAGATGAATAATTCCTTAACAGCACATTCTAGTTTTGCAGGCACCACTAAAATAGGAAAATATAATTTGTACTTAGAAAGAAGAAAATTGAATATAAAAACTGGTGATATTTTAGCAAATAAAAGAATTCTAAGGTCTGGTAAAATTGTAAATTTAAGAGAAATAAAAGTGAATGACTCTGAATCAAGAAAGCAGCATAAAGAAAAAGAATTAAACGCTAAAAAATCTGATAAGGCTTTCATCGATAAGAAACACCTCTGCTCCAAGCAAGTGGTTAAAAGAAGAAATGAGTGTACAGTATCTAATGTTGAAATTAAGAAATATGGTAAACTAGAAAATATTCATCCTAACAAAAAGGATAATTTAAAATTTGTAATAAATTCTGAGAAATCAATTCCCTCTATTAATAGTAAGAATGTATGCAGAACTAATGTCACTTCTCAATCACATGAATCAATCAACAAAAGAAAATTTGATTTAAAATGCCATGAAAAATTTCTTGGTGACGTAAATAATTGTGATAAAAAAAAGTTTTCTGCTGTTAAAAAATTAGTAAGTACATTAAAGGGAAATGATACTACATCTCAAAATCTAACTGAAGACAGTGTTCAGTCTAATCATTTTCCTAAAAACAATAACTTTTCAAAAACTATTAAAATTTTTAAAACATCTTATCAGACTAAATATATTGAAAACAATAAATCTGTTTCCTTGGATGTTTCAATTCGTAATCAAAGACCTATAATTGATTCAGGGTTAAGTAAAATTAATCATGATCATAACTATCAAATGATTTATAATGAACATATTTCTGCATCTACTACAAATCGCATATATAGGAAGACTAAAAGACAAAAGAACCAAGTGTTATCTACCTTGCAAGAATGTGATAGGAATCAAAATAGAATTAATAAGAAGAGACGTGTGCGAAATATTTGTTTTAAGCCAAATTTGCCCAACAATTCCAGCGAATATTTAATTGCCAAATTGAAATCTCAAAAAGTGCGCATTAATTTAGTTCGATTGCCGAACTATATATATGAAAAGTATGTGAAGGGGAAACCGATCATGTTGTCTAGTGTGTCGCCTATTATATCTAGTGTTGAAACTTTATCTACTGTGCCAACTTCATCGACAGAACCAAATATTCATCCTTTGCTTGATCATAGTTACAGTGATTGCTTACCTTCTATTTTAGATGACCATAATTATTGTAAACTCTATAATGAAGACAGTGATTCAGAATCAACTCTATCTAGTTCATCTGTTACTTTATGATTGCTGCAAATTTAGAAATGTAATTTTTTTTTTAATTTTTAATGCATTTTTAATTACTATATTTTCCTGTTTATAATCCGCTGATTATGTGTTAAAAAGTTCCAAATCTTGTTGTGTGTATTATACGCCAATGCAGATAATTTGATAAAAAAAACTTTTTTTACCAGAAAAGCTTACAATGAAGTTATAAAAGATATGTTTCAGTTTCATAGAATAAATAACAGATGGTGCAACGAATCAATTGATTTATTTTAATTATAATCAGCATTGTTCAATTACTTAAAAAAATTAATATAGTTCCTCTGAATGATATTAAAGCTGCAATTTGCTAACATCTTGCATATTGTCCTGCACTGTTTCGCTCTGAAAACATACAAATATGTATATCATCATAGTGAAGTGAAAATTATGAAGTTGGTCAAGGAACATTTTCTCAAAAATTATGAATTTTTTTGAAAGTTAATAACTTTATTGCATGTGTAACAAAATTTTATATAGCATGTCAAATTTACAGGTTGCATTTGTTTATATTTATATTAAAATATTTGTATTCATTACCTTTAATTATAAAGTAATTAACATCAATATGAATTTGAATAATTAATATTGTTAAAAATCAATGTATAGTTGAAAAGAATTTTTTTTTCTCATTTAAAATAGGCTTTGTAAATATCTTTCAGAGTGCATGAAAAGAATAAATCTAAAATAAATGGTAACTAAGGAAAGCTGTCAGAAAACCATCAGATTATAATATGCAATGTTTCCAGTAATTTATTATTTAATAAATATTTTCCCTTGTGAATGAAAGGAATGTACATTTTATAGCTATTGCTAATTTCTATATTTTACTAGTCATTTATTTTTGTATGACTTTAATTTGTGCTACATTTATACAGCTAAGCAATTGTTATAAAATTATTAATATTAGTAACTTATACTGAAGAATGATTGTAAATATGTAATTTGTGCTACATTTAAAAAAACCTAATCAATTGTTATAAAATTACTAATATTCTAATCCATACTGCTGAATGATTGTAAATATATACCCATAAATTTAACATATGTTATTTTTATTTATTTGTTATTATTTAATTTTACTCCAGACTTTTGGTTTTGTGTGTCAACAGTTTTCATAAAAGCATTTTAATATTGCATTTTTGTACAGTATTATATAGTAATCAAAATAAGTGAAACAAAATTTTCCTTTTTTAATAATTTTAGGAAGAAAATATTTTTTTTCTGATAGGAATTAATACTGTAATTCTAGTTTTAGTATTAAGATGAATAAAATTTTCTTATTAAAAATAAAAGTAATTTGAATTAGGGGTTTATAGACTTAGATTATTTTTGTTGCATATGATTTGATTGTTTTATAAGAAATTAATTTTGTAATATCGCTAAAGTTTTGCATCTTTTTGTGATAATAAAGTAAAATATTTTCTTGACTTATTTTTCATTTACCCAATATGATGCATTAAAATCGGCATCACTAGCATATTTATACTTAATTTTTTTAAGGTCTTTAATGGATTACAATTACAAAATTAATAAACTTAATAAAGGCTTGATTTCTTATTACATTAATTATAATATAGATGCCAAAAATTATAAAAATCTTCTGTATTGTATAATTTCATTGAATTTATAACATGTTATAAATTTGTAATAAAAGTTTGGCTTATGATAGTGTGTAGATTTTATTAAATGTTTGTCATAACTATGTGTTAGAAAATCCAAAGCTGATTTCATTTTTACAATTGTTTCTAAGTTTTAAAACCTCAGTATTTGACTGCAAAATGGTTCTAACATATAAATTCAAAAATTCTTTTACTTTATTTATTATCTAATGGAGAATACTTTCTATTATTGTACATCTAATGAGAATGATAGAATAGATTGTGTGAAATTATTAGAATTTGCTACCTTGCACATTTCTATAATTTCACAATGATAATCTTGTTTAAAAATAAATAAATGATCACCATTTTACAACAATGTATTTAAAAATTAATCCTTAAAAGATGTTATATTTTCAATCTTTAACATGATTCTGTCATTTCTTAGAGCATGAAAAATAACATTTTTTTAGGTACTATAAGAGTTATGCAGTTAGCTGCTTGAAAATTAACAAAGGTCCCAAGTTTGTTTGGACTAGAAATATATCTTTAATTGTTTTCATAAAGTGTTCAATGATTATAGCTTTGTGAATTTAATTTAAGCATCCTTTTCTGTTTATTAGAAAAAATTACTTAACTGTTTAATGAATCAATTTATTAAATTAAATAATTAAGTAAAAATATTTTAATTTCAATAAAACACCAAATATATTATTTGGACATAATAATTTTAGTTTATAAATATTTACAACAGCGTATGATATGTGCATATTTTTTTTAATTTTTTCATTTATCGTTAATAAAAATAAAAAATACATTAAAATTTTCTAATATTATATATAATTAAAATATGGTGAGAAATTCCTTTAAATTTTTTAAACCATATTTTAATATTATATAGTACTCTTTAAAATAACTTCCAACTGTTGAAAAATTTTTTCACCAAAGTTTTTAGATTTCTTTTAAAAACCATGGATGTGTGTGTGTTATTTTAATTTCTGTTTCATTATTGAGTTGAATATATGGTCCCAGTAAATTCTTCTTATAATTACTTTCTTAAATAATTTACAATCATTAACTTTTGAATGTTGACAATTTTATCAATGATTTTGGCTTGCTGATCTATATGAACAAAACATTTTAAATAATTTGAATATGTGATGCTTTTATTTTATTTACTTTTCGTTATATAATATTTTCTGATACCATTCATGGGATTCTCACCAAAGGCAAATTTTGTGATTTGTTTTTGGTAATATTTTAATATCCATAATGATGAATTTTTTTTTTTTTTACTAGACTGTAGACTAACTTTATAATGAAGCAGATTTTCTTTCTTATTTCAAAATTAAAGTTTCAACTTTCCAATGTTTCAAATTAGAAATAATAGTTTTGCAAAGAATATAAGATGTTAATAAAATAGTATTTTATGATAAAATTTTAATATTTTCAGAAAAATACAAAAATTTTCTAGCCATTCAAAGTTGTTACAATTATCCTACATAAGAATTATCTTATGTTTTCCTCATATTGTTTGGTTTTATTTTAAGAAACAGGTTTTATAAATTTGATATCATAATCTTAATATTTTTTATTTTTCTAACGCCTAACCACTAGATTTTCTCCTTTTTCTGGGACTACAAAGAGTAGAATTGATAGCACCTTTATACCGTGACCCCAAAAAGTGGGCAGATCTTTGCAATTTAGAAGCAGGGATCAAACAGAAAAACCTAGATTTGACCTACCAAACCCAAAAACATTTCACTTGGGAGAGATTGTGACTAAGATTTATTTTATGAACTCCAGCCACTATTAACAAACACAATAGTTGGGTGACGATTTGAACTTGCTACCTTCCAATAATGAGATTAAAGCCCTAATCATCATTGCAGCCGTACAATCTTAATTTAATACTCAACTTGTTTTAGTAGCTCTATAATTTTCTGTCCTTTCCACAAACACTCTCATATAGATTTAGTTTTAATAGAAGTGAAAATATATGATTTTGCATGTTTTACTACACTAGTTTATAAAGATACTAAATGGTAATAAATCTATAAAATATAGTTTACAAAAAATTGAAATAATATACCTTCAATATTATACATTTTTACTATTTTTTGCAATAATCTTAACATTTTGTTAAAAATATGTTAAAGTTATACATTAAAATAGATTAACATACTTTGGCATACATAATAAAAACTTGTATAATGATGCTTTTCTTTGGAAAAAAATTTTTTTTTGCATGTGGTTCTATTAGCATATAAAATTAATATTTATACTGTTAATTCTGATTAAGATAATTTTTTTAACACAAGTATATTAACTGAGAAACACATGTTGTAAAGTCACATTTAACAGGTGAAATTTTAACAACTCCGATTTTGAGTTTTTCAAAAATACCACCTAATATGATTTTGTAATAATCAGTGATAAGTGACTCATCTTAGATATTACATATTTTTGACAAGAAGTTTAATATTATAAAGCTATTATTTATATTTAAAAAATAAAGTAATAAGTGTGAATATTTGCCATTCATTTTTATTAATATATTTGAGTTCAAGAAATTGTCTTTTGATTCAACAAACTTCTGAAAGATATGATAAATAGCACTTTAAGATTAAAATAACTAAATTAAATATATATAATTCACTAAATTAAATATAAGATTCACTATGTAAATCTTATATTTAATTTTAAATTATTCTGTAAACTGTTTACTGTTTTATTTATTCAATATCCATGAAACTTACTACCTTCCAAAAATGAGAATAATGCCCTAACCAACCAAGTCGCTGCAGCCTTACAACCTTAATTTAATATTCGACTTTTGTTTTACTAGCTACATAATTTTTTGTCCTTTCTACAAGTACTTTCATATAGATTCAGTTTTAATAAAAATGAAAATACATGATTTATTATGAAATAATTGAAGAGGAAAGTTTAAGTTATGTCTTATTAAAATATAACTTACACAATAAACAGTAAATATATTATATTTCTAATATCTTTTTACATTTCATGATTACACTATACAAATTTTGTTCCTTTTTATGGCATACATTTAAAATAATAAAATCCATACACATAGCAATCAATCCCAAGAATATTTCTTTGAGAATAAAATCAGTGAGTACTTTCCATATGTTTAATGTAAAAGAAATAAAATTGCACTCAAGAATTTCAGAAATTAAATTCATATTTATCATTAATTTTTAAGTAAAATGCTATTCACTACAATCACTTATTTTACTATATAAAGTTTCTTATACTTGAAAAGGTGCATGTAAATTATAAAATTATGTTTTTAATTATCATTTTATAATCATTCTACAACTTAAAAATTTGGTTATTTTGGGAATTAAATAAACCAAAAATATATTTTCAGTAAATGTAAATATGAAAAGTAACATGCATTTGACAAATATGATGAAACAGCAACATTAATAAATAATCATTTTATGCTTGATATGATTTTAATTACAGTGTACTAATTAAATAATGCTATAACACATTCATATCTTTATATAGCACAGGAGTGCAAAGTTTTGTAAAATATAAAATCAATATAAGATCAGTCATTGTCACACAGCAATGAATTTTTTTCTAGCTAACAATTTATTACATTCAATGTTCAATAAAGCTAATTCATTTTTGATAGGCATAGTTTATATTTTGATGTAATCGTCCAACATCAAATTATATAACAATTTTGAATTACGTTTAAATACTACACACATAACTAAAATAAATAATTTATACACATCTTTTAAAATTTATCGTATAAATATCAATAAATTTTGTGAAATTAAAATACACAAATATTTTTAAAAACATGTAATTCTTTATTAAATCACACACAATTAACACTGAATATTTACTTTAACATAGAAACTCAATATTTTCCAATATAGACAAGAGAAAAAAATTAATTTTTGTCAGGCTGATTTTAAGTAAAAAGAATGCGATAAGAGAAATGTATTTTAGTGACAAATTTTATAACAAAATTATAATCAAAAATTAAAATCTTCATATTACATGTTGCAAACACTTGCATTTTAATTTAAGGCAATTTTCATCTTAGATATTCTTTTAATGACACCAAACAGTCATAAATTATTAAATAATGTATTTAAATGTATAATTCGAACAAATAAATTAGTAAGTCAAAGTTCAGTTTTTTAGTGTCAGCTTACCTTATTAATGGATCATTTTTCTTGATAATTTTTTATATTCATTTAAGATTCAGGAATATATTTTTTTATACAAATAAGGATTTCCTGAAAAAGAATTTTTCAAAAATAAACATAATATTTTTAATATTATCATTATTAATGAATAAAATAACTTGCAAGATTTTCCTGTTATTCATAAAATATAATTTTTATCCACAATTTTAACATATTTTCCCCCATATAATTTTATCAATTAAGTAATATGCATGTTTTCTACATTAATATTTTTATTCTTCATAATTTCCAATAATTATTTCAAAGTGGATACAGGAACTTAAGTAATTACACAAGATGTTTAACCGAAAATCAAACCTTGAATTTTATAATTTTCTTGATTGTTATCAATTATGGGTAAAATTTTAAAAGAATTGTGAAAAATATATTGCCTTTATACTAATCAACAGTTAATACTCTATTTAAATAACCCACTAGTTACTTATTGTCAAATATTTGATCATAGCTGGTGTACTTTTTTTTAGCCCATTTAATTTTAAAATTAAACTACCATTTCATTATTAATAGTTTTAAAGCATAGTTAAATATTAATTTTAGCAAAAAATGTTAGTCATTTTGATCATTCAAAATACTGACGTCTATTGTTATTAAATGATTTGGGAACCAAAATGTAATTTTTTAACATATTAATATTTTCTCCTAATGCACTACAACTTAGACCTTTCCCTAATAACCATTGCCATATAGTCCTATCATGAGACTCTTCCAGTTATCTTTATTTATCAGATTAAAGTTCTTTTCCACCAAGTCAAGCCACCTAATTGGTAGTCTTCCTCATTTTCTGTTTCCCATGGTATCAGTAAAAGTGAGATTTTTGCTGTGTTTGCATTGTCAGATAAGAAAAAATGTCCAAGCTATTGTAGTCTATTGTATTTTATGACTTTAATAATATTGAATTACTTGTATTTTGATACATTTGAAAATTAAATATCTTTATCAATGCTAAGAATAAAAATTGAACTCCAAGAACCGAAACCTTTTATATTAGAAAGACATGAGAACATTTATATTAGAAAGACATGAGCAATTTTTAGGAGGAAATAATTAAATTACAAAGAGGAAAACTTTCGTCACTGAAAGGCTTATAAAAATACTTTGGAGACATTAAATAATCTTAATTTTACATAATGCAATTTTCTGTTATCTTATTTATAAGAAAAATTACTTTTGTGACAAGTGATTTTCATTATCTTGAAAGACATTTTCATTATTTGTTTTTCAACCATTGTAACACCATTAAAACATTCAGAAGTTTAGCAAAAAATGTGAAATTGATGAGTCTCCATAGTAATTTACACTATTTATAACTTTTAAGAAAAATTGCTTTTAACAGTAAAAACAGATATTTAATGACAGCAATTATAATTCTAAACATTAATATTAAGGATAAAACTTTAAAATAAAGCATTAGAAATGCAAAAAGTTCTTTAAAATCAATGTTAAATACTTAGGATGCAAATATATATATATATTATTTTAGTGCAGAACAGAAATAAATATGCAATTCAATGTACACATGATGCTATAAAAATGTAATTTTGAATGAAATTACAAATTTTATAAGAATAACTGGTGTTAAATAAAAATAAATAAAAGCATCAATTAATACTGAGAAAAATAACAATACTAATATGCAAATAATATTAAACATAATTGAAATTGCTAAAATAAACATGTTAAGTATATGCAATACAGCTTTTTTATTAATAATAAAGCTTTCATTTTTATTAGTATTATAAAATACTAATAAAAGGACAGTGATGACAATATCAATTTACAGATGAATAAATGTATGCACAAATAGTGATTAAATTAAATTAAGAATACATTTAGTTTTAAAATTCCTATTTATATTACAATAAAAGTCTAATATTTCAATACAATATTCAAAAGAATATCACTTCCTCTTATGAATATTGTAAAATATCATTTAATTTACAATGTCAATAGTTTTATTAAAAAAATCTATGTAAAAACATTTAATTCAATTTGCTACATTTTTATACGTTATTATATATTACTTTTTAAGTTCACAAACTATTGCAGATCGTCAATAAGAGGTAACACATTGGATAGCATAATTGGTTTTTGTTTAGAGTAAGCATAATAAACATATGGAGGTAATTTATAAAGTACAACACTTGGTCCTTTATGTTTAAGATTTTTGGGGTTTTTAATGTGTGAAATACAAGCTAAAGATTTTTTAATTTTTTGTATGCGGTTTCTTATTAAAATATTAGTATTTATTACTTCACTCTCACTCGAAGTTATATCTAATGAAGGCTTTATGTCCTCAATACGAGATTCATTTTGATTTTTTTCAGAAATCTCAGTAAAAAATGAACTTTTTCTGCTATATTTACTGTAAATTATCCTACACATTTTACACAATGCAAAACTTAATTCTTTGTCAAGATTTGATGTCTTTTCATGCATCTCTTTTACTCTAGATATATATTTTATTAAATCTTTCATTTGAGCATCATCATTGAATTTTGTGTGCAATTTTTTAAGATATTTGCTATACAGTTCTGAAGTTTCTTCATGACTATTTGGACTGCCCTTCAAATGTTTATTGTATATTTGATAAGTGTGATAATCATGTACATCAAATGGAAGTTTATGTAGAAATATTGAACATTTTTTCAATTTAAACTTTTCAGATAAACTTTCCTTTTTAGCAAAGTTTAATTTTTTCATTTTTGTTTTAGAATCTGAGTTCTTTGTTTTAGTTTTTTTCTTTGAGCTTTTCTTGTTTACTTTATTGGAAGTTTTTGATACACTTTTAATCGAGCTATTTAAAACAGTATTTTGCTGCATAACATTATTGAGTGGTGATTCATTGCCATCATTTAATGTAACAGATTTAATTAAATGTCGGTTTGTTTTCCTTCTTATATTTTTAATTTGTTTATTGGGATTGAAATTTGAATTATTTGATGCTTCTGAAGATGAATTGGGCATTTTATGGTGCACTCGTAAATAGCCAGTCAATTTAGCTTTCTTATTTAAATTTTTGGAAGAAACAGGATTCTTGTTGACAGCACAAGCAGAGTTACATCTACTTATCTCAGAAGATCTATTTTTACTGCTATGAATTGTATTGTTATTAGCAAAAACGTTATCTGAGGCTTTTCTGTCAAATACAGATTTTGAAATTTGTGAAACATCAGTTAAGTGAGATGGCTCAGTGGAAGAATTATTTACCGTAAAAGAGTTCCAGTTTGTATCACTTAAATCTTTGTTGAGAAGTAATTTAGATAGTAAAGAGTTTTTATCTTCACTCATTTCAAATATACCTTTGCTAGAAATTTCAGATGATGGTTTATTCACATCAGATTGCTTAACAGGCTTTATTAACTGTTTATTATAACTTTCTCCATTTATGTCTTTTCCAGTTGAACCAAGTTGCTTAACCAGAGGAATATTTTGAAACTTTCGAAAAAATTTTGATGGTTGATGAGAAAGGACATGTTTTAGTTTTTCTCTCCTGTTACAAAAAGTTGTAGAACATATATTACATTTTAAATAACCATCATGAAGATGCTGATGGATTAAATAGTCTAATTTTTCAGAAAAATATAAACTACACAAATTACATACAAAAGGCATACCTATGATGTGATTCAAATAATGCTCTGCAAGTTCACAAAAGGTAGAGAAATTTAACTTACAAATATTGCACTTAAAAACAATTTGTTTAGGAGTTGAATTCAGAGCAGCATCTGTATGTTTTAACTTATGATGTTGCAGCTGAAGGTCTTCTATAAAAATACTACAACAAATATTACAGTACAATGGTGTTGCACCTATATGAGTAATTATATGTTGAGCATAGCTTAAACGTCTTTGAAGAAAAATTGAACACACTGGGCATTTCAAGGATCTTTTAGGAGTTGCAACATAGTTATGATCTTCACTTGCAGCAATAATTGCAGCATGATTAGCAACCATGTTTTGTTTACCAGAATTCTCAGTAGAGTGAGTATATTTATTTCTCATCTTGACAGAAGTTCCATCATTAGAAGACATATTTCTACAAATTTCCGTTTCACAGTTTTTTATTTCTTCAGCAGTTATGTACTTTTCGCACGTTTTTTTGTCAAAATTTTCAGGTTCTGAAAAATAGATATAACCAATAGCTTTTTCACCAGATATGTTGATGTAATTTTCTAAATCAGATAATGTATTTCCACTATCGTCCTCGCGAGATATGTTAACAGAACTTTCAATGACACAGTCATTTAATTCAATCAGATCAAACGCTTCATTGTGGTTAGAATTTAAAGATGTCATAGTGTAAAAATCTTCATCACTCAAGCATGTGTTGATCACTGAATAAAAGAATATTATATATTGAGAAACATTCCTAAGCACCTTTGTAAAACGTGAACAGACATATAATAGTAATAATAATAATAAATTGCTTAATGTGCATCATATGACAGTTCTCTAAATGAAATTTGGTGATACAGTTATTTTTATCGTGATAATATTCCTATAGGGACTTATAATGATTAATAAAAATTCTGACAAACTTCTCACACATTGGATTCAAAATTTTCACATGCAGTTAGTAAATAAATTTGTATGATGATTACTGAGAAAGGTTTTCAACAATTTTTCTGTGGTTCTATGCGCTGAATAAAGCCAACCAACTCATAACTTCAAATCTGAGTCAAATAACGCGGTCCACAGTTAAGCTGGCACTTCTTTTAATGAACGTATAATTGAGCACGTCATTATCAAGCATCTTTCCCTGTTACGAAGCTGTTTCAGAATTTTATTTTTTAAACTGCGCTTAGAATAAAAGTAAGCACACTTAATATTTTAATTATAATTCAAAATGAGAGTTTATGAGACACATCTTACAGTGTTATAACTAAAATAAGAATTCAATGTTTATATAAATTACCAGATAACTACTAAGATACGTTTTTAAATATTTTCCTTACAAATAAAAATTTTGATTAAAATGAAATATCTTTGTTCCTGTATATAGATTAATTATTTATTTTAATTCGTTATGCAAGTTGCATTTGTCCTTCCTTAGCTGTTGCTGAGTCAGTTTCACAGCAAACTGAATGCATACGGGCACTCTGAAAGAGCAATAAAAATAATTACTTTCACTTTTATATCACATAGAATAACATCTCAAGCAGCAAAATAGCTTTGCCCTGTATAGGCTAATCATGGGTCTGTCTAGATCCAGTATTGGATAGTCTACATTTCGTAATATAGGACCAATGGCGTTGCTAAATAGGGCCAAGCTTGGCAAACTACATTGGACAAATTAATAGTTCGGACTAGTTTTGATTTGAGGTGTGTAGCCTACTCAGCCATGTGGAAATACTTTTGGAATAACCAGGAATTAAGCCTAATATTTCTTCATAACATTAGATTTTTACCAAGTGGAGTCACCATAGCTGACTAGTTGCCCACCCTTCGAGCTGTTCCTCTAACCAACACCATGCATCTCTTTCTGCCATGCATAACAAAATTTTTACATAATCTTGCAATTTGCAAGTGAAGTTACATAAGCCATTTACATTGCTAGTACATATTACATTATCAGTTACAACTTTCTTCTATATACAATTATACATTTTCTTGGCTAGTTACAATCTTCCAATTACAAAAATAAGTTTTCTTGGTTGCCAAACAATTGATAATTAAAATTAATTTACATAAATGGGTTTTCCCCCTCAGTTGGGAATAATTCATATGATACTGTTTGACAGAAAAAAAAATTTATATATTATTTACTCATCCATATAAAGAATTAGTAAAGAAAGTTTTATAAATAGTTTATTTATAATTTAATTTTTTTTATATTTATTATTTTTCATAATGGTTGATAAATGTTGATTATGAATAACACATTTAGTGGTCACCCACCAAAGTATTGTATACTCATGAAAATCCGCATCTTGGGTTCTCCGGGGGGGAGGGGGGAATTTTTACAAATTGCGCAGCTTACATTTCGAATTTTATCATTCCTTGTTTTAATTTGGCTCAATTTTCTCCAGTTGATTTTAATCTTAATACTGACCTCGGTCTATGGAAATTATTTAATTCATATGGACTATATCTTTCTATTTTTTTTACTTCTAAATTGGGAAGTTTTTCCATATTTTTGTAGAATTTTAGCGCATTATTCTTTATAAAGTTTGCGAGTGTAAGCATGCAAATACTTTTTCTTATTAGGGTATTTCTGTAATAATATTCAGCATTTGTTACAAGTCTTAATATTTTGTTTTGCTGAGTTTCGAGGAATTTCATTGTGGAGTCACAAGTCCTCCCCCCTCCCAAAATAGATCCGGCATATGTCCTCATCGGTTTTATATATGATTTGTACACTAACAATTTATTTTTAATATTTAATTTTGAGTTTCTCGCCAGGAGTGGGTACAATTTTTGGAGTGCACCCGATGATTTACGATTGATATTATTAACATGGGGTTTCCATGTTAACTTTTTATCCAATATTACTCCTAAGTAGGTTACCTGTGAGCTCTAGGGTATTTCACAATCATATATTTTAACAGTTTTACACGGTACTGTCCTCCTAGTAAATAGTACCGCAGTTGATTTGATGGGGTTTATTTTTATTTTCCATAGGTTTAACCAGCTTTCAATCTGGTTAATATGGTTAGAAAGGTTTTTAACAATTATATCATGATTTCTATCCGTTGTTAGGATAACTGTGTCATCAGCAAATAAACTTAGCATATTGTTTGGATTTTGAGGGATGTCATTTATATATAGATTAAAGAGAAATGGGCCAATAATAGACATTTGCGAGACTCCAGCTTCTGTACCTTTGGAGGATGAGAACTCATTATTTATTTTTACTTTAAATGATCTAAAGCTTAAATAATTTTTGACAAGTTTTACTAAGTATGGGGGGAAATTTTCATTAATCATCTTACTGACAAGGCTTGTGTGCAGACTTTGTCAAAAGCTTTTTCAATATCTAAGAAAATAGCACATGTAATATAAACTGTTTGTATCCAATACCCATGGCAATTTTTTCAGATACTCTGAGGAGTTGGTGGCAGGTAGAAAGCCCTTTCCTAAGCCCAAATTGCTGTGGAATGATGATTTGTTTTGCTGTATCATGCTCCTGAAGATTTTGCAAGATAAAATTTTCTGCCAGTTTGGCTAATGTGGGCAGAAGTGAGATTGGCCTATAGCTAGTTACTTCTCAGGGATTTTTACCAGGTTTCCTAATTGAAACAATTATCGCTTCTTTCCACTTTTGGGGAAATATGATAATCTAAGGATGTCATTTATAGTTTCCGTTATATAGCAAATTGCTATAACTGGTAGTTGTTTCACTATTTTATAAGTAATTCGATCATTACCTGGACTCTTTTTTAATTTAAGTTGTAAGATTTCAAGTTCTAAGAGTGTGTCATTAATTTGTTTTATTTCTTGGTTACTATGTTCAATGCTTTCAATATAGGTTATACATACATTTCAATATTTTCTTCGAGTTCCTTGTTTATAATGTTGTATAACTTGAATTGGTTTTCTAAGCTATTTGCTATTAGCTCCGTTTTCTTTGCATTTTCAAATTCCATTGTAGCACCGTTTTTGATTGGGGGTATGGTGGATTTTTCATTTTTCATTCTGCTGACCGCTTTCCAAAACGAACCGTCTTGGACATTTAAGTGGGATAAATAATCATTCCAATTTTTATTATTAATGTCTAGTATTTATTTTTTAATTTTAGCTTTGAGAGAGTTTATTTCATTTTTTATTTCAGGGTGCTTGTGCCTATTGTATAACTTTCTTAGTTTGTTTCTTTCCTTTATTAATGTGGCTATCTTGTCAGGTAAATTTCCTTTATTAGTGTTGTGTTTAACAATTTTACTGTGCTCTATTCCTTTTATGATTACATTTGTAATGTTTTCAACTTTTTTATCAATATCATTTACAGATGAGGACTTAGTTACTTCATTAAAATTTATATTATTGTTTATGTAGTCACTAAATTTTGGTCCATTTGTAGTGATTTTGACGTCATGGATATATTCCACATTTATATTTCCACGGTAGTCTATAACTGGATAATGATCAGAATTTAATTCCTCATTTGTGGTGATTTGGGAGGGATTCTGAATGTCTCTTAGCAATATCAAGTCAATGTAATTTCCATAGTGGTACCCATAGTGGCTTGGTTTATCTGGTTTCTGCAATCTCAAGTCTGTGTTATCAGTAAGTGATTTGATATGCATTCCGTTCTTATTGTGATAGTTTCATCCCCAATCAGAATGCTTTGCATTCAAATCTCCAGCAATAACTATTTTGTTGTTAAGAGATAACAAATTTTCGAGGTGCACAGTTAATGAATTGTGACCTTCAGGGCGTATGTAGATGGAACTGATAACAATATCATCTTCATTTTTCTGATGTATTTTTATTATAGTGGCCTGCACATAGTAAAGTCTGGGAGTGGGGGTTTTAGTATGCTTAATTTTTGAACGTACTAATATAGCAGTACCACCCGCTTTCGATGCATTGTCATTTTTGTGAATATCATAATTTGGAATGTTGAAATTAGATTTAGAGTTAAATTTAGTTTCTTGTTGTAGTATGACATCTGGGTTGTGGTTATAAATAAAGTTTAGTAATTCTGCACATATTCCATTTAGTTCATTTGCGTTCCAAGACATTAGTTTCAAATTATTATATCTTCTATTCGTTACTATTTTGGTCATTCACACTTAGGGCTTCATTCAACAAAAAATTCATTTTTCTGTTGGATGGACTGCCTTTTCCATTAGGGGAATTGAAGCGAACAATGTTGGGTATGCTTGAAAGATTATGTTTATTTGTTCAATCAATTTTAGCACATTCTGAAAATTGTCTATTCCTTCAATACTTGGTATGAGGATGGGGGATGAGTGGCTGGCTTTATTGGTTCCTGCTGTAATACTAGCAAAGGAACTTTCTTTTCTAACATAATTTTGCTTATTACTATTGTTGTTCTGCTACTGTTTGTTTTTGTTGCTTGGATTTGCTGGGCAATTTCCATAAGATGCTGTTTGTTCACCACCAGAGTTACAGTACTATCGCTTATCAATTTTCTCGTGCGAGCATTCCTTAGACATTACTTCCACATTTGACACAATTAGGTTTAAAAAAACACACAGAAGAATTATGCCCAAACCATTGGCAATTATAACATTGGATGGGTGGTTCATTTAAATATTTTTCAGTTTTTATCTTAATGTTTAGGACTTCCAGTAACTTCGAAAATTTGTTGGTGCAATTTCATTACTGTTTACTGTGATAAGAAAGCAAGCAGTTGGCTCAAATTTCCTAAATTTTCTCATGACAGTAACATTGGCAACATCAAAGCCCAGTTCTTCTAATTCCCCTTTCATTATTTCAGGGGGTGTGCATGGTGGAATTCCCTTAAAAACTGCCTTTATAAGTTTTTATGTTTGATGTTTAAAAAGTAAACATTTAATGTTATTATCTATTAAATATCTGGTTATTGCTCTGTGAGCTTCACTACTGCTTGGGAAGATTTTTAGATATTCACCACTTAACTTGGCGTTCAAGTCTTTATTTATATCACTTTTTAAATTTTTTAATAAAATATTAATTATTTTCAAATTTCACAAAAATGGGGGGTATTCTACTTTTGGCAATTCCATTACTTTGATTATTATGGATTTCACATTGTCATTAGTAGTCATATTATTTAACACATTAAATTTGTTATTTATTTCCATGGGATTTTTTTCAATAATTTTAACTTTACTATTGGCAGTTTTTTTTGGCTTGATGAAGTCCTCATCATCAGTTTCTAGATCTTTTTGTCGTTTGTTTGGGGTTCTTGTGATTCCACTACTAGTAGTTGGCATGCATAACATATTATTATTTACAATTGGAGTCACCCTATTACACACATTATTTACAGTATTATCAATATTATTGCAATTAGCAGTATTTACATCATTTTTAATATTTACATTATTATTATTTACAGAAGCAATAAATTCATTTTCAGTTATAGCAATACCATTATTTTTTATGTTTATTTACAACACTAGCAATATTCACTATCAGAAGATACAATTACTGATTTATATTTAGGTCCTAAATCTACTTTATCATTATTCTCATTATTATTAGAATTAAACATTCTTAATCTTTGTTTACCTTTAGACATTTTTTTAGATTGCTTAGTTTTAATAATATGTTCATTTTTTACTATTAAAATTTACTAACACATTACTACTACTATTATTTTCAAGAGCATCATGTAAATTACAGTTAGATATTAAACAGTTTAAACAGTATTCTAACTGGGAGTACTTACCCCTGATTTCTTGTGTTGTCATGAACGCCTTTTGATATAGTCCATTATGATGCATTCAAATACAGTTTTTGTTGTATTCCGTGTCCATTTGTTCAATTTTTTGCATTATAGGCCTCTGGGTATCCGCGAAGATGGAAAGCAGTTCACAATACTTTGCGAGTTCACATAATGTATCGCATCTTTTCATCTTGGTAATGGGCACTGAGGGGTCCATGGCAAGGTATAGGTCCAGTTTTGGGACAAATGCTTTAATTAAAGTCACGAAGTCCGTATTCAGTCCATTACTTTCTACATTAATGTTAGAGCACTGCACTGAAACTCCACATCTAGACAGTCCTTCACACTTTTCCAGTTCGTAATCCATGCGCTGGTGGCCCTTAGAAGGTACTTTTTTTGACGAAGAATTCGAGTGCAGGTCCGTACTAACGGAAGAAACTCTATAGTCCATATCGATTTGCACAAGTCCATTTGTTGAGGTCGTAGTCATATCCATGTCGGCATTAGGATCCATAACTCCAGAATTCGCAGCGGCCTGAGCCACAGCTAGGGAAAACATAAGGGCTGGCTCATCACTTTGAGGTGTCGCATGCCACGTCGTCACCGGAAAGGGGAAGAGCGTGACGTCACTGGGCATCGACTGGTTGGCATTCTCTATGCTAGCTTGTGTCTGATCGTAGCTTTCTCATTCATTTTGGCTTGTTTAATGTTTTCATTTTAAGCAAGAGTATTTTTTACATACGAAAACAAGACATCGTGTGCTGTTGCTAAGTGTTCAAATACGTATCAAAATACAAAAGGAAAACACATAATATTTCATCGATTTCCAAAAGAAAATCAAATGCTTTCAAAGGAATGGGTGCAAAGATGTCGAAGAAGTGGCAAAATGAACATCAAGAATGCTAGAGTGTGCAGCGAGCATTTTGATTTGAATGAATATATGGACGACATGCAAAATCGACTACTTAGTTTGTCAGAGAGAAAAATATTGAAACCGATGGCTCTGCCTAATCTTAAATTACCGGCTTTAAATGTAATTCGAAATACTCCAAGAGAACAGAGACAAAAGAAAAAAAGAAGATTAGTAGAAGCTATTGAAAAATTGAGTGTCGGAGTCCACATAAATTATTATTATGTTCCGAATTTAGTTGCATGCCTGGAATTCTTAAAGATCTAATATTATTGATGAAAAAAAAAATTGTGAAACTTTGAGTGATGTGGAAAAGATATGTTCTTTGAGCTTTAACGAAATGCACATAGATTCGAAATTGTGTTACGACACTTCATTGGATGAAATATTAGGCCTATTTTGTAAAGTTCAAGTTATTTTATTGAGAGGATTAATATTTCTGTGGAAACAGCCAATATTTTTTGATTTCGACTACAAGAACTAAAATGAATAAAAAACTTTTATTCACTGTAATAGAAGAAGTTGAATTCACTGGTGTTCAAGTTCCAGCAATAATTTCGGATCTTGGCGGTAGTCATACCTTATGGAAAGAACTCGAAATGACTATTGACAAATCGTGTTTTCTTCATCCTTCAAAAGATTCAAGGAAGATATGGGTTTTTGCTGATATACCTCATTATATTAAGTTATTGATGAGCCATTTTTTAGATAGTGGTTTAGTTTTGCGTGACTGTACAATAATAAATTCTAGAATATTATATGAGATATTGAATAAAGATGTCGGGGAAATAAAAATTTGCCATAAACTGAAGCCCCAATTTCTAATTGTTAAAGGAAATGAAAGACAATAGGTTACACCTGCAAGGACTTTATTTTCGGAAACTAGTGCTAAATCTATAATACATTTCACTGGAAATACTAAAGCGGCTGCATTTTTCATTAATCGATAATTTATTTGATATTATGAACAGCTCCGTACCAAAACCTCCCAGTAACAAGCCTTTAAAAGCTGCTTTTGGAGTGCAAAAATAATTTGATACTCAAAAAGAAACTTTAAACGCAATCAAGGAGAAAATTTTCACTTTACGTGTATTTGGAAAAAAGTTAGTTTTGCCTTTTTAGAAAGGGATTATTATTTCAATTCATTCTCTTTATGGATTATATGAAGACTTAAAATTTATAAATGTATCTTATATTTTAACAAGTATACTTACTCAAGATGCGCTCGAAAGCCTCTTCAGCCAAATTTGAGGTCTCGGGAGATTCAATGACCACCCTTCTCCATGTGAAATAATTATTCACTTAAAAAAATTGTTACTCGCAAATAAATTACCTAATTTGTCTCCGAAAGTAAACTCTTTAGAAAATGGACCAGACGTTTATTTAACAAGTGAAATGTTAGACTCTGCATTTAATGTAATAGAACGTCAAGAAATTATCAATTCTTTTGATTCTTAAGAGGATGAATTAAATCGTGAATTCTTAAGTAATCGCTTACCTTTATCTTGAGAAAATGAACTTGCCTCTTCCAATCCAAATTGTCATATATCTCCATTTGAAAAAGAAGTTATGGCTTATGTGGCAGATTATATTGCTTATAAAATTAAAGATAATTCACTTGGGACTATATCAAGAAATTCAGTCGATATGCCCAATCATTCCGAGTGGATTAATTTAATTTCTGTTGGGGGACTTACTGTTCCAACAAAAGCATGGATGGAAACTATAAAACAAATGGACATAGTTTTTCGCAAATTTCATGGCGACACATTTCTTAAAGGGAAAGATGTCATAGCAACATTAATAAATGAAACAGAGTCTTCCTACTGTAAATCGAAAAGCAATTAATCTTTTTTGTCGCTTGAGAACACTTATACGAATTAGGTATTTAAATAGAAATGCAGCGATAGTATCTCATAATAAAGCTCAACAAAAAACAAGAAATGGGTCAATAGTCAAAAAATCAAGATAAACTGAAGCTAATAAGTAAATATCTTTTTATAAATTGGTTATACAATTTTAAATTAATTTCAATATTAATAATAATTTTTTGGGTTTGTTGAATAATAATTGCAAATTTACTAAATATTTGAGAGATATTTGCAGCTTTTTCACTCTGATTTAAAACAAAATGAACTTAAAAGTAAAAAAATAAGTATTTTACTAGGAAACTGCAGGCAGCTTATTCTCTTTTGATGCCTGACTACGTCATCAATGGCTATTTCCGGTGTCAGTTTTGGGGAGCATTTGAGCCAGCCCTTCTCTTTCCCTAGCCCTGAGGAGAAAGCACGTCTTATCAAGTTGAAGTCAACACGCAGAATGATTGGACCAATCTGATTGGATAAGATAGGACCAAGCAATGTTACCGAAATTGGTCTAATTTTGGCAGCGAAAATACGACTTATCTTGGCTTATATGTAGCTCAAAATAATAACAAAGGATTTTATTTTGATTTATTAAATTAGAAGGAAACTTTTAAATTATTGCAATAAGTGCAATTTTTTTCATTTGAATCTGTATTGTTTCACCTTACATGAGTAAAATAATTGTAATGCTTAAAATGAATTAATAAGCATTCCATTTAGGAAATAAACATATCAGCCAAATTTGTTATTGTTTTAAGCAATGTCTAAATAATTTAGCAAAATTTACAAATTATATGATGAAAATCAGATTATGTTGAAATTAACATCCAAAAAGAAAGAAGTAAAGTAAAAATAAGTATATATTTACTACTTACCAATTTTGAATGTAGGAGCCGTCCTACTAACTAATGAATTTAAGTGGACTGTATACTTTAATAAAAATAACATTTATTTAAACATAACAAACCATTAAAAAGGAATAACGGAGAACGGAAGGCAGGATGTTAATTTCAAAACAACATGTTTCATGAATTTACATTGAAATATAATTAACATATAGTTTCAAATTTTTGAACAAATTCAATTGTCTAATACTTGACTACATAAATATTATGCAATACAATAAACACATTACAATATGCATGAGAAATATAGGAAATGTAGAATATATATGAATAATAAACAGATTATTTTGTTGCATTTTCAACAATCAATATTTTTTAATTTATAGGTAAAATGCTTAAACTTCTGACGTTACATTTCACAATTGTACCATTTGGTAATCTTAAGTTTACAACTCTTATTTTAGAGTCATAACCAGGAAAAACCTGTTCTATTCTACCAATTGAATATTTATTAATAGGAAGATTATCTTTAATTAAAACTAAAGAGTATATCACTACATTGTTCCTTTCCAACTGCCAGTTTGTCCTTTCTTGCAAATTGCTTAAATAATCTCTTTTCCAGAGATCCCATATTTGTGGAGTGGCCTTTGTTGTTTTTTTCGTCTATTAAGATTATTTTCTTTTGTTTTAGTTAAATTGGGTTTGTTAATGCTTTTTAGAATTTAACATTCCTTCGATTTGAAAAACTATGGTTAAAAATTCTTCTAAAGTGAAGCTGTTGTTTCCTACTATGTGCTTTAAGTGACATTTAAATAACTTTGCAACTGATTCCCAAAGACCTCCAAAATTAAGTGATCAAAGAGGTATAAATTTCCAATCAATATTTTCATCCAAGAAAAAATTACCTAACTTATTATCAGGATTTTTTAAAATCTCATTAAAATTTTTCAGTTCTTTATTTGCCCCAATAAATATTCTTGTATTGTCAGTACATATTTTAGAACATTTGCCTCTTCTATCGATGAATCGCTTGAAAGAAGCTAGAAAGGATTCCGACGAAAAATCAGTTACGATTTCAAAATAAACTGCAGTAACTAAGCAGATAAAAATTGCTACATATACTTTATTAAGTGTGTCTTTTCTTTGATTTTTAAATCTAACATAGAATGAACCGCCCATATAAATGCTTGCAACATTAAAGGGATAACTTTGTTCAATTCTTTCTTTTGGCAAGTTGCCCATTATTTGATTATGGATTTTTGGCTTATTTCTAAAACATATCAGGCATTTATGCATTATTTTCCCACACAAATTTCTACCATTAAGTTGCCAAAATTTTGTCTTACACAATAAAATAAGGATTGTGGATTGACATGCAAATATTTTTCGTGATAAAATTTTAGGATAATTATAGGTAATTTATTTACCTGGGTTTTTCTTATCTTTAACAAAATTTGAATTAATTAATCTACCCCCAGCTCTAAGAATATTTTCTTCATCAATATATATGGATTTAAAGATTTTAATTTACTATTATCTGAAATTGGCTCATCCTTGACAATTGGACTTATTTCTGCAGAAAAGTCTTCATGTTGTATGGCTCTTACCATAAAATTTTCTGCTCTCTCAACTTTTGAAGATTCTAATATACCTGATTTTTCTTCTCCGATGGAGATTTTAGATTGTGAAGAAATCTGAAACAAAAACTTAATACACGGATAAATTTTGTGTAATTGTTAGAAATTTTCAACAAATCGGATATAAATGAATTTCGCGATATTAAATTTTAAAAAATTAGAGTTCTTATTAGAAAAATTGTCAGTTTTTCTTAGTTCGTTTGCAAATTCTTCTTCATTCAATGGAGCAAAGGATTAATTTGGAAAGTCATCTTGTAACAGGAAAGGATTCGATTAATTCCGAAGAGAACATGTTTAAATCTGTAAATTTCAATTTCGTTATTTTTTTGAAGAACTTTCCAAAGGAATCTTGTTGCATCTCTATCCTCACTCGACAAGGATATTTGCAGAAACGCCTTTTCGATATCGGCTGTGAATGCTACTTTATTGAAGCGATATTTGATTAAAAGGTAAATTTGGATTAAGATTTGGGCCGGGTAACAAACAATCATTTAAAGATATCTGACCACGATCATAAGCGCTCGCAACAAACACAATGCGAACTTTGGTAGTGAGTTTATCATTTTTGCAAACGGGTTGATGAGGAAGATAAAATATGTGATTACCTAAAGAGTATTTCTCGGGTAGAACTTTTTCTATGACATCTGTTTTCAAATAATCTTCTATTATTTCATTACACTGTTCATGTAAAGTGGGTTTTTTGTTAAATCGTTTTAAAAGAGTATTAAATCTCTTTTCTGCAACTGCATAATTATTACTTAAATCAAATGAATTAGAGATCCATGGTAAACGCACTTCGTAGCGATTATCCTTATAGGTTATTGTTTCATTAATTTTTTGTAAAACAACATCATGAGAATTCAGCTTTGGATCATCTCTTATACCTAAGGATTCTAGACCCCAAAACCTTTCTATTGGGTTGTTCGGAAAGTCATTTCGTTTTTCATGAAAATGAAAAATGTGCAACAAATAAATATTGTATTGCATTGCACATTGTCTATTCTAGTCCAATAGCTTTTACCATCTTTCTGGTAGTAACACAATTCCACAGTCATGAAGTGGTTTATTTTTACTAGCAAAAAGCTGATCCATGTAGGAAAAACGAAATTACTTTCCGAACAACCCAATAAATCACTTTTCAAAGAATCAATATCATTTATTGTCAAACAGCGCTGCAACTTATTTGGAATTTCTGTTTCGTTTATGGAACTAGCTACTATCCAGCCGAATACTGTTTCGCGTAAAATAATATTTTAATTTTTTTTAAAATTTAACTTCATTTGATTTTAACATGATAAAGAAAGTTCGTCTCCAGTTAAGCAATCTATTTATCCTGGCTGATGAAATTCAGGATACGCATAATTTAAATTCTTGGGTAAACCTAATTTTGATATATCTATTTGTTTTGAAAGAGTGAGATCTGTAACTTTTGCTACTATTAGAAATTCAATGTCTGTTTGGAAATCTTTATTAGGATTAGAAATTGTTGCAGATATCATTCTTTTAACTGTTAATGTAGATCCATTAATCCCTGCAGTGGGTGCGTCAACGTATTTTTTCTTTATTAATAACAAGTCGGCAACTTCATTCGTACAAAAGACTGATTGCGAGTAAGAGTCTAGTAAGGAGCGAAAAGAAAGTTAAGTTCCGTTTTTTCCTTTTATTTGTATTTCAGTTATTGAGAACACATAACCGGACCCGGTGTAACGCGCGTATTTGAGTGCAATGATTTATTTATTTATTTAATTATTTATTATTTTTTTTTTTTGTTATAGCGATCCTTACTAGACATTTTATGAAATCTTTTACATTTATAAACGGAATGAAAATTAATTGATCATATCGGACACACTTGGAATTTGATTTTATCATTAAACTTTTACTTTTAAAATAGTTTTCACTAATAACTTTTAAGCTTTACGTATGAAGGTTGATTTCTTTGTATATTTCCTAATTTTTGACTACGCTTTAACATAAATTTAATAAATTCTTCCCAATTTGGAGTTAATTTCTCTAAATATAAAATTGAATTTATATGTGAGCTCGCAATTAATTTCTTATTTTCCTACCTCTCTTCCAGAGCTTTTAATAAAGAACTAAAAGGGATATCTTTTGTTTGAATGGATTTTGCTTCACCTTTTAACGATGATTGTAGATAAATAAACTTTCTGCGTTTCATTTAAATCATTATTGTTAACAATCAAAGAATAAAATTGATTTTTAAAAACATTCCTATCTTCATAATTACCAAAAAAATATGGGTAAAGTTATTTCCGGAAGTTAAACTATAGTTGAATTTTGATATTAATTTCGTTTCTCATTAGATTCATTCGCAGTTTTTAATTTAGAAATAAAGAATTTCAGCCTTATCTCAATTTTATCCAGGCTTTCTTGAAGCTCCTCTAAGTTGTTCAAATATTCGTCAATATTTACTTCTTCAGGTAAGGCATAGTACTCATTTCTCATTCCATCAATAGTCTTATTTATAACTTTAATGTAGAAGTTCTATATGACTTTCAGTTATTTCTTGTAAAGGATACAAGCCTTACGGTTTTTGTTTTGATAGCACTATGCTGCCGAATCAAAACAATTATTTGTTGCTTTGCCCTAATTTTATTATCTTGTATTTTATTATCTTTAAATGTAGGAGCCGTCCTGTTAACTAACTAATGAATTTAAGTGAACTGTATAATTTAATAAAACAATATTTATTTAAACATAACAAACCATTAAAAAAAAAATATATATATATATATATATATATATATATATATATATATATTTGTATATATATAACAGTGTGTGTGTTAATATATATATATATATATATATATATATATATATATATATATATATATATATATATATATATATATATATATATGTATGTATGTATACAAGGTGTCCACTAAAGTATATTGCCACCCTCATAACTTCGGAGCGGCTAATGCTATATTCATAAGTCAAGTGGTGTCTAGGTATAGTAAAGCAGCCATGCGCTACAGCGCCACCTGGTGAAAAACAGCGAAGTTAGCATTCCTATCTCGAAAACGGAACGAGATAGAGAGAAAAAGTGATTTACAAAGTTGTAGGGCATCCTCGATTTAGTATGAAAAGATACATTGTAAGCATTAATGTGCAGATTACAACGGTTAAAACATGCATTTATTGTTTCGTGCTGTGACGTCACAAAACGATCTAAGAAAGAAAAAAAGGAAATAATTATAGCGATATACTTTATTTAAGATGTTCAAACTTTTCCGCGTCAGCTGCAACGCACATGTGGATCCTCGCTTGAAGATTACATTGCACACGTTGGAGCATACAGCGTGACACGTTGGAACACGCGACCGTGATGCGTCCTTTAAGATCCTGCAAATTTTGTGGAGGGGTCGCATACACATGCTGTTTCAAGTATCCCCCCAGGAAAAAGTCCAGTGAAGTCAGATCATGATAGCGTGGAGGCCACTCTTCGAAATCGCCATATCCTAGTATTTGGTTGCCAAATTCCTTGACGAGGTACTACTTCACTGGAGATATCTTGTGAGCAGGCACGCCGTGATTTGAAACCATAGATTTTTAAGATTAAACAACGGCATGTTCTCCACAAAATCGGGTAATGCATTCTGTAGCAATCGTAAATATTGTGCACCCGTTAGCGTGCCATTATAGAATATTGGGCATATCAGCTCGTTATTGTAAATTGCACACCAAACGTTAATAGCATACCGCATTTGATGTTGAACGTCGACGAAACAATTAGGATTTTCCATGGCTCAGTAATGTGTGTTTCGCCTATTGTATATACCATTCCGTGAAAAGCCGCGTTTTAACCGTTGTATTCTTCACATTAATGCCTACAAGGTATCGTTTCGTACTAAATCGAAGATGCTCTACAACTTTGTGAATCAATTTTTCTCTCTATCTCGTTCCGTTTTCAAGATAGGAATGCTAACTCCGCTGTTTCCGTGTTTTATTCAGTAGCGCATGGCTGCTTTACTATACCTATACACCACTTTTATTAATATAGTAGCAGCCGTTCCGAAGTTAAGAGGGTGGCAAGGTACTTTAGTGGACACCCTGTATATATATATATAAGAAGACCGACGGCAGACTCGCCTGTCATCTTCCAATGTAACAGCTACTCTCTCACAAATTACGTAAACAACTCCTTACCTTGAGTGAGTAGCAGTGCCATCCATATTATAATAGAGGTCTTAACACAGTGAATATATGAACGATTTAACATATAAATCTAACTATCGTGTTTGCAATATTTTTAAATAATATTAGCAAAATATTAATTTTATTTGTTGAACATTAAAAAAGAGAATCATGTTTACTCATTAACTCTGTAAATTTTACGATATAATAGCATTTTTGTGTTCCACACTATTTTTGTTTCACCAAATAAATGGTTCTTTCCTATTAAGTAGATTCCAATTAAATTAAAATGTAAATTTTGTTTCCTACAAGAAACTAAACTGAGAAATTATACATTTAAAATCTTTCTACTTATGTCTCTAATGAAGACAAAAAATTCATTTTTATATTTCTAACTTATAATCAATTGGTGCACATCTAACAGAAAAGTATCAAAATTTGTATTTTCACATTTTATTGCCAGAATTTCAAATATTTTTTTCTTTACATAAGAAACAAAGTTATTTAATACAAACTCAGCCATTATTTGCTAAGAATTCAACTTTAATTTTGAACAAAGACACCCAGTTCTAGAAATATTCTGTCCAGAAAATATATACTAGATAGTAGAACAGTTTATTCTAAAATTTTATTTTAAAAAATGCATGTATTTTTGCAGTATACCTAGATAACATATGCTATTGCTTTATATTTCTAAAATTCAGCTTTCAGCGTTGTTCTTCACTATAATTAGTCAGGAGTAAATAAGCACCTATAAATTTGACAATAGAAAATTATTATAGTACTTTTCCACACATGGATACATTTTATTTAAAAATTAATCAAAGTTCTTTTCTAACTGTGAAAGTAATTTTTTAATTTTAAAAAGTTTCAAGATTAAATTTATTTATTGGATATGACATCAACTGTCGACTCTTTCAACTAGAAGCATATGTGATCTTATTATAAACAAATATTAAATTATATTATTGTAACTTTTCATTTGAGCAGTATTTGTTACCATAAAAGTTGTTAATGAAATGAATAGTTGATAGAAAAACATTCTATGACGCAGACTTTTGAACAATTATACCACTATTCTGGAAACGGTCACAAATCAATGTCCAACATAAATATAAGAATTTTTTTTAAGTATTGTATTTTGGCTTAAAAATAGGCATAAATGCCGTGATGTATCTAGATTAATGTTTCACATGCTCTATAATGTGTAAAGCTAGTGTTCTTTTATTCTGTAATTAAACATAAAATGAAACCATGCAATCTTTCATATAAACAACTTTCAATAGGATATAACTTTATGAAGATGATTATTAAAGAAATACAATTAAACTATCATTAATCATACCTTTAAGTAATAATTAAACATACTAAATAAATTGCTTAACTGATATATTGATGAACTTTTAGGCAAAGAATACTGAGATTCAGTTCATATTGGAAACATTTAACACTGTTTGGAAAGGAATTATTTGCACTGTTTTACATTTTCAACAAAAATTTTAAGCCAAACTATTCTAATATTTGTTTATGATTTTTCAATTGAGCTAATGATTAAAAATTTCTGATAAATATAGCTTCAGATATTTGGTAGTTATTCTGAAAATTTCGAAGTAATTTATAAATCAGTCTAAAATTTCAATAGCACTATTAAAATTAGAAACACTTTGAATACTAAATAAATTTGATTAATTTATTATTCTTTATTAAATAGAAGTCTTGTACAATTCAAAATTCAATCAGTACAAGTTGAAAATATCACCTTGGAATTACAGATGTAAGGTATTTAGCTCCATTCTGGAAACAGTTACTAATTAACGCCCAATAAGAATGTCAGATAGATTATTAAGAAGTTATTTTTAAATATATTACTTTGATTGGGTTAAAAGTTGGTATAAATGTAAAAAACGATGTACCTAAATTATATTGCTGAGCTCTGTAATATGCAAAGTCAGAGTTCATTTAAGGCGACTCTAACATAAAATAAAATAAACTCTTGCAGTTTTCAAGTAGAAACATTAAATAAGATACTTTGATATATTATGTGGATAATGCTTATCACCTCTGTGACTTGGGTTCACAGGTGCCCGTTGGTTAAATATCAAAGGATTAAAATGCACTTTGAGGATTATTAAGAGAATTTTGATGTTAGAGACGGTGGCCATCAGAGCGCTGTTTGATCTCATATACTGTACCACGCTTCCAGGATTAATGGTAGTTGAGAGTCGATAAAACTATCTTTAAAAACCATATGACTTATTCGTTGTTATCTCAACAAGATACAGGAAATTTGAATTTTGATACTGGAAATTGAACAGAAATACAGTTGCGCAGCTCCAATATAGCTAATACAACAGGAAACAACTTCCAATCAGAGAAGTCTCTAATACCTCACGTAGACAATAGCTTCTGTGCATTAAACTACACCACTGGCCATTAGAATTGCTACACCACGAAGAAATGCAGATACCAAAATGATATTTATTACACAAACTTATTACACTAAAAATAACAAGTGATTAAATTTTCAAAACATTTGGCTGGATAGATCCTGAGAAATCAGTACCCAGAACAACCACCTCTGTCAGTAATAACAGCAGTTATACGCCTGGGCATTGAGTCAAACAGAGATTGGATTGCATGTACAGGTACAGATGCCCATGCAGCTTCAGCACGATGACACAGTTCATCAACCGTAGTGACTGGCGTTTGGTGACGAGCCAGTCGCTCGGCAACTATTGGCACGTTCTCCAGATCTTTCACCAATAGAAATTGTCGCTACAAGACATTTTCTATTGGTAAAAGATCTGGAGAACGTGCTGGCCAGGGTAAAAACCGAACATGTTCTGTATCAAGGAAGGTCCGTACAATACCGACAACATGCGGTGGGGCATTATCCTGCTGAAACGTAGGGTTTCGCAGGGCTCGAATAAAGGGTAGAGCCACGGGTCGTAACACACCAAAAATGTAATGTGCACTGTTCAAAGCACCGTCAATGCGAACAAGAGGTGACCGAGACGTGTATCCAATGGCACCCCATACCATCACGCCAGGTGATGGGCCAGTATGACGATGACGAATGCACGCTGAAAGTGTGCGCTCACCACGGTGCCGTCAAACACGGATGCGACCATCATGATGCTGTACACAGAACATGGATTCATCTGAAAATATGACGTCTCGCCATTCGTGCGCCCAGGTTCGTCGTTCATCACACCATTGAAGGCGCTCTTGTTTATGACGCAGCATCAAGAGAAGCCGCAGCCATGGTCTCCGAGCTGAGTCCATGCTGCTGCAAACGTCGTCGAACTGTTCGTGTAGACACTTGTTGTCTTCCAAAGGACCCCGTTTCTTGACTCACTGCTCGTGACGTGGTTGCCCGATCCATTATGACCATGCGTATAATATGCCTGTCTTCTAGGCTTCTAGTGATAGGTGGCCGTTGAGATCCCGCATGGCGTTCCGTATTACCGTCCTGAACCCATCGATTCCATATTCTGCTAACCGACATTGGATCTCGACCGACGCGAAAACCAATACTGCGATAAGATAAACCGCAATCCCGGTACGCTACAATTCGACCTTTATCAAAGTCAGAAACGTGCTGGTACGCATTTCTTCTTCTTACACGAGGCATCGCAACAACTTTTCACCAGGCAACAACGTTCAAATGCAATTTGTGTATGAGGAACCGGCTGAACAATTTCCTCATTTAAACACAATGTAGGTGTCGCTACTGGCGCCTGCTTTGTCTGAATGCGCTGAAAAGCTCATCATTTGCATATCACAGCACCTTCTTCCTTTCGTATAAATTTCACGTCTGCAGCATGTCGCCTTCTTGGTGTAGCAATTTTAATGGTCAGTAGTGTATATACATATATATATATATATATGTATATATATATATATATATATATATATATACATATATATATCTACATATATATATATATATATATATATATATATATATATATATATATATATATATATATATATATATATATATATATATATATATATATATATATATATATATATATATATATATATATATATATATATATATATATATATATATATATATATATATATATATTTATATTTATATACATACATATATATATATATATATATATATATATATATATATACATACATATATAAGAGAGATGAGATATTTTAAGACAAATACAAATAATGCTTATAAATGTGTAACAATACAGAAACTTTAAATTTCTTTATTTTATGATTAAATTAATTACCCTGGAACACTTTTTCTGCATAGGACATTACAAGTGGTTTTTCAACTCTGATACTATATATATATATATATATATATATATATATAGATATATATATATATATATATATATATATATATATATATATATATATATATATATATATATATATATATATATATATATATATATATATATACATAGAATGTAAAGAAAATTTGAAAATTTACTAGGACCTAAAATATCTAGAAAGTCCCTTCAACTTCCAATGGTCAGACAAAATACCATTCTATTTCATTGATTTCTTGACAATTTCAAGTCTATTATTTAAAAGATATCTGAAGCACACCCGAAGAGACATACGGTAGATGTTCTTTCAATAGATTAATGAGAAGAAGCTAACACAAAACTGACAGAATTTATACTCTACTAATATTTTGCTTTTAAAAGATATATTAACGAAGGAAATCTAAAATAAATTTTTCTTCTACTAGGAAGTCCCCTCTGATGCAGGCATGTGGGGCAACTGTTCTCTTAGCCAAGCTCAGCTCATTTTATATAGCAATTTATGCTAAAAGGCAATATTTGTGCTTCCAGAAACAAAGGAATATTTTTGGTAATTTTCTAACCTTTGTAAAAGCAATCATATTGTAAACTATCCAGATTTTTAGACAGCATAATATAAAGATGCCATTTTCTTTTATTTTATCAGTTTGTGTTTGTAATTCAGAAACAATGTAAATTTAAAAAAAAAAAAAAAAAAAAAAAAACACATATTGCAAATTTTTAACTAATTTTTTATTTCACAACAAACTTTAATGTACATATATGTATATGTATATACATAATAATACAAATTTCAACACTTAAAATTATCAAATATATTTTGTGACGAGAACGTATTACAATTTTGCTTTTCACTTTCAATATTTATAACATATAACATGTATACGCATAATATGAAATTAAATAAACAAAAGTAAACTTGAATGATGTGTTAGTAATTATGTCAGTAGCTGCGCAAGATTTTTCTTTTTAATTTGAAAATGTTTCCTTACAAAGACATTTCTGTTTAGATAATTTAATTAATTTGATTCAAAGATGCTTTCTAATGACAAGAATATTATTTCTTGTCATATTTAAAGTGAAGCTTAGCAATTGCCTGTCTTGAAATGTATCAAGATACAAGAGTACTGAAATATTGTCCATAATAAAACAATGACTACTTATTTTAATGATATTCTTCCAATGAGTCGATATATTTTCCAAAACAAATTTATAAAACAGAATTAAAATTTTTATTCATTCCTTAAATTGCAAGCAGAACTATCTAACTTATTTTCCTTGATTTATACAGTAAAATTTGGCTCGTACCAAAAAACATATTTGTCTACTATTGATAAAAATGATAAGCATTTATTGATAAGCAACGTACTACACAACCAGGTAAAAAATTATTATTGCATATCAGGTGTTATCATGTCATTCTGAAAGTGAAGACAAAGTTGTGCGCTTAAACGAAACATTTAAAATGTAAATAATCATCTGAATGGAATTAAAAACACATATACAGGATTTGTTATCATCCTGATCTTTAACACATCTTAAAAATAAGCAGGATAAGGTAAATCAAATTTATCGATAGTATATCAATAAGATGAAACTCTTACGATGGAAACTTATTCTCAACAATCGTGCACGTACTGTCTTTATTGTGGATAATCTAGTTTGGAATTGTTTCAATATTTGAGAAATGACTAACTATAACAGATTTACAGAAATTTACATTGAAATATTTTCCCATCTAATAAACTTTAATCCAAAATGTTGAATTTGTAAACCTTTTTTGGAGCAGAAAGGTCGATTTCAGATACATAAACATATTTTCCATCCGGAGAAACTGCTAAATCATGAGGCAGCTGGAACCCCTAAAATCACAAAAAATATTTCAATATAGATAAAAATTTACACAATGATATTATAGATTAATTAACAATATCCCTTTCTACAAATAAAAGAAAGAATGAAAAATATGATACAAAGTCATTTTTAGGAAACAGTAGTGTGAAAAAATTGTATCCAATTTAATATTTATTTGGTTCCAGAAATTAGTTTTCTCTAATTAAATTTTTTAAAATATGTAAAGAAACATTATTTAACGTTTTTTTATTTATTTATTTAATAACTTATACATATATAGTAATTTACTTTTATAATATTAGTTTTAAGTTTTCTTATTTATTAAAATGATATCAATTTATAAAAAAATGTATTCATTTGCAACTTCTTTTTAAAAAAAATGATGCATGAAACAACTTTTACATTCTTTTGCTGCTAGTACAATAAAAAACACACAATTTGAACTTAATACACAGTTTTTAATATAAAAAGCTAATATAAAAAACTTAAGGTTTATAACCTAATTTCGCCATCTAGTTTCAATAAGTAAGAATCCAATAAATTATTCTACTTTACACAACACCAAATGGCAATTTCAAGTAAATAAGTAAAGATTACAATTCAGCGTTGGTTTTTGTGCTCATTTTAGTAGCATGATGTTACTGAAAGCCTAATTGAAACTAATTTAATGCAACCACATCTTTACTTATTAATGCAAAGAGTTACATTAAATAAGTTAAGAGGTGCTACATTATTTATGCTTTTCAATCCAGGTAGACAACTAATAAACATATTTTCATGAATCATCTTCAATTTAAATTTATTTGAATAAGTAAAAATATCTGTGCAAGAAGTGACCTGTTGAGAATAACTGTTGTAACCAACAGATGGCACCACTACACAAATGTTTTTTTTTTAATCGATTAAAACATTCTTGATAAAAAGTAATATTGAGAATAGAAAAGAAACCCATCTTTCTCTTAAATGCATGATGAATGCACATTTTTTCAGAACATCCTGCTCTATTTTGATGTCCATCTGATATTCAATTGTGCTTTTTTAATGAGTCATTTGTTATTGCTGTTTGTAAGACATATTTAATTGATTTGTACTCTAGTTTTACATAATTGTTATTTTTTGTACTTGTTTATTAAAATGTTTATCCAAACCCCGAGTCTTTATTTCGTGAGACAGTTCAATACATCAAAGCTGGTGTTTTATTTTAAAAGTCACTCAGTTTTCTTTTTATTAGTGTATTTTACTATTTTAAAACAATAATTATTGAAGAAAAACATACTAACTTTTAAAGATTGAGCTTCCACAATCTTAAGCGTATGTAGTAAACGTTAAAGTCAACCACTTGACGTTCACAAAAAAAAAAAAAAAAGTTGGATTGGAGTTTTATATTCTTTCATGAACATAATTAGAAATATCAATCATCTTTATTTCTAGCAGCATTTGGTTATCACGCTTTAAATTTTCTAGGTTTTGAATTGGTGGTTAAAAATTAATGCGCTGAAATTTATGAGCTCAAGAAAAATACATGTTTGACAATCCATTCAACTATGATATTAATCTTAAATTCAACTAATTAACCTTTAGAATTTTTCGAAAATGATGACAAATAATCACTATTAGGAATTAGTTGCATTAGATATCTTATCTTTATCACTCTTATTTAGGCATGCCTTTCGCACATAAACCTCAATGAACGAAGAGTCATTATTTTTTTATACCATTTTGTATACTTTATAATATTTCAGTTGTATAATAGTTGCTTTATTTTTGAATGAGTAGTCATAATGGAAGTTAGTATTGTAAGCACTTAAATGTATAGTAACATATAGAATTTGATAAATATAATTTACTGATTAAACATTACATTTTCTGGACCCCAAAGTGTTTGGGGTGTTCCTGATTCAATATCGAACACCAGACCATGATCAGCAGATACAGACTGACTACTCTGCCACAAATCTGGTCCATTTACGACGAATAACTGCTTTCCTGAAACAGATAATTTTTAAAAATATGTGCTTTATTTTGAACACAAAAATAACCACTTGTTTAACTACATATAATATTAATTTAATTAATTTATTCTATGGTTAAAATTGAATGATAACGTATACACATAAAGAAATTCACAAATTTTCATTTGAAATCGTTTTAGGTTCTTTTTAACAACACTGTATTATATAGCTGTAGGTCAATGTTTACTTTCATAGAAAAATAATTTTTTTCTTATGAACTCAAAGAAACTATTTGTATATATATGTATTTGAAATATTTTCTATACTTCAGAATTTTTAACATTTCATAAGTTAAATATGAAAATTAACAACACTTAACAAAAACTTTTGGTCAACTGAAACAAGAATGAGATAATTAGTTAAGAATATTTGTCGAAATCCTATGAAATTTGCATAAATTAGTTAATTTATGCAAATTTCAGTAATATTTAGGATTAAAGTAATATTTAGGAGAAAATCCCTTTGAATTCTTTTTCTTTTAAATAATAGTTTGCTTCAAAGATCGACAATTTTGTGGTACTAATATGATACAGTATTTATTGTTGTTGTTGCTTATGACACTTGAACAAGCTAAGCTCGCTATGCCTTGGCTATGCGAATTTAAATCAATAGGAGCGTCTTTTAATCAGAGCACCACAAAGGTGAAAGTACGACTTCTCTGTTCAAATCCATCTATAGATGTGCCACCAACAGAGGAACCACTCCCTCAATTTTGACACTGATGTAAAAGAGGAGGAAATTTTCTCCAGACCATCGCACCCATGGTAACTGCTCAATGATCAACAACAGGACTTACGGTTCCACGGATTTAACGAGCACATATATCGCATGTACTTGGTGGATCATTGTAGGCATTGGGAATCCAAACCCACCCTTCCGGATGGAAGGCTGATGCCCTAACCACTAGGCTATCACGGCCCCTAGGAGATTTCGCAGTGGAAAGTAGTTATTAGAACTTGAATTAGGGAGCAATGTATGAAAAGCCAGGAAACGCTGCTGTCATTGTTGTTACTTATGCCGGATTGCCCAGCAAAGCTAGACAATCTCTATAAATCCCAAAATATAAAAAAGTCTAAAAACAATAGAGGCTCCGGATTTAAAATCCTAAACTAAAATTTGAACCGGGATTACACTGTCAGTCCGACATCAATGACACTAAGGGAAGATAATACTCAGATTAATTGCTGGAACTTAGATTAATAGCTGTAGACGATTAATCGTTTACTACAACGTCAGTATAAGACAAAATAATGAATGGTTAATCATTCGAATTATTTCTCTCGGAGCTTAAAAGTACTTATTCTATTTCCATTTTCTGACAAATATGTACCGATGTGAATTTATAAATTGGTCCTATTCCTTTCAGGAAAACAGACAAGTTTGCTGTTATACTGTTAAAGTATATTAATTTGGTTCTTGTAAATGACGTATTCCAATTTCTATGCTATTAATTTGAATGCCATAGTTTTATTCAACTCCTTTTAATAAACATATTCGAGTTTTAAGTAAATCACATCATCAACTTGCATAATTATAAAATGAAATATTGATATTTTTGTATTTTTTCCATTATTGCATGAAAGCTGTATCATTAAAAGTAAATTATTTTTATTTCTTTATTATTTATGTATTTGTTACTTATCTTTTCTTTCTTTCTTTATTTATTATTTGAATAATAATTTATGAACACTCAATGAATTATTATACAAATAATAAATAAATAATATAATACTCATTCGTAAGTTAAAATAACTGAATGAATGAACATCAGTAATTGGTAGGATAAAAATTTTAATTATTCAATTAATTTAAAATTACATAAACAAAATTTCTGAAATAATGGAAATAAATTAGACTCTGTCAAAAAATATTGCATTAAATGTATTAAAGAACGGTATGTAGGTGTATATGCCATTTTTTTCCATCGTTAGAGACGAGTATCGACTACCATCCATTCAAGAAAAAAAAATGAACATTCTTAAATGTTTTGTCTTGAAATTCAAAGCTCATGGTTCGCGATTATATCCATAATTAAGTGTAATGCCATAGAAATGAAAATGAGTCATACTTTAACGAGAAATTAAAACTTTATAACGAACACATATCTGAGAACTAAAACATCAAGATTTAATTATGTAGACTCAAAATTCAAATCATAAGCGTACATACTGTTTTTTCAAAATATATTTATTAAGTGCATGAAGGATGGCTTTCTGTTTTTCAGTAACAGGAAATGAGGTTGCATATCTCTAGTATTTAACAACGTTAAATCAGGTGCATGAAATTTGTCACTCTAAGGAAATTGAACACTAAAATTAGTCTTGTGAAAAGATTAATTCTGAAAAGCTTCTGACAATCGAGAATACGGTCAGAAATAATCTGATGGTCAGCACTCTCCAAACAGGCTGGGGGAACCTTTCTTCCATAAGAATAGGAGGTAAATCTCCAATGTCCACTGATAATCTTGGTGATGGCTGTATGGTCCTGCCTACAACATTTGAGTGATATGGAGCTTCCTGGCAATTTTCCTGGTGCCATTGGTAAACAGGTGGGATAGTGAGATCCTCTGTGGAGAAACTTCTGAATCATGTCATCAGATGGCGCTACGCTGCCTTAGTAAAAGAGTTAATGTAAATATGTACCTATATATAATCAGTTAGAATAAAGCCATGTTTAGCGTAACAGCGTAGTCGTCATTTTTCGTTTGAAAATGTACGAAACCAAATTCGAAGTATGCACAATGGTGCATCGGCCGGGAAATATTGTATGAACTGTAATTTGTTGAATCGAACTATAGTTTATTAGTTGCTGAACCACGATATTGCTAATAAGTCGAACGTCGTAGCATTGCTGGGGTAAGCGAAGTTTCGTTTCGGTTTTATAGTAAATCGTATCGGTTTCATATAGCTTAAATTTCGTATAGAATTAGAAGTTGAACTCACAGGAGGCAGGTTACAAAATTAATTTCTAAAATAGACACTCGTTTGACTAGCCCAGATGATGAAATTGATGAGTTAGAAAGTCTTTTGATTCAGTTACAAATTAAAGACGAACAGTTGAAAGCCGTAGACAGTAAAATTGGGAATGCTTTGGATCTCGCAGAAATTGAAAAAATAGATGAGTACAACGAGATTATTGTTTTTAACTCGGTAAAACTTAAGAACAAAATTAAATCCTTACAATCCGTGACGGAACAATTAAACAGTGATAGTATTCGGCAAAATTCATCAAATCATACCAGAAATTCAAATGCGAAATTACCTTAATTATGAATTCAAATTTATTATGGAGATCCCGCGGAATATTTGAATTTTTGGAACCAATTTGAGAACGCGGTGGATAAAAACACATAGCTTTCAGAACAGGAAAAATTTTCGTATTTATTTAGCTGCCTAGGAGGAGAGGCGCTTTCTTGTATAAAAGGGTTTGCATTATCCGATGATAAATCAGCCATTAAGTTACTAAAAGATACATTTGGCCAAAGTGATGTACTGATTAATGCCCATGTATCGAAATTATTAAATATGAACCCGGTGAAGACTAGTTCTAATTTGCAGGAGTTAAGAAATTTATATTTTAAATGTCAAACACAAATTCGTTCTTTGGTTAGTTTGGGCATGAAATCAGAAACTTATAGCGTATTGCTTAGTGCAATTATTTTGAAACTATTTCCTAGCGATCTTGCATTAGAATTTAGTAAAACTGAAATTTCTAGTTCTAATCATAATCTTGAAGAATTGATGACGTTTTTACACAACTCTATCAGTGCGCGTGAAAGAACCATTGGAATGTACTCTCCTTCCCCCCTCCCTCTTTGCGGCGCGAGCTTTCAATCTAAACAAACAGTTTGCCAACACTTTGGCGCTGTTAATCGCAATAAATTAGTATCATCGACTAGTGAATTTATGACTAATGCAGCCCCCAGCGGTTGTTTATTCTGAGCTCAAGCTCACCCATCGCATTTATGCGAGAATTCGAATACTAAAAAAAAGAGGGATAAACTTTTGCATGATAGAAGATGCCTGATGTGTGTTGTAATCTAAATTGTTTTATTAAGAAATGCAATGGACCGGTTTGCTCGTTTTGTAATGGATTACATGCAAAGGCTATTTGTTTTAAATTAGAAAATTCAAAATCTCAGGAAGGAAAAAATAACCAAAAGAAAAAATCTAATGAAATCGTAACTACTACCGTTAATTATATGGTAAACGAGATAAGAAGAGTGTTTTATATCAATGCGTAAAGGTAGAAATGATCGGACCTAAATTATCGGATTGTATATTTTCATTGTTGGATAACGGTAGTGAACGCACATTTGTCAAGAAGAGTATTTCTGAGAATTTAGGATTAAAAGTTGTTGAATCGGAAAAATTGAATATTTATTCCTTTGGAGCTAAAAAACCCAAGTCGCAGGTTTGTCCTAAGGTAGAAGTAAAACTGTGAAATATTTTTGATGGAAATGAGGTGATCATACAGGCGTTGGAAATTGATGAAATATCGAAAACGTTGATTCGAATTCCAGATTGGGATATGTGTGCTGAAATAGAAGACAGAGGATTTGCTTTGACTTTTTATTTTAATGAAGTGTCTAGCAATTGTCAGATTTCATTGTTAATAGGAATTGATTATTACTGGGATTTGGAGAAAAGATTTCAGCGTTTGAATTCGTCAATGGTGGCTTTAGAAACTGCGTTTGGTTGGTCTCTTCAAGGTAGATGTGATGAGTTGACTGAATGCACGTTAGTGAATTTCGTTCTTAGTGAAAAGGAATCGGTATCTGCGGAAATGAGACGCTTTTGGGACTTGGAAAGTTTAGGACTTAGGGGTGACGATATAGACACAGGTATGAGAGAACTAGAAGTTTAGAAAGGGTTTAATGAATCGATTCAGTTTGTTGGAAATAGATATTGTGTTAAGTTGCCTTGGAAGGAAGGTATGCGAGAGAATTTGGGGAATAATAGGGAAGTGGCATTGAGGAGATTTAAGGGTTTGGTCGAGAGGTTTAAAAGAGATCCGGAATTGTATAAAGAGTATCGCGAGGTTGTTGATGGTTATTTGAAGGAAGGAATAGTTGAGATTTGGTCGTCGGAGGGGTTAACTGATGAGTCTTCATTTTATCTACCCCACCATGCTGTCGGTCGTGAAGACAAAGTCAGCAGTCGTTTAAGAATAGTGTTTGACGGAGCAGCTCATGCAGAAGGACAATATTCATTGAATGACTGTCTCCAAACAGGAATAAACCTGTATCCGAATTTATTTGAGCTTTTGATCAAATTTAGAGAAAATTATATAGCTTACATAGCTGACATTCGGCAAGCATTTCTGCAAATTTCAATAGATGCAGAAGACCGACGTTTCACCAGATTTTATTGGACAGAAGATTTGAATTCGGACAAGATTGTAGTGTTAAATTTTACGCGTGCTTTATTTGGACTGAAACCTAGTCCTTACCTACTCGCCGCTACGTTGAAATATCATTAGGGAAAAAATAGAAATTCATATCCAGAAACTTGTGAATCGCTTTTAAAATCTTTCTGGGTAGATGATCTTGTTGGAGGAACTGAAGAAGTTGAAGCAGCTCTGAAAATTACCACCGAAAGCGTGGAAATATTGAAAAACGCTGGAATGGTGCTTAGAAAATGGCAAACGAATTCCACAAAACTTCGAGATGCTTGGAAAAGAGCAGGTATTGAAACTCACGAAGACAAAACCATTATGGCTGGAGGTTGTGCTTCGACAAAGGTTCTGGGACTATATAGGGATACAGACAAAGATATTATCTTTTTTTGACGTCAGCAAGTTGATTAACATTCTTTCTAGTGGATGCAATACGAAAAGATACATTTTGCAGATTCTGGGTCGCATTTTTGACCCAATAGGATTTTTAGGAGCATTCATCATTAGATTAAAGATGCTACTCCAAGAACTATGGGCAGCTGATATTGACTGAGACGATAAACTTCCCTCATCACTAGACCACAAGTGGCAGTCGTGGTGTAGCGATTTGGAACACTTAAATAGCATCAAGATCCCTTGATATTATCTTACTGAATTTAGTGTATATGAATTTATCTCATTTGAAATTCATTCTTTTTCAGATGCGTCAGTAGCAGCATATGGATGCGTATTATATCTCCGAGGGACTACTCGTGATAACAAAGTAATTGTAAGTTTTATATACTCGAAGAATAGGGTTGCTGCTTTGAAATTATTGACTTTGCCATGTTTGGAGCTGATGGGATGTTTATTATCTGCCAGATTAACTAAACAGGTGAGTAAGTGTTTAAAATTCGAAACGAAATGTTACTTCTGGACTGATTCGAATATATGTTGGATAAAGGGTATGGCCGATAACTACAAGTCCTTCGTCAAAAATAGAGTCAAAGTAATTCAAGAATTGACTGACCATTCAGATTGGCATCATTGTCCTGGGAAGGACAACCCCGATGATATTGTTTCAAGGGAAGCAAAAGTTTCGAAACTGATCGAAGATCCAACCTGGTTGTTTGGTCCAAAATGGTTAAAAAATCCTCCAGAATGCTGGCCAAGATCTGAAGGTAAAGAAGAAATAGATCCAGATGACGTTTTGCAAGGTCAGTGCCTGGTTGAAGAACAAGGAAATCTAATAGATATCACTAAATTTAGCAATCTTGAAAAACTGATAAGAGTCTATGCTTGGGAGTTATATTTACATGCGCAATAACTAGATCCATACATCTTGAACTTGTAAGTGATATGACAACCAATTCCTTTCTACTTGCACTTCGAAGATTTTTAGGCAGACGAGGAAACTGCAAAGTTATTTACTCAGATAACGCGAAAACCTTCTAAAAAGCTAAAAGGGAAATTGAAGACTTTTCGAAGATATTATCAGATAAATTGATTTCGTAATTTTTCACTAAAGAGAGAATTGTTTGGAAGAATATAGTAGAGCGAGCTGCATGGTGGGGAGAGTTCTATGAACGCTTAGTAAAATCCACAAAAGACTGAGAAAGATTACCCGAAAGGCTCTACTGAATTTCGAGGAAATACCAACCCTACTTGTAGAGGTAGAAGCCGTCCTGAATATGAGACCTTTAACTTTCGTTTACAGTGAAAACAATGAACCATTGCCCCTCACACCTAAGCATTTCTTTGAATTTCGGCAAAGAACCATGTTTTCCTATCAATGTCGCAGAATTAATAAAACACGGATCGAACAGATCTTCTCTCCTTAAAAGAAGAAATATCAATAGCTGTTGTTGAAACAAATTTGGCTCAAATGGAAAAGACATTAATTATTAGATCTTCGAACTGCGCATACTTTAAAAAATCCAAATTGGCAAGCAGAATTGTAAGCAGGAGATGTTTTAATACAAGAAGATTCTAAAAATAAAGTGCTCTGGAAACTTGAAAAAATCGAGAGAGCTATTCGTGGACGTGATAATAACGTTCGTTCGTATGAAATCAAAACGTCGACACACATGCCTTTTAAAAAGATCTATTCAGCATTTATATCCTTTAGAACTATAAACAATCTTTAAAAATATCTTAGAACTCTAAAATTCTACTTTTTTTTTTTTCGTATTTGATCCTATATTTTAAAAGCTTAAATTTAATTCAATTTAATTTGTTCAATTAGTTTTTATTTGTATGATTTAGTTTAGTTTATATTTGTGTTTTTTATTATTGTGTTCTTATTTAGATATTACATTTAAATTTGAAGAATTGTAACGGTAAGTTATGAATTTGATTCTTTTATTTGATTAATTTGATATTGATCGTGAACTCCTCACAGAGTTCAGGTGAGGAGTGTGTGGAGAAACTTCTGAATCTTGTCATCAGATGGCGCTACGCCGCCTTAGTAAAAGAGTTAATGTAAATATGTATATATAATCAGTTAGAATAAAGCTATGTTTAGCGTAACATCATAGTTGACATTTTTCGTTTGAAAATGTACGAAACTAAATTCGAAGTATTCACACCTCCAAGTCCTACAGGCAGCCTCACAGTGGCAAGTGGTATTCCTGGATGGAGTAAGCGTAGTATGTCGAGAATGTATTATCCTGGTTATTCTTTTTTAAAAACAGAAGCTGCCCCATTCCCACAGTCTGTGTTTATATCACAGAAAATGCTATACTATAAATGTACATGAAAGAAACGAAAAAACTTTTTTAAATTATATTTATACGTCTCATTTAAGTAATAAAATTAGCAACTGGAAGATGATCAGTAGAACATAATTTTTAATTGACGACAAAATAACATCGTTTTTCATTTTATGAAATTCAACATCCTTGATTGGTTACATATAATGGACAAACATATACACACACATATGTATATATATATATCATAACATTAACAATTGAGCTATTATTTAATTGTAATATAACAACTAAGTAAAATTCTTACCTCTGGTATCAACTGCAAACACTCTACCGAGACCTTGCCCTTCTATACTTGCCAAACGCGTTCCAGCTACTGTTCCATCAGTTCCTGTTGCATAGCAAAGAATTCTGCCATTTTCCCTGTCCGCGACACACACGGCGTCATGTTCTGGCACGAGCGTCAGACTGTGAGGGATATGCATTCCGTCTGCACAGTACCATAGAACAAACACGTAAAATGAATGATAGTAAATTCAAAGGAAATAAAAAGTATACAATAGTAAAACCCCTGGAGATGTAATGAGATCTAATTAAGAATATAAAGAATAGTTGATATTAAATATTTTAATGTGGTATGGAAATAAAAGTATATTTTAATTACATTTAAATTAAAAACTTTTTCCTTACTTGATTTGACACTCTGGAAAATAAAATTTATATTATCAGCAAGCGATTTGTTTGAGCTATTTTGCCAATTGGCTTGACAATCCTCAAGGTGCCAAATCCTACGGTGCCCGTATCTATTTTTTGACCGAAGATTCTGGGATGTAAAACATATATCTCGGCTAAGTGGTCAGCCTAATATGAAAAATCCAGTTTTTAAATCCAAAGATGCTTAGTAATCAGTTTTATTGTCTGTTGAAATGATAAAAGACTAAGTTGATCGGCTCAGGCTGGGTACCTCGGAAGGGCCACCAGGCTTCATATATATATACCTAGTCTAAATTCTGGATTTTAAAAATCATATATTTTACTAAAATTTGAATAAAGAATGAAAAGAAAAAAATCAATATTTCTAAGAAAATAGTGGATAACAATTACAAAAATCACATACTTTGACCTTCTTTTCTAGAAAAAGTTTTTTCTCTATGTTGAAATGATATCTGTTTGAAGAAATGAAAACAAGTTGTTATATGAAAACAATATGAAAACAAGTTGTTAGAAAACATTGCTTAGCTATTGATCCTTGTATTTTACTTTTAAAACGGTCGTTTGCCATTTTGATTTTATTTTTCGGAAATGAATTGGATCTATTTTAAATAATAGTTGAGATTGGCGTAACTTTAGCGCCCAGTTATGTTTATGCTAAGCCTCGTGTTTGATTCCTTGTATGCATATAATCAAAGCATATTTTGTCACCTTCACACATGTTAGAATATAATCAAAATATTTCTTGAATGCACTCGTGATGCATATAGCAACCAATAAAATAGAGAGAAATTAATATGATTCAACAAACTCTATTGAAAATTTACCTACAAAGCTACCGGGGGAAATTCATTAAATACAGTGATAATGTACAATTTGCAGTGATTTAATTTTTTTTTGTTTCTTCAATCATTTTTCAAAACCATAACTAATTTGATCGAGAAGTACAGTTTAAAATGAATTCCAAACCGTATGAAGCGTGGGCACCCAAATTGAAATGGAATCATTGTATTGAAAGGCAAAATGTTGGCTGTTCATCTTTCAGTCTGACTTAATTATCTAAGGACACAGTTTCGTTGATCTTGGTAAGAGTAACGGCCCATTCTATATCAAAGGTAGAGAAGTAAAATTCTCGAGAATTTTGAGCTACGTGAATATACTCAATGATTTTGGGAATAAACGAGGAATTTCGGGGAATATTGGGACTTTTGAGGGAATAATATCAACCAATCATCTTTCGTTTAATGGATTATCTTGCTTTTATTATGAAGAGAAATGAGATAATCTATTCTGTACAAAACAAAAATCTAATTTCATCTAGTAAGGAAGTTAGTTTCGTACTGAAAAAAACGAAAATGCTTGTTAAAACAATAAAAGTAATCAATTAATTTTAGATATATTTATGCAAGATACATTTCAGGACTGTCAGAATAAGTATTGGCATTTCCGTAAACTCTGTCGTTATAAATTCATAAATTCGTATTGAGAAAGAAAAAAATATTTCCTCTACATTCAGTTTTGAAGTTATTTTAAATTAGTCATTAAAACAAAATTGTTTTCTCTTTCTGGAAAACTCTGTATATTACCGTAAATATAGTAGTTTAGAAAAATCACAAAAATAAGTGGATTTTAATTTTAAGAAATATCTGATAAATAAAAAGAAAAATAAAGTAAATAAATAAATAAATAAAACTTAAAAATTTTCTAAATTATTTGAAAAATTTCAAAACTTGCGTGGACTTTCAAAATTTCCAAGGGAATAAACCGGGTTTATTTCCTTTGGGTTTTATAAACATGTTTTTTTTTCTTTCCTTTACATCACTAATCAGAACAGTTTACATGGGTGAACACTTTTACAATGGTGAACCATTTACACACTTTACATTGGTGAACATTACACATTTACAATGAAACACTTTACATTGGTGGCTACTTTTTAGGCTAAGAAAAATAGCGGCTTGATGGAGAGACATTGCGCCAAATTAGTGCAGACAATCAAGAGGAATTTAAATATATATTAGAGTATGTATTAAAAAATAAAAAATTTAATCTAAACAAAAATGAAATCATTTAAATAAAGAAACTAAATAGCATTAATTATGTAAGGAACTATTGAATATGAAAAAAAAAAAAATTAAAGGAAAAAAATAATAATTCACCATATTTAGAAATATAAATGAATTTCTAGCTGCAAAGGCTTTAAATTCGATTTACAATTTCATTTTTCTCTTTCTAATAATAAATTTGTAATGAAAAACAAGTACTGTACAAAGTCATCACGAAACAAAGAAATAATCAAAGGAAGTAGAATACACACATAATAATACACTTTATACTAGGATAAAGGGATACATTTCGTTAATACTCAGCTATAAAAAAAGAAAGTGCAAGACCTCATAATTAGAGGAATAACTTTCAAAAAAGTAATTATATGTATATTGAGTACATATTTACATAAATACATATGCATTGTGTGTGTAATATTACTGCAAAATGAGTACATTAAAAAGCGTGTTAATTAAATGATAATCAATTTTCTCAGATTTTTACTCCGATATATCTTTACATAAAAAGCAATGTAAAACATTACTTATTTTATTTAATTAGAAAAACTCTTTTCTAATTTATTAGGAAAATTAACTTCTAATACTCATTTTAATGACTATGGACTTATTTTTAATTAATTAGAGAAATTCAATCTTAACTGAGCTCAAGACATTTATGTAAATACTTTTCATTATTTCGTTATATATATAGTAATCAAACTATATATTAAAGACTAACATGCATTGAATTAAAAAAATAATAAAAATCACATTTTACAGAAGTGCATAAATGTTTTTGAATATTCTAAGTTATTTCTAAAATTTTGCAGTACCGTGTGCCTGTGCTTTAGAATAGCAATGTAAAGTCTGTAAATCTATACCTTTAGAGCCTATCTCCTTCAATAGTCGTCCAGATCTTGAAAACATAAGTATTCTGGAATTACAGTACCCATCACTAACGAAGAAATAGCCGGCAGGTGTCACTGCTACGTCGGTAGGTTGGCAAAGGTGGTTTTTCCCTGCCCCAGGAATGAAGGGATCTCCAATAACCAATTCCGGATTCTCTTCACGAGCAGGAAACTTGAAAACCTTTTTTGGGTAAAATGAAATAAAGACAATTTTTTTTTTAAAAAAAAGGATAAAGTAAATCATTTACTTTTCAATAACAGTATAAAAAAAGAGTAAACTATGAAAATGTTTTGATTATTGTTAAAAAATGGCAATGTAATCTTCTTATATTATATTTCTTATGAAGAAAAGAAATAAACAGAATGGAGAGAAAAACGCATCGATAATTTTTTTTACATTTCCTTGTTCTGAATTCAGTTTAATTATACACAGAAATCTGTAACAATTCGAAGAAAATCAACAAGATTCTAAAGAAAGGGACGTAGTACTGTTGAAAAATTCTGATTCATATTTATGTATGCAGATCGTATTCTTTATTCTTATTTATGTATGCTATCGAAGAAAATAAAACACTAATTTATCGCAAGCAGAAATATCGTAAAAAGTTTTCTCCTTTCATTCCTCTTCTACACACGTGTCTATAAATTAAGGATAATGCAAGTTCAAGCAAAGAAAGAGACAGAAGCAAAACAAATATAACTTATTTGCAAAGTCTATTTATTAAACAAAAGAAAAAGAGCAAAAAAGATGCAGTATGTTCGACATCATTAATAAAAATTGCAATTTTTATTCACTGGAACAAATTTCAAAAAAGAACCTATTTACAAAAACCAATGTAACATGGTTGGTATGATGGTTAATACATAGTATGCCCCACAGACGATGCAATACAGGCCGCACAACGCCTAGGCATGCTCAGTATCAAATTATCGATCTGATCTTGGAGATTGTTACACCACTCATCAAGCAATGCTCTCCGAAGTTTGAGATTAGACTTGTGGGAGGGGGTTGACGGGCTGCAATTCGTCAGCCAAGCATGTCCCACACTATGCAATATTGGATTCAAGTTCGGTGAGTATGCTGGTAAGTCCATACGGGTGATATCCTACGATTGAAGGCTATCGTATACAATATGTATTTATGGTGAGGACGAGTGTTGTCATTCATAAACAGAAATTCTGCACCCATGTTGCCCCGAAACAAACGTACATGTTGTTCCAGAATGACGTCCAGATAGATGTGGCCTGTCTTGGTTGCATTCTAAACATGCAGGCTAGTTCTGGAACTCAAAATAATTCTTTCCCAAACAAGCAATCCTGCACTACCGTAATTGTGCCTTTCAATGGTGTTCTCATGGTGGTAGCGGTTACCTGGCCCTCTCCATAAGAAAGTCTGGTGAGAACCAGACTGCAGGCTAAACCTGGACTATTTGCATAACAACACACAAGACCACTGTTGCAGTGTCCCTAATGCATGCTTTCTATTCCAGGCTAACTGCAGGGGACAGTCACTGCGGTAAGAGGAACACAGCTGAAAGGCATACAACCATATAGACCAATGTGCCCTAAGCGTCTGTACACGGTCTGCCTTGAAACTGTCGTACCGGTAGCCGAATAGAGCTGACGAGACAGGTCTGATGCTGTGCTCCGTATGTTTCTTTTGGCAGTAACTACCAAATACCAGTCCTCATTCAGCGTTGTAACTTGGGGGCGAACTGTGTTGCGGTATCCGATACGATTGTAAACTTTTACCTCGAACAGTTATATCAGTCGGTTAATCTTGTTATATTAACCACACTAAAATTTTACATTACTAATTTTATTAGAATCGTGAAAGCAAACTTTCGTCGATCTTCGAACTACGGTTGCATGATTAATTCTCCAATATATTGACTGTGATTTCTTCTCCAACCCTATACCATTACTTTAATGCAGAACAGTATTAAATCTCTTTGTTGAGTAAATTTTATTAAAATCATATTTTCAGCATTTCCGACTAAAAAGGCAACAGAGCAAAGGACAAATTCTGGTCCTCTGTAGAGGATTATAAATTACGTTCCTTGCTGTGTGATATTCGAAATGATTGAGGGAGATTTATTTAATATTTTGCCACATTTATCATTCAGCACACTACAGAATATATAAAAGATATGTGAACTGTTTCATAGATTGCCAAGCAAACACCAGTATTCGTTAAAATGAGTGATTTCAAACTTTGCCATTCACATTTGTTACCATTGAGTCAAAGCTATACCTTCTATGACCATGCCTTTTTTGTGGTTGCATAAAAAGAAATATAGTGCTACAAATGCTCTTCCAATTTCCTGTAAAGCAACAAAAGTAAGTATAAATACATTAACGTGACTTGCTGCAATAAGAATTTGTAGAAATTTTATTAGGTGATTAAGAACTTATTCATATGTCAATAGTAAGTTAATTCTGTTGCTATGTTGCTGTTACTTATGACACTTGGACAAGCCAAGCTCACTAGGCCTTGGCTTGCGAATTTAAGTAAATAGGGAGCGTTTTTCGTTTTAATCAGAGCACCACGAATGTGAAGGTAAGGCTTTGCTCATCAAATCCTCCAATATATGGCACCACAAGAGGATCTACTTAATTTTGACTTTGATCTGAAGAGGAAGGAAATTTTCTCCAGACCATTGCACCCTTGGTAATTGCTCAATGACCGAGCACAGGACTTTCGATTCTACAGATTTAACGAGCACGTCGAAAGGGTCGTCGAAAGAGAATCGAAGCCCGCCCTTCCGGATGGAATGCCAATGCTCTAACCACTAGGCTACCACGGTCCAAAAGGGAACTCTTCATGATGATATGTACTTCACTATCATATAAAAGCTATTGAAATATTTTTAGAAATACTTTTTTCGGTTTACTTAACTACAACAACTTTACTTAACATTTTAGGATTTTTTGCAAAAATAGGAATCAAATAAAACTTCATTTACATGTGATATTATTTATCTAAAGAAACGATATAGTACATAATATTCGGCCCTAAACATTTTCCTTTCATTTAGTCATTTTATCTTTTTGTTTAAAAACACTCTACAAATTAAACATTGTTTTATTTTTATAAAACTATGTTTTTTATTTTTAATGCTTAGTATAAATGAATAGAAAATGAACAAACATTTTTTCTTAAATTCTTCTCTTTAAGCAATTTAAAATATTTTAAATTATTGAACAATAAATCTTTCTCACTTGATGTAAACCAACATCTGTCACCCAGGAGTTGCCAAATCTGTCCACTGTCAATCCGTGTGGCATGTAAAATCTAAACAATACAATCCAGATAAAATGGAAGAATTAATAATAAAGTGAAAATATCCACCGAAAAAAAAACGTTAATGTGATTATGTACAAAAATTGATATCAATGAAAACTTATATTTATATATAATTTTATATTTTTTGCCAAATATCCCTACCTATTTAATATATATATATATATATATATATATATATATATATATATATATATATATATATATATATATATATATATATATATATATATATATATATATATATATATATATATATATATATATATATATATATATATATATATATAAATTTGACTTAGTAGGAATAAATAATAATTGTATTACTTTTTAATGTTTGTCACTGTTTTATATATTTACACATTCAAAAATAGGAATTAATTATTGAAACTTGAAATATCCAATCTTTTTGCTAAATGAAGAATATAACCTCATTTCTGGACAGAAATGTTTAGTTTATGGATTCATAAAAATATACTCTAGTAATTTTGATCTAAAATATTTTAAAATTCTTTTAATTATATTCTACAGAAAAGCTTTATGAGAGAAAAAATGTGATCTCCTGAATATATCAGATTTCCTTGTTAGAAAAAATAACTACAAAATTCTGATATGAAAATTTGCTTTTTTTAAGTACGATGGTACAACAGATAGAGTTAATAACATTTATTGTCGAAAAAGTATCTAAACTTTTTGGACTTTTAGGGAAACGTCAATATAATATCTCATTTTTTACAAACATTAAAAATTATTGAACGTCAAATTATTTAAATTTAAATATAAATTTATGATTAAACCAAACTGAGTTTACTTTTACAAAAGTTTAACATTTAGTCTTTTAAAGAGTAATAATGATTCATTTAATCTATTTTATTTTTTTATTCAAAACATATGTACAATATTTACATTAAGAGAATATTAAAAAAAATGTCAGAATTATTCTTTAGTAGGACAGAAAATGTTGAGAATTTGAAAGAAACGCATGATTCAAATTAAAATTTTTTGACAAAGATTGATTGATTTTTGATTAAGGGAACGATTAAATATAAACATAGAACTTCTTAAATAGAATTATTAGTTTTAAAATTTATCAAAACTTTTTAAAGGGTGTAAGGTCTTTTTTGTAAAAGAATTCGCGAGTATATTCTGTGTAAATTAAGTATTTTTTGGAAAAATTTTAAACTGTGCAGTTGAGAAATGTTTATCCTTTTTCCATAAACAGTAGTAATAAACAATTTCTATTTATAAAAATTGTATTATATAAATATCAGTTACATTTAAAAATGGCAGCTACACAAAATCTGAATTTATTAGAAATTATTTTTTCGTAGATAGAGAGAGAGAGAGAGTTTCATTGAATAAAAAATCTTATCTTCTAATATCATATGTCTATGATTTATTATCGTGAGAAAATAAACTCGTAATATTTTAGTGAAAAAAATATTTTAAAATTTTTTTCACTTTTAACAAAGTATTGAAGATTATAAAGTACTTTTAAAAAAATGTACGCTATTCTCTGATGTTCAGAAAACATACATGGCATTTTTTATTAATATTTTCTCCATTCTCATCTGATGATTCACATTTTATATTTCTTGTTTCAAACAGATGTTAACAGTTCAGTTGTGGCAATTGTTAGCGCCATCCTTTGAATATTGGCAATTTCTTCCTTTCGCCAAACGCACCGACAACCCCGAAATGCTGTGTAATAAGAAACTGAGTTTCGTCGTCATGGCTGTCGTACGTTGTTACTTCGTATATCTTACTTCAGAGCGGGTATATTCCCAAGTAATTGCCAGTGGTTTGAATAAAACCTTTTTTAAGTCAAAATATGGCATTATTTTAAGAATATTACCCTACAGTTTATTTAAAATGGTTTTCATTGTACTGAATTTTATTTCAATGGTGAAGGAGATAGAACAATGAAAGAAAGTAATTAAAGAAAGAAGAATCAACATATTCTGTTGCATTTACTTTTAAAGCATAGTCTCAATTTGGTTTCACATTATAAATCTATTTACTTACCTGTTTACTCCCCAACTATACAACACTTTCCCATTATTTGGATCAATTACAACTACAGTATCATTTGGAATAGGCCCTTGAATAGTGTCTTTCAGTCTATAACTTCGGTCGAAAGTACTAGAAAAAAAGGAATATTCATCACATATCATTTATAATATGATATTTAAAAGTTTATATTAGAGCTGTTTCATAATTTAAGTAATCAAATAAATTTATAGTTTTCCTGAGATTTAATTATTTAAAATAATAAACATTTATATATATTATCCGACATTGAAAATGCAACATTAAGGAGACGCCAGATAATAATGCAAATTTCAGGGTAGAAGTAGCTTATCGGGTTATGCAAATGATGTAAAATGCGCAGCTTTTCAGTGCACATTGGATAAAATATATGGTGAAGAACTGGCAGAGTGGGCAACATTCTCACCGTTATTGCTGCTTGGAAAATTATCTTTGAAAGTTTATTCTTCTCGCAAAGGGCGCCAGTTATTGTAGAAAATGCCAAGGAATGGTCGACGGAGTCAGTTCAATTAGACAGTCGAGTTTACGATGGGCATGGAGATCGGACTGAGAAGGACAGGTTAGTCCTTACGGCAAATCGCAGCAGTCACCTGGACGCGTCCACAATACACCGGCTGTGGCAAAGATGGTTGGAACAAGGAACTGTGGAACGTTTGCGGGGTACCGGTACAGCCAAAGTGACGTCAGCACGCGTGGATCGATGCGTCCGACTGAAAATGGTAGCGGCCCTGCAAAGCACTTCTACCGAAATTCTACAGCATGTAAAAGACATCCTCAATGTTGCCCATATCGAACAGAACCATTTGGCGTTGATTGGTTGCTAGTGGCTTGCGCTCATGACGTCCGTTCAGAAGATTGCCATTGATCCCACAGCATAATCTCCAATGTCTGGAATGGTGCCGGAATAGAGCGAGTTGGACGACCCAGTGGCGCAAGATCGTCTTCACAGACGAGTCACGCTTCTGATTTTTCAATAGTAGTCGCCTTGTACGAGATTGGTGACATGGAGACAGGTCCAATCCTGTAGCAATTGTGGAACGCTCCACCGCATGACAACGGGCCATCATAGTTTGGAGATCCATTGCGTACGATTACAAGTCACCTCTAATTCGCATTCATTTCACTAGGATATACATACATAGTGTTGTAGGCAAGCCCCGGGCTGCACCTTTAGGTAACGGGTTTGGAATACTCGCCTATCACCAAGTACCTCGTGATTTTGAATCACGGTCAGATGACAAGGTTAAATCTGAGCTGGCACCCTCCTTTCTACATCTACGCTACACCAACGGAAAGAGTATAATCTAAGACAGAAGAACGTTACATGGATGGTGACACTCCCCTACATTCATTGGGTACCCAATACTCTTTATCATCAGGATAACGCAAGACCACACATTGCTCGCATCAATCAGCATGCCGTGCAAGGTGTACAATTGCTTCCCTGGCCACTGTGCTCTCCAGATCTCTCACCAATCGAGCACGTTTGGGATATGATTGAAAGACATTTGCAGATCCTGCCATTGCCTCCTTCAGAAGACACAGTTTGGCAAATAATTGACATGGAATCAAAAGCCATTCTTTAAAACACCACCCGTACTATCATTGATTGACAGGGAATCAAGTGCCATTCTTTAGGACATCATCCGTACTCTCATTGATTCTATGTCTATTCGTGTTGCTTCGTCCGCGGTGATCCCATAATCTACTGACCCGACTCTGTTCCCGCTTTGTACTATGCATATCATTTTTCTCTGTATTATGCAGTTGACTTAATTGGTTGTTGCTATCTCCCTCGGGCAATTCCTTCTTGATTTTACATTTTTAATGTCAAGCAGTGTAATTTTACAAAAATTATCGATTCAGCTAATTTTGGAATTATATGTATGAGTCTGATCATAGTAGAATTCATAAATTTATAAATAAGTAAGTCTTCTCTCTTATAACTAAGGCAAACTACATTAAATCACTTTACGAAATCATTCAGGGACAAAATAATTTGCATTGATGAATCTTCTAAAGAAATAAAATCTATAATTATCACTCCTTTACAGACAAAGAAATTGAAATAATATTAATAAAAAGATGATAACTATAGAAAAATGCTTGAAAAATTAAAATAAGTGTAAATTCTCTTTAATTAAAAGGCTAGCAGTCAAAAAATATTACAAATACAGTCCAGCTGAAAAGAAAAATACGCTGAAGAAGGTTTCTTTGATTCATGCAATTAAGAAAAATTACTTAAAAATGGACATTTAAGATACTATCTGAAATAAAAAAAGCCTTCATAAACGTTCATTTTTAATCAATTGATAAAAATTATTTTTGCTAATTATGAATAGTATAATAATTTTGATAATTGGCAATATTGTCATATTTTATTAGTAATATTTAACGAAATATTTAATGTCGTGTAGCGAATTATTTAATGGCCTTAGATTGTTGCAAAATGTTTTCAATATTCCTTCCCCACCAGATCAAAGCCAAAATTGAGAAAATTGATCCTCTGGTGGTACCATCAATTGGAGGAGTCTTATACCAAAGTCGTACTTTCACATTCATGGTGCTCTGATTAAACGAAAGGCGCATACTTCTGACTTAATTTCACATAGCCATCGGATAGCGAGCTTGGCTAGCTCAAGTGTCATAAACAACAAACAAACCGAAAGACTTGCGTGTAGGAAGCCTCATATCCATCTCCAGTAATTTAATGGTCACTGGGATCGAACCGGAGACATTTCTCTCTGGAAAGAGCAATCCAATCACTTTGTCAAGGTGAATCTAAAGTTAAATCAAATTTAGATCATTAGAGATGGATGCTCTTACTATAAAAGGAAAAATGCGCAGCGTTGAATATGTAGATATCTGAGCTAAGATCATCATGCTAGGTCTATACAAATTAAATTTTCAGAATATCTCATCATTTGCTGCTGACATGGTGTAGAAAAGGCTCTATTTCAAATGTTTATCCTGTGATTTGGCCGTGTATAGAAATTACAAGTTGGTTTGCTATTAGAAAGGCTTCTACCGATAACATAAGCTCTAATAAAACAAAAATATAAATTTCAATTAAATATGGCAAACTAATTGAAATAAAAACCTTACTGTGAATCCCAAATTCTATCGCCTCTGTGAAAGACGTGCAAATTACCATCGCCGTCGACAGATACCGCCGACACTTGACCAAGGTACGGGAATCCAGGCCAAGTGATGTCTTCCTCCACTCTCGGAAATCCCTCGACCTAGGGATAGAAGAAATCAGCAATCATTTCATGTATAAAGCATTGATCCCAATATTTTTCAATATTAAAAAAAATTATAAACTTTGCGCTCCTTTAATATAAAAACTCCTTACAATATGCTGTATAAAATGTTAGCACATTTGGTTGAGATGTTTTCTTTTAGAACATTGATATTTTTATCATTAGAAGAAATTATACGAAGAGAACCATTGAGAAGAGCGGGGAACAGCAGTTGGGTGAAACATACATTACAAAGTCTGAAGTCAATTGTAAAATATTTTATTATCCACTGCATACATTTTTCATAGATAGATAATATTAGAGTGTCGTAAGGGAGGAAATCAGGAAAACTCCCATGCACCCACAGGTATGCTCGTAAAAAGCATAAGCGTGACATCCATTCCATTTTTCAACAATGACTGGGATTGAGCCCAGGACCATCCCCTCTGAAGAAAACTATCCTAAAACGGGGAATTTGCGAATTCTATATGAAGAGAAGCTTGAACACGCATCGTTCAGCAATATTTAAAAGTGAGTGCATAAATTACGTAGATAGTTACCTGTTTATAATATTTACTCCTCATTTGTTATGTATCTCTACTCTCTTGCTGCGCAGTTTTAAGTCTCGTTTTAAAGTCACTGCGAATTACAATTTAAAGAGCTCTGCTTAAAGAACTATACTGCTTCTTTCTAAGTATGTTATTCAGCGCTCCACACTCTAACTCTAACTCATGAAATAATCTTGTAATTATATATATACACACATATATATATATACATATATATATATACACATACATATATATCATGCTATGAATTTATTAGGTATTTTTTTCTATTATTTTGCTAGATTTATTTTGTAAATCCTTATTTCAATTTTTTTTAATCAAATACGAAATAATTTTTCGAACTATTACATTTTTGATAAAATGAAATAAAAAAATAATTGTGTGTGTTTCCCCTAATAATATTTAAAATTTTATTGCTTGATTATACCCTTCGACAAGTTTTCAATATTTCTGCTGTAAGTTTTTGATTTTAAACAACTGTCAAACATATATTTAAATATATTGTTGACCATCCAAATTGCGACACCAAGAAAGACAAGAGATATCACAACAAAATTTATTTGGTAGATAACATGCTGACCAAGTATCAAATGATTTAAATTCATAGACTTCTGTGAAGTGTGGTTCCTCCCAAAATCAGTAGCCAGAGTAGCCGTCATTGTTGGAGATCACCGCTGCCACATGCCACGGCATTGATTCAAAGAGACTTTGGATATGTTTTTGGCATACAAGCAGATCAAGCAGCTTCCACACGTTGCCAAAGTTGATCTGGTGTGACAGCTGGGGATGCAATCTCGGTCAATCGTTGAGCAACCATGGACCACATGTTTTCTATAGGTGAAAGATCCAAAAAGCGAACCTGTCAAGGAAGCAATTCAATCTGGCGATTGATGAAGAAGCCATGGACAATGAATGCTACGCGTCGCGCATTATCTTGATGAAATACAATTGTGGGCAAACGCTCAAAGTAAGGAAGGACAACTGGTTCCAACACTTAGGAGATATAGTGTTGGCTGTTTAAAATACCGGCAGTGCGTTCTAGAGGAGTGCGAAAGTGATAACCAATATCACCTCATATCATAATACTCAGTGCAGAACCAGTGTGTCTATGCATAAGGCAGCTGTTCAGCAATCCTCTCTCCACAGTGTCTCCAGACACAAATGCGACCATCGCGATGTTGCAGACAGAAGCGTGACACGTCAGTAAAGACAATTTTGTTCCATTCTGCCATCGACATCCTTTTTTCATTACACCATTGGTGGTGGAGACGTTTATGATTCTGCGTCAAGGATAAATGGAGCAATGGACGACTTGCGGACAGACCACTCTGCTGTGAATGGCGTCGAATGGTACGCGCAGACACTGGATGATGCGTTACAGATTGAATGCGCTGTGCGATCAGTCCTTGTCATGCGCATAATTTGCCCGTTCAAAGTGGTGCACTGAGGTGGATGCGATCGAACGCGTCAGTCCGTCGTACCCTCCTGCAACGATCACATATTCGCATTGCAGTTGTTTGGTTTTGTCCAACACGACTACCGATTTCTTTGAAAGATAATCTACAATCTCGGTAGGTAACTATCTTTCCTCTGTCGAACTCGGATACTTGATAAAAAAATAATCGCTGTTTTTTACAAGGCATAATTGATAGCTTATTCATTTATTTATTTATTTATTTATTTATCTATTTATTTATTTATTTATTTATTTATTTATTTGGGAAAAACCACAAGATAGGCACAGTTGCCGAAGTTGAAATCTTCAAGCTTTAAATAGCTCTTTGAAGAGGCGTTTAAAGCGAGAGTGATATGCGTCTGCGCTGAAATACAAAAAATTTGCATATTTCACCTCCGCTAATGCATGTTGTAAATTTCATGTTATTTGCATGCTTCTTTCAGGGTATTGCATTTACGGTGTTGCCAGAAGTGTGCAGTTAAACTCTTCGTAGCTGAGTGAAAAATTTTATTTCTGAGATTTTCATTATTATGTAATGTTTTAATATTTCTGCATCCTTTGTGCAAAATAGTTTATAAATAAATTATTTAATTTTCCTTATTTGTTCATGTCTCCATCATGTTTTCTAAAAGAAAGTTTTTTACTAAAAAAAATTCCTAATCTATTCCTAAAGAAAAGTTTAATAATGTGTATCTAAGTTTACTAATCTAATTAAGAACTTCAAGATATATTTTATGCTAATTTCTCGTCATATAAATTTTCATTTCCAAAGAATGTTAGGAAACGTTTCAACAACGCTTAAAACTTGTATATATATTTTTTTATTTAATCTTAAAAATTTTAATTTCTTGATTATTTGATACGTAAATTTTTCTTGGTGCCCGTTCAAATTCGGAACATTAGTATAAAATTTCATTTGTTAGGCTGGTAATATAATCAAAGAACAATTGAATATATATAACGCTATAATAATTTTTAAAAGCCTTAATTAAAAAATTATATGATAATTAAATGCAAACTGGGAGTGTTTAAGTGATATTTCTACTGGATACAAAGCTATTGACACTTTTATGTGATGAGCCGATAAAGTTTTTTATTCACTTTCGGTATTGCCTGTAAGTATATAAAAATATTTATTAAATGAGTAGGAAAATGAATGCCAGAAGAAATGTTTCTGCTTTTATAATTTTATCATATACTGATATCTATATAATATATTGATTAAAATAAATTTAAAGCAACTCTTATAAGTATCTTAAGTATTCATGTTATGCGCACTTCACTTTATAATTCATTTAAGTTTTCTTTTTCATTCGGAGAATGAAAAATTCATTAACAATTCCATTTAATAAATTTCAAGGTTTCACTCTCATATCCATTGAAGTTAGATCGAAGCAAGAAATAATCTAACTTCCTGAGTAATTATTTTTTTTTCTTTTGGTTAGATTTTATTAGCTCAGACATGAATGAGCGTGAGAGAGAAGAATTAGTAACTCGATCACGTGACAGATCATTGTTATTGGATTCACAATGTGGGTGTGTGTGTGAGAGAGAGTTACAATATCAACATTTTTTGTGTCTGTAGGACAGAATAAAAGCGGCAAATAAACCACCGTTGCTAACTGTTCCTTAAAAGATGAATTTTACATGCAATATGCAATCATTTTGGAAAGTAAAAAATATGATGACATAAATTTTTTAATGATTTTGCTTCTAAAATATGTTTTTTAAGTTTTTAATTAAACATTTTTCATCTAAATAGTTCTAATTTCATTTTGCAACGTTCGTTTTACTGCTTATTTTTTTACAACATTGTTTCTTAACATTTACCATATGCTAAATAATAATTTCTCTCATTAGACAGTTACTTTTAATAAGCGTCTTTAAGAAAAACGGTTACTTTATTAAACGACTCGTCAGCGAATAAACAGTCAGATATTTTGTTGTTTTCTTAAACATTAGACAATTGCAATATTACTGAAAGGAGAATACGATTTCTTCTTATATTTTTATCACAGGTGGGATAATAGCCCGGAAACCAGAGATTTTCAGTTGATAAGAGTAAGAATTCAAAATTCTTCTGAGAAAGTGCATTTTTTTCAGACATGAGAGAAATAGTATTATGGCTGTGATGCTTTATAATAAATTATGCATTTATGAAGAAAAAAACCCAACTTTTTGGGGATATTTTATTTAGTTTGCGTGCCACTTTATGGTTGTTTTTAGCATGAGTTCCAATTCGACCACACACAACGGTTTTAAGTGGATCTCAAATAAGTACTAATATCGATGTCTGTGGTATAAATTGATCCCAAGAACTTTTGAACTTAAGGGCAGAGAGATAACAATCAGTTGATAGCTTGGAAAAATTTTCAGAGTAATTGGTGATACACATCCTGAGAAATAGGCACTAATCCCAGTAACTTATAACAGAAATAACAGCATTTTTTATTCTGAGCACGTTATGGAACGATGGCAGTGTGGAATATGTATATGTCTATACAAGTTTAATCAGTTTGAAAACTGTAACCAGCGACTGTCGTGACTAGAAGTTGGTGGACTGAAAGCTAGGCAACCACAAACCAAAGGTTTTCAAATGATGAGGGCAATAATTGAACATATTTTGTAATAAGGTCAAAACAATGATATATAGCATGCGTTGGGCATTGAAGTACACCATTGTGGAAACCTTAAATGCAAAACTGAGCTACGTAACGCTTGTTGTTATTGCTAGTAACAGTTTACCGAAGTGTGTACACGGAAGCATACTGTATCATAACTCCATGTCATAAGAAAATTTCACCATACCATTGGTCATACGAGTGTATCATATATTCCATGTGATACGCTAGTATGATCAATACATATTAAAGGCAAAATAAATGTTGGTATTGTATGTTCTTTACGATGTCATCAAGAGCAAATATGCCATTATTGTGATACTGTGTACATGAGTATGATATGTTTGAAAAGAGAATGTGAGGTTATTCCTGCGTTCCTATTTGTAGTGCTCAGACTACACGTTAGAGTCACGCATGTCAGCGATGAGGATAAAAAAAAGTTTCTGAAACCATAGTTAGCATTCTGACAGACTGATTTTGATAGTATCGTCAAATTGTGTGCGTAAATATTTGTACTCTTGCAAACGATTTATTTCTTGACTCAGTGCTCGTGACATGAGAGCATAACTCCGTAAGACCACGCAAAAGAGTACAGTGGTAAAATAGTCACTTACAAATAATAGTATGTTTCATAACAAAATCTTCGCAAACACTGCCCACCAGCTTCCTGTAATAACAACTTTAATAGCAGTTAATGATAATTTGAAAAAAAATAACAATTTAAAATAATTTCCAGCAAAAAATTAATTTATTCTTGAAACTGCTAAAAAAAAATTTTTTTGTTATACATTTAAAACTATCTTTGAGATTCTAAAAAATTCGCATATTATTGTCAATATAATACAATCGCGTATTAGTAATTTCAAGTTTTTATCAATGACATAGTTGTCAATAATAAAAACATATCGCCGAACAGCTATTCATGGATATATATAAATATATATATATATATATATATAATATATATATATATATATATATATATATATATATATATATATAATATATATAATATATATATATATATATATATATAATATATATATATATATATATATATATATATATATAATATATATAATATATATATATATATATATATATATATATATATATATATATAATATATATATATATATATATATATATATATATATATATATATATAATATATATATATATATATATATATATATATGCATACGTAAAGGCCATGGTGACCTGGTTGTATAGTCATTATCAGAAGGTAATGAGTTAGAATACCAGCTTAATCGAAGATCCGTCGTGTTTGCGAAAGGTGGCATAAGTACGTTAAATAGTTCGTGATCGCAATATCCTCCTAGTGAAATGATACCTCTGACGTGGTAAGCCAAGAATTGAGAGTCTACTGCTTTGTTCCCCTTCTTCATAATCACTAAGTTTCCATACGACTGTTTCTATCTAACTGGTAAAGCCCAACTCGAGGGGGGTACAGGGAAGTATGCTGGTGCAACAACATGCACACACACACATATATGTGTGTTTCATAATATTAGTCTGATAGACTGCGTAGTCATTGGAAAACTATATTATCATTATATATTCTACTTAAATGAGTAAATTTTGGAACAATTTAAAAGAGATAAAAAAAAATTGAAATATGAGAAATAAATATTCCGAAATAATACAATTTTTTTAGAAAGGACTTAAACTCGACAGGGGAAGGACATTTTAGATTAGAATTTTTCTTCCAATCCAAATCCTAATCACTGAATAAAATGTGCTAAACAGAAGAATAAAGTTTACAATTGGCGAATTTACGTATAATATCGTTGTATTCATTCTTATAAAACTACAGAAGGAAATTTTTTTAATTAATATTTCAAACACACACAATGATAACATTCATTAAGAAAATATACAGATGATGGTAAATCACACACACACAAAAGATAGAGAAGAAACAGATAAGAAATCTTAAAAAAATACATTAATAAAATTGATGCAAAATTATAAATAACAATTAATGCAGATAAAAAATGAGAAAATATTTTTAAGAGTAACTGTCTTAAATAATTTTATTTAGATATAAAATAACATCTGAAATATGAAATGAAATAAAAAAAAATAATATTTATGTGGAATTAATCTAATACAATAGATTTTTTTCCTTTTTACTTTAAAGTTATATACTTGAGATTAATCTCAATAATGGTAAGGGTTGATGATTTTGATTTTTTCAACAATTTTTTTAATTTATTTTAAAATTTATTTCGATTCTCACACTGTTAAATCTTTTCGTAGTGCAACATTATAGATTCCAAATTCGATGTGGATTCAAAAAATTTCAAAATCCACCATAACACGTTTGACTATCGAATGATTAGTTTTAGAAATTTTAAAATATTCTTCAACATCATAAGATTACTTAGAATAAGCTAAATAAATAACAAGTAATAATAACGAACATATGCTTTAGTTTTATAATCAAAAGTATTTAATTTCATGCTTATATCAAATTGACGTCGAAATATTGTTTCGATAAATGATGATTCTTTTATTGACACAATGATACACAACAATGTGTATTATTCTTTAAATATGTTCAACTAAGAATATATATTAGACAATTTTTATTTGTTTTAAATATGTGAGATAATATTTAATTTCCTTTATTTATTATTCGAAAAATGTTGTAGATTTTAAAACTTATTTCTTTAAATTGCTTAACAATATGATTCATCGTGAGAAAATTGTGGAATAATTATTCAAGCAACATATGCACATTTGAGATTAATTACATAAATAAACTAGTAAACTCTTCAAATGTTAAATATTTAAAAAATGTTATCTTTTTATTGGAATATAGAGTTTAATAAGTTTCAAGGTATGGGCATACAATGTGTGACAACAGTTCTATTAATCTCACACTAATAATTAGAATATATTTTAATTATCTGTAATATTAACATAATTTTAGATTTGTAATATAACCTGTAATATTAATGTAAATTTAGATTAGTAAGATTTTATTCAGAGCGTAATGTTTAAGAAAGAACTAGGTATTTTTCCTCATAGAAGACCAAACTCTCTTATGTTTTGGTATTTTTAAAATTACATTAAAATATATTATTTCCTACAATATAAATTTAATTTTATGAGAAATTTATTGCATTCAATTCCAAAATTATAAGTTTAAAAAAACACCTAAAGATTAGAGTAAGCACTTTATATTCATAACAATACCAGCATATTAACACATAAATTCAATAAATATTAAAATTCACCATTGCTATTTGTTTTTGAATATATATCATTACTTCGAATATAAACCAAAGTTATAATTTTTGTATATTAACATTAAATATTAATGAAAGCAAAAATTTCTGGCACAGTTTAAAAATTATTTAATTTAATTTTTATTTGATTAAAAAAATTCAATAGTTAAAAAAAAATCCTGAATATGGATAAAAGTGATTCGTTCTTCTTTATTATTCATTTAATATCTGTGAGGACTGAAATATCAGGCATTCTATTTGGAGACGTTTACCATCTGTTCGGAGATATAATGCTGAATCTTATAGTATTATCCAATATTCTTAAGGCAAAGTAAGTCACTATACCTTTCCGTCGAAATTGTCACTGTCTAATTGGTAGTCATCGCTGTTCAGAGAATATTTGGATCGTGCGGCAACTACAGAGAATAGAAACCAAGCAACAAATGCAACCGAAAGCGCCATAATTCTGATGTTTTGACGTCAATTGCAGGAAGGTGATATCGTTTCAATTTCTACTGAGTCTGCGCAGATGTCTCTCAGGTTACCATAGTAACTGGGAGTAGAAAGCTCGGTGAGGAGTTTTTATTCAGAAATTAATTCATTCATATTTTGGATCAGATTGCTTGTTTTTTTTATTAAGAGATGGTTTGAATAAGAAAAAAAATTCGATTTACTTTGCTTTCTATATGAAATATAATAAAGATGTTGATTGCTACTGGAATATATATATTTATGAATAATTACAAACTAATTTCTTGTAAGAATTTTGCTCTTTCAAATTTATCTAGAAACTTTAATATAAAGTTCATTTCTGACTTTTTGTTGGATTTATTTGCCATTTTTTGAAAATTTGCATATTATTAGTGTTAGATATTTATGATTAAAATTTTGAAATCTAACATAATATTTAAAATAAATTATGAATAAAAAAATAAAAATGGTTTCAAATTTATAAGCATGTTCTGTATTTTTGGTAAACAAAATAAAATATGAAATACTGATCTTCACTAGTTCTGGTTATTTTGCTTTTATATTAAAGAATATAAGATTATAGATGGTGTGTTTTTCAATAGAAAAATTTTTTTTTATGTATTTTCCAGTTTAAATATAATTTATTTAGTTATTGCAATTATGGTCTGTATCAATTTGAATTAATTTTTTCATATAAATTTTAAAAGACGCACCTCTAGATTATTTTAAATTTGAAATACCTATTTTCATTATTTATTTTAGTAAGTGCAAGACAATAGCACAATCCAGTGATAATAATGGTGGTTAATAATAAAAGTTTGTTGGAATTTAACTAGATTTGAAGATGATTATTCATACTCTGGTCAATAAAATGTTATGCATCTCTCAATTATAAATATACTCTACATTTTATAAATGATGTCACATCACATTATCACACACTAAATGTTTTATCTTAAATTTTAATTAATGAATGAATTATTTTTTAAATTGGGCTGTGATTGCCTTAGGGCATCGGCCTTCCATCCGGAAGGGCTACTTTCTATTGCCAATGCCGAAAAAACCACCGAGTACATGCGATATACGTGCTGGTTAAATCTGTGGAATCGAAAGTCCTATGGTCGGTCGTTGAGCAATTACCAGCAGAGTAATGCTCTGGAGAAAATTTCCTCCCCCTTCAGATCAATGTCAAAATTGAGTGGATCCTCTTGTAGTGCCATCTCTCGGAGGATTTAAAGAGCAAAGTCGTACTTTCACCTTCGTGGTGCTTTAGTTAAGCGAAAGATGCTCCCTATTGGCTTAAATTCGCCTTGCCGGGTCTACCAAGCTTAGCTTGTCTAAGTGTCATAGTAACAACGACACAACAACAGAATTCACTTTACTATCGACATATTCAAATGAAATGAACAGTCGCTGAGCAGCTACCATGGTTGTAATGGTCTGGAGAAAACTTCCTCCCCCTTCAAATCAATGTCGAAATTTATAAAGTGGACTCTCTTGCTGGGCCATCTATCAGAGAAGTTTAGCCCAAAGTCGTATTTTCACCTTCGTGATGCTCTGGTTAAACTAAAGATGCAACCTTCATGAGCTTAAATTCGCATAGCCAAAGGCATACTAAGCTTGGCTTATCCAAATGTCATAAATAACTACAACATTTCTAAAACTTCTTATCAATTGAATCTCATTTGCAAGATTACAATACAAACTCGATTTGCTAGTCTCAAAAGTTCGGAAATCCTTTTATACAGAGCAAGACATATAAGCTAAAATTGTAAATTTTCTCCATAGTAAAAATATTCATTTAAAAACTTTCTGTAAAACATTTCTCAAAGAAACGTAATATATTATGCGAAGAAATTTGAATTAGTAAAGTGAATGCTCTTTATCTGTTTGAAAAATAAGGAAATGTATTAACATATAAAAATGTTTTTAAATGTTGAAATTATTAATCCTTATGATAATATACAGGGAAAAAAGTATTTATAAAAAGGCTTAATATTGTATTACTTTTAAGATCTTAAAATCTATAGATGGGTTGTATAATTAAAAGAAAAAAAAATTCAAATTCACACATCATACTTCAAAAATCAAATAATACAATTAAAATTCATTTAAAATATAAAAAATAAAAAAGTTATAATTTAAAAAATAGATCTTTGAAATTTAATAAATGGTTTATTAAAGTTTTCTCGCTACATTTCTATAAGGTATTTGTTGGTCATTCGGTAACAACAAGTAGCTTATACGAGGGTCACTCTGAAATTTTTGAGATACAACTAGGTTTTTAAAGTTATACTTACAAAATTTTAAGTGTGTTCAAAGTAGTCTCCTCCAGTATTAATGCACTTTTGTAAACGAATTTTCTACACATTAAATGCCTCAAGCCATTCATTTCTTGGAATAGATGAAAAAATACATTTATAGCCACATCAATCTCTTCTTCTGAATGAAAACGACATCCACGTAAATTCTTTTTTAGATTAAAGAATTACCAAAAGTCGCACATAGCTAGATCAGGTGAATACGGTGGATGTTCGATCACTTTAATTTGTTTTTGTTTAAGAAACTCAATTATTAATCCGGCTGTATGTGAAGATGCATTGTCATTGTGAAGCATTAGTCCCCTAACATTCAGTTCTTGTAGAATTTCTGGAAGACATTTAGTTATATATCAGTTTGCTGTTATTGTCTTCTGTCTTTCCAACTTGATGGCTTTGACCAATTCCGTACTTCTGAAGAAAACGGCATACATCACTTTTTTCAGAGCGCGTTGTTTTTAAACCATTGTCGGCGTGGGATCATCTTCAAAGACCCATACTTTGCTTTCTTGACGTGTTGGAACGCAAAAAACGGTATGTATGTTTCATCACCTGTTACAATTTTAGAAATGATGCGGTGGCCACCATCATTTAGAAATTTAAGTGTTTCTTTACTGATTCTGACACGCTCCTCTTTTTGGTGCTCAGTTAGATTATGGGGAACCCAACGGCAAACTACTTTTTTCATATGTAATTCTTCATGAATGGTTTTGTGTATGGCTCTGGATCCAATGTTAAGTTCCTTCTGTATCATTTGATAGGTACAGCGATTACCATCCATTAACATTTTTCATATGGCAGACACATTATCCGGGATTACTGACTTCCTGTGTGTTCTTCATCCTGAAGAAAATTGCGACTTCTTCTAAATTCTCCATGCCATCTGAATGCAGTAGCACGAGTTGGAGATTCATCACCAAATGCTAATTGCAACCGTTGAACCATTCTTCTTGCTTTAATCCTGCTTTAAAATCGTAGAAAATCATAGCGCGAAAATGTTCTCGCGTCAACTCCATTTTCTCTTCTGTTTAAAATTTATTCTACGCTAAACAAGTTGAAATAAGTCAGTAAAAAATCGTCTTCTGTGTTAAAATACTTTGTATTTTAAAATTAAACCGTTATTTTTATTTTGTAAATTCTCTTTTACGCGTATCTCAAAAATTTCAGAGTAACCCTCGTATAATGAGAAGGGTAATGATATCGAAAGTTGAGCAAAAATATTCCTCCCAAATTAAATAAAGTTATTTTTCTTTATCATTTTGAATATTCTCTCTCTTGTTTAATTGTGAATTGAAATTCAATGATGGAAATAATTCAACGATTCATGTTCATGTTATTCGTTACGATTTTTCAGTTCATTACCTGTTGTCTCAACAAACGTGTTTAAAAAAATAGCATATTTTATAAACAAAGATGGAAAAAGAATTATGAGACTCCGTTTTCTAAAAAGTGTTATAAAATGTTACATGAATGTTTGTAAAATATGCCTAGTACTACAAAATTATCTTAATAATATTTCTCATAATCAAAAAGAAAGAATTTCTCACAATTAAGAGATATAAAATTTATTCGAGACAAAAATAAAGGAATTAATTCGGTGTTAAATTTGTAACAAAATATATGTGTCTAGAATAAAAAGACATATATTTTATCTTACTAATTAGGCACAAGATTATGCACGAGGTATTTTAAAATAGCACATATATATAAAATTGTAGATTTCTAGTGTCAACTGTGTATTTAAACTTTGTAGATTCGAAAATGATAAAGCCATCTTGTGAACTCTAATCTATAAAAAACAACTAAAATTAATAAAATTTATATTATTCAAAATATGTTAACTAATAATTAACACAATTTTAATAATTTGTAAATTAAGAATTATTATTTTTTTGAACATTTTTTATATTATCTTACATAGCGCAACGAATAATTATTGCACACCGTGGTAAATAAGATCACTGACCAATAATTCAAATTGGATTCTAAACCACTGAAAACACCCACGAAGAAGTGTGAATCGAACTAGCAAACTGTTCACGGATGCATTAATAGCTAATTACTCTACTGACGGATACATTTACGCCGTTTCAAATGAAGGGCCACAATGGATAATAAAACTATATAATATGTATACAATCATAAAAATTTTTACTATGACATATGAATACGTGATAATTCTTTTATTGAGACTATATAATAATACTTTTGCTATGATTGTATAATTTTTTTTCCAAATTACAGAAGTTTTCTGCTGTTTTTGAGTAATTCTGTACCTTACGGGGAAAAAATTACAGTGCCGGGATTACATTTTTGGTTTTATCAAGATACCATTCTATTGCAATTCAGACTAAGTAAGGAATATATATTTATATAATACAGTACATAAACAAAGAAAATTATATACATATTCAAAATCAAGTTGATATATATAATTTGTTTTTAACTTTTTTCAAACATTCGCAAACATACGAATCATCTAATTTATTATGGAATCATATCAGCCAATCAAACATAATTTATATGGATGCTTTAAATATTATAATTGTTTCACCAGCAGGCTTGCTTGTATCTAGATCTGAGTTTGGTTACACCAGTTAGATAAAAGCAGCCAGGTGGGAGCAGAAGACACCCGAATATCTGATCTGCCATTCCCAGAGGTATCATTTCACTTGGAAGACATTGCGACCAAAACCTATTTAGCGTGCCCCAGCTGTCTTTAGTGAACATGACGGATCTTCAGTTAAGGTAGGATTCTAAGTTACACTTTCCGATTATGAAAAAGATATCCTAACCAACTAGGCCACTGTGGTTCTTTTTTTTTTTTTTTTCTCAAAAAATATTTTATTTTGCTACATAAAGCAGTTTTGTATATCAATTAAGGGTACCAATAATAAATATATTTTAAAACATGTTAGCTTGCACTAAGTTATTCAAGACTGTAAATTGTTCGAGAATTTTGGAAATTGAATCCGATATATTTCTTCGATACTATTTAATTCAAAACCATAGAATAAAACATAAAATTTAGTTTTCATTTTATTTATTTTAATTTTGTAATTATATTCTTAATTTTATTTTTTACGAAAAATAACTGATAATAATTCTTAGAATAATTCCTGAATACCATATAAATATGAATACGCGTTGATTTTAACTTTTAAACAATTTTTGCTTATAAAAAAACAGTGTAAGAAATTTAGAAGAAAAAACTAGCATAAAATTAATTAAGTGTAAATGGGACCTTAGATATAATATAGTTCCCAAGACAACAAAGAATTTTGGAAAATCAGCTGCAGAATATTGTTCGATTGAACTATTACAATCTTCCACATTCCACAAAAGTTTTGGCTTCGTACTCTGAAAAAGTTCTTTTAGAAGTACAAAAATGTAAAAACTTTCTAGCATTATTTGGAAATCCTAGAAAGTTTTTACAATTTATTGCTTGGATCAAGATAATGCAAACAATTAAGAATTCACCAGATATTTCACAGATGAGAAATATAGACTTGACTTCAGACACATGTCTCATGATTTTAAAAGATGCATCGATTGTCTTGGTTATAATTCCTTGCATTACCTTGATATGGATTATCCTTTTGAAAATATTTTAAAACATTAAAGATGGGAATTGAAATATTATATTAACAATATATAAGACTAATATTAGTATCTTATTTCAACATTTACATGTTTATTTATTAATTAATTTATTTATTTCATTTTATAAAAAAATAATAATTGGGAAATTATTACTTTTTATAAAATATAATATATAAATTTTTGAATAGGGAAACTTTTATATGCTTTCTTAAAAAAGTCTTTAAAATCTTACAGAAGTTGAAACTCGCTTATGAACTGGAAAATTAACTATTATGTTTCTAAAACGCGAAAAATGTTTTGATCCCGAGTTGCAGAATAAATAAAGACCTAAGACTGTTGCAAAGCATTTTAATGGACGCGTAATTGTATTCCCAGAGGACATTGCATAGATAAATTTTCCAAATTCACAGAGGAGGAAGTCCCAAAAAATCCCAAGCACCCACACCGAAAGACAGAATACCAACACCCATTCCCCGTTATTCAACAGCTGTTGAGATTAAACCCGTGACCTTTGCGCTCGTGCTGCCACCAATATTTCGACGCCCCACGTGGTCAGCCTACTTGCGACTCGATTATGGCTGTAAATGTCCGCTGCGTATAAGGAATTCATCATAGGATCGCATAAATCCCCATGTCGGGCCGAGAAACACAGCCATTCAAGCAGAAGCGCCCTGATCCAAACGAGTTTATGTTAATCTAGCCAATGGTATGGCCGAAAATTTCTAAAAGGCGACCAATTCGCCTTCTTCCGATGGCCATACGAATCGCTCCAACAACCCAACTAGTGTCCGTCATACCTCGAATTAATTCAAGTTCTTATTTTTCATATGACAACGCCGGAGTGCGTAGTGGCTTACATATGCCGGCTGGGGTCATTTGCCCTCAAGGGGAACTTTGTGAAAGAGTGAGCTGATTTACGTGTTACTAGAAGGAAACTTAGAAAACATCTATCATCTGCCCCTAGCAGACTTGCTAGTCTATTGCTTTATTGTGTCATCTGCAGTTCAGTCATTAATGGTTGGTACTATAAACTGTTGGATGCTGGATGTATTGCTACCAGAAGAGTTCTTAGGCGGAAACATCTCCAGTTTTTTACTAGTAACGGTGCTGTGGTGGTCGTAGTGGTTGACAGAAGCTTCCTGTCGAGCAGCATAACAGTTCTAGCATTCACTGCCATAGTTCACCCATTGATGGTTGGCACTCTAAACTGTTGGATGCTGGATGTATTTCAACCTACCAGAAGAGTCCTTAAGGGGAAACACCTCCAGTTTTTCACCAGTAACGGTACTGTGATGGTCGTAGTGGTTGACAGAAGCTTCCTGTCGAGCAGCATAACAGTTCAAGCATTCACTGCCGTAGTCCACCCAATGCTCCTCTTCACCTCGAAATAAATTGCCTGAAATATAATTAATATCGAGCAATTCTTTCATGACTTAAACTATTCAACGCCATAAAAAAAAAAGCGCGTCCAGAAATTAAGTAATAAATTTTATCGGCATTATTTATTTATTAAATATATTTTTTCCAATTGTATGAAGAACTTTTTTATCTAAAATTTTGTTTGCTAATATGTGTCAATTTTCTCGGTGCTCGAAGAGAACTTTTTAAAACATAAAGTTTAAAGTTGATGTTTCAAAAAATAGTGATAGTTGAAAATTTTATATAAACTTGCTGCTGTGTGAGTGGTTCCCTGCAATATTATATAATACGGTTAACTTTAATGATGGATATTCTTAAAATATATTCAGATAATTTTTACAAAATAACAAAAAATAAATAAAGAAATTCTTTAGTAAATTTTTATCCAGTAAAAATATAATATAACAATGTTTGAAAGATGTTTGTGAAACTTAAGCATACACGCATATACAAAATATATTATCCGAAAAACTTTTCATTAGGTATAAAAGATGCACTGATACACTTTAGTGGACAAAAGCACTATATTTACGCGGGTAAAATACGACATTCAAAACTATTTTAAAGTGTCCTTGCATCATTTATTCGCTATACATCGTTATAAAAAATTAGAGTCATATATACAAAATATTTCTCTCTTGAAAAAATTCAAGGAAAATATTTCCTCAATTTATTAAAATTTTAATTTCGAATTACCCCGGAACAAATACAACAAATCTGGTATACTATGAAATAAATCTCATCCAAACATTTCGAAAAACACGCAGGAAGGCAATACTGTGTTACATGAAAATTGGTAGAAAAAGGTATAGTGTTGGCGAAGGTATCACACTCAATATATTGGAGAATCAACAATGCAATGATAGTTTGAAGATCCACACACGTTTTCATAAGTCTGATAAAATTAGTATCATAAAATTTTTATGTGATGCATATGACACGATCAACCAATCAATAAAACAGCTTGCGGTAAAAACAATCGGCTACCCCATGACTTTTTGGCGATTTTTTTTTACCTCGAGATGTGTCTAACTAGAAGGCCGCTACACAGAAGCTAGAATAAGATAAATTAAATTTTATCCCCAAACCAAGGGGCACCCAATTCTACACTCAACTTAATTTTTCTGTTTATGACATTTCGCTTTGTAATTTTTGTTGTAATGTTAATTTTACTTAACAATGTTATTTTTGACAGTTACTTTAAGTAATGTTATTAACAAAATGAGAGCAATAAATATATTATTTTACTTTTAGCATTACATAATGCAAAGTAATAAATGCATCAAGGATTTTTATATTGTTGTTAGTTATAACGTCATTATACCATCCCACATGAATTACCATTATATATATTACCATCAAAGTAAACAGAGAACTGATTGAAAATTATAAAAAAATTGTCATAAAAGTGAAACTGAAATTTACCACTCACAGCATTAAAAAAGTTCCTCTTATTTACATAAACAATTTACTTTTTTATTAAGAAATTTAGACGTAAAAAATTTTAAAGTCCGTAAAAATTTAAATGTGTACAAATAATATCTCAAGAAAATGAGGCAGAGCTTCTTTTTAAAAACGAATTAATGTGTGTGTGTGAATTCGAAAACAATTTATATTTGGTGACTTTCGCTTAGTATACGTCAATAAACCGTAAAAGAAAAAAATAATATATATATGGAAAATTTCTCTACAAATACAGTTTAGCAAAATGATTGGTTGGGTTTTATGGCTAAACTGTTTGACGCAGCTTTTCCAAAAGAGGGAAAGCTGAGCCAAACAGTTTATTGAAAAAAAAAAAAATAAAATTGTTTTTCTCTTTCGGGTAATGTAGGTCACATCACGTCGCATGCACACCATTACGTTATTTTAATGAACCAGATTTTTGAGCATTTATAGAAGAATTGCCATGCATTCGAATGACATGACAAGTATGTAAACTTTGAACTGTTAATTCCAATAATGAAACCCTCTCCTTTGTCATAACAGAATTGTTAGTCGAAAAACCACTTTCTGGTTGGGAATTTACATTCAATGACAGACAATTCTAGAAAGAGTGGGATATTTTATATAACGACCAGCATTTTTTATATTGAAAACCGCATTCCAATATTTACGGATATTTTGGTCATTATCATAATCATTCACAATCAAAGTCATATCTTCACACATGTAAAGAATCCATTCTTCATTCATCTTATCAAAGTCTGAAGAAGTTTCAAACACTTGAGGAATATGTTGAATTAATCTGCTGAATGAACTCCTAGACTCCTTTTTTTCTATTATATGGAGACAAACACTGGAGATCTTTGAGTACAGGATTTGTTATAGGAAGTTTTTGAAGCAAATGCTTTGAAGTTACTATGCAGCAACTTCTGACACTTTGTAGAAATGTTGTTTTATCAGTAAGCTCTTCCAGTATTGCTGTTGCACCATAACTTATTTCAATCTTGTTTAAACTAAACCAATTTTTTCCTGAATCAACATTAATTTGTAGCAACTTTACTCCAACTGAAATACGGACCTAATTCAAAATTAATCATATACCTGACTTTTTTGTCAGATAATTTGAGATTTTTTGCTATGAAGGAGTCATCAAAAATTTCTCCGTAAATGTTTGGAAAATCATTCAAAGATGAAAAAGAACAGTTATTTTTTATTGCCACAAAAACTAAAATGGTTTTCTCTGATGTCGTTTTGGGAAGCCATGATTTGTTATTCACTACTACAGTCGATGTTGAGGATTCAGATGACGTTGATGACTTGATAGTAAAAAGTGTTTGATTCTTGTAACAGTTCACAGTTTTTTTGTGTCTTAATTGATCTGCATGAGCAAGCACTTGTCTAAAATCCATATTTGAAAGACTGAATTTGCTTTTGCACACAAAGCACTCAGTAGAATGTACATCATCACTTCTGCACCATGTCTTAACTAGACATTTATTCCCATCTTGAAGTTCCAACCATTTATTGGAAAATTTCGTTTTCCTTGGCATTTTTAAAAGAAAATTAATTGTTTTCAAAAAATAAATTCTAAACTTTCTGATAAGCGTTCTTCAAGTCATCCATCAAAATCGTTCAAAATGGCGAGATAAGAATTCTATGCATGCGCATAAATGTAAGCGAATAATTCTCATAATTTCACTATCAGTGCAAACAGTTGTGCACTACTAAAAATAGAATCTTTTGCCTGTAAAGGAAGAAAATAGAACTTAATGGTAAACCCAAACCTAAATTTTTTTGACGCCAGACATTCGTGACAAATGGCTGAATATGAGGCGGAGACGAATATTTGGTAACCCTATTTCTGGTTTGAAAGGGATCAAAAAAGGGGAAAAAATCTCTTCCTTGTTAAACAGAGCAGTGGAAAGAAAAAATATATTCCACTGGAAGAAAAATTTACAACTGAAATATATGAAATTATGAATTAAAATTTCAAAGAATGGAATAAAAAAATTAAGGAATTCCAGGATTTATTTTGAAAAATAAGGACATTTCATGACGTTTTTTAAAAAATTAGGAATTTCAGGACAACTTCTAGCCCTGTTATCAGTATACAAAAGCTGCATTAAAATTTGGCTATGTGAATGGATTGATTATACATAATTTGTCTTACAATTTTATCAGACTCTTCGTCGTCACAACTTCAACATCTTACTTCTTAATTATTTTGCGAACAAGCTTTGTTTGAAGTAGTGAAAACTGAAATATATGTTGAAGAACGTAATTCAAATAAGAATTAAATTTTTTTTCATTATATTTAAAACTGCCATTTTTTAAAAGTTCTTTATAAATTAAGCTTGATTAAAAACAGAAATTCCTCAAGCTAACTTGGAAATACAAATAAATACATAGATCCGTCAAGAACTGAAAATAACTATACACATTCCAAAAAGCTCTTATTTACGTTATTAAGCTGTGCAAACTTATGGTTTCACCGTTGTGCGTAAATATAGGTAAAAAATACTTGTGAAATGTCACGAATTGTCACTGTTTAATATATAAGATTTGGATGAATATTTTCCAATATTTACAAATGTAATGTCTGGAAAAGAGAAGCCTTATAAATCTCCATATAGTTATTTACTGGAATCATAGACAAATGGCCCATTACATATCACTATATAAATAAACATTTTTGTATGAAACTAGTAACAGTTAACAAATGAGTAATTATTTTTATATAAAAAATTACATTTAAATTAAAATTATAGATTTGTTACTTAAATACGAAAATATTTTGGATTCAGTTTCCATTCTTGTCAGAAAATTTCAACTCGATTGAAAAGGATCAGTTACTGATCAATATTAAACAGGCGGTCGTATGTTTATAAGATCATCGCGATTAGAACTGAATCTGTGCAGGCTTTTTCTAATTCAGAATCCATGAATATATTCCTTTATTTTCTAATTTGTGTTGCATTGGTCATTATAACTCCATTGAAGTCAATCCGTTACTACAAGGTGCTTCAACGATTGACCCTTGGCATGTGATAAATACCAATAATATTGTGTGATAAGTACAAGGTGGTTATAATTAAACTTCCCCTATAAACAGCATCCCACAGAGCAAACGGATGAACGGAATGCAACGAAATTTTGTATATGGGCTTTACACGAGATGCGCTCACGGAATTTCAAAAAAAAAAATTAGTTCCAAAATGTCCACCAGAGGGCGATTTTTTCAGAAAAACATGAAATTTAATTCAGTAAACGGCCAAAACGGAATGCAGAAACAATATTAACAAACCAGAACAAGAATTATGAGTAATAAAATGCAAAACCGGGAAAATCCGTCAGCTGTAGGAGAAAAATGCCGAGATTTGCATGCTTGGGAAGAAGAGGAAGCTTTATGCAAAACAGGCTTGGGTATAAAATGTTGGCATGTTTAAGTCGATGTTTCCGGCTGTATTTATGCGGTCTCTTTAGTTGAACGTGCGTTATTGCGCTTGTGAAATTTCGTCCTAATGTGTTCTTGTTTCGGCAAACTGAACTGTTTTTTTTTTTTTCTCAAACAGCGTACTGTTTTTTTCCTTACCTTTACTTAATGTGGTTTGATGATAGGGTGATCAGACATATTAATAAATGTTAATTGTTTCTGTATTCCGTTTTGGTCGTTTATTGTGTTACATTTAATGTTTTTCCGAAAAAAGCGTCCTCTGGTGGACATTTTGGAACTAAAAATTTTTTTTCGAAATTCCGTGAGCGCACCTCGTGTAAAGCCCATTTACAAAATTTTGTAGCATTCCGTTTGCTCTGTGGGATGCTGTTTATAGGGGAAGTTCAATTATAACCACCTTGTATATTGTGTAAGTAGTTTACATAATATACTTGTCTATGTTCGTATTTGAATTTCATAAAAGAGTTCAATTTAATTTTATCCATCTACTTGATAACAGCCTTTTTTTAAAAAAAATTAATGTTGTCCATTGCATTTAAAAATAAATAAACAGATACATATTTACCGTTTCAAATTCATAAACAAACTGGCGAATATACTCGACACGTGATTTTGAAGTTGCAATAAGGGAATTCAAATGTTAACTTAGACTAGAGGGTTGTGCACTAACCGCTCTTTAACTGATTCATTTATAGATCTGTTCACGAATGAGTGTTGTAAGAAAAATGACTATTTAAATACATTTAAAATTTTAGCAGCTCAATTTTTGGAACTACATTGATGTTTTTGAACTTTGAAAAGCATTTTATGAGAAATAAATTTCTGGATCCTATACTAATAATTTCAAAAATGTTTATTTCTAAATCAGCCGCACCAAATCATGAATATATTTTATTTTTCCACTTTTTGTATATAAATTTCAATTTAACATGTAATTTAGGAACACTAGTTTCTAATGCATCCAATTGACTTCTTTTATCGCTAAGGTGAACGCATGTTTTTAAAACGGGAAATTTCCCAAACTCCACCAAACTGAAATGTTGTTGCTACTTAAAAAGCATATGTATGTAAAAAAAAAAAAAAATCTAAAACACAAGGAAAAATTGAACCTGACAACAAAAAAATTCGAAAAGCAGGAAAAAACTAAAATTTGCAACACCAAAGGAAAATCAGCGTCACTATATTCAAAACAAAGGACGAGAAATCTCTTAGGGGTATATATCATATTTATACCGTGATTTATAAATTTTCTATATTCTCCATGTTATTTTCATACACATTTTTATACTAGCATATTTCTTTTTACTAACTCATAATTGAGATATCTATCAATTTGACATATCACTTCTTGGGATCACGTCATGGTGATGATGAAACTGCTCTCACTTTTTGAAAAAGTTGTGTAAAGCTCACAAGTAAACATAAATTCCGATCCTTCCTCCATAAAAACTGATTAAGTTACAATTCAAATTATTCTTAATCTCTTAGTAGGTAATTATTACTAAATTTATAAAAGGAATCAGATGTGTGCTATTTCAGGATATATATAAACATATATATATATATAACAGTACCTGACAAATTGTACCTTATGTGTGTATACATTTTAGTAATGACTCTCTCCTTAAAATTACACAAAATGTGATTCCTAGTTATTTCATGTAATATTCTTGGATATCATTGTAATATTCTTGGATATATTCTATTGAATATTTTGTAAGTCAATAAAATAAGTAAACGGTGTCAAATTGTAAGTAAATTGGCAAATTTAGAATTTAACCAATAAAACTTCTGAACACACTTTTAATTTTATTTATACATCAATGATAGAACTGAATAGATGAAGTAATGTACAAAACAGAAATAATGTACAAGAAAAAAATCTATATCACACTTTAATTTTGTACAAATAGTAAACAAATATGACATAAATTACAGTGATGAGTAAAATGCTTATCACAAGCATACAATAATCTGATACAAAATTTTTTAACTTTTTGCTAGAAAAAACTTGAGAAACATTTTAATTTTTTCTAAGCAATATATTTTTCTTCTCAAATAACATTTTGATAATTATCTTTTTGTTTGAGTATCCATGTAAGGATAAAATAAAGTTAAAAAATAAAAAAAAAGTTTTTTCATGTGAAATAATTATGATAACATAAGTAATGTTATAATATTTATTTTGAAATAATATTTATATCAATAATACTGGATTTAATTTTGTGGTTCTCAATAGTTTGATGTGGAAAAAAGAAAAGAAGTTATAAATTAAATGAATATACACATGCAATACATTCAAAGGTACTCAAAATCGTACAAATTTTACAAACATAAAACAGTTTTAAATTTATCACAAACTTTTGTGTGTACTATTCAAAATACTCAACTCAAGTTTAATGAAATGATGAAATAATATTCTTGCTTTAAGATATTCATAAATAATATAAAAACAAACTTTTGCAAAGTTATATAATAATAAATAGTTCACACAAGAAAAGGCTAAGTTCAAAATTTAAATACTTTTAATGGATTTGTCTTGGATTTTTAATCACTCTTAACATGTAGTTTTGTAATAATCAATTATTAACAGCTTCACTGATTCAGGTGGTTCAATAACATATTGAAAAATGAAGTAGAACTTCAGTTAGTGTATTATACTTTATAATGAATATTTGCATCCAAATTTTAAAAGATCATGAAATAAAAATATAGGAATTGATGGAAAATATTGGAATGTTAGATTCTACTCATAGAACAAAAAATAAAAAAAGTCGTTCATTGCTGATATTAGAAAATTGTTCATTGGAATCATTTTGATGTCAACAAACTGTAGAGTTTATAAACTAATTCAAGTTCATTATCATTTACAAAGAAATTAACTATTCTTTTTCATATATTCAGGTGATGCTGCTTCATAATCACTTAGACTAAATAAAGTTGCAGAGCATTTTGACATATATCTGAAAAAAGAAAATGAATGAGAGCAGGAAAAAATATCAATGCCAAAAAATAAATTAAAAATGTAAATGTGCTACAAGAACTTTTTAAAAATAATTTGAGCTTTAAAAACCAAAGTTTATGCCTCAAATTAAGAAAAATTTTTTGCTGCCACGTCTGCACATTTGTATGACTTAACGTTAATATTATACTATCTTTAAATTTGACGATTTTTATTTTATTATTTCATTTTTATGCTACCTATTAAACTTCTTTCAAATAAATTCACAATAATTTTATATTCATTTATAAAAATTAAATCAGAAATAAAATATAGTTTGCATTTAATGTAAAAATTTTGATAATTCAAAAATTTAGAGTATAAGAAATGACAGTTGATTTCATACTTGCAGTATGCATAAAGTGTCAGAAAAATAAGAACTCAAGCATTTTAAGAAAATTAGTTATTGAACCTTTAGCTTCTTTTTTTTTAGCATAGAATAAATTTTAAACAGAAGAGAGAATGGAGTTCATGTGAGAACATTTTTGCACTATGATTTTCTACGATTTTAAAGCAGGATTAAATCAAGAAGAATGCATTCAACAGTTGCAATTAGCATTTGGTGATGAATCTCCAGCTCGTGCTATACTGTATTCAGATGGTTTAGAGAATTTAGAAGAGGCCACAATTTTTTTCAGGATGTAGAACACACAGGAAGGCTGTTGTCGGCAGTAATCCCGGATGATGCATCTGCCGTACAAAAAATGTTATTCGATAATAATCGCTGTACTTATCAAATGATACAGAAGGAACTTAACATTGGATCCGCAGGCATACACAAAATCATTCATGAAGAATTACATATGAAAAAAGTAGTTTGCCGTTAGGTTCCCCATAATCTAACTGAGCACCAAAAAGAAGAGTGTATCAGAATCAGTAAAGAAACTCTTAAATTGCTAAATGATGGTGGCCACAGCATCATTTCTAAAATTGTAACAGGAGATGAAATGTACATATCGTTTTTTGACATTCCAACACGTCAAGAAAGCAAAGTATAGGTCTTTGAATAATGATTCCACGCTGACAATGGTGGAAAAAAAAAAACGCGCACTGAAAAAAGTGATGTATGCCGTTTTCTTCAGAAGTACAAGTCTTGAATATTTTCAAAGAGGTACACATTACTTTTCAAATGTGTTGGAATGAGTATAATATATATAATTTACGATTTCAAAAATATAATGAAGTAGCATTACCTCCAAGTAATTTAATATTTAAGGGTTTCCTTGCCAGTTCTAACGAGCTTTTATTTTTGGTACTCAATTACATTAATAAATTCAATAGTAAACTATTTTTTCATAAATAATTTTTTGTATGATGATGGATCTCAGTGAAACTCCATAAAAAATTTTAACACAGAAGAAAGCGAAGGAATTTCAATGGCATATCCTAATTTCAGATGTTGAATGTATTTCTTTTGATTTAATAACACTTTAATAACATAACAAATTCACATGTTAAATTTATTTTGCACTTCATCTAAGATTTATTCTATGTTATAATACTAGAAGGTAGTCACCAAAAAATCACCTGCTATGCTAAAAATTTCAGATTTACAGACTTAAATTATTATTATATTTTTATATTTATATTTCTAAATTTTTATTCAGTTTTATCTCAAAATTTTGTGGATAACCTTCAAATATTATAAATTTTACCTTAAGATCATGTCATATATAAATTAGTGTAAAGATCATGACAAATTGTCATGATCATTACAATAACTCATTATGTGATCTAGTTCATATTCTTAAATTATCAACAGAATTATTGCTCTGAACTAGTTAAATAATAATAAAGAATAAAATTTTACATTAACATAAAACTTATGGAAATTAATTTTCATTTCATTATATTTAGAAATTGAAAACCATCTTTAATAGCACTATTTAAAAATACTAAATAATAATAATAATAATAACATGTATTAAATTTCTTCATAATTTTTCAACTAGTTAGATTCCTTCTTTCACATTTTGATCTTAATATCAGTACAATTTTGATCAATATTTAGTGTATACAATACATAGGAACCTATTTACAGCTGTGCTGACTAATTTAATTATTCACAAAAATGTAAAATAATAATTCATGGAATAACTAATGAAAAAGAATAAACATTATTGAGAATACAATAAATTACATTTATATATTTGAATTTAAAAGAGCAAAATATAAGTTTCTAACTTACTTTAAGAATTCAAAAAGATTATTTGTTAATAAAATAACACTATCCTCATCTAATGGGGTATATGCAAGAGCTCCACCAATTTTAGCTATAAAATAAAGAAATGAAAATTAGTAATATTTTGAATAAAATGTAAGAGCACTATTAATTTTTAAATAAATTATAATAAGACAATATACTGATAAGATAAATACAAGAACAAATAAGTATGAATAGAATTTACAATGAGGTTTTACATGTAACAACATTTAAATTTTAGATAATAAAACACTATTTTCATCATTTCCCATGGTTCAAAAATCTTTAAGCATATAATAAAATCAAATGTACATGTGCTGTTGAAAACTTTCTTCTAAATGGAGGAAAAAATCTGATATTTGTACATTTGGTTAATGGTGCTGTTTTCAACATAATATCAACCTTTTGTAGAGTTAATAGAAGGTAAACAATGTGATCTATATTTAAATTAAATATTTGATTTTTTCTAGAATCTAATAAATTTTTATACAGAAATGTATTATACTTTGGAATTGCTTTTATATTATTAAGATGAAACTAGCTTTCAAACCAAAATATTCAATTTAATAAAAAAGGAGATTTTCATTATATATTTCTCATCAGTATTTCTTCCTTTCTTACAATGCATTATAAATAATTTTGTAACAAAAAACAAAAATTTGATATATGATTATCCCCACCAATAACTTAACTTTGAACTGCTTAATTTTAATAATTCTTAATAATAATGCTTTAATATAGCATTAACAAGATTAAAAACAATTTTTTTGTAACTTTTTATCTTTATAAATATCATTTGTAGCAAAGGAAAAAACACCCCAGTCAATAATAAGCAGGAATATGACACTTGAGAATAAAAGGAAATCCTTTGTGGTGACTGAATCTTTGTATACAAGACATCTCAAAACATTGTTTATAGACAAAATTGTGTCCTAATAAAGGAAAAAGAAGGTTTAAGATGGTTAACTAAATGACTGGGACTATATCTAAAAGAATATATATGAATTGGATTTGTAATATGTTTGCTCTAAAAAGCTGCAAATTCAAACCAAAAATTAGTCTTTTAAAAATAATATATAACAAGAACTTAAATTTTGATGGATAAAAAACGTGAGGAATTGCAGTTGCTGCTAAATATAAGAGTAATTAACTGCATTTATATATTTTTTAAATCTGTTATTCTGTAATGATACAAACAAATGCTCTTTATTTTATTTTTAATTTACTTTTGATAATGAACTTTTAAACAATTTTTTAAAAAGGTTTTGTTAAAGTGTTAAAATTTTTGTTAAAAATCCATTTATGTGGTTTAATAATAATAATCTGCAACATTGAGATATATATTATATAACAAAATTTTTCAATTATTAGAAAATTTATCTAGCTTACAAAAAATACAATAATCAAATCGCCATTTCAAGTATGGTTTAACTAAATTCCTTGATATAAGTATTAAATACAATAAATGCAAATATAATGTAAAAGAATGAGCTTATGAATGTTAATTAACTTTTTAAAGATGAATTTTAAAAATCAACAAAAAATATCTTATATGAATATAATTTAAAAAAATCTATTTAAATTAAAGTCCTATTCTCTACTTTATATATTTATAGTAAAGAAACAGCCTTTCCATTTTACATATTATTAAAAGGGAAAACTTTATAAATGATAGAGGAAATAACTTACTGAACAATCGCAGCAAATGAAAAGCTCCATATATTTGGGAAGGTGTTGAATCTGGATTTTTAGACATTATCTAAAAATATGAAATAAAATTAATCAAACTATCAATATGTTAAAAAAAGATTTAATCTATAAACTTTTAAATTTTCAGATTAACTTTTACTATTATTTCCCTAAGGATTCCTAATGCATTTGGTTAAAAAAAGTAAAATGAAATAAAAATTAAAACTGCCATATAATCATAAAATAACTTAATAATACAAACAACTCATGCATTATACACTTCATTTCATTATTTTTCTTTTTTAGAGAAGAAAAAAATTGATTAAGGAAAAAAATGTTGTGTTTAAAAATAAAATTAACCATTATACTATAAAATGTTCTCGTACTTTATTTCTGCTAAAACAATTTCCTTTTTTCTTATTTGCAGGTACACGTGTAACATTTGTTGAACAAAGAGACAAAATACACCAAATAAAATTTTTTCAAATAGAGAGAAAATTATACACCAAATACAAGGTTATTACTTTGATAAACCACTTGTGTTTCTTAATAACAAAATGATAATAATTTAAGATTTATTTACTATAAAATACAATGCAATTGAATGTTTTTAAAGATTTATGATTTTCACATCTAAAAATATGCTCCAATAAGCATAATACAAAACTTCACTAACATAAGACAAATAATGGTAAGTAGCCATTTTGAAAAGAAATGTTGATGGTTATTAATATTGCTATTTTGACGATACTCAGATTTATTTATTATTGATGCAAATAATTGGGTATAGTTATTATTTTATTATTTTTTTAGATTATTTTTGCCAAGAGAATATGTGGTAAAATAGTAAGTTAAAAATACCTTCATGTTAAATTATTTTAGTAAATAAACTGCATCAGAAAATGTTTTAACATGTATTATTTTTTATAATTTTCATTAAATATAAACTGTGGAATCACGTGAAACAACTTGGTGTCAATCAGGCACTATTTGAGTCAATTTATCTAAAATATCTCTGAAATAATAAAATTTTGAATATTTTAATCATAAATTATACACTTTTCATACATAGAAATAATTCATCATTTTAAAACTAGATACTTTAATAGCTTTCAAAACATTAACACAATTAGTTAATCTAGAAAATGATTGTTGTCATTATTGGTGGCAAGTATTCAATAAACATTTTATACAAGCTGCTATTCAGATAAGATATTCAAATGTTAAAACAGATAATAAGCTTGAATTCAATATTATTTGATACTACTTAATGATACTTTTAAAAATGAAACATTTAATCAGCCTTGGACATCGATATTTATCACATAAAAGAAAAATTCATATTAAATTACACTTGCAAAGGATAAAAGCTTTATTTGATTTGAAGTTTAAAATTGTTATAAGAATTTAAAAGAAGGTTTCCTAAATTAATTTTTTAATGGGATTTACATGAATTTCTTCACAGTAAATTTCTAATTATGGCAATACGATAACAAAGAGTCTTTGTGCAAATTTTTACAGCATTAAGAATTTCAATGATTTCTTAATTTTAAACATAGAACATAATTTACAGATATACTGAAATTTATTAATTTTCAATAATAAAATGTTTTTAAATTTTATTTTCTTAGCATTTTTTAAAATAAATAAAAATTATATATTCAACAAAATTGTAAATTTAGAATAATTATAAGGGATATAAGGTGTTTATGTATTTTTAACAATGTAAATCAAAATTACAATGAACAGCATAAATTTACTTATTATCATTCATTAATAATAATAAAATTTCTATATTGATGTTTTTGTAGATTAACAGATTTGTATTATTCTTCAATAAAAGAGAAAAGAAATATAAAAATCTGCATGTATGCACACATACACAAATAATATATACTACAGAAATAAATGAATTTTAGAATTTATAAATAAAAATAAAACATGTAGATAAAAGATACAAATAAAACATAAGCTGTAAAGAAATGTTCTCAAAATTATAACAACTTATTTAGGAAATGCCTTAAAGAGATGTTTCTAGACTTAACATGACAATGTAAGATTCAGTAATCAAGAAGTATGATAACTTCTTGATTAATGTAATTAAGTAGAATATCATAAAACTGATCAACAAGGACTGTAATGATATTGTACTGAATTACATTAATCATCGAATAAAGGGGAAATATCATCAGAGATTAATCTAAAATTACTTTTCAAGAGATAACTAACCTCTAAGAAAAGAGATGGATAAAATTTTATCAAAAAGTAATAGAACTCAAAATTTTAACATTCTTCTTCGATTGCATACATTCATTTGTCAAGATTCAATTACCCCATTTTAAGGGTCAAAATTAAATACTGAAATAAGGATATACTAAAAAATTTAAAGTAAATAACTGAAAATTATTAGTTCTTTTGAGAATTCTGGAAGATAAAGTTAGATAATAAGCAAAATTTATTAATACCAAATATATATAAACAAATCCTTGTATCATAATATTGAAATTAAAATATCTTCATAAAAATGATTTTGCTCTGTGATTGTAATACATATTTTTTGAATCATTATTCTATCCTGATTCAACATGCAATTGTTCATTATAATGTTATAGTAATATCTAATTAAACTGAATTTTAGTTAAATATAACAATTCTCAAAGAAATAAACAATAAAAAATTTATTTGAAATATTATAATCAATTTTATTTTCATCAAAGTTAATTTATGAAACAAATCCATGGCAATTGCATGAAATAAAAGAAAACAATGAAATCAATAAAAAGATATATATATATATATATATATATTTCTTTTTATTGATTATTAACCGATATAACAAAACTGATAATAAATGCATCTATTTCATATGTGAGAAATTAAGAAAGAACATATCGATGAAAAGTGACGCTATAAAAGATATAATATAAATTGGTCTGACTCCCACATGCATTAGCTAATTAAAGACCAAATAATTTACATATAACATTTTGCATAACATTTTATCTTTTTATTCGAATGGATTCATATAATATTAACCAACTATTTAAAAAGAAAGAATAAAACAATTATAAATAATTTTTTAATAAAATAATTATAAAGTATAGCTATAGAACAATTTTTAATTTCAGTTGATTATTTTCGGTAAAAATTCTAATTTGATGGATGAAATGAATCCAGATAATTGATAAACAATAAGCTTTATATCTTTATTTAAATTGTATTAAGATACTATATTAATTCGTATAAAATATTACTTAATATATTTTTAAAAAAATTCAATGCTCACTTTACAAATGAATTAGCACTTTAGACAATACACATAGGTAAAAAAATGCCAAAGCTATTTGGATATTAAGTTATTGAATAATAACATTACATTAAAAAATAAAATGTAAAGTCAAAGGTATAATTTTTCAGAAAGAAAGAAATTCTAAAAATCCAAGAAGTTCTTTCAAACCAATCCTATAAAACTATTTTTTCATTAATGTAAATATTAATCCAATATATAAAATAATGAAATAGATTAAAAAAATACGTTAAAATATTTATAAAGTTACTCTCAACTGTAATATTAAATATTGATAGTTAAAGGTGAATTTGGTATGCATTTCATTTCAGGCACCTGTTTTAATAAGAAAATAAGGATTTTACTGCACAATAAGAAATCTTTTGTTTAAGCAATTTAAGAGTAATTACTAACAAATTAATTATTTTAATAAAAAGCAAAAACAACAAGTATGAAAAAATTAAAAACACAACTAGATACCTCAATTTCTTACATTAAAAGTTCTTATAAATTTGATTCAATAAATGATGAATTCTAAAAAATAATTTTTTAACATGAGTTACATATGTATTTACAAAACTTAAAAGACATGTTTATATATTCAATAACTGAAAATCTTTCTCAATGCAAGATATATGGACTAATAATTTAGTGATTAATCAATGTGCTGCAGCTCAACTCCAGTCCAATGAACCACAATATGATAGTAAATTCTAGCACCATATCATTATTATTTTAAACTTTGTAAATGAATTGAAAGATAAAATTCTCAATATTAATGACATAAAATCATTTTTAAAATTAATTCTAGTCAATAAGAACAGACTAAAATAGATTTTTAGAAAGACTCAAAAGACAAAAAGATGAGTAAATGATGCCAAGTTGGTTGATTATGGTTTCTGGTGCAATGTTCCATGTTTCTGCACCAAAAATTATAGAAAACACATAAAAATTTTGTAAATAGATAATTAAAAGCTAAATGTTAAATGAAAAATAAATCAATGATAAATATCACAAATTTAAAATATAAGCTATAAAAATTAAATAAAATGTATAAAACTTATTGCTTTCAAAAAGGCAAAAAGATTTCTATGCAATGATCCTCCAATAAATCAAATAACATCAAAATATCAGTGTTTAAAAAAGTAAAACAATAAAGATTAAAAGCAGGGCATGAAATTAAAATATGAAAGCCATGAATGATTTCATACATGTTTCAGATCAAGGATTTAATTCATTTAGAAACAAATCTCAATGTCCAATATGAAGGTGAGTTAATCTTACATTGGCGTTTCAAAGCAGTAAAACATGAGATGATGTACAGAAAGACAGTACGCAATTTGTGTTCATGATCTGCATGCTCCCTAAATCTTCTCAGAAATAAACTTTTTTACTCCCTTTATCACATCACATCTACAAGAGGATTAATTGAAGCTGGTGCAGCTTTAAAATTTATGTAGCCTGGGATAAAATAATAATAACATCATATCACTTGCTAGCAAAAGAATCCACTGCTCTGAAAATCTTGTACACAACAGAATAATAATAAATCTTTAAATCCAGCAATTCTAGCACACTAAAACTGTCAATATACAAGCAAAACTTCTAAGAATTTGTAGTACTCACAAGTTAAATTGCACAGTAAATTGCTGTAAAGATGGAGCAGGAGAAATGAGGGTTGCTACTACAAGTGTTACTGTTAAGAGATACACCACAGCAAACATATCTAGAACTTTTTTTTTTATCTATATATAAATACTGGCCAGTAAGACAAGTAATAACAGTGATATGATACAACAGTTGGAAAACAGTCTATCCAATTTTCTACTTACAGGAAATAGATTGATTATTATCTGGATCATACTGAAGTTGATGTAAAAATATATGCATCTTCCAAATGATAGCAAACAACATAGCACAAATAAATTATAAAAAGTTTTATAAAAAGTTGTTTTGTACACTCCATGAAAATCAAATTTTATAATTAAGTAAATATAAAAATCATAAATCTTATCAAAAGTTCAACATAAATTGAATTAAGATTAAAATACCTCAACATGCTGAGCTCTTTCAAATTTAAATAGTAACTGCTTTCCTAACATAACATTAAAATATTCTCTAATTCCATTTATAGTTTCCAATATTGCAGTCTCTCTGAAATAAAAAAAAATATATATAGTGAAATTAATTCCCCCATTATTAAATGCCATTTTTATTACAGTAAATCAATATCATCAATACTTATTTTAAATTTAAAAAAATTCATCAATTGATTCATGGATTCTTCAATATCATTGATCATTAATGGATAGCTTAAAAAAAAAAAAAAAAAAAAAAAAAAAAAAAAGATTTTTAAAGGCATGATTTTTACCATAAGATATGTTCAAAATTCTCTTATTTAACATTGCTATCTTTTTTAAAGATAGATTTTTTACACCATATTGTGTAATATACAATTAAAAAATAAAATGGGATTTAAGAGTGTTTAATTTTTAGAAATAAATTTTTATAAGTAAATTAAAATATACTACATTAATAAAACATTAGATGTGCATTTGATTAAATATATTTATGAAAACTGCAGTTTATTATGAGATTATATACAAATATGTTATTAGAATTTAACCATATTTATGGTACAAAGAAGACATAATTGTAGAAGAATTGAAGCTTGGTAAAAATTTGACAATCTATTAAAAGATTGCAAATTTAGGTTTAAGCATCATATATCGAGAAAAAAATCGTATAAGAAAATTAATGTTGGTTTTTAATGTAATTCATTCAATCATATACTATTTTAGAAACATTTACAAAAGTTATAATTCAAAATTAAAAACATTGTCTATTTTTAGCAAAATTTAAGTCTATAAACAAAAATTAAACTTTTGAGATTAAAAATTCCCAAGATTTGTTCATTTAACATGAATAAAGCAGAAGAGATTTGTTATTAATACATTTATTGAAAGAACAACATACTTATTAGGAGTGATGCCTTTAACAGACACCCTGTGCTTCATGTAGTCTGAAAGAATAGTTTCTACAGGTACACGGGCTGGTAATTTATAAAGCTGTAAAATAAACAAATTATAAGTAATTCCTTAAAGTAAATTTTATTTTATTTTACACATAAGTAATTCAATATACAATAATAATGCATAAGCCACAAAAAAGAATGATTTTTGAACACTGTTGAGTACACTAAAAACTAAAGAGAAAAGTAAGAAATATACAAGTTTCACTAGTACATTCTATACAAATACATGCACACAACTTTAAAATAATATTTTATTTAATTAGAAAAATTTTTCATGCCTATTGATTTTTATAAAACCACTAATTGTTGCAGTACATTACTTTTTATTCTTAAAAAAGATTTGAATAAGAGTGAAAAGAAAATTCCTTAAATTGCCAGAATACAAAGAATTACTTAAAAGCAACAACCTTATTTTGTCTAGTAACAAGATCCCAATCGTCTACAATCCAGTGCTTTAGTTCATCAGGCATTTTTATTTTGATCTCTAGTTTTCGTGTATATTCTTCTTCCTAATATATAAAAATTTTAAAATATTACATAATATATTTAAGATAAGACTTACTAATATACTGTACAAAAGTTTCATAAAATCTTTTTCAGATTTAATACAGAAATTCAATATTTGAACTGTTTTCTTTATATACTTATCAACAAATCAATGATATCAGATTAGTGATTTTCAACCATTATACCACACTTTTGTGTGCCGCTGAATTTTAGAAATGAATGCTAAATTAAAATGCTTTTTTTTATACTACAAGTAAAGTAATAAGTGTATTGTTTTTATAGTATACATAATATATTATTTTATTTTACATTCAAATTATTATCATAAACTATTTTACGCAATGTACTATAGGTAAAAAACTTTTATGCAATTTATCTTTTCTATTGTGTGCTGGCAAATTTTGAAATATTTAAAAGTGTGCTGTGACAAAAAGAGGTTGAGCATCACAGCTTTAGTTATTAGAATTTTGTGTTTATCACCTCTTTCTTATTCAGGAAATTAAGGTGTAATTGAATTTCAAAGGACTTTAGATATTAAAAATAAAATATTCTATTACATAAATATGTCTAAGATTTACAGATAATTTATTAATTAAAGAAATGTATAAACACAAAGAAACAATGAATATTTAAAAATTAATTGGCTATTACAATTATTTTCACACAAATATCAAGTTAAAATAGTTTTTTTGCTTTCAATTTATAAAAATAGTAAATATGAATAAAAATAATTAAAAGTATAAATATTTGAATCATTTTATTTTAACTAAATTCAATCAATAATGATAGAGAGTTTCATGAGTCAGATAAGTTTATCGTACAGATTTCCAAGAATCAAATTCTAGGAGTTAAGCTTTCCAGGAGTCAAATCAAAAATTTACAGCATGTATTGATATTCATATACTAATTTTTCTTAATCGAATATGATTTCAATTATGTATATGCAACATTTTTCAATTATATTTATAAATAATGTAAATAAATAATTGTAAAAATTAGAATATTTTTAAAGCTAAAAATATATTTAATGATTATTTCAAAAGCCTTCAATAAATTTAGTTATAACAAAAACATTTTATTTAATCAATATTCTTTACATTACAGAATTATACATTGTGTAAAACAATGGTAGTTTTAAAGTTTTTAAATATCTTCATTAGAATCCTATCTATTAATTTACTGAGTATTTCAAGATATGTTTCTTTTCAGCCTTTTTCCAAATAAATATACTTATTCAAAACAAAATAAATACAATTATTAGATAAAGTTTTTAATATGACTTTGTTCCCAATTATATATAATAATTAAAAAAAACAATTCTAAATTTTCCTGTTGTTTACTTTAAAACTATATAATTGCACATCCATATTCTAGACTTTTCTATTTCTTTAGTCACTCAAAAGATTCTCACATTTCTTATTTATTTATGCAAAATATTGCTGTTAGAAAATACTATCTTTCTAACTCTAAAGCTTTTGCATTCAATTCATAATTAATACTGTTTTACTGAAGTACCATGGAGACCTGTGATTGATTTCGCAATCAATGTTAATTCATTAGTTCTTTCAGTTTCCCCAGCATACTCTATTATAAATTTGAAAAATCAATGTCTTAAAGAAGTGCTTTTTGTTTTCTCTCTGTTATTGGCAGCTTCTTTCGCTGCTTTAATTCATCCAAATATAATTTATATTTTTGCCATGCAACAGCAGCAAAATTAACTAGATCTTTGCTTATTATCATATTATACACACCTCCTATGTTTCAGGCATGATTGTCAATGATACACTCAGATATAATTGATTATTATTTGAATTTTCTACCATCAAAGCTTTGTTTACAGAAAACCCACATTCAAACAAATGCTTGACAATGGGATTGTAGTAGCAAATTAACTACTTTTCATGCGACAATACCTTTTTGAGAGTATGTTATAAAAAATGTATCTATTCTATCTTTAACAGAATTAAATTTCTCATTACAATACAATCTTGAAATATAATAATTAATTGTAATAATTTAAACATTACTACAAAATTATGAAATTTTTTGAAAACAGACATTTTAATAGTTATTTTAAACACATTAGACAAGAGGTCACCAAGGAAGGTATGGAAAGTATATTTTAAATATTTAATTTAATAATTTAATGAATTTTACTTAATATAAAAAAGAGAAACATAGAAAAAGAATTAAAACCACCAGCCCAACTGCACAACATGATAAATCTATATACTACATCTGGTCCTGACTGAACTGATTATCATGAAACTATTGTGGGTGAACTATATCTTTATTTCAGTCAACAGTTAGGAAAATAATATCAATTTAATATTGATCATGCATCTATCTATTACTACTAAATTTGGTTTTTGAACAATTTTGTAAAAAATTTTTAAAATAAAAAATTCAAAAATATATATTTTTTAAGTAAAAATAAATTTATCACGATAATTAAAAATTCCAGGAGCTTTGAAACATTTCCGGGAATAGAATGAACCGTGTAAGCTGAATACTTAGAAGAAGCTATGATTTAGAAGATTAAAAATTGATTAAATAATGGAATCATGTCTTTAATTGTTAAAATTCAATCAAATCCTGTGAGATAATTATGCCAAATAATGTTCTCAGGGATTTTAAACGTTCTTGTAACTTTTTTTTACCTCTTTTAAGATTTTTATTTTGGTTTCTCATAATATTGCATTGTATTTGTTTAATGTAGCCACTTTGTTCAGAGGTACAGGTGTAATTTTTGTTTGCAAGTTTGCCTTTTTTGCAAAGAATAAATAAATAAAAAAAAAACTGAATTGTTTACATCACCCATCCTTTTATTAGAAGTCAGATAAGTAGAACCAGAAAGCTCTTCTCCTCAGCAAGCCACCACATCATACATGTGAGACAATAAAAAATCCAAAGCACAGGATCATAGATTTTTAATTTTTCAAGTAGGGATAATATTAGTTTCTATCAATCTTCATATCATTGGAAGCAGAATTTTGCAGCTAACTTCTGGGTGGGGGAAAAAAAAAAAAAAACTCTCTAATTTAACAAAATAAAATTGGCTTGGTAATTCCACTCTTACTGACCTCCATCAAAGTTGGACAGAAAAACTGAAGATTCTATGGCTAAAAATCTTGGTAATACAATAATTATTTTCAATAACACTTTTTGAAACTAATTATTTTTAGAAAAATATAGGAAGAGCATTTGATGAATTCAGACATAGTATTTTGATTAGATGATAATGGACAATCCTTATGTTGAATGCAAAATAATGTGAAATGCGTAGGAAAAGAGTTAGAAATTTTGTTGCTGGTCGTTAGAATGAAAAGGTTTTAAAAGTGGGGTTGTTATAAATGGGAAGCTTCAAATGTATAAACATATATTCTATAAAATTCATATTGCTCATCTGACTAAAAAATGGTTAGTGTTCTTTATATGAATATAGAATATATCCTATTGAAAATATATGTTGTAAGAGGAAATGTTTATATGAATAAAAGACATGAACTATTTAAGCATCTTGTTTCAAAACTGCATTACCAAAATTATTGCTCAAAAAATATTTTATCAAATTTACAATGATCATCAAAACACAAAAAATGATAACATTTAATAAAAAATATTTTTATATAAATGTAAGGAATAAAATCCATAACTTTGTATATTATCTGAATTTAAAAAATGATCTCATTTAACATTATTTAAAGCATGGTTTAAATTTATTCTTAACATGCTAAATTTTAAAGAGTGAAAAAGACTAAATAAATCAGTTTTTAAAAATTGCACATACAGTTTCTACATTCTGTTCAGCACGAGTTCGTTTCTTCCTTTGAAGATCATTTTGAGATTCACTAGTTGAAGTTGAAGGAGTAGGTGCAGCTACATATAAATATAATACTATATTAACTATTAATTTAATAATGTAAGCATAAAAGACACAAAGATCATTATAGATACCAATCAATACATTTTAGGATACAAGGATCCTTTTTCTGGCATTTTAGGATAAAATTTGAATTGACAGATGGAATGGATGATGCATTTTGAAAATTTGCAACCTTTTTGTCATTGCAACATTTCATACAAGTCATTTTAATTACAAGCCTATTAGAAAGTTTTTTTTTTTTAAAAAAATAGATGTCCTTAAATTAATTTCATAGTTTTAAAATACTGCTGCTTTTCAATTTTATATTAAACTGCTGTTTTTAAACACACTATATAACAGCAATTTTGAGTACCAATGTAAATGTTCAATATTTAACATACATATTTTCAACTCCGTTCTTAAAAATAAAATTGTAAATATCTTTAAATTTAAGATTCTACTCTACTACAATTTATCAAAAAATCCTATTACAAAATGTAATTGGTAAATAAAAATAAGTATATTATTTCAATTTTAAAAGATGGCAACAGTTTTAAGCAAATTTTTCATGAAGAGGGTGATATAAATAGTATTTTTATTGAAATTTTAATAGTATACTGCAATAAGAAATGTGAATCAACAAATTGCGTATTTACCATTTCTGGCAATTAAACTGATTGTTTAAGCTTAAAATAATTTTTATTGCATATTTAAAATGATATACAAAAAATAATTTTTATTAAAAATATTTGTCTTAATAATTTTTATAATCTTAGAATTCTCAAAAGGCAAGATTTAGCCACACTATATATTACACATTAAAAAACACTTTTTTGTAACAATGATTTTCTTTCAAATTAAAATATTGAATTCAAAGTACATAAAATAATAATAAGAAACCTCATTTTTTATGTTATAGCATTCAGATAAAATAAAAACAGATAAAATACATATTTTAAAATTATTTGAATTGTATGTTTGACTGTTTTCATTTGTCTTGTTTATAATCATGATATTCAATACAGAAAAAGAGAAAACTTCCAGTTTATTTTTTCACAAAAAAATCAAGTAACGGAAGTTCTTTTCCTTTTAATTCATAATACTTCAATAGTATACTGCAATAGTTTTGACAATTTTAAATTTAAGAGTAAAATTTATTAAGTAAAGCAAATTTTATAAAAACAAAATATGATCATAAATGTCACTTAAAACTTACCTTCTTGTTTTCCTTCATTTTGTCTAGACTTACCTTCTTTGCTTTTTTGTTTAGGAGTTTTTTCTTGGGGAGGGAGAACTGTTGATTCTCTATCAGAAGGTTCTCTTTTTGAACCAGCTTTTGCTGGTTTGGTTTTTTTACCAGTACTAAAAAAAAAACAATAAATATTTTAAACATATATGAAATATTTTAAGAGGAATAAAAATAAAAATTTAGAAAAGGAAAATAAATTTTTTATTTTCACATTAGGAGGAAAACTTTATAGTAAAATCACAATAATCAAATTAAGTAAAAATGCATTAATACCCATGTGCAGCAGCTAATTCTTTTTGTTTCTGCATGTTAGCATCATTATATTTTAATACTCTACTTTCTGGCACCCATTCATCCCAACTAAAATAAAAAAAAATTCCAATTAGGAAGCTCAGAAGAAATAAAGAGAATTCACAAACAAAATATTTGCAAAAATACATGAAAATAAATTATATAATATATAAAATATTTATGTTTTACTTTTTATTCCATCCACTGTAATGTATGTAGTATTTCACATTCTTCTCTCTAACTTGAGCTTTAATACACTAAAAATAAAAATAGATATACACTATAATTATATTTAAAGATAAAGCATTTTATAGATTGTAACAAGTATAGAATAATTATAAGTATGCACATTCATTTAGTGCAGTAGAGACTATAAACTCCCAATTCACAGTAATTATTAATTAGCCAAAAAATTTTCATCTACAGACTTTATTATAATTTTAAAGAATTAAAAATTTTATGACTAGAATTTGTCTAAAATAAATGACTGAGGAAATCAAGATTGTTTGGTATGAATGGAGATAAAAACTTAAAGAACCCTATTTTTGATTTTAAAATATAGTAAATAGACTTTTTTCGAATTTTATAATGAAGTTTCAAATCAGAAACTTGTTTTTAAATTTATTTAGTGGAGTTACATATTTGAAAGAAACACTAATTAGATTTGCTAAAAGAAAATGCTATTTAAACAAATTAAAATTTGATATTTTAAGGTCTTGTCTTTAAAGTTAACAGTACATATTGATCACAAGTTAGTTATATGATAGAATTTTTATATTCAAAACAATTAACATCATAAAATTGAAATGTATCTTAAATTAGAAACAAGTCTCCTTGAAATTGTCTTTAATTATAATTTCTTTTTTTATAAATTATTAATTTCAGGAAATATATTTGCAATACCAATGAGTTCCCCCCCCCCCAAAAAAAATGTATATCAACAAGATTTAAATGAAATTATAAAAGCATAATAAAAAATTTTATTGTAATTTTTTTTTTTTTTTAGCTTTTTAGGTATATTATATAATTTTCAACAACAATGTAGCAAAATTGGTGATTTATTTTTATTGCCAAAATAATTCACCAAAAATAATAAATGGTAAGAAAAGCTAGTGGTTGGTGTCAACTAAAAATCATAAAAATTCTTAAATCATATTTTTACAGCATTGTAAAACTGCATTTTATAATATAATCTAATATGAAATCTGTAAATTACATTTTTGGAATTTAAAAACTTATTAAATCTATTTAGAAAGAAGCAATTTTTTTTAAATATATTATTGAATATGCGTTATTAAATAGAATTCTAATTAAGATAATCAATTTAATAATTTAAAGTTCTTTATTACTTTATAATTACAATTTTCTTAAAATTGTTATTGAATATAATTTTATATTAGAGATTCTAATAAAATCTATTTGAAAAATTTTAAGTTTGTTGTTTTATAATTATTTATTAAAATTTTATGAAATTCATTTCCTGTAGGAAATTTCCTGTTTATTTATAAAGCTTTTAAGGAAATTTTGTCAATTCTTAATGTTTATTCTTATTTATCTCAAGAATTAATATTTTAAAAATAACATCGTATTTTCTATATTTCTTTCATGGTTTCTAGTATACAGAGTCATTTTATACCTATTAGAATTGCTGACTGAATTCCAACATCAGCATCATCCTCAGCTTGACACAAATAAAGAAAATAATTAAATAAATATTAAAAAAATCACCAAATTTCACTATCGCAACCATTATACTCTCTTTTATCAAAATTTGATTTTAATTTAAAAAAGAAATATAAATAAAAAGAAATTTAAAAGAAGTTGCGCTCTACCAAAAAAGAGCTTCTTGATATTTTATAAAATAATAAACTTGAGATTCTTTATGTACATAAGTAGAATTTTGATATATATATATATATATATATATATATATATATATATATATATATATATATATATATATATATATATATATATAAACTGAATGTACTTTAAGAGAACTCTACAAGTTATTTGAAAAATTTTAATTTTTTTTCATTCAATTTAATCAATAATACAATAAAACACATTTTTCAAAAATGGTAGTAGTATAAATTTAAAGAATTAAGATTTTTATATAATGAAATACAGATAAAAATTCTGATATAAAATTCAAAATTTAATTTTGTATAATTATTGCCAGTGATAATTTTTGCACGCAGGAGCTAATGAGATTGAAACCTAAATTTTAAAGTTATTTTGCACCCATCAAACAATGCCCAAGCTAAGAATCAAATGTAGAACTTCTGAATGCTAAGTATTCTGCTGTCAGTTCAGCACATAAAATTTAAGAATTCTTAGCAAAAAATGAATTTTGATTACCTTATTTCAATTTTTCATTATACTAACTTGAACTTTTCAACAAATTATAATTCAGTTTTTATTTTTGATAAAAAATACTCCTATTTAAATGCAATATAATTACATTGTTCAAAATTATACAAATATGTTTTACCTTTATTATTATTTTTGTCATAAATCACACATATTTTAATATTATGGCACTACAATGACACCAAATATAGTGAAATAAAGTTTCACCACATCAAATGTTAATGTGATAATGCAAATGGCACAAATTCCAATAATATTAAATAAAAAATGTTGATAATTTATCACAATTAAGTTTCCTTATTAATATCAATTCATATTTATCAGTTAATTGATCTTTGAAATTTTCTAGTAATAATAACCCTATCTAAATATATTTTCACAGAAGAAATCGAAGGGACCAATGTCAGGAAAAAAGGTCCATTAATGGCATTTCATCACTTCTTTCAATTTATTCTTAGAGAAATTTATTATTTACTGCACTACAAGTATTTACATGGTAAAGAGGGATTCTGCCTATTCTACTAAAACGTTATCCTAGGAACAATCTCTTATCTGCGAAAAACATAAAATATTACTATCTCTGTATAGAAAAAAGATCCAATAACTATACCTAAATCTTTATTCTTCTAACATCTGCAGAAATTCAATATCAAAGAAAAATGATAAAAGTACGCTAATTATAATAACATCACAAAATTTGTGATTTTTCATCATTGATCAAAATTTGTTTTTAATTTTTCAGCTTTTAACACCAGCAATAAATAAGATTTACAATAAATTTTATGAGCAATAAAACTATGAATTTCCATAGCTAATCATAGATTTCTTGAATATTAATATAGTGAAAATACTTGAGTTGTTAATATAAGTGTCTCAAAAACTATAGAATTTTATCAAGAATATATTATTTTAATTCTGTAAGTTGGAACAGATGCCAATATAATCCCTTTAGTGCATTTTTGGTTTTAGTGAATTTTACAGTTTTTTCTGACAACCTGGATTTCTTATAAAAATAATTATAAAATTAATATAGAATACTAAACACATTCATCAAAATTCTATTTTAGAAACCCTCCCATTTCATCAAAAAAGTTTCGGCTACTAACAGGCAGGGTAATTTAGAATACTTTGTTTAAATTAAAGATTTTTAATAGAATTTATGTAAGAAAAATTTTAGTAAATTTTCTTTTTAAAAGTCCTAATATCGAACAATTTTATTCAAATTTTTCATTATTAATTGAATTTAAATCATTCATTTAGAAAAAAAAAAGTATGATACGAGGGTTGCTATTTATATTTCTGGCCTAATAATGAAAAAACAAATATGTAGGATCGAAATTGGTTTTATTGTTTTTCAAAATATTCTCCATGAAGATCAATACACTTTTGCATGCGTTTGAACCAATTTTCAAAGCACTTTTTCCAGTCCGATTGAGGTAACTCCAAAACATGCGCTTTGAATGCATCAACCGCTTCTTCGGGGGTCAAAAATCGTTGTCCACGTAATTTATTTTTGATGTGTGGGAATAAGAAGAAGTCATTGGGTGCCAAATCAGAGCTGTACGGCGGATGACCCATCAGTTCGATCTTTCGCTCCGTCAGAAATGCCTTTGTTTGAGTCAATGTGTGAGAGCTCGCATTGTCATGATGAAGAATGATTCGCCTGTTCTTCTGCTTTTTCGAATTTCTCCGATGACTTCTGGCAAACAAATGGTCGTGGTACCATTCAGAATTGACCGTCCTGCGTTGCTCTAACGCCACTGTTGCCACATGACCGTTAATGCCGAAGAAACAGGCAATCATATGTTTCGATGTGCTTCTTCCTCGAACAACTTTTGTTGGTTTTGCCTCGCCTTGGAAGACCCATACAGTTGATTGCTGTTTTGTTTCCGGCTCATATGCATAGATCCATGATTCGTCACCTGTGTAGATGTTATACACAGCCTTTGATGTACCTTGAATGTATTTTCCAACATTTCCTTGCACCAATTGACACGAGCCTTTTTTGAGCGCTTGTCAGATTATGCGGGATCCAACGCGAACAAATGTTTTTTACGCCAAATGTTCATGCAATATTTTCTTGATGCTAGTCATACTAATGTCCAAAGACGCTCTATCTCACGGTATGTCACATGACGATCTTGCTTTATCAGTTCACGCACAGCATTGATCTTTTCTGGCACAACAACGGATTTTGGACGACCTGCACGGATTCGCCCTGGATCGAACATTGACCACGATTAAATTCGTTATACCAATTTTTTACAGTGCTGTAGGATGGTGCTTTATCGCTGTATAAAGAATTAAGTTCATCAAAGCACTCTTGTCTTGACAATCCACGTCGAAAGTTATGAAAAATAATGGCACGAAAATGTTCACGATTCAATTCCATTTTTTGACAGAGAAGAACTTTTCAATTTACTGTCAACAAAACAAATAAAGCTATAATGGTAAATAGTCTGCTGAATTTATGTTTAAAAATATCAAACTTTCGATTAAAATCGTCTTCGGTCGCCTAGCAACACTTACTGTTGCCAAGGCCAGAAATATAAATAGCAACCCTCGTAAACCAATTTATCAAGTTTTTAACTGTCAAGAGAATAAAAAAGGCAACAAAAAGATTATAATTGATCAATACCTTTAGTCTTAGTTTATTCTCATACACATCTTATAATAAAATATCAAATAACCTCAAAAATACTTAGTAAGTCTTCACAGTGACAACAACTTTGTTAATTATATTACTTTTACGAATGTTTATAATTTCAAAAACACAATCAACATACTAGTTATATTTTTTTATGAAATAATATTTTTAGATACAAAACTTAATACTCTTCTTGTGTTTAAGAAATGATTTGCCGCAGCACTTAATAATATTAGTACAAAAACACTGGTTTAAATTTTTGATATCAAATTTTAAATACTATAATGAATTTTATATGCAAGTTTTAAATAATACTTATGTTTTAAAAGATATTTGTTTTGAATGAAGTCAAAATAAATTAAAAATATGTACATTTAGATACTTTAGAATCAAATGTATCTTCATGATTACATATTATTGTAATGCTGACGAATAAAATTCACTCTTTATAATATAAACAAAGTTCTTAAAACAAATAATAATAAGGCTGTTATTTGGAAAATATTTTTGAATCCAAAGAACAAAGACAACATTGCAACAAAGTAGGCTAACATACACTGCACTATATTATCAACAATTATTTGGTAATATATGCGAAGCTTCGGTCAAAAGATTTAAAGTACAGAATGAAAAATAAATTTGAATTATATAATATTAAAAGTAGGATATTCTTACTTTAGCTTCGTATAAAAGAGGGCCATGAAAGCAAAGGACTTTTTCACCTAAAAAAGTAAAACTATATAAATAATGAGATATATTTTCGAAAATAAGTTAATGGAAAAAATAGAATTAAAATCAAAAAAAATTAGTATGGTTATGAAAACTAAAAAAGAGTTGATTGGACTCCCTCGAATTCGAAATATTTTAGTCACAACTTTACTAACCGTCAGCAAATCGAAATTTTGGAGCCATAAAGTATTAATTATAATCAATTTAGTGCACAACCTGCACGTGAGAAAATATTCAACAAAAGTCAGACGAACTGAAATTAAAAACAAAATAAACACAACATCAGAATCGAAGTCGGAGTGAGTTAAATTCACAAACGAAAGTAGATGGTTAAAGTGTGATAAAATTTCTTTATACTAACTGCTATTCATTCAAAGATAAAGTTTTTAACTATTTTTTATTTAGCAGTCAATGCATTGAATTTGCAGTTGGCAAATTCATAAATGTCTCATAAATGGTTAATTTATAATCTTTTATGCATAAATATTGTATCGTAAATATTGTTATTTGGCAACAGAATGTGTGTCATCATAAATATCAACAAGTCTTGTTTGTTTTCGATGTTTACTTTTCATCTCCATGTTTTCATAAGTATTTTATTTTATATTTAACAATCCAAATGAAACGAAGGTGTCTATTTCACAATGAGATTCATGGTGCTAATCCTGGTTGTCCATCACCGAAAAGACCAATTAGAAGGGCTGGAAATTATTTGTTAGGTAAAATTACAACATTCCGTTATTAAGTTTCAATTGTCAAATTTCTCTGATTTATAGTATATAAAATAGCGGCATAATTTTTAAAAACCATGTCGCAATGTTATTAAATTTTAAGTTAAAAACTACATTATAGCTTCCTATACATTTTTGTGTCAATAAGCTGCTGAAAAGTAATGGAAGTGCAATAAATATGAGTGTAAGAAACGTAAAAAGCATTATATTAAAAAAAAAAAGCTATGCATTAGGGCATTCAAAATTTCATTGAAGCTAAATTTGAGTTACTAAACTAACCAACATTACCAATAAGGTAAAAAAATTAAATTTTAATTCACATTTTATTTACTGTCAAAATTTGTTTCAAATACATGCCTATAGTTGATATTTTACAATTCTAATATTCTTTGTCAAATTTATTGTTACCATTGGTATTTGTAAATGAAAAGTTATGCTAAACTGAGCATTACCATCAATAATTACTATATTGTACAAGCTGTAGTGTGTCTCCTAGAAAACATAAAAAAAGTTTTAGAAGATTAACTCTTTTTCTCTCTGGGAAACATCTGTAATTTTTTTTATTAAATGATCAATATTAAATCTCTAAAAAGCTGTTATTTTTAGAAATATTTTTGAATATGAATATATTACCCCGCATACCATTTTCACCAAACAAAAGACTACTGGAAGTTTCTATCATTAATTTTGAATGTGAGTATAAAAATCACTGCAATTGTTTCTTCATTGAAACAAATATATAAAAGCTTTATTTTTATTATATATTCAATTTGTTAATCAAATTAAAATTTTGTAGACACTAAAAATAAAATATACAAAACATGAGCATAAATGTAATAAACCATGTTAAATGTAAATGTAGTTACTAACTTGATACATATTTTATTGAGATAGTGGAAAGAATAATTTGTAACAATCTTTATTTTCTTCCTGCAACTTAGTTCATTGCTATATATTTTACTAAAATTGCTAAGATTCATGAAATTGCCTTTTATTTTTAATAAAGTAACATTTTGTAAAATTAATTTTGCTAGAATTTTTATCATGGGCATGAAAATTTAATTCTAGCACAATGAAGAAATATCTGATGGCATTTCTGTATTAATGAAGAATTACTTGGGAAGACAAATTGTTAAATATTTATGAAGTGAATCTCAAATCAAATGGCGTTGAATTTTAATGTAGATAAGTTGTGCTTAGAAAAAGATAATTACAGTATTAAAATCAATTTTAAGAATCTAAATAGATAAGTATTGAGAATTTAGCAGTTGTTGGATCCAGTCATAATAACAGAAAAGTGCTGTTTTTAGTAATGAATACTGTGTCACCCAGAAATCTATTAAAATCTTAAATAATTATAACATTCTAGAAGTGTTAAAAATTATCCACTGTATTATCTATATTGTCTAGCTTTATTATTTGAAATTTAATAAAAAATTGTGAAAAATTAAAAATAGATTCTTTTAAATTTTTGAAGTTATTTAAAATGTGGAGTGAGGCATTTGATAATAATAAAAATGTTATCAAAAAGTCTTCACTATGTGTTTTGAGAAATTTTCTTTACATAGCTTTTCCATTAAATGATGTGGTCTTTATATCAAATAAGAGTTCTTAATAAAGTTCTTATTAAATTCATTTTAAGTATATATTATATTAAAATGTGTTTAATTATAAATTTTGCATAAAATTTTTACTAGCACTGTTTTAAATAAAAGAAAGAATGCAGTATTTTATAAAGTGCATTTTTATAGGTCCTCGTATGGGCAGCTCTCCTGTTCGAAGTATTGTGCAATGTTTAGCTAAAAAAATTGGAACTGATGATTTTTATACAATAAAAGTTAGTATAAGTAATTTGTTGTTTTTATTATTATTATTTAACTATTATTTTTAGTACTATATTTTGTTGATTTTGTATTATGCTTTCCATAAATTTAAGTACTTTAAATTTTTAAATTTACTTGTAACTTAATGATTTAAGCATAGATACAATGTAAATATTCATGACAATATTTAAGAATATTTTTGTGCACTTTATAAAAAAATTTTATTTACTAAAACACATGATTTTACTTATATTTATAAATTGTTGATTATTTTTTAATCAAGTCAGTCATTTTTTAACTAAATTAATAAAGAATATATAGTTAAATTAAATATATTTATGTAAAATCCCCTCAACTAAGAAAGTTAACACAAATATTGCCAAACTGACATTAGATCATTTCATATTCTTAAGATCATATTTGATAAAAAAAATATACAGAAATATAAAGCAGAACATTAATGAAGTAATGTTATTAACAGAAAATATAAAACATACAATTAAAAAAAGTCTGGCATACCTTATTATCAAAAATAAAAATGAACATATTTCAAATTCCTAATTTTAAAAATAACAAAAAAAATTATTTAAATGGGAAAAATGGATGCACTGTTTAATAGTTATTAACTTTCTGCAGTACTGAAATCCTCCAGTCAAGTACTTTTTCAAATAGATATTTATTTTTCTGCTTTTAAATAAAATTTCATATCCTGCTAGTTGGAGTATTTTTTCCTGTGTCTTTGAAAATACACAATGATAATTTGCTCTATTGTTGGTTGGTAGGTTCCAGATTTTTATCATTTTGTAGTGCGAAAGGAGAGAAATAGCAATTAAATTTGAACTCTTGTTTAAAGAAACATAAATGGTTTATTAAAGTAACCATGTATTTTTGATATATAGTTTTCTTAGTGGCAAAAAGCATATTATTTAGCTCAACTTTTTTCCTTGTGGATGAGGTTTTGTTCATGTACTATTTGTTATTAACTCAGTGTGAACATCATATCTATTTTTTAGGGGGAAAATATTTGGTGTGATAGAATTTTAAAAAATAAAAGTATTTTATTATAAAATAAATTGCTTTTGCCTCTAGAATTCATTTGCCACTTAAGTAATTCTACATTTTTATTAAAACCTGCAATTAAAAACTCTCTGTTTATTATGAAATAAGTAACATTTTATTTTTTAAAAAATTAATACTAATTTTTTAGTAATTGTTCATTTTATTCAATTTTTTTTTCTTAAAGAATGATTTTTTTGAAATAGTCGTATTCTGAAATAATGCTTTTAATAATTTACTGTTTAATTTTTTTATGATTTCAATTTATTTCTGCAGTTATTAATAATAAGCTTATAAATATTTTATCCTTAGATTTTAACATTACAAGATCCATTGAATGAAACTCAAGATGACAGACAAGGAAAAATGTTACTACATACTGAATATTCATTGCTGTCAATGCTACGATATCATCAAGGAGTGATTCATCATCATGGAATATTTAAAGTATAGAAGAATTAACTACAGAAATTTTTTTTACTATTCTCTTGCTGATATTTCTAATTTCATCCCATATTTACTGTTTTTTAAAACTAAAATGATAAAAGAACTAATATGATTACGATATTTATAATAACATTAAGAATTGTTCTCAGTAAAAATCACTCAAAATTATTTTCATTTATGAAATTTTTATTTTATATTTTCTTACTTTCTAAATATATTTTCTTTTGTTTATTATAGGATGAATGCTTTGAATTGACACATGCATGTCCACAAAGAAAAATAGTGAAACGAATTCATAGAGTGTGTTTAGTTTTAGACTGTCTATGCCCTCATGATTACAGTCCTCTAAATGCTTGTCTTATCAATCTACAACATTATGTTATAAGAGAAAAAAAGCTTTCAGAAAAGGAAGCAGTATTGCTATTTTATGATATTGTAAATATTGTATCGACTCTACACAATGTAAGTTGAACATGTGTTTATGAGATGCTGTTCTGTTTTGATAATAAAATGATGAAACATGTCTATGAAAATATAAATGCACTGATATGTATGTCTATAGTTTATGTTGAAATGCAAAGTGATGAGCAAATTTATTAAGTTGACAATCTGTCTCATTTTGAGATGCTTAAAGCATTAAAAAAAATCTCATTTTCCAATGTGGAAAATATTTGTTATTTCAAATTTGTGAAAATATATTTTTGGAACTTGGTTTTTGCACTTTTTCTGTCAATGATAAAATCATATTTCCATAAATGCTTAGAGGATAGTTACAGTAAAATTGATCACCTACAATTTGTCAAAAGATATAAAATAATAATGAATTAATTGTCTTAGAAATGCATTACAAGCTAATACCTAATAATTTTTTAAGTTTCATTTGTTAATTTTTACATCATTTTATAAGTCTCATTTTTTAAGATATTCATTAATTTTATATATAACCAACCATTTTAATGTGAATTTTGTTTTCTTGTTTTTGTCATACACACCTTAAATAAGATAATCTTTTTTTTGATAAAATATGTAATTTTAGTAAAAATGCTTCAACTTTGTGTAAATTAAATGAAGTTGATTAATGAAAAATGGGTTTTGATAATTGTAAATAATAGCATACTATGCTTTTAATGAAATCATGATTAAAAATAATTTTTTTTTCCTGCAGAATCATGCTTTTTATTTACTATCTTATATAAAGCTTATTAAAAGGAATTACATAATTTTCCATGTTTACTGTTCAGTTTAAGTTACACATGTTTAAATTTTACGTACCATTAGTACCATCACTTTGAATATATGTATATAATTTCTATTTATCGACATGGTGCATTACTTTAATTCAAATTTTCCAACTAATATAGTTTTAATTTTATGAAAAATATCTGAAATAAGATCTCCTTTACTTAATAATATGATGTAATCATAATTTATAAAATTATTAATTCACTAATTTAAAATTTTTGAGATAATGTATTTTTGAAACTAAGTTAAAGTATTTTTGGTAAGCATATTATTCATATTTTGTTTGGTTTATAAACATATCGTTTGATTTAATGAAGTATTTAACATATAGTATTTTGATATACTGTATAATAAATATAAAAGCAAACAATCATTTTTTAAATAAAATTCTTTAATATTACAGGAGAACATTGTTCATCGCGATTTGAAACTTGGGAATATAGTTTTAAACAGACAAACAAGAAAAATTACCTTGACAAATTTTTGTCTTGGTAAACATTTAATGAATGAAAATGACCTTCTAAAAGATCAAAGGGGTAGCCCTGCATACATTAGTCCTGATGTGCTAAGTGGTATGTCACATTTTGCTAATTACTAAACTAATATTTTATGCTGTTTAACATTCATGTCAAATTATTAACCATAAAATTATTGTTTATCATTATAAATAGCTATAAAGTAATGTATTAGGAGACTTAATATAGAGTTTTTCACTGATAATATTTTGTTTTACTTAATAATTTCTACTTTCATTAGTAATAAGGAAGTTTTTATTTTCTGTACGTTAATTTTCTTATTTCTAATGGGAATAGATTTCTCAGTAACAAGAAGTCTGAAACTGTGCTCTCTATATTTTTGCGAAATTTTAAGACCTTTTCTCTTTTTTATGTTCTGTCAAAACAAAAATTGTGTTATCAATTACAATTAGGATTCCTGCCAAAATAGATATCTAAGAATTTAATTTCTTTTGAACAAATTAATGTTTTAACCACTGAAAATTGTATTTTTAAAATCAAGAATTTATCTTTTTGTGAAAACAACCATAGTGGTTTTTCTTATATAAAAGTTCTTCGTTTTTAAACTATTTTTAAAGTATTTACTATGACTAGCTATGATGTGAGTCATCATATGGACAAATTTGTCTCTAGTGCAAATAACAAAATCATCTGTAAATCAATCAATCAAAAATGCAAGTTATTTTTCAAAGTTTCAGAGGAAATTATGCAATTAAATAAATGAAAAAATCATCTTGAAAACACACACTTTAAATTGTAGGTCCCAATCAATCTTTCCATGCAAAAAAGTATCACTGGATGACAAATAAATCAAACCAGATCTTTGGGACATCTTTTATTTTTAATTATCATATGTTCCTCTAACAAATAAGTATCAACTAATGTGTTAGTTAGAGAATTTTTGTTATTGAAAAATATATTCTGCTGTTAATGTTTTTTTCCCCTTCAGAACAAGCTTGACTATTTCAATTGATATTATGTTAAAATTATTTCTAAAGCAGCCTCTTTGATTTTAACATTTTTCTAGAATGAAAGATAGATTGTAAAATATTGTAAGTTGCATTACCTGTGGATTTTCTTGTTAAATAATTATACTGAAAGTTAGAAAGTGATTTCTTTTAGGTTTTCAATTGTTTTAAAAGGAAAAAATGTTAAACTAGTAAGTTAAAATGAAGTCTTGTAATAATTATAATTTTCAATTTTAAGAATGAAAATGTATTTAGTCTGTCTTTAAATAATAGATGTATGACCTGTTTGATGATATTTTCTTACCCCCATTGTTTTATATTTTTTGCCTTTAAAAGAATATATGGCCTGGAACTTTTGCATAGAATTGAGCTAAGGAAATCTTTACAATTGTCAGTAAAGATATATCAGAACAGCAGAATTCATTTTAAGTATTTTGCAGGATTTAAAAGACTTTATATTGTGTACACTTATTTTGCATTTTAATTTGAGCCATTTATTTTTTACCACAATTTTTAGGTGAAAGAAGTAATGATCTCTGAATCTATCTGAAATGTTTTTATTATTTGAATGTTCAAAAATCTCTTTAGAATGTAGAAAATAAACTTTATAAAAGAGAGAATAATTCTAATTTTAAAACTTACTACTAACAAATTTAAGATTTTCTAGCTGCCACGTGCTCATTTTTTAATATCAGTGCAGAAATCTGCAATATCTTTGTTATAAGAGTTTTGTATAAATTTATATTAATATGCTTCAATTTTTTTCAATTGTAACACTGTTATTTTGCATAATGCTATTTAATATTGTTTTATAATATAGTTAAATTACTGGAACTACTTGGTTAATTTCAATTGTTTATAGTCAATTTATATTAGTTTTTGAATTTTTTTGCATAATTTATTACAATAAACAATTTTTCTCTATCATTGTTACTTTACTTTGGTAAAGTTTGTTGTGTATTATATTTTTAATAGTTACTGCATTTTGTTAATACTTTTAATTCATTGTATATGAATATAATATCTTGAAGTTCTTATTTTAAATCCTATAAAATTTTGTTTTCTATTGTTTAAAATATATATTTTTAGGTAAGCCTTACCAAGGAAAACCAAGTGATATGTGGGCATTAGGAGTTGTACTTTTTACTATGTTATATGGCCAATTTCCTTTTTATGATTCTATACCTCAAGAATTATTTAGAAAAATAAAAGCAGTTGAATATACAATTCCAGCGTAAGTCTATACAAATATTTTAAGCGATTTACTAGAAAATATAGTTTGAATTAGACGTAAATTAATAAGGATTTTGAAAATGTTTTGTTTATAAAAACTATTTTTCTATATAGCTGTGTATTCATATTGCATATATAATGTTTTTTCAATATTTTTTCTTCTTGAATTCAATGTATTGAGGAAAAGGAGAATTCTTTACTATTTGAATCAATTTAATGCTTTTGTATACTGTGTTTTCATTGAATTTGCATGTATTTAGTATCCTCATAAATATATTTATTTTCATTCATTTAAATGTAAGAAATCATCATTTTCTATTTTTCTTTATCAAGGAAAGAACTCTGTAATTGATTCATGTGTGGTTCTCAATAAATTATTTATTAGGTTATATATATTAGAAATTGGATGATAAAAGGAAAATTATTGTTTCATAACTATTTTCATTTCATAAATTTTTCAATAGAACAATCTAAAAATTTATTGTTCTACTGAACACACACACACAAACACAGTTTCTTGATAAGAATTATTCAATGAATGGGAATTTCAATCATAACTAAATATCTTTTATATTTTGCTTTAATAACTGAAGGCTTGATTTTAATTATTTAAGATTGTTGGTGTTATCTATATTATAGTTCCACAACTGACTGACATAAAGTTGATGATGATTGTACAAAATGGTATATTAAAATTTTTAATTAAAGTTTAAATTTCAAAGGAACTTTTCAAAAGTATATTTGGATTATATTCAAATGCATTTATGTGACAATTGTAATAGTTTTGATGTATAATAGTACAAGTGGCTTATATTTATTGTGTGGTTAAGCCTAATAGCAAAAACATAATAAATAATAAAACACATTTAAAAAAAAATATTGAAAGTACTCTAATTCCTCAAAATGAGAAAGATGCCTTTGTTGTCTTACAAAACTTGAGAAGGAAAAATAACCTTATAAATTTTTTCATGGAGAAAATTGTTTGTACGCTCATTAAATACTTAGTTTTAAACTATTAAAATATCAATTACTAAATGTTATATTAATTGTAAGTGAATGTTTTCAGTTTTTCCCTTTAAAATGCAAACTTTCAAAATAGAAATTTTGACAAGGTATGTAAAATTTTCTTAATATGTCAATCATTGTTAAGGTGGAAAGACAATACAATTATGCAGCTTTAATTAAATTGTTGTTTTGAAGAAGCAACAATTTAATTACTTATTTTGAAGAAGCATTACTTGTTAGAATGCAGATCAATAATGATTATAATTTTAAAATAATAATTTTATATAAAATAATTTATATAAAAAAGTGTGTTAATTAATAAAAAGAAGAAAATGAGAAAGAAAATTAACTGTCATGTCTGATATATATATATTTTAATTTAAAGGAAAGAAATTTATTCATTTCTTATATATTGTTTTTATATAATAAGCAAAAAAAAATTTTTTTTACCAAATTTTTTACCTCTTAAAATATTGACTTCTATTGTTTTTAATTATAATTGTAAATTAAGTATTCTTTAGTATTTGACATTTAAATTATCAATTAGAAATTATCATTTATTTAAAAAATTGTTAGAGCGACATGTGTTAAGATCAGATCACTCTTCCATGTTCTCTAAATTATTTATTCATTTTTTTTCCAGTTCTCTGCGTAATGTTACATGTTGGTAGTATTTTAATCGCCAGACTTTCTCATCATTTTTATTATGATGAATAGAAAAGCTTAATTTAAATAGTTTTTGTGAATTATTTTTAATTTTATGTTACATATTTCCTTATCCTAAGAAAAGTATTTCTGGATTGAAACATAGTTGAATTTAAATAAAGTGTATTTCACGTGTAATAGGTTATGTGCAGTTATTTCAGCATCAAATTTATTTTCTAAAAATGTAAAAAGAAAAATAATTTTTAATTTTTTTAAAATTGCTTTAAATATTGCAAGTTTGATTATCTTTTTAGCAATGGTTTTAGTTATAGCTGACAAGATTATTTTATTAAATATATTTCTTTATTTATATTATCCATGAAGCTAATGTACGAAAATGAAAAATTTAGTGAATTACCAAGAAATCTCTTGATAGGAATTAAGTTAACTGAAAATTTAAATATTACATTGGTTAAAGTTGGTAAAACAAATATTTTTCATAATAGTAATTCAAAGACAACACATTTTTAAAACTAAAATAATTTTTACTTTAACCACAGTATAGCTAGAATGAAAAAAAATTTAATTCTGCTTTAAAATTTGAATAAATTGGAACAGATATCTTGAAAATTATTTAAGACAATTTAAAATAGTAAAAAATATTTTTGGCTATCTTTTATAGAAAAAATCAATATTGCAAGAAAATAAGCAAATTTACTTAACTCATTATAAGTTGCTTATTTTTGAAATTTTGTGATTTTTAATTTCTAATTGAATATATTTTAATTATGTTAGTAAATTTTTAGATATTGAATTTTTCTCTTTAGAAAATTCACTTTTTTAAAAAAATATATTCTATATAATCAGATAACTTGTCTTATAAGAATTTCTTCTGTTTTTCTTTGTCATTTTTGGAAATTCTTTCTAATTGATACATAAATGCATAATCCATTTGCATTAATCAATCTTAACTGTAAAAATATCAGGTTTGAAAAAAAATCATGCAATTAATAAACCACTAAGACAGGTTTATAAATGAAGAAAAACAATAAGTATTCTACATTTACAGTCAGTGGTAGAAAAGTATGATAATTCCCAATTTTTCAAAAATATTTAAATTTCCTTTACTCATGAATTAATTTGAAAATTACCGTTTATCAAAGAATTTATTATACATCTTATTTTGCATAATATGAAACAAGTTTAGAATTATTTAATTCATGGTCATTCTAATATATCATTAAAACATTATTCAACAATATATTTTATATAAATCATTAAAATTTGATTAATTCAGTAAATTAAATTGAGATGTCTAGTTGATTTTGTTTTTATTTCTAATTTCTTCCTTTGGAAAACAAACATGATCCCTTGTGTATGAAAATCCATTTTGCTGTCTACAACATGTTATCAAAAATTTATATTCAATATAAATCATGTTATCAAAATTTTATATTGAATATAAATATTTTTATAACTCTTAATTTCTTCAAAATATTCTATACATTTACAATTTGTATGTGAATCTGAATTTTTTTCAATTTTTTTTTTTTAAAAAATAGGACAGTTATTATCATTAAAAAATTTCCCAGAAAAAGTTTCATTGTTTTAGCATTTTTGTATTTTTAATATCAAATTTCTGAATTTAAAAGATTTTACACATTTAAGAAAATTGCTTGAACAAATAATTTACTAAACATTAAATAATTAAATTGTTCAATAGAGCGAAAAAATGAAATTATATTATAATTTTGAAAGCTAGAGCAAAATTAGAATTAAAACATTTCTAGAAAACTATAGAAATTCTATTCTGATTAAAATGAATTTATAATAGATTACATAATAGGTAGTAATGTCTTAACAGTATTAAAAACAATAACAATTCAAATTCTGATTAGAATCATTAATAATTGAATAAAATTTTTATTTCATAATCATGATGATATTATTGAATTATAATTTTGTAACTTTATTATGTTAGTTTTATAATCTTAGTTTGGTGTAAAATAAAAGTCTTATTTTGTTAAGAATTATTTGATGGTATACAAAAAATTGTTTAAAATTTATTTTTAGTTCACATTTTGAAAAGCAAGTATTTATTTAACTTTTTCTTTTACTGTTCTTGTGATATTTACCATATTGGTTAGTGAATTTTTTTAATAGTCCTTAACAAATTTTGATTTCTTAAATTATTTTTAATCCTTGATGTGATTTATTGGCTCATAATATGCAAAGTTTAGGAATTTAATATTTTGAATTTTGTAAATAACTTTTGATAACCGAGAAAAAATTGTGGAAATAAAAAAATAAGATCAAATACTTTTAAATAAATTTAATGAATAAGACAATTAATAAAAAAATAAATCATTAAGTAAATTATTAATATTTCCATGTCTTTTAACATTTTATGTAATTCAAAATATTTTCTAAAATAATTGTAATTTTGCAAACAATCAAATCATTGTTTTAAATTTTGCAATTTTATTTTAATTTTTCATATCTTTATACTTTAATTCATTATTAAATAGCTTTTTAAACAGTTATTGTGTTTCAATACTACAATAAAATTTTTTTTAAGTTTTGTGATGACTTTCTCACTAGTACTTCAAATGTGAAGTATCAATGAAATGCATTGTTTTTAAAACAGGTCAGATGGTAGAGTTTCTGAGAACTCTAATACAATAATCAAGAATTTACTTGTCTTAAATCCAGCAAAACGAATGACAGCAGAACAAGTTTTAGATGCTTTAAGTTGTATCATTGCCACTCGGTAAGTTGTAATGTAGTAATTAAATATACTTTAATATAAAATGAGCCAGTAATATAAAATAAGCCATTTAATAAAGGATGTATATTTATGTATCATCTAGAATTTTTACTACATTCTCTTTTTCTTAATGGATTTCATTTTTTATTCAAATATGTTTATTTCAAATAAAATAATATTGAAACTTTTTATTGCATTTAAGTAACTACTAAATATATTTCTTGACAATATAACTTATCATTTTATCAATAAATAAAAATAAATAAATAAATAAAAAATGGAAGGAAAAATACAACACTGTAAATTTAAAACATTTCATTTAGTTAAATTTCTTATCTTGACATGAATGTAATATGCTGAAAGAATATCATGGATAAGGAATTTAATAAATTGTGAGGATAAGGTGATTTATATATTCAGTAAATATTATTTTGCTTTTTCCCCAGAATTATTTTTGTAAAGGAAATATTTCAAAAGTATACTTGTGTCTTAAAAAAATTAATGTCTTAAAATTTCATTTTTAATCTCCATTTACACCATACATATTAATTACATCTGCATTTAATTTATGCATTAATCATGATATAAATAAATGTCTACTTTTACTAATTTTTTGAATCAATTGTTTTTCATTGAAGATAAAAAAAAAAAACATTATATAATTAATTTTATGAAAAAGAATTGTGTTCTATATTTTAACAGATTTACAGACAAGATTTAAAATATACTTTTAAAAAATAGCTTATGTACATAAAACAATCTGTTTGAATCTAAAATATAGCCAATAAAAAAGTCATTGAATGTTATAGAAATAAAAACATTTCAACTTGCAATGCTGTAAGGAATTCAAACAAAAAGACTTTGTTGCAATTAAAATCATATTATTTGAAATTTGAATTCTGAATTGTACAAACAGTAAGGTGAAAACTATCTTATTTATCACAAAACATCATTTTAACATATTTTTTTTTATTTTATTATTTCTAATAAATTTTCCTCTTCTGATATTTCTCTAATTTCGGCTGTGCATTAAAATCAATGAGAAACTTTTCAAATAGTTAGATTTATAAAAGCAAAAATATGGTTCAAAATAAATTCTATTATCATGTAACATAATTAATATGATATCATAAACTAACATTAATAGAACTGTGTGTGTTTTTTAATAATAATTTTTTTGATCTTTGTAGTTTACAAGTTGCATAATTTTTTATAACAATATTTCCTAATTTTACACATTGTTTACATGTTATTTCAACTTTAATATTATTTTTTTCCACATTGTAAGGTGGAGTCTTCCTTCTCGTGATGATGATTTACAAGTTGTTCCTGGCTACAAGCCTCAATCTTCCGCTGATACACTTGATAAAACAGATGGGAATTCTCAATCTAACAGTGTGGATGACTTATCAGCATTGGATTTAAGTCTTAATTCGGCAACACTTGTTGCATCAGTTGTTCCTCACAAAGAAATGTCCAGGCCAAAAAAATACTCTCACCAGGGAAGTTCCTTTGCTGTATGTCATATAAATGAGGATGAACAGCCCTTAACTCAGTCGGACATTCAAGCTCTGAGACATATTCTCCCTGGATCATCTAGTCAATGAAAAATTCATCTAAGTTTACATAAGTGATATCATTCCTCATAGTTTAACAATTTTTTTAATCATTCATCTAATTTGAACTAAGTTCATATAAATATTATAAAATGAAAAATCTTCATAGAATTCACTGAAAAGAATAATGGTGGCAAAGTTCAGCTGTGCACTTCTAAGGCTGGTTCATTTATCTTTATAAAGATCTGATATTACTTCAAATCAGCCTGTTTTAAAATAATTTTGCTCCAATTTTAAAATAAATGCTTGATTTGTACATTTTTATAACAAAATTTGCATTTGTTATTTTGTATACAAAAATTTGTATTATAATGTACATATTTTAAATATGAATATTTATTATATAGAAAATGAGATAATGTTTATCTACTTATAAGAAAATTAAATATTTATTTTAAATATTCTCCACATATTTTTTTTAAAAAAAATTTGTTGTAAGTGACCATGCACCAGTATTCTGCATAATGTTTAATACATTTGGTGATATGTGTGGCATAGCCAATATATTTTTTGCGATGATCAAATTAGTTGTCACTGTAAGGCAGGTTCACATAACATCTCATGATAAAATGTGACTATCAGTGAAATAATTTAAAACTATAATATTTTTTTTAATCATAATCTTTGGTTGTCACATAACACTGAGTGTACATTTGCTTTAATACATGATATTGCACTTTTTCAATAATTAGTAAGACAACTTGTTATTTCATTTATCAGCACATACACTAAACTAAACTAAGCTGTGTATTATTAGACAGAATAGTAAAATGAACTCAAAAGGAAATAAACATAAAATGAATTCTATTTATATTCATTTTAATAATTACATATTCAAAAGAATTTTAAGAATATTAAATTTATTATTTTCATGACAACTTTTATTATTATATAATGTTTAAGACATTGATTATAATATTAAAAAAATTACTTTGCTTTAAATATTTAATTTTTTAACCTTTTTGAATTAGATATATTGTTGCTTTTTTTTATTTATTATATTTAAAATCTTTGATTTTTTACTCAAATACTTTTATTTGCCTTAAGTAGGTAACATAAATGCATTTTTAAAAATAACACTAACTATTTTTTGATAATTCTAGTATTCAATGTGTACATTTTTCTTTCTTCACATTAAACAATTTGCTTGACAGGAAATAATTTGTTTTCCAATTGGTGAACTTTTATTGACACTACATTTAAAATACAACTTGGAAATTTCAATTTATTGTTGAGCTTTAATTGTTTGATAAATATGAGTAGTTTTATAATTAACTGAGTTTAAATATGAATTATTATATTTTGTTTTGATTTCATGGTCATAAGATTTTGTTTCATAATTCATATTTACCTTATTTCTGAGTTCATGTTAATTTTATTTTATTTCAACGTTTTATGCAATCAGACACATTTAAATGTGTTTGATAATTGAAAATGAAGCTTTTCAGAGAAGAATTGATTACACCTTTCATAGCTACAACTTTTTTTAAAATTGTGATTAATTTTTGAATTTTTAAAGTTTGATTCATACTTTGGTTATTTATAAGAATTAAGCTGTTTATTTTGGATATAACTTAAATATATTTATGTGTATATAGTTTTTCTTATTTATGCTAAGTGTATATATTTGAATAGGCTTTTATGTTTCATTCTTATATTTTGAGATTTAACTCTTTATTTATTTTTTTAATGGGTTATATTTTAGAAATAATTCTGCGATGTAAAATTTTATGAATAAGGAGTTTTGAGAAAGATAATGTAATTTTGCTACTTAAAAGTAATATGACTTGGGGTATGATTTTCTTTGACATTAATTAATCTAGTCTGGGTTTGTAAAAAAATCGCATGTTATTTGTACTATTATGAAATCTAGAAAAAGTATATAAATGCTAATCATCAATATTAAATTATTTAAATGGTCAAAAATATGTGATAAATTGTTATGCAATAAAAAAATTGATCTTTGATTTTATTATAATAAAATAATGTATTTCAAGTGTGAATATCATTTATTTCAAATTGAGCATAAAACATATTTGTTGATTATAAATATTTAGGTTATTAGAGTAACTACTGATATAAAACCACTTTTTTTTTTTTTTTTTGATTGCAGTACAATAAAGCACAAATTCTTTAAATGTTATATTTTCATGTTAACAGTATTTTTGTTCCATTAAGTTCTTCTGAAATTATTGTAAAAATTTAAATTGTATGCACTGATGTCTATGAAATTTATGAGTATCGACTTTGCTGTTGAATGAACAATAAAAAACTAAGGAATTATGACATTTACATAAGGAATTTTGACATTTACTACGTAGAGCAGTTACATATTGGTGACCCAAAAAAGTAACTGTTCTTTCATTTTTAATGTATTCCAATATTACAAATAATTCTCTCAAATTCATATTTGGAACATTTTCAAATATATTTAATTTTTTATAGTTTTAAACATTTTATTGAAATTTTGATCATTTGTCATATTTTGAGGAATTAAGGATTTTTTAAAAGTTACATAGTTTCTTATTTCATTTATTTTATACATTTTCTTTTATTTAATCTTCAGAAATGTCACTTTTGTTAGAAAAATTCCATTGTAGATTTTTATAATTTTCTATTCACATCCAAATAGTTTATTGAAAGTTTATGAAATATTGTCTTTATATATTAGATTTTGTGTTACATTTTTATGAGTATTTCATCAGATCTGTTGAGTAAAAAATACTTTGAAAAATTTTCTTCTACTTTTCAAAAAGTGTTTTGGCTTGACAAATACTTTATTAAAAAAAAAAAACGTCTACTATAAATATTTTTATGAATATAATATTGGAAGAAATCATTATCAGAACATACACATTTGAGTTAGCAGCAAATAATTTTATAAGAAGCTGATTCTCCTAATTTTTGTTTCATTTTGAAAATGTTCCATTCATTAAAGCTCTTTATGGAAGTATTCTTTCTATTAAAATTTTCACATACATAAAATTTTTGAAAAATCTATGTTACTGTACATTTAATGGAATCTTATTATTATTTTTTTTTTTCAAATTTAGAAGTTTTATTCAAATTACTTACAATACTCCTGTGTAAATATTTTTTTATGTTTCATGTGAATAAAGGTGGTATTTTATTTATTTTTGATCTATATTATTTTATTATTGTTTTTGATCTATGTAATTTTAATTTCTAAAAATTAATTAAATTTCTAAAAGTATAAAAGCCACAAATCTTATAATTATTTAATATCAAAAATAGTGGTATAATTTTTTCTTCTGACTTTTTTTTATTTAAAAACGTTCTGGAAAAGAATGATATTAGAGAAAATATAAAATGGTTTTTAAAAATTACTGTGCAGTGCATACTAATGCATTGCACAATTGCTGAATATATTATAAATTTAATTTTTATATATATTTATGCTAGAGCTCATTTTTATTGGTTATAATAAAGCATGCCATTGGATTTTATAAATTGCTAATTGATCTTTTTTTTTAAGTCAACACATTAATAAATGTGCATTGAGAATATATATATTGACTGGAAATAAATTTATAATTTTATTATCTTGTATATGTATTATTATTTGGAAGGCACAATATATTCTGCTTTACTGTAAAAATTCATAATTTTCTCACTATAACAATTTCACCCTTTAATTCATTTAGAAATGTTTTTTGAAAATTGGTTTTAGATTGCTGAGTTAAATTAATAAGCCCAAAAGAAAAATATATTTACCTGTGTGCTAATGAATACTGATACTCTAGTAGGTTCTAAATAATCATAAATATTCACACAAATATATTTTTGTATTCCCTTAATTAAAATTCACATATTTATTGAGCAATTTATGTTCTATAAATAGGTAATTTTAATTGCTGCTTAATATATTATAAATTTGATATACAAATCTTATCTCAAATTACTTTAGCTTTATAAATTTTCAGTTAACTATGAATACATATTATCTTTATTTTTTTAGAATTTTTAGTAATTTTCGATTATAACCGCATATTTGATATTTGACGTAAAGGGATAGAAAAAATCATAAATTGTTGTCATAAATATTCCATTTGAATCATAACTTGATTAAAAATGCATACGTTTTCAGAAATTGCTAAAAAATGTACAAGCATTTTATATACATTTTGTAAACTAAACAATTATCACTATTGATAAAACATTTGTTAATAAATGTATTTTGCTGTTTTATCCCTTTATAGTGATTTGTAACCGTAATGCTTCTTTTAATTGACAGAATTATCACCAAGCAATCTTTTGCACCAATTTTGTTTAGCATTTAGTATATATTAAATTCAAAATAAAATTTTGAGCCAGTAAAGTCCTTGTATCTGTGTTATATTATTTTCGCTTCTCCGTAAAAAATAAACGTGCTATTTCTCTAGGATCAAAAGTGGGGGTATAATGGAAAATACCAATTTTTTTTCTTACAAGTATAACATTATAAAGTGAAGTCCATTCTCTTAACCTTGGAGTTGAGGTACAGAAAAATAAATGCAAAGTGAGAAAGATGACTTTCTGTTATCTTGAGTGGTAAAATTTGATATAAAATTCTGCAGGTTTTTTTCTGACACTAGAATGAAGTTAGAGCATGTATAATAATAAAGAAATTTCACTCAAAAATCTGTGGAATGCATTTGAATGAGAAAGTGACTTCGCACAATAAAATAAGACGATTTTGAGTGCATTTGGAGATTAAAATTTAGTGAGAAACTGACCGTTCTTTAATTGATGAGATATGAACTTGAGTTTATAGTAAAGTCTTACCATGTCCCTTTAATTTTGTTGAGACAATTATATTGTGTGTGAAGCAGCAAAACAAAACAATTTAATATTTTATTTTATGTAAACTACAGGATGTAGGTCCCATTTCAGTCTAATTGTAGTACGAGGAAGCTCTTAAAATATAAGCCGTGGTTCTGGAGAGATTATGCGCAACAAGATTGGACGACTTTCAGTGCTACTGGAAGTAAAAAATGGTGAAAAGTGCTGGCTAATCTTGTATAAAACTAGTGAAGTCCAAAGAAAAAGTTGTAGATAGTTATCGACATTTTGTAGCAAATGATATTTTTTTATGGAAAGGCAAGAAAAAAGCACATTCGTTAGAGTATGAATTTTAGTGAAATTACATCATAAAACCTGGAAAAAAGAGCAATTATCATTTACTGTAGGTTCTCAGTCTAATATCCTTCAAATAGTTTAAATCTGTACTTTGAAATAAATTTAATTCTGCACATTTTGCTGCATAGCAGACGAATAAGCTAGCAAACGGATAAATTACGGGAGGTTAAAGATTCAATACCATTATCAGATTTTCCTAACTTTTTGTGGTCATGGAAAGTCCCCTAACAACAAATTTACGAGGCTTCTCATTTTTTCCTCTTAGGAGGATATATTTATAGTTATTCCATTCAAGAAATTTAGTAATTTCCCTGCGGTGGTCTGTTGTTTTGGGCAACAATTTCAAAATTTCACCGCTTCAATATTTATTTTTAATTCATTTTTTGTTTGGTCATAAAAGAAACAAGGCTTTCGCCATATCTTGCAATTATGGGTGAAATTTTAGGAGCAATCTCAGTCACTGGCTGTCATCCATATTTTCATGGCTTTCTTCCTCTGGAGTCAAAATTTGAACTGAACGCGTTAGCCACAGCTATGGGGGTCTTGGTAACACTCTCAATCATAGCTTTGGCTGTTTTCTTGGGGAAAATAAAATGTTCCTCTCTATTATTAGTTCAATTTTTTATTAAGTTTACCATTTTGAGTGGCAAAATCAGTCACTTTTATTATTATGGGAGTAGTAGAGGGTTTTGCCATATGAGAAACAAGATTATAGCTACCTGTACTTGCAGTTTTTATAGTTTCTCTGCAGGTTTAACTATTGATTTCCAACATCTCTAAGATGTTAAAATGAGAAGAATTCTCCAAGATGTTTTGCATCTTCCAAGATGTTAGTTGAGGATGTACAGGCTCTGCTACCCGGTAGCGCCGTCCTAATTTCCAGTAGTTGCTTCAGATGGAGTTCAGAGGCATTGTATTTAGGATTCATAATATCCATCAGCTCGGCAGGTTGTATTATTCCTTTGAATGCGCCATTGTCCCAGTCAGAGGCCAGGAAAATTAATCAGCTTTAAGAAAGCGGCAGTTGATAGCACTGAAAAGCGCCGTTTTTGTTTGAACTGAATTCAAATAATTATCTCCAGTGAGGGTGAAATAGTAACAGCTTTCGGTAGTTCAGCACGCAGGGCGAAAATGTCTTTGCTCTCCTTGACTTGTCCATCGTAGCGGAGTATAATTAATTAAGAAACTATGAATAAGTTTAATAGAGATATAAGCGAGTTCAAAAATGCCGCGCAAACAGGGTGAAAATATTCCCTGAAAAATAAAAAAGTCAGCATATCTTTTTCAACAAAATCTAATATAAAGGGGTTTTATTTTTGGAGGATCCAGTATTTTGTGGTGTTATTCATATGTGCAAATAAATGACAAAATGTAATATAAAGATTTCTTTGATGTCATTCATGCTCCAAACAAAAGGTCACCATTTTTATCAGAAAAAATACCAAAATTTAGATCAAAAAAATGTCAAAATCACAAAAATTCTATTACCTTATTCACAAAAAAATGTACTTAAACAAATATCTTTCAAACTTATTTTGCCTAATATGTGCGAAATTTGTAGTATTCCATGCAATGGAGCAAGTTAAAAGAGTACGAATGAAGAACTCAGTCCTATTTGTATGGATGGCGTTTTCAAAACTGACCTCAGTAACTCTTGTTAATATTTTTCTTAATTGTTAACCATTTTATTCTTTAACTAATTTTTAATTTTATGCATTTATTCCAAAATTTTAGGAAATACATTTTGCGCGCGGTTGAACTCTAAATCATTTCAAATATTAAGCAAGATAGCGTTTATGCTTTCATTTATAGTATTATAAATTTTATTAAAATTTTCTTGATCATGCTAGAATATATGAATTGGTATCAATAATGAGTAGAACAAAATTGTTGTGATGTGTTTATTTACTTGTTGTTTATTAATATTTTAAACAAATCTTAGTTTTTATTGCAATTAAAATTTAAGTCTAATTTTAAAAAGTTGATTTAATATATAGCTAATTAAATTAAGGATCGTAAATCGGGTTCCACTGGAAATTTGAACATATTCACTGGCGAAAGTAAATTTGTTCCAGCTCCCATATTGCAACCAAATGCTACGCAACAACTACTACCTTTATTTGCTTTCTGCATTTCAAAAATTTTATAGGATAACAACTTTGGAATGAATATTTATGAAAAGCAATGGAAACTACAGAAAACAAACACAATGGTATAAGACAATAATGGAATAGGAAGCACGAAGTTTCTTCCCGGAAGTTTTCTAGATCTCCACGGTAGTAGCGCCCTCTATTCTACACTTTACAGAAACTTCCATTCATACAGATGACTATCAGATTAATCAACTGAATTTCTAGCTGTAAACCGTAAATAAACTGTACCATCTGATAAAATATTTTGAATTTCAAGAAGTTTTATGATTGTGGTAAGTCGTCAGACAACGTGCGCTAAAAGATTCAAGAAATTTTATCTTAATACTACGATATTTCTTATCATTTCTTCTAGTAAATTCTGTTTTACGTTGAATCAACCCATAACAATATCTTATCCTATGACTTGATTTTAAATTATAAATTATTGAATTAAAAATAATACTTTTCGTTTGGAGGAGATCAAATATTTTATTGATAAGAGGTGAGTATAAATATTGTGATATTAGTCAGCTTTTAAAAGAATCATCAAAATTGTAACTTTGACAAATCAAAGACTTTGACAATCAACTAATGACAAATCAAAGCAGTTGAAATTCAGAATAAGTATTTTATGTTTGTTTTATAAAGTATGTCTGAATATGTCTGTTTTGGATGTTAAATATTCATTATATATGCATGATTTTTACTATTGATTATATGAATAAATTTATATTTGTATGTATGATGAAATTTGTTGAGATTTTCTTTTATAAGTTTATAATATTTTCTATATTTCCTCTAAACTCAAATTTTAAAAGAAGAGGGAAAAAATAACATTTAAGTAGCAAATTGTTTGATCTTTAAGGATCTAAACATGTGAAAGTAACTGATCCTGTATAAAAGTAGCAATGACAGTGTTTGTAAGAAAACAAATTAAGTAACCTGAAATGGCAAAAAAACTTTTTTAATTGTATATTTAACTGAATATGAATTTAGTGCTATAAATAATTTGTTACCGAAAGAACTACCGTTTATAATATACAGTAAGATACAGACAGTTAAGTGGGGGATACGTTCCGTCAAACTTGAGTGTAGTGCACAAAAGCGCCAAACGAGGCTATCTTAACATGTAAATAATGATGTTGAGGGAAAATGGATAGAAAATTGGTTAGGTATAAAATTTAATAATTTTTTTAAATAAAAATAGAACCAAGCATTTATTTCTTACAGAAATAAAGCAATATAAATGAATGTACTTATAAAAACAAATAGAACTCTAAGTCAGTCAGATCATTCAGTTTATTTCGTGTTTTCAAATTTCTGTCTTTTTGTCAAGAAGGTATCTAATGCAGTTTGCATTTTACTTTTGCATTCTGTAAGAAGTTGTTCATAAGTGGATAAAGCATCTATAACATCCCGTCTCGCTTTTGAACTCCTGACAAAATTTGGATCATTTTCAACAAATTGGTCCATAATTTCAATTAAAGTGGTCAAACTCCTTTTTACAAATGCCATCGAAAGTTCTGTTTGCTCTTTGAAATCACTACTACCAATATTTTTGTTTTTCTTGCTCAGTTTATTCATTGAACTCATTAGAAAGACTAGCTGCTATTTCTTGAACTATTTCTCTGACATTTTCCATATTCACCTCATCTAAACCTGTTTGTTACACTAATTCTACTATTTCTTCAACTATTTCATACATATTAACAGAGTAACAATCTGCTTAAATGTTCATCACAAGTAGAGATGTAAAATTCCCGAGAATTTTGAAAATTAAGAATTTACTCAGGAATTTTGGGAATAAACAGGGAGTTTTGTGGAAATATACTCAACCACTCATCTTTCATTTAAGGGATTGTTTTGTCTTATGTAAATGAAGAAAATTAAAATAAACTATGAAATTATGCAAAAGCATGAGTTTTGTACTGAGAAAAAAAAAAAAAAAAAAAAAACCTGTTAAAATGTAAAAACTAAGGAATTAATATTTAATAGAAGATATCAAGATATATTTTTCAGGACTTTCAGAATAAATATTGACATTTCCATGTTTCTGTCTTTATAAATTCCCAAACTCGTACAGAGAAAGAAAGAAAATATTTTCTCAATATTAACTTTTGAAGTTATTCTAAATTAGTCATTAACACAAAATTATTTTCTTTTCCTATTCAGCAAAAATTTTCTATTTCTGTAATTATAATTTATTTATTTTAAGAAGTATAAAATTTTTTTAAAAATTCTAAATTAGCTAAAACATTTCAAAACTCTTGATGTTTTTCAAATTTCTCAGGAATTTTTAAACTCGATCATCCAAGAATAATAGGCAGCAGAAATGTATTGTAACATCCTAATTAGAAAAAAATCTATGAATTTAATATATTTGAGGTATTTATATTTTGAAATAGTAATCTTTTGCAAAGAATACTGTTTCATTGGAAAGGAAGAATTTCATAATTTACTTTGATTTGAGCATACTGTTAATATCAAAAAGAAGGTCAGTTAAATAAGAGGCTCATTTGATGCTTTGATAATATAAATTTGATATTACAAATGTGGATTATTTTTACTTGAAAAATTCTATTTGTTATGTAAATTGAAAAAATTTTTTTTTATTAATTTATAAAGGATATTTATCTTTCACTTAGAATCTGTTATTATGAATAATTATTCTGATGCTTACTTTTTTATACTGACTGCTTCATTGCAAAAATCGATGATAATTTATTTCTGAAGCCAAATTGCTGAGCACCAAATTTATTCACTCATTTTGGTAAAAATTATATTTTCAGTAGTCTTATCCAAGCGGGAAAATAAGGAGATAAATATACATTACCTGGCTGTGAGTTTTTTTTTTTTCTCTGGTTTGTGGTTTCATGAATTTGAATGTTAGCAAATGGACAATGATTATAACGATTTGGTGAGTAAAATGGCAAATATCCAATTTTACTATCTAATTCTATTTTATAAAATAAGAATTCTAACCTTTAGAAATCTTTGTTCAGTTTCTTAGTGCCAAGAGTATTGGTTTTTCTACTATGTAATTGTAAGTTTCATTCTGGTTATTATATCAAAACTTATTATTATAAAAAACTGTTAGTTCCTGAAGTTTTTAACTTAGAAAATTATTTTGCTTTTCAAATCAAATAATGTGTGATATGAAGATTGAAAACAAAAAATTTTGCTGCCTAGTAGTAAGTATATAATATAAATATTTATGGTGTTGAGATAAAGTGTGGGATGTATTCTCTCTTATATACTAGCTCAGTTTTGGAGTTTGTTAGGAGATGCTAAAAATTTATGAAAATAGGCAATGATGTCTTATTTTGTGGGATAAGTGGATTTCACCTAATACTGAATCCCCAATTCATCCAATAATATGATGATTGACAATGTCTTTTGAAATGATATTTTTATTATAAGAATGGATGTATCTTCATTAAACATTTCAATAGTTGGATATCTTCTCTACATTCTATGTTCATTTAACATTGTTTTCATAAATATATGACATTAAGTTCGGCTGTATTATTGGTTATAATTGTTCCTTTTAATGGGTTGTGGGTTTGTTCTCATTATAGACATTGATGTTGGTAGTGATTCAAAATACATTTAAAATTGTAAGTGCTATTCTAGTTAATTCTTGTGTGCAAAAATGTGATGAAACTATGTTATATTATTTCTAAAACTTAAAATATGATGCTATTCAAAATTAGACATTTTCTAAAAAAACTCCTCCCCTCCCCCCAAAAAAAAGTTACAAAATAATATTTTATAAATTAAAAAACTTGGTAATTGTTAATATTTAAATCCCCAAAATAAAGTTTTAATAGAAAATATATGGGAACAATATATTAATAAAAACTTAATACTAATTGTCACTGTTTTTTATTGTTTGTTTAATAAATAAATAAATAAATAAACATTGAGGCAGTGGTTATTTATTTTACTCTCCTCCCACATACATTATTTTGTGACTCTGTGTATGAGGAGGATTTATAAAGAAAATAAATTATTTTTACAAATTTATGATAGCTAAAAATTTTATCTGACAGCATTAAATATTAATTAAAGTTAGTAACATATCATGTATCAAGTATAAGAAAATTCTAATCATCAATGGAAAGCATAAGTATTCTCAAAAATGCTTTTTATAGTCATTTGGGCTGAAATCTACTACTAGTAATAAAACTACATCATTTATTTGTATAATATGACTTTTTTAAGTAAGTAATAATTGAAAAAAAGTGCGAGAGACATACAATGTGGAATGTACTATTGTTCACTCCAATATTTTTCAAATTTTTACATTTATAAACAATATTCTTAAATTCAGTTAAGTAATCTTGTAAGGAAAACTTCATTATTTAATCATCTGCAATTTCTGAATGTATTTTATTGTTGTTGAAGAAAAATGTTCACTGGATCTTGTTTTCTGTTATTTTTGGAAGCAAATTTACATGATGTGTTGATTTGTTTGCCTGAAATGAAAAACTTTTTCCCAATATACTTTCTGTTTGCTGTTTTTTTTTCCAATTTAACTCTGAAGACTTAATTATTAGGCACATATTTTATGTATTTCTTATGGGTTGGAATTGCATGAATTTTTGATAGTTTTTACAATTTTTCAGGGAATATAGACATTTGCTGTGGAATGAATAGAATATTTAGACTATTCTATATCTAGTTATATTGATTGTTATTGTTGATGAAGTATAAAAATATTCAGGGATGAAATATTTTACCCAATTAATTATTAGAAAATGTAGTTGATGGTTGGAAGTTTGCATTTATTCATTTTTGCACATTCATTACAATTTTCTTATACTTTTCTGTTGAATTGAAGTTCTAGCAATTGACATTTTTAATTGTATTTTTATTATTGATTGTATTATTTTACTTATTAGAGATGTAAACATCCATTTCTTGAAAAAAATTACTACTTATGAAAACATAAGTTTATTTACTTTTGCATGTTTTCACAAGTCCATATGAATCTGATTTTCCTATGCTTTTATTTAAAAATCCTTATATTTTATAATTTTAAATATATATATATTTCTATTAATTAGCATTATCTTATTTAGGATTTATTGCTTGTCCATAAGTATATAATGTATTATTATGTAAGAGATTTTTGTTTGATAAATTAATCAGATGCCAAGAGCATATGACAGCTGTATCCTAACTATTTGATTTTGGTTATTTTTTTTCCACCATTAATAAATTTTACTGAAATGAGATTTGACTGATAAATGTTTTGCATTAAGCAAATATTAGTTATTTGAATTAACAGATAATTTCATGTTCTTTCTTAAAAAAATAAAAGTCAATTTTTTCTTGGGGGGGGGGGGGAGGGGACACATCTTTACTAATTATCAAATAAAAATTTCTGATTTTGGGAAATATGAATGAATTTTATAAAAATAGTCGATAGTCAAAATTTACAGAATGATATTCTACAACACATATTTTAATTTTTGTAAATATTTTCTTTCAGGTGCTGAAATATATAGGAAATGTTGAGTGAAGAAAATATTTATAATTCATAAATTATCAAAAATAGGTTCAAATTCCAAAATACTCGTGTAATACTTGAAGACAACTTCTTGAGTTTAGATTTTATTGAAATCTTAAGTTGAAAAATAATCCTTGGCTATATTTCATCCTAAGTTACAAAATTATCTTTAGTTATATTTGATTGATTTGGATATCTTTATTAAAATTTAGGGTGTAAAACCAATTTTCATATTTGGACAATCCTATATGTTCTTGGTATATTATACCATTTTAGCAATTTGTTTTCATGGATTTGTGTTGAATTATAGTTCTTTACACAAAATATTATTCATCAAAAATATATGACATTTTTTAATTAATTTAAATACACAAAACTTGGGAAAGATGCTTGAAGAAACTTTCAATCCAGAAAAAAACTTGAGAACATATTCGCGTAGGGATTATGAAAAAAATCAGACAAATGGTATGCACCAAACTGTCGTGAAAGAAGTTGCTGTGAACTCAAATGTCAATCATATTAATGATGAATCATTTTCATGCAAGATATGTCAGGAATCCTTTTCTCAAAAAGAAATTTTAGAAACGCATTTGGGTATTCACTCTGGAAAAAAACTTCACTCTTGTAAAGCATGCCACAAAACTTTTAATGAAAAAAGACGTTTAAAATCTCATATGTTTGTTGTCAATAAAAAGAGACTTCATTCTTGTGAGATTTGTCAAAAAAGTTTTAGCCATAAAAGCACATTAAAATCTCATTGGCTTACACATACACAAGAAAAACCTTTTTCTTGTGAAAACTGTGAAAAAACATTTAGCCATAAAAACAGTTATAAACGACATTTACTTGTTCACACTGAAGAAAAACCTTACACTTGTGATTTCTGTCAGAGAGCGTTTCGCCAAAACAATACATTGAAAGCGCATTTACTTACTCATACTAAAGAGAAACCTTATATTTGTGAAATTTGTCATACTACATTTAGCCGCAAAAACATTTTACGATCTCATTTTCTAGTTCATACAAAAGAAAAATCTCATTCTTGTATGGTGTGTCAAAAAACATTTGCTCAACAAGGTGCCTTGAAAAATCACATGTTAACTCATACTAAAGAAAAAGCATTTTCATGTGATGAGTGTCGAAAATCATTCAGTACAAAAAGTAGATTAAAATCACATTCTCTCATTCATACTAATGAGAAACCGTATACTTGTAAAATATGCCAGAAAGCCTTTCGGGCACAAAGCACTTTAAAAACTCATTTAATTGTTCACACTAAAGAGAAAGCTTACTCATGTGAAGTCTGTCAGAAGCGTTATGCTTATAAAAAAGATTTAAATAGGCATTTACAAACTCACAGTGAACATAATAGGTCTTTACCCACATATGAAGAAAATGTTGAAGAGCATGAGACATGTATGTGAAATGGTTTTGATATATTTAAAGAAATTTAGTTTGTCTTATAAATTAATTAATTTTGTTGGAAGTGTTCTACTTTGGCTTAGGATATGTGTGCCATTATATAATTAACTAAATGATTTATCGCTTAATTTATATATTGCTTATTGATATAAAATTTATAAGAACTGAACATTCATACTACCAAAAATCTAATGTGTTATTTGGATCTTCAACAAAAACACTTTGTATCATTTGTTTTGAATAAAAAATATGTTATTGCAATATTGTCAAAACCTGTTTAATAAAATCCATTCTCTTTTATGGAGTACTTTTTTTGTGTTTAAATGTTCTTTTCTGAGAGCATCTTTTCATTAATTGCAACTGATTGTATGTTATAATTTTCCATTATTTTTTACAATTATTTTGAATTGTTACAGAAAGATAATTATGTGCTCACATATCTTTTCATATATGATAAATTTACTATTAGAGAAACATTTTTTATATTTTGCTGGGATAAGTGTGGTTATATTATTTTGACTAAGTCATGTGTTTTATGTTAAGTTAATTGTATGATAGTTTAAGATATATTTTAAATCTTTAGATTGATATACCAATTTTTAGCAAATAAACAACTTAGTAATCAATAAATTGAATTCATCTTGATTTTAAACAGTGCATCATGATAAACCAAAAAAGACATTTTTTCTACTTTAAACGTATTCAATTTTGGAAAAAAAAATTTACCAATGAGAATTGTAATAAAGTAATATAATCACAATCTCAACTCGAAGGAAAGAAATAACCACATTATTGTTAAAAATTAATTTTACACTGCTTGCCACCATAAATGTAACACCTTGAAGGAAACATGCAAATAACATGAAATTTACAACATGCATCAGCGGAGGTATGATATGTAAATGATTAGAATTTCAGCGCAGACGTTCATCACGCGCGCCTGTGGCGCCACTTCAAAGCGCTATTTAAGGCTTGGAGATTTCGACGATTTAAAGTTTGGCAATTTGTTTTTCAATTTAAAAAAAAAAAAAAAAAAAAAAAAAAAAAACATTTATGAACCGTAGAAATCCGCGATCATTTTTTGAACAAGTTCGAGTTCGACAGAGGAAGAATAGTTGTCTTCCGAAATTGTGGATTATCTTTCTGGGAAATCGGTAGTCGTGTTGGACGAAACCAAACATTTGTAATGCGGATATTAGGTCGTTGGATGCAGGAGGGTACGGCAGACCGGCGTGTTCGTTGGCATCCATTTTAGTGCATCACTTCGCTTGATGACAGGCAAATTATGCGTATGGCAGTGACGGATCGCTCAGCAACATCACGAACCATAGCATACACATTCAGTCGGTAACTCATCACCCAGTTGCCTGCGCGTACCATTCGACGCCGTTTACAGCAGAGTGATCCATCTGCAAGACGTCCATTGCTTTGTCTACCCTTGACGCAAAATCATAGACGTCTTCGCCGCCAATGTTACGATGAACGAATGATGTGGACGGCAAAATGGAATGAAATTGTCTACTGATAAGTCACGCTTCTGTGTGCAAAACTACGATATTCGCATTCGAGCCTGGAGACACCGTGGAGAAAGATGCTGAACAGCTGCGTTATGCACCGCCACACGGGTTCTGCTCTGCGTATTATGGTGTGGGGCGATATTGGATATGACTTTCTCACTCCTCTAGTACGCATTGCCGGTACTTTAAACAGCCAGTGCTACATCTCCGAGGTGTTGGAGCCAGTTGTACTTCCTTACCTTCAGAGCTTGCCCATAGCCATATTTCAACAGGACAATGCTTGACCACATGTGGCGCGGATTGTCCAAATTTATTTCTTCAATCGCCAGATTGAATTGCTTTCCTGGCCGGCTCGCTCTCCGGATCTTTCTCCGATATAAAACAAGTGGTCCATGGTTGCTCAACGATTGACCCAGTTTACATTCTCAGTTGCCACTCTAGATCGACTTTGGCTACGTGTGGAAGCTTCTTAGTCTGCTGTATCCCAAGAACGCATTTAAAGTCTTGGTCTCTTTGAATCAATACCGAGGCGTGTAGCAGCGGTGATCTCCAACAATGGCGGTTACTCTAGCCACTTATTTTGGCTGGAACCATACTTCACAGAAGTCTATAAATTTAATCATTTGATACTTGGTCAGCATGTTACATAATAAATTTTGTTGTGATATCTCTTCTCTTTCTTGGTGTTGCAATTTGGGTGGCCAGCAGTGTATGTATGAAGCTTATTATTTCCGATGATTATTATACATTAAGAGACTAATCCATTTTTTCGGTTTATTTATTTATTTTGATTTGTTTCTTACAAATATTATTTTCTATATATGGGATTTTTTACGCATTGTTGAGAGCTTCTGAAAATACTTTTTCCTGACAACCACATTTTCTCAAATCTCATTAAAGAAAAAAAATTTTGTTTCCATTTTTATATTTATACTACAGTAACTTTATTCACAATAAAATTGCTCAATTGCCTTTTTATTGTATTTCTTTAATTGTTTAGTCTTCTTTTTGTACAAGAATCAGTTTCAAAGCATTCAGTTTTTTCTTTCAGCATCGCATGTTTCGTGAGTTAATTATTGTTAACAGAATGTTTATGTAACGCTTTTCAATTCTACCAATAAACATTTATTCAATGAAAATTAAAAATTAATAAAAATGATTTCTCTCTCTCTTTCTAAGAGTATATTTAAGACTATTTAAAAATAGTTTTAATATAAATACTGTGTTAAATAGTAATTTATGTAGTTATATACACTACTAGTCATTAAAATTGCTACACCAAGAAGGCGACATGCTACAGACGTGAAATTTATACGAAAGGAAGAAGGTTCTGTGATATGCAAATGATTAGCTTTTCAACGCATTCAGACAAAGCAGGCACCAGTAGAGACACCTACATTGTGTTTAAATGAAATTGTTCAGCCGATTCCTCATACACAAATTGCATTTGAACGTTGTTGCCTGGTGAAAAGTTGTGATGCCTCGTGTAAGAAGGGGAAATGCGTACCAGCAAGTTTCTGACTTTGATAAAAGTCGAATTGTAGCGTACCGGGATTGCGGTTTATATTATCGCAGTATTGCTGCTCGCGTCGGTCGAGATCCAATGACTGTTAGCAGAATATGGAATCGATGGGTTCAGGACGATAATACGGAACGCCATGCGGGATCTCAACGGCCACCTATCACTAGCAGCCGAGAAGACAGGCATATTATCCGCATGGCCGTAATGGATCGTGTAACTACGTCACGAGCCGTGAGTCAAGAAACGGGGTCGTTTGGAAGACAACAAGTGTCTGCACGAACAGTTCGACTACGTTTGCAGCAGCATGGACTCTCAGCTCGGAGGCCATGGCTGGGGTTTCCCTTGACGCTGCGTCAGAGACAAGAGCGCCTTCAATGGTGTGATCAACGACGAACCTGGGCGCACGAATGGCGAGACATCGTATTTTCAGTTGAATCCATGTTCTGTGTACAGCATCATGATGGTCGCATTCGTGTTTGGCGGCATCGTGGTGAACGGACACTGGCAGCGTGCATTCGTCATCGTCATACTGGTCCATCACCTGGCGTGATGGTATGGGGTGCCATTGGATACACGTCTCGGTCACCTCTTGTTCGCATTGACAGTGCTTTGAACAGTGCACGTTACATTTCTGGTGTGTTACGACCCGTGGCTCTACCCTTTATTGGAGCCTTGCGAAACCCTACGTTTCAGCAGGATAATGCCCGACTGCATGTTGCCGGTATTGTACGGACCTTCCTTGATACGGAAATGTTCAGCTGTTACCCTGGCCAGCACGTTCGCCTGATCTTTCACCAATAGAAAACGTCTGATCAATGGTTGCCGAGCGACTGGCTCGTCATCAAACGCCAGTCACTACGGTTGATGAACTGTGGCATTGTGTTTGAAGCTGCATGGGCATCTGTACCTGTACATGCAATCCAATCCCTGTTTGACTCAATGCCCAGGCGTATAACTGCTATTATTACTGCCAGAGGTAGTTGTTCTGGGTACTGATTTCTCAGGATGTATCCAGCCAAATTTTTTGAAAATTTAATCACTTGTTATTTCTAGTATATTTGTCTAGTAAATATCATTTTGTTATCTGCATTTCTTCGTGGTGTAGCAATTTTAATGGCCAGTAGTGAAAGTACATGAAATATTCTTTGTAGTGTCAAACACGTTTTCAAACAAAATAAATGAGTTGAGAGTATATAATTTAATCCTGTAAACTTTTATTCATATTTTTATCTATCGGAAAATACTGAATATAATTTGTAAAACCATAAACCCCCATTAATGTTTTAATAACATTAATTTAGAGTTTCAAATTATAAAAAAAGTAGTAAAACCTACTCTTTTTCTAAAAAAAAGTAGGTTTTAACTCAATTAAAATCTAGTGAAAATAGAGAAATTTTAAACTTTTTTATTGTATATGCATAAAAAAAATGTCTCAAAGGATCATTATAAACGATCATTCCTGAAGAAAGGATTCACCCCATCAAATCTATATTTAAATGATTCCAAGATAGATTATAAGTAGGTCTTCCAAACATATCTTCCTTTATAATAAATTATGCAAAAAAAAATACATAGCGATATCGATATAGGCAGTATCATTACATTTTTGCGATGTTGAAGTCAATGGTATGACACTGTTTTCTATATACTTGCTTCTTTCTGTTTTAATTAAACAAGATATTTTTGTCTACAAGTAATTGATTTTGACTTGACTTTTCAGAATGCAGTGTTTGTTCCTCACATGATTGAAAAATGCTATGAAGACAAAAATATAAGCCATATTGCACGATAATTGTGCGTGATATTAAATGAAGAAAACATGTAACAAAGCATAGAATAGAATAATTAATGCGAACACCATTGTGTAGGAAATTCAATTATTTGTTGGGATAGAAGCATCTGAAAATATTCATTGCAACAATTAGATTACATGAAAATAACAAAAATGCATCGTTTGTAAACTACGCGGAATATTTAAAATGACGGGTAGATTTCTTAAACAGCAAAAATTCATTTGTTTTGTAGGAGGGATGCGCAGAGTATATTTATGAAATCTCATATGTAATGTTACAGTCCTGATGAAATTCAGTAGTAAAGAAAAGACCTTGGTCTTCTTACAATGCGTCTTTCAAGTATGTTGAAAAAAAGGTTTTTAATTGCATTTAAGATTCTTAAGTCTATGTAACATTTTGGCTTTATTCTGTGTCTTTTACATTTTTCAAACATGTTTACGAGACGATTTATTTGAAGACTGGCATTGTCATGTAGAAAAGGGGAGAAATCACTAATATCTACCGCTTAAAGTCTGACATAATGTCTCAGTATTTTGTCCACACATTTTTGGAGCATTAAATTTGCTATTTCGATTAATATATCGTTCCATGTGTCCGTTTATACTGATTGAAACCTAGTAATCTCGTCGCTTTTTCATGTCACTTTTTCCACTGTAAGACTATTTCAATAGTTCTTTTTCCCATACCAAGTTTGTATGATGTCAAATCCAAAATTGATTCGGGACTGGTCAATAAGCAGTATTTGATTCCAATCTAGACATTCATGAGCCCACATTTTTTCAGTAGAAATAGTCTCTTAAAATTAATCGAAATACACACCACCAGAATCGGTGTACAGTCAATTAATAAGGTGTGTTTATGATTTACTGATTTAGGTCTTTGGTCTGGTTGCTAAAAGTTGTATTTTGAAACTAAGTGCTTATTCTCTTCGATGGGCTGCTAGTTAGATATAAATTAACACTTTGCTAAGCTAGGACATTGGAAAAACGGTCTAAGTCGACATTTAAAACTTTCCTCACTTATTGAAACAAATTCCAAAATTTTGAAATTACAATCGTTGTCATTCGTGTGTGAAATTACACTCATTACATCCGCTATGTTTCTTTGCGTTTGTTAGAATTTAAGTCATTTCATAATGTACCAAGCCATAGATTGCAGTAAATCACGTTGTCGGGTGTCATTTACAAATAATCTTTTATACCAAATAAAAATTAAATAATTGAATTTCATATCAGAAGTAATGAATGAGAAGAGTTCTTATATATTTCTGCATTTAATTCACATCTCTTTTTCGATTTCTGATGCCAGGAAAGTTAATTGGTTAATAAAGAGTTTCCATCTGTTTTTATCTATACATTGAATTGACATGTATAAATTTTAAACACACTTACAAACAAAAAAATTTACCTACTATACAGTCAAGAACACATTTCTCATCAAAAAATTAAAGAAACAAAAAATTATTTGTTATTTTTTCTGCTGTTCACATACAAGCCTTATTAACTAATTTATGCACTTTCTTGTTCAATAGTAATTTTAGTTAATACTATAGCCTAACAATAATTTTAAATTTCTGTGCTTAAAAATCATAGACTCTTTAGCAATATCTATGTTTCATTTTCATAAGTTTATTATACTCTATTATATATATATATATATATATATACATATATATATATATATATATATATATATATATATATAGTATTTTTCTCATATAAATAATCTATTTATATCTCCCACAATTTTTCAAAATTTATCAGTTTAAGGATGACAATTTTTCTTGTGAGCTTGATGATATAAAACTTGAGAAAATTATCTGAATGCTTGTTATACCAAAGCTTTCAAAGATTACTATATTAATGTATAAGAAAAACATTTCATTTGACATCAGACATCAGAGTTATGTTAAATACTTCACCATATTAATTTTTAGCTAGATTATTTTCATCACATTAATTTTCGTTGTATTTGTTACGAAACAAGAAAGGTGTAGAATTTATGACCCTAAGCTTATTGAAATGAACTGCAGGATATTCAATTTTCATTAAAAGAAATCGTATTTATTTGAAGAAAAAATGCATTTTTTGCATGTATTAGTTTACTAAATGCATGTATTAGTTTACTTCAAAAAATTTTAATATTATATATTTTAAGTCACATATTTCTTTTAAGAAATTTAAAAAAGGTGATTTATTAATAAGTAAATCTATTTTAAAAGAAAGGTATATTTGAATTATAATTAGAATTAAAAATAAGAATTCAAAATTTTTTCGAAACTCAGAATTCATTGTTTTAATCGATTGTAAAATTCTTGTTTGTCGAATAAGTTTGAAATATTTTAGAGTGAAAACTAAATAAGATTATGAAATTAAGATTTTATTCTTTGTTCTATATTGAAACAAAATTACTTTTGGATATATATTGTGTAAATATTTTTTTATGCTTTTACCAGCATCACACAAAGTCAGATTAGTAGCATTTTTGGAGGATAGATGGCGGTAGTTTTGCAATACTTCCACAGGAAAACTAATATACATCTTGTCAAAAATTACACATTCCTTATATAATTTTGTCATTCTCTGTTAATTTAAAGAATTAAATAAAGAGTAATTCATCAATTAGATGAAATAATTCATTAAATAAAAATCATAAATTATAATTTTAATATTCGTATTTAAAATTTTGTTAGAATAAATATCCTGATTTAACATGAGTATAATTTTTTTTGTAAACACATTTTTACTTTCCAATGTACATTATTATATCATTAATTACATTTTTTTACTAATTTTTAAATTTTTTACCTTAATTATATATATATTATATACACATATATATATAAATATGTATATATATATATATATATATATATATATATATATATATTATATACACATATATATATGTGTATGTGTGTGTGTGTGTTTGTTAGAATAGTTTGATACATCATAAGCTAATAGCATTATTAAATAATTTAATACTCCTTAATAGACTTAAGCGCTTAAAGACACTTCCGAGTACGTCTTGTTATCCATTCTGAAGAAAGTTTATTTAAAAATTAAAAGAAAAATATATTTAAAATTATTAATCATGCAGATTTAATTATATTTTTTTATTAAATTGTGCAGTGTAAATTTATTCCTGTAATTTTACATTTTCTATAATTTATTACTTATTGAGATATTGACTAAAATTAGTCTGCAATTACTATTTTAAACACTGTTGAATGATTTGATACAAAATGCATAAATGAATTTCAAAAAGCGCATAAAACACATTTTGCTACATAATTGTGTAAATTAAAAGAATAGGAAGATGAATGTTTTATTGAATAATCAGTTCTTCTGCCCAAACATAAGAAAACAAAATAATTTTTTAACATGAAAATCGGAATGTGTATGTCTTCCTTTTTTCAACCAAATATTAATAATTAGTGAAATTTTAAAATTTAGAAATAACCCTAAATTTATCAAACAAATTATTTTACTTAAAACTTAACAATTGAAACAATTATTAGACACGATAAATTTTGACATACTTGTCAAAAATAATTAATTTTACTAAACATTTAAATTAAGTCATTATTTAAAAACATTACCGTTAAATTTCGTTCAAATTTATGAGCTATGTAGTTTATATTTAATTATTCAGTAAATATGAAGTGTACAATAAATTTATCGAAATATTTGTCCGAGAAATGCTTTAGTGCGTAACTTAAATGGAAATAGCTTAGATTTACCACAAGAAATTAATAATAAATTTGCATATTTAATTATAAGAGAGGCGCTAATTACTTAATAAGTGACTTGTCTCACGAAATCAAGAATTTTCCTTTGCAGTTATCGTTTGGATTAATTTATTTCTTAAAATGTTTGCTTTATTTTTTAACTAAGTCGACCGCTGTTGGGCATTATTCTCTCACATGTAGAATAATTGCGAAACTATCAAAGTTTAACATATCTAAGCTCCTTCATCACAATAGCTTTCAATTTGGGTTAAAATATTGAATCTACTATATTTCGAACACAAAACAATACCTTTTACTACCAGACAATCTTAGCTCTTAAATTCTTAAAAAAAGTTCTTCAGGAATTAGGTATTTAACTAATTATTTTAGCTAAAAAGTGTTGTTGACATTCATTGAAATTCAATTGATAAATGAAAAATATCACTATTTATGTATATATTTAGTTGATATACTTTTCTATCTGAGAAATCAGTTTAAAATTTATAAATATGTTATGAAATCTTAATTCACACAATTTATAAAATTGTCCACTTTCTATTGATTCATCTTAACCAATCAACATTCATCAAAATTCAGAGGAAATGAATAATTACTATTAAAAATCAAACAAGATAATAAATAAAGCTGATATAAGATAAAAAGAAATCAAACCCTCATTTTAAAACAAAGTTATTTATTAAACATGAATTTAATTTTCTGACTTCTTAAATAACATTATTTTTGCCACAACGAGAAACATTTATGATAAATTTAGATAATTTATATTTGGACATTTTTTTGAATAAAATACATGTACATCTAAATTATAATATTTCTGTCAAAAATCATGAGTATAAATTATTAGACTCTTAAAATACTAAATATGATTATTATGTAACAAATGTAAATATTTCAGATACTATGTTTTTAAAGGCGTATCTAAACAGGTTTACTAATTAATTCCTTTAACTGTAACTTATTTTGAGCTAATATGAATCATGAAACTATTTTAAAGGAATTTATGATTTTTTAAAAATTTTTTCAATGTTTATAACATATTTATAAATGGAAAAAAAAAAAAAAAAACTGTCAGTGAAGTTATACATTTTTGATCAATTGTAGATATGGGATTTTTTTCATGTTGTTGTACAATAATTGAGTTTTTGAAAATTATATTACAAGCTCTATAAATAATAAAATGTTTTTCCAGAAAAAGCATTCCGTTGGGAAAATATTAAAGTCGCAATTCAATTTTACGACAAATTGGGAAAGTCTGAATCGTTTTCCTCCGAAAAACACTCAACGCAAGTTAAAGTTTTCTACTGAAGACCTCTTTTAATGTTATCCATGATAGTTTCAGAATTTCACTTTTTTTGTGGTCTTTCTGCTATTGCAAATGTATTACGCAAAAGTATTTTCATGAAATTTCATCAAATTGATTTTTTTTTATTCTTCTTCTACAATATGTTTTGAAAAGTTTGGAAGAAAATTATGCCTAACACATTACACAGCAAAGAATTACTTTTATGTTTGAATAGTGGTTTTCTTTTCAGAACTGTGTGGGAAGAGAAAAATATCCAAAATGGGAAGGAGAAAATTTTCTTTATTTTCCCTACCTTTTGTAGCTCACGTCTTTTTTTTTATTGATTTGGTGATTTTTTTAGAAAGTTTTTTACTTTTCATTTTTGTGTTAGATTAGACAAAGTTTTTAGACCCTTAAATTTTTAAGTGTATTTCTTTCCGTAGAAGAGATTTAATTCGTTTTTTTAATCGAAATTTTTCTACTGGTAGAAGAGGCAAGAAATAAACATGCATACGCAGTCTTCATTCCATGTAAATAAAAATCTGAGTTAAAAAGTTAAGAATAAATAATTATCAAGACATCCTACGTTTTTAGAACAAGTGGCATATCTTATGCAGCAAAATAAGTTCAATGCTAGAAAGAGATTTATTTATTGACAAATGATAAATAAATAAATCAAAGCAATTATAATGTATGAGAAATTTTTATTTTAAGCAACTTATTTTTTATTCAAAACCGAAATACAGATGGTAGTAATGACGAAAACTTATTGTTAAATTCACAATTGAATGTTTTAAAATTCTATACAATTTTTTAAATTGTTGGAAAAGAGAGTATTTTAAAAATCTCTTTACTAAATGATTCTGTAGAATATCATATTGTTTTTGTGTTCAGTTAAAATTTGCTTGCTTAAGTTATTAGTATCTATAAAAAAAGTTAATGTCTTAAATTTTAAAAATGGAAAACTCGAACATCAAAAAAGCGATATTAAAAAAGATACTTTAAAACAAAATTTAATTGTGAAGTTGCATTATGCATGTTCATTAAAAATCTAGACTTTTGTTTCATAAAAAAGACGGTGAAATTAACACAAAATAACAATTACCATACGTTATAGCAATGGATGAATGAAGTTTCATATACGTTGTAGAGGAACGATAGCTTATATAAGTTTCATTTTTGTGTGTGTTTAAGGAAATTGATATTGTATACCAGATGAAGTTGCGTATAAGTCGAATCATTTTCCGACCTGAAAACTAAACATGATCGCTAATAGAAAAATAGGAAAAATAAACAGACTAGGTAAATAACATGGTTCGATAAGCTGCGAAGGACCTTAAGCAATTAGTGCAATATGTAAGCACGTAATAGGATGTTAAAATGAGTATACAAGGAATAACTTAAAAGTAAAAAGAGAATTGCAACATTTTTGATCTTTAGTATGTCTGACCAATCTATGATAATTAGAATCAAAAAGTATATTAATGGAGTCTAATGACTAAAAAAAATATTAAATTAAGTCACATATATGTATGACTTAAAACTAGAATTGACTTGAAAAATGGAGTTCGGTGTAGAATTGGGGGTACCTCTTGATTTAGCGATATATTTTGGCGATAAACTTTAATTTCTGGTAAACCTGATAAACCTATTTTTGTATAACTTTTGTGTAATGGCCATCTTGTTAGTCACATTTTGGCACCTATATTGGCTTCAAAAAATCACCAAGGAATCAAGAGGTTGTAAATTTTTACTGAAAAATAATGTGTTTATTGTCATGGTTTGTCGTAGAACAGAGCATTTATTTCATAACATGAATGGAAACCAATACACTTGTAGTTTATTATTTTAAACATCATCGAATTTCATATGAAGACACATATCGTTCTGAATTTGAGAAAAATTCGTGACTGAAATGTGAAAAAGTTGTATGATCTCACAAAAACAATCGAAATTTATCAGTTTTCTTGAATTTTAGTTAAAGGAACTGCGCAGAAACTCAGTGGTGTTCTGTGATTTATCTATTTCGTTCTAGACAGTCATAGAACTTTTAACAACGTGAGAAAACTAATTTTAAATTATGAATCATAAATTAGGAAAAAACTTTGCTATTGTATAATTCAAAATTACTGTCATGAATTTTAATTCTTTTATGTTTTTTTCCTTAATTAAATGAGAAATGTTTTTGTGTTGTTACTTATAGCACTTGGACAAGCGAAGCCGGCTATTTCTTGTCTATGCGAGTTTAAGTCAGTAGGGTGTTTCTTTCGTTTAATCTTAGCACCACGATGGGGAAAGTATGACTTTGCTCTTCAAATCCTCCGATAGAACATGACAAATAATACATCGTATACTCGAGAACTAATTTTTGGATTTAATCTTCGAACGAGAATCATATCGGTCAGGTTTTGTACACAGATCAGGAACCATCGTTTTTACGTTATATGTATAATGATGCTAGGAAAATAAACAGTTATGTATTTTAAGAAACAATATGTTTTATGCTAATTTTATGTTCTTTACATGCTGCTTCACACGTAGTAGATGTTTTGATATGAATAAACGTGTATAAGACAGTTATAAATCACGAATATTTATAAGATTATTACTCACAATGTTTAGAACACTTTAAATGTTAATTAAAGTTTGCTGTAAAGCAAACTAATAACATTTAAAAATTTGTTAGCAAATATTTTTTTTAAAAATCTCTCTATTTATGAATACATATACCAAATAAATTTTTTGGAGTTATATTAATATAATTTATAAAATACTTTCTTATAATTTATAGATAAATTTTTTCTATAACGCCTGGCAACTAATTTTCCGTTTTCGGCAATAAAGTCAGTGGAATCTATGGTATTTTATTTTTACTAGGATATATATAGTAGGTGTGGCACACATAACTGTGAGAACTCATCACCTTCAGACAGTGAGATCAATTGGCAACCGCAATGATTTATTACTTGTGAAAAATGACGTTTTTCTCAACCAGACTATTGCAGGCACGTAGTTATGTAAAAAGACGAATCAATTTCATTTACCCAAAATTAATGAGAAAACATTCAGACAAGCTAATGTTTATTAATTTCCTGTTTCTTTAAATGTGATAGTTTGTTGCTTGTTTTTACAGATACATATCTTTTTCTTAACATTGACATTCAATTAGTTTTCTGAATGTCGACTGGATTTTGCGATTTCAAATAGATTCCACACCACTGCAACATCTACTCCCGAGCTCAGAATCGTTGAATTGAAGGTCAGAACATTAACCAATCAGCAACTAGAATAAGAAATTAATCTCTTCGACTCAGTTAGTCAAATATTGAGCTGCTGCGGTGCTAATCAAGGTAAAAGTTAAACAGTTAATTTAAGTTATTAAATGTTTAAAATTAAGTTAATCATTAGATTAGTCATTGGATTAGACTGACCATGCCCTATTTGTTGCACCGGCATGCTTTCCTGTAATGAGCCCGAAGTTAAGCTCTACCAGTTAAATAAAAAACAGTCGAGAGGAGTCTTCATGAATTTGAAACAGGGGTCAAGTAGAAGATCCCTAAAGCTTTGCATGCCATCCCCAGAGATATCATTTCACTTGGAAAACATTGCGACCATGATGTATTTAAAGTGCCTAAGCCACCTCTAGTGAACAGGACGTATCCTCGGTTTAGCCGGAATTCGAGCTCACTAACTTCCGATAATGAAAACGAAGCCGTAACCATCCATGCCACATATGCCAAACTATGCCCTAGTAATAATTCTCTTCAGAGTGAAAAACCTCTAGCTTCAGTCCAAACCACTTGAATAATAAGAGGTTTCTATTTTGCCTTCTGTAAGCACGACCATTGAAGTGGATACTTTGGAGTTATCGGGGTTTCTTGTGCTATGGGTTATTATTGATGCAAAGATCTCCTGAAAAGCATTTACATGGTGGATATTAAAATGCCATACAACAGCGTTAACTCACTAAGCTGCCTACTACACTGTGATGAGCGAAAATTTCATTATATTTATAAAATATATGCAACTACATATATACATTCATATATATATGTGTGTACACCACACACACATACACATGTCTATCTAGAGTTTCTATTAAAAACATATTGGTAAAATCTTGGTATTATTTTATTTGGTCTACCGGAAAATTCTGTCCGTTGAGCTATGACGATGCTCTTAAAATCGTGCCAGAGAAAGATCTTTTTCTTACAACATCGCAGAAAGCTTGATTCAGCTCCGTAAACTATGTCGGACCATATTCGAAAGATAGGATTGGTATGGAAATATTTAAAATGTGTGCCACATAAATTAAGTCAGAAGAATTTTGATGATCGGGCCATCACATGCCTATCCCTGCTTGTTGAACTGGACCTTTTTGAACTGGAGGATGGCTGGAGATGAAAAATGGTTTACCTATGAAGACATCGTAAGGAAAAGTGTATATAGTGCGGAAAATCTAATTCTTCCAACAGTACAACAAATTTGACTTTGAATGTTGTGTATATAGAGGGACCTTTGAGGAGTAATACATTATAAACATTAAAAATTGAACGATAAGCTCAGTTCGAAAACATATTGTCAGTAACTGGTTAATTTAATGGGAGTATTCCAAGAAAAGAAGCCAAGAAAAGAGTTCGTCAGAAAATTGCAAAATTAGTCTGGGAAATTCTGTCCCATACACCATATAACCCGGACTTATCCCACCCTATTTATCACTTTAATTTGTCCTTGCAAAATTTTTTGAATGTCAAAAAATTCAAAAATGAAGAAGATATCAATGAATCATTATTTCAAGTTTTCGCATGAAAAGTTGAAGCATTTTTCAAAAACGGGTTGTAAAAATTGCCATTACTCTAGCAAAAAGTCATTAATTGTAATGGCAATTATATAATTTAATGAAGTTTATTGATATTAAGAAAATTTTGTATTTTGTTTTATTCCAAAAATGGACAGAACTTTACGGGAGACCTAATATTAATTTTACACATTTAATTCTTTACTCATAAGAATACTCATAATACTGAAGAGTACTCTGAATATTTATTTTAACGGTGATTATTTAACGTTATTCTTTGAAAACATTTCGAGAGCATATGTGAACATACATGAAAATTTAATGCCTCCGAAGTTAACTCTATTGAATGACTGAAAAAATAATAATATTCAAACATTATATATTTATCGTTATTGGAAGATGATTTTCGATAAATTTTTATTACAAGAATTATAATAAAAAAGTAACAATTTAAATCATCTTTGCCGATGTAAACTAACCATAAATTTGCTTTATATTCTGTTCTATTTTCAACGTGTCCAATTTCAAAAGCAATATCACTAAAGATTAATAAAACAAATTATTCAAGACATTAGGTAATTTTCCTAATTTTGAAAATTTCTACAAACGGAAAAATTATGATTTAAAAAAAGGGCTTCTTTATTACTGATAAAAATCATGAATGGTTTTTTTTTTCTTCCCTGATGACACTCAGACATTTGATGGTGAACTTCGTCTTATTTGCTGCCGCTCGAAGAATGCACGCGATTCGAAAGTAAGCAGCAAATTCGTCGACAAGTCAGATTTAGGATGTCGTAAATGACGTAGATGTAACGTAAACCGACATCAAGGATATTTTAAACTAATAATGAGAATTGTAACAGAATGAAGTAATCATGATCTCAACTAGCACAAAAGAAACAACCACTTTATGGTTAGTAAAAACTTACAGATCATTCAAGGTTTGTGTCATAATTTTATTACAACCATGCTCGAAATGAAAGTACTGTGTTGTTTTAAATATCTCTCATTCAATTATAAATGTGTGTGTGTGTGTGTGTGGTATGATAAAACACATATATTTAATTTTGATTACATTAATTCCTATATATAATATGTTTACAACTGGCATTGACAAAACTCAAAACTAGAACATAAGCTTTCGGTCTATTCCGTCATTGCGTCTCCTATATTTAAGATGAAAGTAACTGCCAGTATGCAGGATTTTGAAAATCAGATAACATTTGTCTCATTGAATTTAACATTGGTAATTCAATTCGTAAACATTTGAATTTTATAGAATAATTACCCAGCTAGTGATTAGCACATAAAATGTCGAAACAAGAAAACAAAATCACCTTTATTAATTTGGAGATGTATAGGCTAATTAAAGCAAGATTGTATTTGCGTGTTAGAAATATATACTATGGTATGACTGATTTCTTTTAATTATTCTGTTGAGTAACTTTAAAATGAGGAAAATAGGTGTATGAAAAAACATTCAATTAATTAAAAAAGTAAAAAGTCTCAACTAGAATAATTAAGTATAACTCTATTCTTTTTAGTTATTAATTATATAACTATCATTTTTAATAATAAACTTATAATAATATAAAGTAAGCAAATGATAACACTAACTAATTAAAATTACGAATAGAATTATTTAAACTCAGGTTATTTAATTCAGAAAAAAAATTGATATATAGTTGTCATGGATAATGTAAAAAATAATACGTCTTGCTAGTCATTTTTTTAAGAAATTAAAAAACATTCTTACAGAAATATCGTTTTTCCCATTTATGACTTTATTTAATATTTTATCATAAACCTTATCTTGATCAAATTATTTCAAAAACTACCAATATAACTTTCAAATTTTTATATTTTGCTAAATACATTTTACACTTTTTTTAGTAAACATTTTCCGACAAATCAAAAATGCAACGTCAGAAGAAAATGTAATCATTATTATAAATAAACGTCAATTGTATTTTGACCTCTTAAATTTAATTATAGAATTTCCTTGCAAATTTTATTGCCACCACTAACGTTTTAAAGTTAAGTTAATAAAAATTATTCATGCAATTATAACGATTTTTGAGTAATTTATCCATTAAAAATATCAGCAAAGAGACAAACGATAATTATAATACTTCTATGTTCACATAATTTTTAAAAAGGAGAGATAAACTAGATTAACAGCACTTAGGAAATCGGTCTTCAGTACTTAGAGAGAGTGACTTGAAAATTAAGCACATTGCACATCGCATTCGCTGGCAATATCGTGGCAACATTTAAGACTTTTTCTTCCTAATGCATATCTTAACTCAGTTCCTGCTTTCAGGCACGGTCATGATTAAAAGCTTTACCCACAGAGTATCCTTTTCTCAGTGTTGACATCCTTCTTCGATCAAAATCTGGGAAAATTTCACATCTTCCCGCATGAGAGGCTGTGAGGAGTTGGCGAATCTCCGGAAATAACGGATTCGCAAACAAGCCGACGAGATCAAATACACTTTTGATGGAAATCACCTTGAACGTAAAGAAGTGGATGCATCACATCTGATACACGTCGCCACAGCAACCGAAAGATGCTTCAAAATGGAATCCAATGCAAACTGTCGGTTTTTGTAGGTATCTCAATGCATCGAATTAAAAAAAGGATGGAATGGTTTTCATCTTTTTGCTCCAAAAGGAGTATCTACGCTACTAGCCTTATTGAGAGAACAGAGAAATATATTTTTATGAATACCCTCTTTTTTGAAATTTTTATTCAGAATTCTTTGATTTATAGAGCATTTTAGTTTTAATGATACAAAACAAAATTATATAAATTTCCTAATAGTGTGATTTGTATAATTTAAAATAAAATATTTAAAAATTCCTTGAAAAAATGACGCTGGAAACGACATACTAATTTACTATACATCTTTTAGAATTATTAATTTCAATTAATTTCAAATTAAAATTAATTTTTTTATTACAATTTATTAATAATTATTGTTGTTTTTAATGTGATTTTTCAGCCTTTATTAATATTAAAATTCGATGTTCTAACTGATAAATTTTTAAGATTATTTTTTATATAAATTTAAGTTTATAAAATTCTTATTTATATACTATTATTTTTATGAAACTATTTTTATTATATCATAACCTTCGAATATAATTTTATTAAAATGGAATAAAGAAGAGAATTTGTTGTGCTTCAAATTATTATATCGTAAAAAAATGAATAGAAAATTGTATTTTTATGCAGTCTTAACAAATTGGTGTAAATTAAAAAAAATGTGTAGTAAAAATAACATATATTTTTAAATTACAGTGTTATAAAGAAATGATGATATGCAATTGCATTTTTTATATCTTCTTTATTATGGAGATTACAAAATATATTTTCATTCTCAAATTTTAATCTACCTTTTATTTAGGAAAATTTGATGAGTAATTATATATGAGGGTTGCTCTGACATTTTTGAGATACGCGCAGGTGACAATTTACAAAATAAAAATAACGATTTTATTTTAAAATACAAAGTGTTTTAACACAAAAGACGATTTTTTACTGACTTATTTCAACTTGTTTAGCGTAGAATAAATTTTAAACAGTAGAGATAATGGAGTTGACGCGAGAACATTTTTGCGCTATGATTTTCTACGATTTTAAAGCAGGATTAAATCAAGAAGAATGGTTCAACGGTTGCAATTAGCATTTGGTGCTGAATCTCCAGCTCGTGCTACTGTATTCAGATGGTTTAGAGAATTTAGAAGAGGTCGCAATTTTCTTCAGGATGAAGAACTCACAGGAAGTCAGTAATCCCGGATAATGTGTCTGCCATATGAAAAATGTTAATGGATGATAATCGCTGTACCTATCAAATGATACAGAAGGAACTTAACATTGGATCCAGAGCCATACACAAAACCATTCATGAAGAATTACATATGAAAAAAGTAGTTTGCCGTTGGGTTCCCCATAATCTAACTGAGCACCAAAAAGAGGAGCGTGTCAGAATCAGTAAAGAAACACTTAAATTTCTAAATGATGATGGCCATTTCTAAAATTGTAACACGTGATGAAACGTACATACCGTTTTTTGACGGTCCAACACGTCAAGAAAGCAAAGTATGGGTCTTTGAAGATGATCCCACGCCGACAAGGGTGAAAAAACAACGCGCACTGAAAAAAGTGATGCATGCCATTTTCTTCAGAAGTACGGGATTGGCCAAAGTCATCAAATTGGAAGGACAGGTGACAGTAACAGCAAACTGGTATACCACTAAATGCCTTCCAGAAATTCTACAAGAACTGAATGTTAGGAGACTAATGCTTCACACTGACAATGCATCTTCACATACAGACGGATTAACAATTGAGTTTCTTAAACAAAAACAAATTAAAGTGATCGAACAACCGCCGTATTCACATGATCTAGCTATGTGTGACTTTTGGTTATTCTTTAATATAAAAAAGAACTTACGTGGACGTCGTTTTCATTCAGAAGAAGAGATTGATGTGGCTATAAATGCATTTTATTCATCTATTCCAAGAAATGAATGGCTCGAGTCATTTAATCAGTGGAAAATTCATCTACAAAAGTGCATTGATGCTGGAGGAGACTACTTTGAACACACCTAAAATTTTGTAAGTATAACTTTAAAAACCTAGTTGTATCCCAAAAGTTTCAGATTGACCCTCATATATATATAATTGCCTTTTTTCTCTTTAATTTCATCAAATGTTATTATTAGTTTATGGTTGTCTAGAAATAAAAGTTTTGTACTAGAAGCTCAATAATTTAAATTCACAATTGCTATGGAAAATGTGGAACTATTATTAATTAAATTAATGAGCCAACTTTTTGCACCGTGGCGAAAAAGTAGATAATCTCTATTTTGCCTACTAGACATTCGATAAAAAGAAAATTAGTTCTTCGCTTAAAAATGTTTGCGAAAGCTTAAATTAACATGATGTTATTCCTTTTGCGATGTCTAAATGGATACAATAAAAAAATCAATAGATTATTTGATAGTATCAATGACCAATAAATTAAAACTGCAAAGCATAAAGCTAAAAGTTTTCAAATATTAATGCAATTAAGGAAACTGGTGCAAATTTTCAGTATCATACTTGATTCTGCAGTTTGGCGAAGAAAATCAGTATTTTGAAGATTAAGTAGGTAATGAGAATGTAAATGGTTTCAAACTTTAAATACACAGATATTAATTAAATTGATAATGTATTAAAATTGATGATAATGTATTTAAAGTTGATAACAGGTACTTTATGGTAACAGATATCGGTAATTTTAACAGTGACAATACTGATTAACATGGATTGGCTCTGTTAAGAGAATACCTAGTATTTCTGCATCATGTTTAGTTCTTTCGTTCTGTTCCTATTTATGTCATGGTTATTGTTTCTAATCAAAAATAATCATTGTAAGCTTTGAATGTAGAACAAATTAGCTTCGCAACAAAAGTTAACTTAGATTAATTATTGACTCCATTTTTTTCTTTTCTTTACTCAAGAATAGACTGGAAGTATTCTTAATCTTGATCTTTGAAATCTGAACGTTAAATAGAATCCAGATTTTATGATTTTCTTTACAAGTGATTTGTCTTGTAGGATTATGTTTTATAAATGAAATTGCTCACAAAACGCTTTACAAAAATGTAATGCGAAATTGTAAATTACAAATATCTTAAGCACTTTAGTTTTCAACAAAACGTGAGGTGCGAAAATTAAACCACAGAACAGATTTTTATTTTACTAAGCTTTTGCACTTTTTAATCTGATCAGATTTCATAATTAAAATGTAAAAAAAAAAAAAAAATCTAATTAATAATTTCTGACACAAAAACGTTAAATTTCTAGTGAATGAAATTCTATTCCATTCTATTTTTAGTGATATTTTGATGAAAGATTTAAACAACGATTAGCTCAATTTTCAGTAAGGATTTTACAAGTTATTCTGACTTCATGATGTACCTAGAACTGAGAATGCTAACTAAATCCAAGGTGAAATTTCAGACAAAAGGAATTTCTCTCTCTCTTTTTTTAAAGAATATTAATAAGTTTTAATTAATATTAATAAGTTAAAAATCTAATATTATAAATTTTCTTTGTGCTTTTACATAGTATGCGTATTATTTTTTTACAAAATCATTCAAATACATTTTATTAATTTAATACAATATTAAAGCTTTAATTCATTTAAAACTGTAAAAATTAACTTCGATTTTTCTTCTAATTTTATTTATACAGTTGCATACAGTTAGTAAACAATTAAATTTTATTTATACAGATATATTTATCACTTATATTTGAGAATGTCATCTAGAACATTCCTACGTAGATACGAGATACTAAAATTACTATAGTAATAACCAGTTCGTATTAACCGATTCATGTGTTTTGCTTGAGAAAATAAATAATTTGATTGAATGCATGTCAATATAGTATTACAATTAGAAACTACATAATTGCAATATGCAATGTAAACTTTGATTTTATGTTCATTAAAAGCAAATTTTCATGTTATGTCCATTAAATGCAAATATGTTCACAAAAAAATTCAGTCAATTTATGTTTTTGATATAAAAATTGAGCTTCCTATTGAATGTCGCAAAACAAAATACTCTTATTAAAAGAATATATATATATATATATATATATATATATACACACACACATACATACATAATATATTTTAAATCAATAAATTGGGAAAAATATATTCAATGTTTTTTAAAATTACAAAATCTGGAGCTTGCAATGAGTTTTATAACTTTCAAAAATGACCTTTAGGATTAATTATTTCTTAAAAGTGATTATCTCAATCTGATATCGATATTTCTCACAAACTCAATTTGTTACGGAGTTAATGATTCGTTTTATTGATTGGTTGTTTTTAAGAATAATTTATTTACTCTAATGACGTCAGTATACATTGATTAATGATTTACATCATTAATCTAACTTTAATTAATTTTACAACATAGTTCTAGTAGTTGAATTTAATTTTCGATTCTATATGAATGGAATATAATTATTGAACTTAATTTTTTAACCCAGGCAGTTTTAATTCATATTATTTGTTTGGGTTAATTTGCCTTTTATTATACATTTTAATTTTTTATTTTATTTAAGCTAAATAACATTATTGCATGAATAAAAATGAATTATTAATCGAAACCATCTATAATAACTATAGCCTAAAAAACATCAATTAGCATCTGTTATTGCTTAAAACGTACTAAAATGTCTCTAAAAAGTCAAATAAATGATTAAAACTATTAGTGAAAATACTAATACAAATATAATAAAAGCATATAGTGTATTAAAGTCAGTTGTTTGAAAATGTACTAAAATGATTTGGTACACACAATCAGATAGATTATCACTTTTTTTAAATGAAAGTATCAACACAAAATTTATTAGTATCATAATATATATATCAAAATTTGTTACTTGGAAATATATTTAAATTATTTTCTTGAGTTAAATAAAATAAATTATTACAAATCTAAATTAAAATATTTATAAAACACATTGAAGTCAAATCTATTATATAGTCTTACAAAATTATGCTATAACTATTTTATAAATAAGAAGAAATTAAGTAAATTTTATTGTTATTATAAATACTTATTACAAATTCAAATAATATAAAACATTTTTAAAAATAATTCTTTTTCTATGCAATTTATTTATATCTTTAGTAGCTAATAACTGATTTGATATAGCTTTTCATTTTCTTTTTCAGTTGGTCTAGATTTGAAATTTGAGCTATTGTGTTCCATTAAAACTGTACCGCGGGCTGCTGAGGAAAATTCAAAAGTTGTTATTATGAGAAAATGTTTTAATACAGATATAAATGATTCATTATTAATTTGTTTGCTTACTATGAATCATTTTTAGCAGTATCAGGAATAAAATAACAAAAAAGAATTTTTATAAGAACTATGTATAAAATATTTGCCTTATATTATAATTTTCTATTTTCATGCGTGTTTCACACTTTCAGAGATCTCAATAATACATTTTATAATTATTTAATTAACTCTAAATTCTAAAATTAGTAAACCGCTAAATTTTTTGTAGTTTGAACAGTCAGAAATCAATCAAGACATTTATTTCATGTGTTTATGTTTTAATAAGGAACTTAACATTCCATAAAAAGTTATTTGCTTAAATGGGGGGGGGGGAATTAAAAAAATTAAATCAAGAAAATAAACTAAATGTGAAATAAATTATCTAATGTTTGAAGTATTAAATGCTTACTTAGTTTAAAAAATATTGCAATAAGAAAATATCTTGCATAAATAGATAATCTTTGATAATTAAAGCATAAATGAAAGGATTAAGCAGGTAAAAACTTAAGAAATTATTAATACATTAGAGATTATATTGCATAAATTTAGTTAGTAATTATTTTTAATTAATTAACATACATTTAGCTTTTTCTTAAGGTGACATTTAAGTAAAGGAGTAAATTATATAATCTTATTTTTAATGTTTTGAACCTTAAATTTTGTAGCATACGCCAAGCTGTTTATTAAAAATTTCCATTTAGTGGGAGTTTAATTCATCTCTAGAATTAAGCAATAATTAAAATGTCTTTGTAAAGTTTTTATTTAAAAAAAAGACGTTAATTCATTAATGATTAGATAAGTAAGAAAATTAAAAAAAAATCGTTGACTGATATAACGGTATCAAACGATTTAAAATTGTTTTCGATGATTAGTTATTCAAATTTAAATTATTTATGGTTCTTCCTGTATCATAAAAAATTCTTAAATATAAATTTCAATATTTCTTTTTGTATTTAGGAAAATTACTAATATACAAATCGCTATCTTTCAGTAAATCGTTGACTCTATACATTTTATTTTTAAAAATATAGATAATTATATATTATAATTATTATATGTATATTATTATTCCATCAATTTTAAATCTTAATGGCAAAAGCGTAAAGTTATTTTCTGTTAAGTATTTCTTGTATGAATAATCTGCGCTTGCAACTTATATTTACATGAGAATACAGTCAGAGTAGTATAATTTAATTGCAATAAAAGGTGCATATTAGTGTTGGTTGTGTGCGCACGCACGCACGCACACACACACACACACACACACACGCGCGTGCGCTCTTCTCAACCAGGAGGGTATACCATGGGTTCCCAAACTTTTTTTCCTCGTGGACCACTTTCAAAGTTTTACTATTTTCGGTAGACCCTCTGCTGCTGCATTTCTATTGTATTCCCAAATCTTCTAAAAAATATCACCCTAAATTGGGGGTGTTAAAAAGGAAAAAACAGTAGCACATTTTTTTGTGTCCGATTTATTAAAATAATTCCTGCGGTCATACAAACTTATAAGCGCTATTAAAAACAGTCAACAATTGACAAAAGATCAACAATGAACTCTGAAATATAAATGAACAATAAAAGAAAGAGATAGTCATACTTATAATGAGACGGCGCACGGGCGGCACTTTGCGAGTCTCGACATGTGGTGTACACTTGTACTTTTATCTATTGTTCTCTTCAATTCTGTGTTTGAACTGAATCTCAAATATTTTTGTGTACCTACCTAGTGAATGATGCTACCTGCCCACGTCGATAGGTAAATCCAAGCCAAATTTTTTGTTCTTTATTATGAAAACCAGAAAATGTTTCGTGGACCCCCACTTACAACTTGTGAACCCATGCTTTCTTTTCACATCTAGGTGGACCCCCGTGTGGTCTCCTATTGACCCCTGGGGTTCCACCTGAACCACTTTGGGAACCTATGCGGATAATCTCATTTTAATTCTTTTCTTCAGTCTAATTAATTTTTCTGAAATTCTGAAAGTGATTCGAATAATTGGAGTTTTACAGCAGTTTTTTAAATCCTGTATTATTAATTACAGGATCGGAAAAAAAATGTTCTTTACAATTCTTTTATTGTTGTGTATCAAATATTTTGGGTATAGTTTTTTTGATTACTATAAAATATCTTCAAATTCAATTTTTATAGTGATACAATTAATAAAGAATTCAATCCAATATTTTTATTGTCTTTATTGATCCTATCTGGAATATCCAAAAATAAGTTTGATACTGTTAAACAATATAAAAAGAAAACTTTAATTATCTTAATATAATCTTAAGCAGACTAGATTTTTTTTTCTAAATTGCATTATGATTAAGTTGCACATGTATTCATTAAATATAGCAATATCCTTCAGAAATGCAAATATTAAAACTTACGTTCTTTTATCGCATTAATTATATTTGTTCAAAAGTATCAAAATAAAATTTGTTTAATAAATTGAAACATATAGAATAATCGTTTTCTTTCTTTCTTTTTTTTTTTTGAAAACACCTTCAAAGCATTTATAATTTTGGCCCAGTTTATCCTATTTTTAAACATTGCGCCACAAAATCCAACCAGCCAAAACAATTCGGTTGGAAGTTAAAGGACTTTAGTAGGAGTCTTCATCCATTTAAATAATAATTTAAATCGATGAAGACTGCTACTATTTAAATTAATGATGAAAACTCCTACTATTTAAATCGATGTAGACACTTACTAAGAAATAAGAATAAACATTTATATATTAATGTTTTATTTCTAATGATAAACTATGCATATTTTATTAAATACCTCTTATTATTTTAGTTATTTATTACATTAATTATTAAAAAAATTGCACTTGTATAAATGAGTAAATTTTAACATCTTTGAAGTTGCCCATACCAGGTACAATTTTAACCTTTCTCCCTGGAGATAAATTACACCTAGTGCCAAGAGAAGCAAAAAGTAAAAGAAAAATGCGCCGTAAACACCCTGTAGTGATCAAAGAGCATTTTGGTGTATCTTCATGTCGAGTGATTTACCAGCCAATATTGGCTAAACAAAGATAAAGTGGCATTTGCACTTATTCGACGGTTTCAATGAAAAACGTTAAGCTTCAGGGACACCGACCAACGTTCATTCAATACAAATATATAGGATTTTTCTCTCATAAAAAAGTAAACATTAACAGATAAGATTACTTTTTTCCGATATTTATTTAGGTTGACAACCAAAAACAATTTAACTTCTTTCATTTATTAAAGAAAATCAATACATGAAAAAAAAAATGTGCAATATAAAATAAACATTTTGAGAATTTTTATAAATGCTGAATTATATCAAATGCAATTTTAAGGTATGAAAAAAATAACAGTTTTAGTTAAAATATTTTTATTTTTAACTTGATTGTTTATTACTAGAGCTGTTATTTTTCTACTTTTTTAAAAGAATTTTCAGGTTTTTAAATAAGGGCATTTTACTGCGATAAATATTATCTTTGAAATTTTTTATAATGTTATTGATTCCATATTTTATTAATATTTTGTAATTGAATATACTTTGAAAGAGTAGTTTGTTTTAAAATATTTATTTACAGAATGAATTTTAATAAACAAAAAACATGAAATAAAATGAAATTCGATATATTATGCAGTAGTATTTATAAAAATAAATATTTCTCATAAGTAAAGTTAAAAATGATTTAAATTTATTTTAAATAATGTTTTTCACTTTGATTAGTTTCGTAAATAACATATATTATTAGAATTTATAAATTAAAGTTATTGATCAATCAATATATAGTATGCACAGAAATTCCTAAAAATGTAATAATATAATTATTTTTATGAATTTAAATTATTCCAGTTAGTATATTAAATGACGTCTATATTTTCTCATGAATCTAATTTATATTATATTTTCTCATGAATCTAATATTAGAAATAGTTTTCAGTTTGAGGCTATAAGGAAACCTTTTAAAATAAAGAGAAGAGACCCCCTCAATAATAGCTTCAATAATTTCTTTCCTATAGATTTATTCCTTTTCCCTTTTTTAATTTCCTTTCCAGTGTAAATTTTTCCTAAAAAGTAAGTATATTTATTTTATTTTTGATTTTTGAAAAATATTCTTGTTGCTCTCGTCAGCGAATGCTTTTTCGCCTTTTTCAATGCATCACTGGTTGGAAATGCATTGAAAGGTAATTGAAGAGTCCCGACTTATGTATTAAGTAATTTCGTAACTAAAATGAGAGTTTTTAAGTATTATACACCTTCTTCGAATTCTTTTTATTTAATCAACACAAGAGATTTTATTTCGGGGTATAGAACATCGTTTTGAGACGTTGTTTATGAAATTTTTTTTATAACGTGTACTATTTTATTTGTAGTTTTTCATATTATTTAATTATGTTTGCTTCAATTTAAAGTCATAAAGTGGAATTAAATTCTTTAGATGTACGAATATAAATTAAGTCGAGATTCTAAGTCGCAGAATTTCATGTTTGAATTTCAAATATGACGATAAAAAATACCCAAGACATTTACAATCCTCAAACACTCCTTCAAAAGGAATTAAGTAAATTTTTAAAACAAGAATTTAGTGCATTTCTCTTTTAAGGAGATGACAGACATTTAATTAAAATTGCATTAATAACTGTGAAATACTAGTTTCAATTATAAGTTTTAATTATAAGGTAATATTCAGTTTTAATTCAAAAAGTATTTCAATTCTTAATTTCTGTTGCTTGTCTTTCATAATATTTCAAGTAAAAAAATATTTTGCTTTATTTCAAAAGTTCTTTATGGAATACATCTTTGAATTGTTTTAAATACATTTTATTTCCATTGTCAAAATATATGTAATTTTAGAAAAATGGTATTAATATTTATGTGTATATATAAAAGTTACCTACATTGACTACACATCAATATATTTCAGTATATTTTATATCATTTGTTTTTTCAGTATATTTAAATCATGAAAAAAATTTTTCCCAGACTCTCAGACTCTTTAATCAGCAGTTTCTTTGGAAATTATTTAAATTTCTTTGAAAGGGTTAAATTAAAATCTTGTAAATATTTTTTATTAAAAAGTTGAAATTCTAACTTAATTTCTTACATTTTTGAGTTATTCAAATTAAAAGAGTTATTTTTGAACTTAAGCTGATATTTTTTTCTTTAATTTTTTTAGTACAAAAATCGTTTTTGCTTTTAGGTGAATTCAACTGCGAAAAGAGTTTTTTTTCAATAACAACAATGTATTTTACTGTTACACATGGAGCAATTCTCATGTGTTGTAAGCTGCGATGTCGGCTCATGGCGCAGTTTGTCCTTTTTGGACATTACGCCAGAAAACACAACCAAGCAACCATCTATCAGCTCTAACTTAAAATTTTGGAAAGTTGTATATAGTTTTTCTCTTTATTTACGTATAATATCAAAAATGATGACCTTGTCCTTACATTATTAGTTTTATTTTTAATACTTAAAATATTTATTGTTTTTTAAAGTTGGAAGATGCAAAGTTTGTTTTATCTATATTAATTTTTTAAAACGAATTCTATTATTCACAGATTTTGATGACACTAATCATTTTTGTTTTTGGTTTCCAGTTCCTGCAATTAAAAAGGTTTAATTAGTTCTTCAAAACGATAAAAAAAAATTTATAGTTTTTTTGTGACTATTTTTTTAATTAAATATGACTCTCAAATATATTAAATTAACTATTATTCACAAATCTATTAAATTAATTTATGATTCACAAATCTGAAATTTTTTAAAAGGTAATAAAAATTGTATGCCTCTTTTTATGAAAATGTTGCGTAAATCAAGTTTTTTGGCTCTCCTGTTTTTTAAATCAGAAGTTTGTCTAATATTCAGAAGAATATATAAGTGATTCCTTTCATTTGATTATATATATATATATATATATATATATATATATATATATATATATATATATATATATATATATATATCTGTTTGTTCATTCATCCATCTTCATATATACATCAAATATTTTCTCCTTGTTCACAAATTAAGTACTGTGTACATTTTACAAGCCAACATAATTTTAATTTTGAATTTAAATTTAATTACTTTCATATAATAAATATTACGTTCACCACATCAAAATTTAATCGTAATCTGCTTAAGTATATTTCAAAGATGGTACAAACTGAGCTAATTAAAAACTTTTCAATTATAATTTTCAATGAATATTTTTTGTACTTTTTTTTATAGTATTTTTATTTTTGTTATTTTATTATAATATTTATTGTGATATTATAATAAAATAATACACAAAAATAAAAATACTATAAAATATTATAATAATTTTGATATTTATTATAATATTTTATAGTATTTTTATTTTTGTGATATTTTGTTTGAAATGAAATCCATTCGTTTGCTTTGTAAGTTCTTTCATTTGTAAATTTAATTTGTTCAGAGCTTAACACGTTGTTTTCCCAGTTAAATTGTTAAATTTTCTTTTTGTTTGTCACTCTTTTCGGATTGAACTTTGTGTTATTTTCGAAGTCATTGCGAATAATTTATTTGTATACTGTTTTATCTGTTGGATTGTATTGCATATGTATGTTCTCGAAACATTTTCATTAATCTCTTGATCCCTTGTGAGAAGGTATAAATTGTTACTATCCATATTTATTATATTACATTTTTTATATTAGTTATTTATTTTTTCGTTACTTGTTTTTATTTTTCGTTAGTATAATATAGTATAATATTTTAATTTTACTTCTGTATATTATTAATTATTTACAGTTAAAAATTTAGTACTAAATGTATTTGCCAATTATACCCCATGAGCAAATGAAAATACTAATAAAGAAATACATTCTTTTAAACTATAATGATAAAAGGTAATAATTATAAATATTTATTTCCATTTTAAATTTTCTTTGTAATTAAATTATTTTTTCTACTTCATTACGTAAACGAATTCATCCCAAGATATCAAGCCACAAATTTTCAACATACGAATTGAAACATTGGGAAGACTAAAAAATTTATTCTGACTTAACTCCTTTGAAGCAATTAATTCATTTTTCATAATTATATCATATCAAGCCTGAAACTAAAAACCAAAGCCGTATTTTGAAATCTGGCAGAGACATTTTAAATTGTTCCCTGTGAGATTATATGTTGACTATTAATCTGTATATATTTGAGAATTTGCAAATCCACTGAGTTACAAAGCATGCTTCATCCGTAGTGAAACAGATATTTGAAATCTATGTTATTATCAGCGTCATGCTTAAGTAATTATTCGCACTTCTGTAATAGTTTTTCATAATCTGTTGATTTAAATGATTGCTTTTATGTTATCAGCTTTCATAACTATTTCAAAATATTCTGACATAAACATGACACTAAATATAGAAGAAAGACATTTAATTTTCGTGTATCTGAAGCCATAGCTTATCGAACACGTACAATGTTTTACAGAGGGCAAACTTTTTCGTGTTCACGTTTGGCATTAACGACTAAATTAATGCTTTAAATGTAGCTATAAATTTCTGCGCAATCTTTTTTGTAAAAACAGCTGTCTCTGGATAGTTTTTAAATATTTTTTTAGACCATATATACTGAAAATAGGTTTCAGAAAAAAAACTCTCCATTTTTGATTAAGCTATTCTACGGAGCTATATTTTCATGTTTCAAAGTGGCTGACTGACTTCTGAGAAAGCAACGAGAATGTTACGAGATAATCACGTGAGATAGTGAGTTCTTGAGTAATCACGAGTGACGTACTCAGTATCACGTGATAATCTGCTGAGTTGTTTCAGTACTGCACCAATTTGAAGAAATATTGACAGCTTAAAATATTATATTCGTTATATATAATACTTAGCTCTTTTGATTTGGCCACTCTGTATAACTCTACCTATAACAGTATAATTCATTACGAGATCCCAATGAAAAGTTTTTCCACACCATGAAGTTTTCATTTAGAAATGGATGGTATTCAATGGTGCCTTGGTGAAGATTACATGTGTCTTTTGCTGTTGAATCCTTATAGTCCTGCCATAGGATCAGCATAGATGTCTCTAATCATCTGTTAATATAACGGTCCTGAATATAGACATAATAGGTACCGGTTTCAAATCATGGTTCGGGCATGGATGTTACCATCTTTCTCTGTTCTCTCTGTGTTTTTCTGCCCTTTCTTCTGTGATGATGTATGAATTTTGCCCATCCCATTAACGGGTTTGTGGTGGTATAGCTGGGGCACCTCTACACGCCTCCGTGACTGGGTTCACAGGTGCCTGTTGGGTAACGACAAATCAGTAGCAGTTTCTGGCTTTGTTGTGGCATAGGGTTCATCACACAAGTGCCCATCCTTGGAAAAAAATATTGACATAATTTACAATATTTCTTAGAACATGTACCTTTAGAATAGATTAACTGAGGATTAAAATTTATACTTCTAGTCATGCTGTCAATTCTAATTTTTTACTCATAATGAGGCTGGTATAATCTCACCAACACATGTTGTAACTATTGTATTAGGGTATAAGTTTTGCCATATAAGTCTGCTCCCTGGAGTGCAGATCTAATCTTACCAGTACATGTTTCAACCCATATATGTACCCCATATGTATTGTTAGGTTACATATGCTTAATGTAGTTCATACAAAATATTACTCATATCTGCAGTAACGATAGATGTTACCAATGCAGAGTTAGCACTTTGATTCCGTTTAACTACAACAACAATGCATTGCGATCTGCCATAAGGATAGTAAATTTTGGTTGAATTATCACAGATCTTTTGATAAGTGTTTGATTAAATAGGATTTGTCTTCTTAGTTGTGAAAGGAATGGGATCACGAACATTGATGAATCAGGAAACAACCATAAGCCGTTTTGCTTCAAAGAGCTTAGAATTTTTCATTTGTCTACTTGAAGTTTTAGGAACATATTTGTCTTGGAAATCAATCGCACCAAAATTTATAGAACATTTTATGTGCACTTATATGTAACCCCAGGAAACCCTACACTATTTGCTTCTCATAGGAATGCATTGTTAGATAGAAATTGTGGCTGGTCGTTACATGACATGCAAGCAGCTAACTAACTTCTTCAACTCAGATTATTTTTGAAAACTATTACTTTTGCTTTGCGAGCATAATTTTAGATGTGACTTTTTAAAACATAAGTTTCGAAATTATCGATTATCTAATTTTATAGTCAGAAATCAAGAATGAATGTGACAGAGAATAATCATACTAATATTAGACTTTCTAGATAAACGCAATTAAAAGTGTTTTTAAATGAAATAGATTCTTTTTGTTTCATTAAATTTTTTCATTTAAGTTTTTTTCCAATGACGGGCACTTGGGTGACGAACCCTATGCCACAACAAGAGCAGAAACTGCTGCTTATTTGTCATTTCCCAGCTTGCGTGACTTGGTTCTCAGGTGTGAACCAAGTCACGGTGCCCGCCCCTTACCACCACAAATCCGCTTATAGAGTTGGCCGCATTCATACATCATTACAGAAGAAAAAACAGAAAAAGACAGAACAGAGAAAGAAACTAATATCGATCCCCGAACCTGGATTCGAACCCGGGACCCTAGGAATGCTAACTGCTTAGCCATTGGTTGGTGTTTTCATTTAAATTGCTAATAGAAAAATATTACAAAATAGGTCTTCATTTTTAGAAAATATGCAAATAAACATTTTAATTCGAATGATTAAAATATAAAAATAGGTCTTCAAACTAGGTCTTCATTTTTAGAGGATATACAAATAAATATTTTAATTCGAATGATTAAAATATAAAAAATCACATGTTTCACCGAGTCAATTTATTTAATTATTTTTGCTTATGCATAATTTGGTCGTAAATATGTATATATAGCTTTATGGAAGATATATATTTTAATTTATATATTATTATTATTAGAACTGGGGTGTCTTAAAATAACATCAGAGTACTGCAAAGCAATTTCTTTTAAGCAGAATAAATATAAGCAATTTTAAAATCAAACTAACAAAAGGTCTTAAAAGTCTTTTGAAACGAAACAAGTCAAGATGAGTTTAGAAGTGATTATTGTTGTTGTTGCACCAGAATGCTTCAATGTATTAAGAGCTGAGATTCCATCCTTTATTGATTATCAGCAAACTCCAATCTACCGATAGATGAGCTGGCAGCCGAATGATTAGCGCTCTTGCCTGCGGTTCAACAGTTCGTGGGTTCGAATCCCACTTTGGGCATGTATGTTTGTAGTGGTGCGGAATCCACTTTATACCGTAGGTCCCGCTCTAATTAGCCCTCGTGTGCAAAAAATGACCGTTGAGCGATAAACCAACCAATCTATCTGTACGCAAATACGATTTCGCAATTATCTCAACCGAATTTTAGATCCAATGTCTTGACATAAGAATTCGTAATATTTTATTTATTTATTTATTTATTTATTTTTTTTTTTTTACAAAATTTGCATTTTTTATTTTTTTGATATTTATAGGTGTTGTGATTCTCAAAACCAATCTTCAGACCAATTAAATTCTAAACCAATGCTGTTTGAAATGTTTCAGTACATATCTCAAACAATGCTCATATATATTCCAAATAAAAATTCTTTCCATATATTTATTTTAAAACTATGGTTTCTTCAAAAATTAATATAGTTAAGTTTAATTGACAATTTTTTCTTCATCATAAAAGCCGATCTATCCAATTCTAGAGAAAAAAATGTTTATCCTAAAAACTTGGACTTTTAATACTTTATTCGATAAAACATTTCTAATATTTGATATTTACTAAAAAATATTTTTGTGTAAATTGAAATTTTTGTAAAAATTGAATTTTTTTCTTAACATAAAATTATTTAGGAAACTTACCAACACGTTAAATATTTTAATTTAAAAATAACGCAATATCTTGACAACATGGTGAAAATTTTACAAATTTTATTAATTTTTATAAAACATTAATTGACATAAAGTAACATATAAAAAAATAATTTAAACAAAAAAGTTTAACACATTAATTTATTTAAAGTAACATAAAAACTGTTAATTTAGAAATCAGTTATATACATATATATATATATATATATATATATATATATATATATATATATATATATATATATATTATATATATATATATATATATATATAAATATATATATATATATATATATATATATATATATATATAATGTGTTTACAGTTTCTCCAAAATTCAGTTTACTAAAAATTAATATCCTGAGTGAAAAAAAAGAAAAAGAAAAAGTACATGAAGATTCATAAATATTACTTTTATAGTTTCTTATTCTTGAATAATTAAAGTAAAAATATGATTTTTTTTTACTTTGAATGTAAAAAAATGTAAATTTTTGCAATTCTTCTCTTTTAAATAAAAAATTAATTTTGAAAACATTTTCCAAAGATAAAAAAATAAATGGAAATTTCTCTCTTAATTAAATTATGTCAATCACTGGTTAAACAAAGAATTTAAGAATCCACAGATGTCTCATACACATGAAAACAATGAAAACATTTTCTTTGTAGCATTTAAAAATAACTATTTCGTCTTTTCTTTGTGTTATTTAATCACATGGTCCGAAATAAATGTAAAAACGAATATCAATATTAAGCTCTGGAAATTCAATTAAAATGACATTATAATTTAGGGAATTTAATTTAAATGTCCTTCCTTCAGAATAAATGTTAATAAAAAGAAGGCAGAAAAAAAAATTGAAAGAAGTTTTCTAGAACGAGAGAGACAATCAATAAAAACTTTATTCATAGTTTTTTAATTTTGCGTTTAATAGAACACAGGCGAAGTATTTTTTATATTTAATATCATATATATATATATATCCTTTTCCGCATTAACCATCAAATTTAACTTATTGTAAAATTATTTTATTAACTATATTTTAAACTTATTTACATATTGTAAGAAAAGCTTCTTCTTCCATTTCGATGAATGAAGACGGTATATTAACTTAAATTTTAAAGTTTTTTTTAAAAATAATGGTTGACACTTGGTTGACTAACTCTTCACCACAACAAGGCTATAAGCTGCTACTCATCTGTTGTTACCCAGTGGGCACCTGTGAACCAAATCACGGAGATGAGTAGCATTTACCCATGCCATACCACCACAAACCCGTTTATAAGGTGGGCCACATTCATGCATCATCTCAGAAGAAAGGACAGAGAAATATAGGGAGAAATTAACATCCCTGCCCTAACCGGGAATCGAACCCGGGACCGAAGTCAGGAACAATAACCACTCAGCTATAAGTCAGCAAAATTTAACGATGATTTCATATTGCGACAAATATTCAAGGTCAAGTAGGGAATTGAAATCAAGAATCGAATTCCATATTTGAGAACACTACAATTGAAAAAAGTTAGTATTTGTTGTTTTTAATTTTTGTCAAGTATTCCTGACAAGATGAAAAGACGGTACTACATTTAAAATTGGAATCAGTTCTTTGTCTGATTCAAATAGTTCATCTCTGATTTTTTCCATTGATAATTGCGGACTTAAATCACTTTTTAGATTTGCATATTAATCCCTCTCTGATGTGAAAAGTAAAACATCTCTTTGATCTTGTGTGGTTTCACAGTAAAATCAGCATCTAACTTTTGTGAAAATATTAAAATTTAATTAAACATTTAGTTGCTGTCCTTTGTAGGGAAAGTGAATTGATATAAAAGTAATAGTTGATAACCTACAAAAAATAGATGCTTAGTTATATGTAGACTTTTTGGTTAATTTTGTTGGAAAATAAAGCTTCTATTTTTTAATGCCTACAAGATTCATGTGATTATACGAGTTATAATTATCAAAATAAACATTTTTACTACTTTTAGATGAATCCTGATATATAAATAAATTATAATAATTGCTGCTATAATAATCAATGAGTTTCTGTCAAACAGAAATTATGAATTTCCTATAAGTCTATATATAAAATTTTTTATTTCATCAAAACTACGTAAAATTTATCTTGTTTGTTTTACTCATACATAAATATGGGTAATAACTAAAATGATTTTATTCATCATTATAAAGTCGTTCTTATATTGTGTTAAAAAATTATAGCTAGTTAAATTTTAAGATCTGATGATATGAAATGAAAAAAATAAATAAAAATATCTTTAAATAATTATTTGAAATTCATTCATCTCTTATGTAGAAACTATCTGCTACACTATCATAACATTATTTTACATTTAAAAATAGCTTTCATAAATTAATTGGATATATTAGTACAAATTCTTTTCAAAATTAATTTTATTTATTAAAATAATAAAACCAAAAAAAATTAGTTCACAATAGTTTTTGTTACATACTTGAAACATAATTTTTGAATGCTGGTTTGAAAAAAGATCTTAAGATTCAAGCTTTAACAAATAATGTTGTGGTTTGATACTTTCAACTTCGTGACGCCCCAATTTTAATCTTAATCTTACTACATCATATTTAACTAAAACCACGTCTACTATCCAATCAAGTTGCCACAGAAAGATTGAATGGGTCTATCCTTCGTCTTCATTCACCACTCACATGCAGTCAGTTGGTAAAATAGGTCCCCAGAGGGAGGTGGGTATTTGTTTCTTCTCTCTCGTCTTCCTAACTGTTACTCCCAGCTGGGACGCTGTCATATCATCAACTAACCTAGTTAAGTTATTATTAGACAAAGTAACAGAGAAAAATAAGCCTCATTCACGACTTGTCATTTCGAAAGAAATAATAAATGATTCCTTGAAAGTGGCTTGTTGACTTCATTTAAGAGAAAAGGGAGGACATTTTTAACCCCTGTGTTTATAAATGTTTCAAGTCATAAAATAAAAGATAGGGTTGTAAATTTTCTTAAAATCTTTTATGTCATGTTTATCAAAAAGAAACTTAATTTGTATTAGATGATAAAAATTATTTTACGCTCGCGCGCTCTAATCAATTTTAAAATCATGTAAGAGTAAATCTGATTTTAAAATGATTAAAGTTAATTGTTTCTATTTACTATAAAATTACAAATTTTAAATAAATTTAAGTTAATAAATAAAAATTGCTTATGATTTATAAAAATATTTCTTATTATAGAAATCTGAAAGAGAAAATTCTTATTAGTAAATGTAACGTTAAAAATTCTTTGTGATTGCTTTGAGCTACACTCATGTCCATAAATTAAGGATAATTCAGAATCACACAGAAATTGAACTGGAAAAAAAAATTCACATGTAGAATTTTCACACACATTTTGAAGAATAATATGCAAATTACAAGGAACCACCAGATGGCGCCGATAGTACGTCACAATGATGAGAGTGTAAGAGAAGGGTATATATGAAATGGTGGCAAAGAAGTAAAATTGTTTGCATGCGTTTTAAAAGCCTTTCAGCGCAATAACCGCATAGCTATGGCACAAATGAAGCATTTGGATGATGTTTTACGTGTGGTAGAATTATCGACTGTCTGGAATGTGAACATACTCAGACAGTTTCCGAGGAACATGGAATCGCCCAGAGTGTCATCTCCAGGCATTGGTGACGATTCCAAGAGGATGGTAATGAGAGTAAACGTTACATCACAGCTCGCCCTCGAGTTACAATGCCGAATGCGGGCAGGTATTTGGCAGTTACTGCCAAAAGAAACAGACAGAGCACAGCATCAGAGCTGCCTTGTCAGCTCTCTTCAGCTACCGGTATGACAGTTTCAAGGTAGACCGTGTACAGACGCATAGGGCACATTGGTCTATATTCTCGCAGGCCTATGGTCTACTTACCGCAACTCACTGTCGTCTGCCGTTATTTTGGAGTAGAGAGCATGCATTATGGACAAGGCAGCAGTGCAGATTTAGCTTTCAGTCTTATTCTGGCTGGACTGTCATATAGAGAGCGCCTGATACCTGTTACCACCAAGAAGACACCATTACGGTGGTGCAGGATTGATTGATCATTTGGGGAGGAATTGTTCTGGGTTCCAGATGTAATCTGGATGCTCAGAATGTAACCATGACAGGCCGCATCTAACGGTATGTCATTTTGGAACAACAAGTACGTTTGTTTCCGAGTGACATGAGTGCTGAATTTCTTTCTATGGATGACAATGCCCGTTCTCACCTGTCAAATATTGTAGACGAATGACTTCAATCGGAGGATATCAAACGTATGGACTGGTCAGAACACTCACCGGACTTGAATACAATAGAGTATGTGTGGAGCATGATTGGCCGACAAATTGCAGCCCATCTACCCCCTCCTACATGTCTACCAGGACTTCGGAGAACATTGCTTGATGAGTGGTGTAATGTTTCTCAAGATCAGATCGATAATTTGATACTCAGCATGCCAAGGCGTTGTAAGTATTGCATCGTCTGGAGGGGCATACTAAGTATTAACCATCAAACTAACCACGTTATATTCATTTTCGTAAATCGGTTCTTTTTTGAAATTTGTTGCAGGGAGTAAAAATTTAAAATTTTATTAATGATGTCAAACATATAGAATCTTTTTTGCTCTTTACCTTTTATTTAATAAACAGACTTTACAAATAAATCATATTTGTTTTGCTCTTCTGCCTCTTTCTTTGCCTGAACTTGCATTATCCTTAATTTATGGACACGAGTGTATATAAAAATAACTTTGAAACAAAAATTAAGATTTAAAATAAGTTATAACTGAAATATTTTACACAAAATGGCAATATTAAAAGCGAATGGAATGGTAATAAATTTCTTTAAACAGTTACTTCATTGTGGTAAACTTTATTATCGTTCAAATGATATTTTACTTTAATTAAAAATTAAATGTATTACTCAATATTTTAAGGTTTGCTTTATTTCTATTATTTTTTCTCTGTATGTAATACATTTATCCTGAATGCGAAAATTCTTATTGTTGTTTCTTATTTAATTTACACACAGATACACGCACATACATACTCACATAAACATGCAGCACATAAACACACACATACATATGTATGTAGTTGTACATATACCTGACAAGAATAAATAATATAAAATAATTTTGAATCAATAGTTTTTATAAATATGGTAACAAATTATTAACGAATACATTTTTATATCAGGACTCACATATTTCTAAATGTACTTTTTATCATAAATTATTATATAACTATACATATGTTATAAGGAACCATCTCATAATTATTGTTGAAATGTGATTTCTGCTTTTTTGTGACAAGTAAGTGGTAATAAATTTCTCTTCATATCATAATAATTACATGTTCTAAATTTGTATTTCACCATTTAAAGATTTATTACAATAAAGTGTTTCACGCGTAAATTTATCTTTCTACAGATACATACAATAATTTTGGATAATGTAAATGAAATATTACAACTGTCACTAGAATATGTCATTGAAATGCATAAGATAAATCTGCTGGTTTCTGAGTATTTCTAAATGATATAAATCATACAAAATAATACAAAAATAGCATTTGTATTGATACAGTAAAGCAAAACATGTGCGGAATTAAAGTTTATAAAATTTTCATTCTAAATTATAAAATCACATAATTTATAACATATTTCTAAATCTCCTTGAATAAATTGTAGGTCACAGCAATAATTATTCAAGAAAATTTAGACATACCATGATAATTTTTTAATTAAATAAAGGTTAAATGTACAATTAAATGAATATTAATTGTTATAATTCGTTATTATCGTCAAAATATATGATTAAGTACAATTGCGTAAACATAATTACAGAGTATATCATTAATTTAAAACATATGTATTGCAAAATATTATTTTCATTTTTATTTAAATAACATTTCACAAATATTTTACCGTAGTGACTGGAATATTATTGTCCTCCATTTTTACATCAGAGAATTTAACTAGTTTTGTATCCAGTTTTATTTAAATAAATAACAATCGAAAATTATGATCGTGAACATTAAATAAATTCGTTTCTTAATGGAAACATGTTTAACTGTTTTGTAGGCGTTATAACATGATAATCAAAACTCTGGGATTGAATTTAATTCACAAGCTTATTATAACAGGTTTATTAGGATAAAATAAAAAAAAGACGAGAATCTGTAAACATATATTCTCTATGAAGGATTTCCATTGCAATTCCTTTATATATTCATTTTATTGATGAATTGATTTGTCTAGCACACCAGGATTGCATATTTGTTAACATCATAAAAGTTAAGTTTTTGTTTTAATTTTAAAAATTTGCTTATGATTGTTAATAAATTATTTTCAAATATTTCCTTTGTATTTGCCAATGATAAACTATTTGTGACGTCAGAAAGTAATATCAGTATTTATCAAACACGCTTTCAAAATGTTGCCAATATTTTGTTTACAATATCTAAGCTTTGATAAGCTGGTCCTGTAAATAATATATTACATGAGATTTGTAATTTTAAATTTGTATCTTAAATTGTCTTATATATACATATATATATATATATATATATATATATATATATATATATATATATATATATATATATATATATATATATATATACATGTATATAGTAAAATCCTAGGAGAGCCCACACTCTTGGCAATAAACTGGAAAAAATCCTCACGATAGAACGAAATTCTAGAAATAGGTTTTCCATATCTTGTGTATCGACGTCGGAATGTCAAGATTGACGCTAGTTCCAATTATCGACAAACAAAATCATTCGCAGCAAGGGCATGGGCTTTGATAGGATCCAAACTGCGCGCGCACACGCACACACAGACATCTTCTTATGACGTAAGTTACACGTCGTTAAAATGTTAGTATAAGTAAGAATAAGAGTGCATTTCCAAATGAATGACGTAAAATGGGAATAATATAGATCTTGTACTATTTGAAAAATGTCTTATTATTAACACTCGTTTAGCAGAATTTTTGATTTGAAAGACAAGATAATCTCACTGAATTCTAAAAAGCTGCCATTTCAAAGTTTGGAATCAGAATCCATAATCTACGTCTAGGAGAGTAGTTGTCGTTCAAACACATGTTTACAAGATCTTGATCAGAGTAATCTCCAAGGAAATTATCGGCAGAACAGGAATTTTAATGTGCTTCAAATAACAAAAAGGCTCTCTACCAATAGACTTCCGCTTGAAACATATTCAGTGAATTCAAAAAGATTGCAATTAATAGATCTTTGCTGGTGAGAACACTACATATTTCTGCCCGAAACGCAAAAGTTCTCTTGCAGTGACACCGGGAAAGAAGTCACTGAATATCTGAAGAGTGGAAACGGTAATATGGTCCTATGCATTATGGTACATCGTATTTTGCACTTATGGTAAACATCGAATTTGGTGACAGCCATATCAAGGCATGAATCCATCTAGCCTTACTTGCACTATTGAAGGATTTGGTAGATATATCATGTTGTTATTCCATCTGCATATGCTTTCCTGTACGTATCCCTGAGTTGGGCTCTACCAGTTAGATAGAACAACCAGATGGTGTCTTCGTGATTTGAAGTAGGGACCAAGAAGAAAACTCCCCAATACTTGGCCTGATATCCCCAGAGGTATCGTTTCACATTGAGGTCATTGCGATCACAACCTACTTAATTACCCCAACCGCTTTTTGCAAACAAGACGGATCTTCGATTAAGCTGTGATTTGAACTCACTACCTTCGGATAATGACAAAGATACCCTAACCAACCAGGTCAAAACATCCCCGTGGAAGTGCCATGTTATAGATCATGTCTGCTGTCATGGAAGTGGTGTCTTGGTGTTCTCCTAGGACAAGAGAGCAACCATGATATACTGGCAGATCAAGTGAACCTCGTAAAGTTGCCTTTTTGCTCTGATGGTATCAGATATTTCATGAATGATAATGCAACAAGAAATATTGCCAAAAATTGTTAATTTCTTCATTAATATTACTTTAAACATCTTCTTTTGTCGCTACAAAAGTTGGATCTTAACCTCATAGGAAATGTGTGAGTCTTTTTACAATATATTTTGTTTGATACTTTAATCATACGTCTCTCATAACTTAAACCTACATCTAAAATCGCTTCCATATATGTTATAAGATAAGAGAAAGTATGTAAATGTCTTTGATAGTGTAAGCATGCGCATATTATTAATTTAAAATTTTTAGGAATTGTAAAATTTTTCCTATTTTTAATATTTTGCATAAATTTTGTGAACAGAGTATAATAAGTGTTGATAATTTTACAGTATTTGTGCTTTGATGAGTTGTTAATCATTTAAACTTATATTTAAAGTTTTTACACGCTGACATTAAAAATGAAGAAAAAATATACCTATACTTACAAAGGTAAATAAGTGTCCATTGTTTACTTAAAAATTTAATCCATGTCAAAACATCACTGCATTTATTTTTAAACTCAGTTTTAATACTAACGTGTTTCATACCATTTTTTAAGAATTTTAATGAACTTAAGAAAGATTTTTTTTTTTAATTTTGAAAGATTTCAAAGGTATTAATTTCATGATAAAAACAAAAACGCCTGCATTTTAGAAGTAAGTTTATCCCATGATTAATTTCTTCAGGGCATTTATAATAAAAGATCTTTTCTTGTTTCAGAAGTACAAAGATAAATATTAAAAATAAATTAAAATATAAAAATAGAACATATACATCAAAGATATAATTTAAAATTTTTTTATAGCATTTTTACAGTTTTTAAAGTTTTTTTATGCGTTTCCTGTCATACTTTGCAGTCAAAATACTATTATTGACATAAAATAGCACTAATTGAGGAATAAATACAAAGTAAGTGGACCTATAGTACGTGGATTTATATAAAACGGAATTTGATACCAACAATTAAAAAGTTTTAAACGCAAAGTAATAATTCTAAAAATTTTAAAACTTATTTCTACCAAGTTAAAAATATCAAACCACTTTCACAGTTTTTTTTCTTGTTTCATTTAAGCTTCAACTTAAAAAGAGCTGTCACCTCATCACTAGAAACATTTTTTAAACACCTTGTGATGGAAGCATAAAATCTTTATCTTCCAGAACATCAACACACCTCTTTGGCGATAAAAGCTCATGTTTGTGGCTTCTTTTACACTTTCCCAGAAACGCAACTTTTGGATTCTATTATAGAAGTGTCGTAAATGTTAAGGTTCCGTTCGATAAACGAATAAATAGAACCTTATATTAACAAAAAGGATTTAATGTCCTCGAAAATACTTCGAAAAGAACAATTTTAACCTTTTCGGGTGCGAAGATAAATTACATTGAGCATCAAGTAAAATGGGCAGTAAAAAAGGACACAAGGCAAACATTCTGTAGCGATCAAAGAGCATTTTGCTGTCTTTCGTGTACAGTGATTTAACAGCCAATAACGTCCAAACCAAGATAAAGTACACCTTCCAGATATTTAGTGGCTTCAAAGAAATAAAATAATCAAAAGCTGAAGAAACCTGAAATCACGATACAGTTCTGTAAGAGTCAATTTTTAATGAAAAACATTATCAAATGTACTTTTTTCTATTACTGGTTTGTTTCTTAGTTTAAAAAACTGAGAAAATTAGAATTATAAGATTGATATTAAATTATTTAAAATTCAGGAAATAATTATCAACATTTTGTAAAAAAACATCAGACGAATATTTCATACAAATTCTGTTCGATTTAAGTTTATAAGAGAACTTAGATGTATTGAAAAGCAATATAATGAATAATCTAAGTAATCATGTTTCGCGTGTTTAATATATTATAATATAACTTATATATTATTCACATATTTTAAAATTGTATTTTGTTCATTTTCAAAAACTCAGCTCATATGGTTTTTTGAATTAATCTGAAAATATATTTGCATTTTTACATTTACATTACCAAAAAAAAAAAAAAAAAAAAAAGCGTATATATGTATATATTATATTTTTCAAAAAATATTAACAACAGATAGTAATGATTATTTTTATTTTGAAATTCAGTAATTGATTGTAGAAACACAGTGGATCACAAGAAATTAATTAAAAATAACCATTTAATAATGATCTATAGATCCAGTGAAGTAATACAATAAGCTGTGTTTATCGAAACAGAAGCAGAATTAAATTAATTTTATTTATCATTTATCCTTGGAAACTCCAATAAGTTTACGAAAATATATATAAACCGGATTGATCAGAAAAGACTTAACTGAATTGAAATCCAATTTTTATATATATCAGAAAAAAAAAAAACAAATTAAATTATGGTTTACTTTTTACGTCAGTTAAAATCCACAAGGGAATGAAAATGTTTTTTTTTGTACAAGAGCGAAGGAATCGGCATCCTGAAAATGGAATAAAAAACATAGCAAATTTATATCCGAGAAATTCTGGTTTATTGGAAAAAAGTATGAAATATTCAGTCTTATTTTGTGAAAAAATATATAAAATTGGATTGCTTTAAAATACTCAATTGCTGTAATTAAACAAAATGTGTTCAATTTTAATGTAAAACTGTTGAACAATAACTGAAATTTGTAAGCATATCCAAGCGTTTTGGTTTAAATTTCTATAATAAAAATAGTGCATCTTTTTATCAGCAGGAAAAAGTGTGTGAATGTTGTTTCTTTATATTAAAAATAAAAAAAATATTTTAGACTAAAATTAAATGAAGAAGACGCTTTTTAGTGATGTCTGTTTAATATTGAGGTTCTGTGAGCAAGTTGTGCATATCTTGTAGAGTGGATGCATTATTGCATGGCTTTTTAATCAAATGAATAGCGGTTAGCGTGTGTCGGAGTAGATACTCAAAATTTTTCTTGATATTCTCTTTAATGAGACATATTTAAATAGGAAAATTTCTCCTGGGAGACAAGATGTGTCGAGTGTTTTCAATGACTTTCATCTCTTAGGTTATGCTCTACACGGTGTCTCAAAAAGGGTTTGAATAGCTTGAGAAATATTGTTATGATTAAGATTACAAGAATTGAAGACTATGGAATCGGGGGAGGACTTCGAAACAAGTTCTTTTTATAGATAAATCGGAATATTTCAGCCTCTGATTCTCAGCCGTGGAGCGCTCAAAGGCAGATGACCGACTTCACTCGAATTTCGTCAGGTGGTTTTAGCTAGGCTTTCACGCCAAGGGTGACCCTGCCAAGTGAAAACTCACTTCGCTTATTCCATCCAGCTCCACCCCTTCGCCACTTTTTAAGATTTGTATTTTATTGATATAGATTCGCGGAAAAAATTGCTGCAATATTTATTGTTCTACTGACAGCAAATCACTCATGGGCTTGGTATGATCTGCTGTCAGCTCACAGATGACGAAGCTTCAATTCTATTTGAAAGACACCATAAATAAATATAAAGAATATAGTTTAAAAAGCTGAACATTCAGGATAAATTTTGTTAGATAAAATTGTTAGTGTTTACCTTTACAAAGTTTTAAGAAAATAGTGAAAGATAATTTTACATTTAAGTGTTCATAGTTTGTTTTTACAGTCTGGAGAATGAACTGAACAGGGTAACACTTTATAAGGCATTTATTACATTCATACCAAATCATAAATGCAAATGTGCATTTATTATACACACAAATACATAAACAAATCACACATATATGAATACTTCTTTTAGAACAAGACATTATGTATACAAAAACAAACGTTGCCAACGAAGGAAGAGAAAATTTCTATAAAATAAGTATTGTGTCACCACAACGGTGAAATAACTGACAGAAAACCAACAACATGTTTTATTGAAGTTCCAAAATATGAAAAGAATTTCTGGAGCAGATTATGACAATTCATAATACATGTTGTTATTAGGCCGTCCCACCCTAAGGCATTCGGCATCAAAATGACTAATCGCGGACAGCAATCCGCCAGGAGAGCACTCGGCCCATGACTGATCGAAGGCCGGAACTTCAGCCCCCAATCCTAAGTCAGCAGCAATATCTGCACTGGCCAAACCATGCGTAGCACCCCGGCGTAGTCCGAGCCTTGCACGCAGACCGGCCGCCACCAGCCCGCGGTCCACCCAGACTCGCCCCAGACGGAAAAATGGGCTACTTGCCTTTATTAAAATTTAGAGTTACAATATCAACATAATAATGTATAAACTTACTTAGTTTATTAACAAAATTTAAGTATTAAAATGAAGTATTTCATTATCTTTTCGCTATTATAATAACAGTACCGCTGTTATTATTTGATTTATGTCTCTGGAGGTATTGTACTTATAAAAATACTGTACATTATTTCTTGAAGTCCCCGTTTTATCTTAGAGTTATTAAGCATATTTTTTAAGGCTATTGTTTTATAGTTTACTGGAAAATATTTAAGTCTAATTTTGTCAAATTGCTTACAATCGTAGATTATATGTTCTACATCTTGTATAAGATTATCATATTGGCATTTATCTGTCTTATTAAAGAATCTATTCTGATATGTAGCAAATGCACCATGTCCTGTCTTAATCTGATTTAGAAGGAAATTTGCAGAAATTCTATTTTCTTTAACTCTTGGATAAATATCATACAGTCTTCTAGTTTTGTTTGAATTTTCTCAGTTTGATTGCCATTGCTTTAATATCTGTTTATGGATTATTGTCTTAATTTGTTGTTTTGTATATGGTACTATATAGTCTATTTTATTTCTTTTTGTGGCCTGTTTTGCGTTTAAATCTGCCAATTCATTTAATTCTATTCCTTGATGTGCTTTAATCCAATGAAAAGTAAAAGTGTTGTTGTTGGTTTGAATCAGATCTATTATTTTGTCAATTGTTTTATTTTCTGTTTTCCCTGATTTTATTGTATCCAAAACTGATCTTGAATCGGAATGTATATGGCAAATTTCTATATAATTTTTGATTATATATTCTATTGATGTTAATATTGCTTGAGCTTCCGCCTCATAAACTGTTGCTTGGTCATTTAGTCTACATCTTATTACATCTGTAATTTGATTGTTTGTTCCTACAATTACTGCTGAGCCAACTTTGTTGTCAATTTTGGAGCCATCTGTGAATATATAATAGTCTTGTATATTAATTGAATTGATCCAATTTATTTCTGTCTTGTTCCAAGGAGGCTTATGTTTTACTTGTTTAATATATGTGTGTGTTTTCTTTATTCAATTCCATATTTTCTATTTTAATGTTTAGTCCTTTGTTCAATAGTAAATATTTTAGTCTGTTATATTTTATTACATAGTCTAGTGGTGGACATCCTGTTAAGACCTGTAACGCTTATGTTGACACTATATTATATGTTTTTGCTATTTTTAATAATTCTATTCTTTGTATCTGATTTATTTTTACATTCATTTTAACTGTATTATTATACCAGGCTATTGATCCATATACTATTATCTTTTCTATAACTGCTTTATATATTGTTTTTATTATTTCAGGTCTTAGGCCCCATGTTTTCCTAGTTATCCTATCTATTTTGCTTATAAAGCAAAATATTTTGTCTTGCAAAGAGTTTAAATGTTCTGTCCAATTTAATCTTGGATCTAAAATGACACCTAAGTATCTAATATGATTTGAGTATTTAATATTTTGTCCCAATATTTGTAAGGATGGTCTTCTGGATATATTTTTCTTAATAGTGAATATTGTGTAATAACATTTATGACAAAATTTAAGTATTAAAATGAAATATTTCATTATGACAATTCATAAGCAAAATTTTCTTGAGGTCATTTTGCTTCAGGAAAATAAAGAAATACTTATTAAACTCTGAGTATGGAAACCCTTTGTGGAACACGTAATGCCATTTCATAAGTGAAATGACCTTAGACCACAATTTTTGTTCAAGAATGACTATATCATTACATATATTTAATCGTGTAAAATATTTTGATAAAGTAATTATCAGCAGAACATTTTTATATCCTTACTTATTTTAACATCCTTAATTTAGACCACTTCCTGAAACTTTTTATCAACGTTGTTGTATAGTTGGTATTTTGCTGAAGTTTGCTATTTGCATATCCACCTTTCAGTAACACAAAAAGAGAAAGTGATCGCACTTTATATTGTGGGGTACCAGTGGATGTGCCATCGTAGCTTCGAAAGTAGATCTTCATAATTTAGAAGCAAAAGACACTTAGATTTGGCCTGCTAACCCCAAAGCTAACATTTCACATTATGACCATGACCTATTGAAGTGCTGTCATTAGTGAAAATGGTAGATCTTCCATTGGGTCAGAATTCGAATTCACTATCTTCCGACAACAAAAAACGAACGTCCAAACCACAACGATACCGCGACCACATTCAACGTTACTTGCTAGTATTTGTCAAAATAATATTTCAAAATTAGCTTAGTTTAAAAACAAAATTCTACCAGAATTATACTGCGAATTCAATAGAAATCATTATCCATAGATAAATATTTCCTTTATCAATAGATAATGATTTGCATCGATTACGCAGTGTAAGGAAGACAATATTTTAGGGATAAGCTATGGAGAACATGTCAATCTGTACTTGGTAGGACATGACTACACGATGTTCAAACAAAGCTATTCCATTTAAATATTCTTTTTTTTTATAATTCTCATTTTCTTTTATTATAAACTAAATAATTTTGCATTGAAATTCTTTAAATATTTTTGAATTAAATTTAATTAAGATTTCAGCAACGATGTTCTACATTTTGTTCAATCTCTTTAATATCTGATAACTATTAGAATTTGGTTTGAATGTTTATGTTGGAACAAAATCCTTTTAAAATTGATATAATTGCTTCCGTGAGCAAGGATTGCTTGTTGATTGATTGATAAACCAAACGAATATCTGTAAATTGAGTCGTATTGTGAGATCTTAAGTCTTTACATTTCTGGCAACTTTTCAAAATGGTAACCGTAATCAAAGATTTCGCTTTGTAAATAAATTAGTTCTTTAAATTTTAATTCTTGGGTATTCAATTTAATTCTTGGGTATTCAATTAATTTTAATTCTTGGGGAAAATGCATGACTTTACTAGGAAAGTTTAAAAGTACAACTTTCCTTGTAAAGTCATGCATTTTCCTGGTCAAAAACCTAATTCACGTGTGATGGCTGCAAATAACGAATTGATTTATGGGAAGCCTCTTACTTCGGTACCACTTACCACAAAATTTTAAGTTCAATTTTACACTAGAATTGGAACACTTATTGAGAATATTCTTTTTTTGGAGAATTTTATGATAGTTTTCTGTACATTTTTATTCAGCGTCTTGTTGTTTTCATCTTTTCTATAAATTAATAGGATATTTTGAAATGTGAGACACGTAAAATAACACAGCATTTACAAAATACTAAACTAGAATTATACTAGTAATGCATGAATGTGGTCATAAAATTATGTCACAGCAAGTAATTTAAAAATAATTTTAATTGAAATAAAAATCTATGTTAAGATCTGTTTGAAAATGAATAATATTTTGCTTTGATTTCTGCATCTTTTTTTATTACACTAAACAAATCTTTAATAAATTCATATAATTTAATTCAATTTAAAATTAGTAAAATGTTAATAAAACTCAAAAAATGAATTAAGCATTTAAAAAATTTTTTCGTATAATCGATGCAAAAAACAAGCTCAAATTAAAACAGTTTTTCTACACACGTTTGCCTTAATATAAAAATTTTATTAAAAGTAAAATTATTTATTACATTTAGCAGACATTCAAGTTATATATTCAAAGAAATAAACCAAGATGTTTTAAAGAAATTAAAATCCCTTTAAAAAGGTAAACATTAGATATCATAACAAATTTCTTAAGGCATTGATTTTAAACTAAAAATCATTCTGTTCATCACTAAAAAAAGGAATTAAGTGATTTCATCCTCAAAGTGATATAAAAATATATGTTAAAAAAAATTAAGCTGTCTTTATTTTAGTGAGAAGGCTTATTTCTTAAAAACATTTCTTTATGTTAAAGAATCGAGAAATTTAAACATAATTAAATTACGTCAGTCACTATTAAAAACTAATTTGGGAATGAAGGAAACTAAGCAGTTTTTGAGAGTATAACCAGAAAAAAGATAATTTCGCTCTTTAAGATTTTGACGGCGTGAGTGGCTCTTTATGTGATTTTAAAAGAAAACGTGAAGAAGAAATTAGAAGATGCTTCAAGAAGACATTTTCATTACATAGTAAGATGCAAAACTGTCTATATACACGGATGAAAAATTTGTCACTGAAGATAAAATTAATTTTAACTTATTGAGAATTTATTCCTAAAATTTAATCTTGTGCAAGCCTTTGAAATTCAAACTTATTTTTTACCTAACATTATGAATTAATTTTAAAAAGTAGCTTTTTCTACCATATATATATATATATATATATATATCCTCTTAATAATAAAATTATGAAATGTTTTTTCAAATCATTAAAAGTTCGGAAAAGTAATTTTTATAGTTGTTAAGAAAAATTTTAAATAAAATACGTGTCAAGAAAAATTTAATTGTATTTAAAATGATGTATTAATCTTTAGTAAATTTGATTATTTACCTGATAACTGATTACGTTCTTTATTTCTTAATATTTATAGTAAAATATTTGCTATTTATTTTAACTGGTTACTTTAGTTACGTCATTTGAAGAGAAACTATTTATTTTTTGACGTGTTAAATCTAGATTATAGTATGTAAATTTTGCAAAAGATGGCGCTCCTTACTCAGTATTAATTGATACATCTTTCTAAGAAATTTGGATAATCTTTGATTTTCATGACTTCCCTTTCTAACTATTGAGTATATTGGATTTTAATACAAAAATGATATTTAAATACATAAATATTTTAGCAATTTATCTAGAAACTTGTGTAAAGTGCTAAAATATTTAGGTAATTGTAATGATTTTTTAATTTTAATTGACGTTATTTTGCAAGAATTATATAAAAATATTCTGTGAATCACTAGACAATATTGTTTAATACTTTTCATCTGAATATATAAAGTAAACCATTTATAAGTATTTGTATTTAATATATTTCTGTATACATTTAATAAAATAATAATCGAAAATAATATTTACAAAAAAATACAGACATTAATATAATACATATTTACATAAATAAGTATAATTTATCTAATATTTCGAAATCCAAGTCTAATAAATTCATATGCTATCAAACAATAATTAAGTCAGTTTTTGGAAACCAATACAGAAATTTTTATTGATTTTAATTTAAATTTTACTTTTCCGTTTTTTTTTTACTTAACGATTTTGTTACAAATAAATTCTTTATAATTCTTTTTCTGTAATACTTTTCTAAATTGTATTTTTAACATTTATAGTTCTGGAGCTGTCAAAATAAATACGTAATGATGCAGAAGCAGTAATTAATTTTGATGTAAATTTACGAGAAAAAATATTTTTAATATTTACAAAGGTATTTGATGTGAGTATTTAGTATTAAAAATGAAACACAACAATTACCTTTAACTTTTGAAGAGTGAACGTTTTTCTCTAAGAATATCTAAATAAATTCTTTATTAATTACACACGTAGACAATATTGAATTGATTTGTTCAATAAAAGATGTTATTTTTTAAGAAAAATGAATGGGTTATTAAAAGCAAATATTGTTTTATTTGACATGAAATCTATGATTATTTATCGATAAATGAGTACCACATATTTTCAAATTCCATTTTGAAACGAAATTAAGGAAAACTTCCTCCTATTTCAAAAATATAAATTTTTGCATACAGTAAACTTGAATAAAAATTATATCCTTTAATGGAATAAAAATAATTTAATTGTAAAAAATTAAAAAATATCCATTTTTGAATTTTCTTTTATATAGAAAATTATAATATTTTTATAGGAAATAATTCTTATAATATTATTTTTACATAAAATTATATAATTTTTTGTAGAAAAACTAATTAAAATAATATATTCAGTTAAGTGAGAGTAAAAATAAAGATTTTTTAAATATTTTTTTTGAAAAAATAGTTATATTTAATTCCCAATTCTGAGATATGGGATTTCTGTTGTAGCCCTCTGGTTAACTTTAATTTTTAATACAATATTTATTAGTCCTTAAAATATTGCATCAAGGTAGAAGGAAACAATTGCAAACTTTTACAAGAATGTATTCATTGTAAATATAGGCACTGAGTAAAATCTTAATTACATTTTAAATAATAATGTTCTTGTTTAAATAGAAATTTTTAAAAATTTTCTCTTAAACTAATTTGTCGTTAAACTAATTTCAGTTTGTTAATAAATAATGGTCAGTAAGGTAAAATAGTTCAAAATTTTCAAATTTAACCATTCATTTTTTTTCTATCTTTATTCGTTTGAATGTATCGCTAAAATTGATTTTTACATTACTCTGAGAATATATTCATTGTTGAGGAAGATACTGAGCACAATCTTGATTAAATTTTAAATAATAATGTTCTTGTTTATATCCCAATTTTTTAAAATAATTTTTTGTCTTTAATTAATTTAACGTTAAACTATTCTCAGTTTATCAATACTTAATGGTCTGTTGGGATAAAATAGTTCAAATTTAACCATTCATTTTTTTCCCTATCATTTGTCATTTGAGTGTATCGCTAAAACTGACTCTTGTATTGCTCTGAATTGAGATCATTAGTCAGCAAACTACATCAAATTTATAACTCTTGCTCAAGTTAAAAATAACAATATTTTTCTTAGCTAACTCAAACATTTAAACATTTAGGTTTACCATATTAAATTAAAAAAAATAAATGTTAAAAATGAAGGTGGCCGAGATCTATTTTACATAATTTTTCATATCAAATAGATTTACGCTTCATTAGTCTATTAGACCACTAATTGAATAATGTCTCTCAAAAGCGTAATTTACATAAATGATATATTTCAGAAACCGTCTTAGGATACTTTTCAGATAACACTCAATAGCATTTTGTTATTTCAATATTGAAATTCAGATACACAATGTTAAGAATTTGTTAAGTTTTGTTTAGTTTGATTTTTTTTTCCAATGGCAGATTGTAGAAAGTTACAACTGCAACATAGTCTATTAATCTATTGTTCCCTGATACCCAAGGAACCGGCCAGAAACAGCGACCTCTTAGCCGCCAAGGCGTTGCCCTGGGTGCACCATAGGGGGTGGGCCACCATCGCACCCTCATACATGCCATAGAGACCGTTTATAGGGTAGGCATCCTTCATACTTCATTCACACACACAAGGAAAGGACAAATACAGGATAGAGAGACAAAGTATATCCATGCCTGAACTGAAATTCGAACCCAGGACCTTCCTATCCGTTGTCAGGCACGTTGACCACTAGACAAGTTGGCCGGCGTTTGGTTTGATTTGTAATGCTAAATTTTGTTTTCGATTCATACTCTTCTTTCATTAGTAAAAAGTAAATGTTTGTTTCAAAAACTAAATCTTCTGTCGATGTTGAATCTCCTTTACTTTTATAAATAATATGCAGAATTATTATAAAAACTAGAATAATTAAAAAAAAATAGAAACATTAGAATTACATTTTAAAATAGTAATACATAAATTATTATTATTTTCTTAATATATTAACATAAAATGTGTAAAAATTACTAATTTAATCTAATGATTTAACGAAATTAATTTCTAATAAAATTTGTTTCAACTAATATCACCACAGAAAAGTTTTCCATAAAAAAACATGGATTATGCAAACTTATACTCTTTTCACGCTACATTTTAATGATGCCATTCGTAACACATTCGGTATTATATTGAAAAATACACTGATTTTATATTTTTAAAATGTAAATTTACTTCAATGAATACATAATAACTCAAAGTTTTGCTATTATGATTTAGCTTACTTAATAATAATTTAAAATTATGTTTATATACGTGAAAAGGAATACGTGTGGTCACTCTGAATTTCTGGACTTTATGATATGGAAAAAGTGGGAAAAATTATGATAAATCGAAATTCTTATTGTAAAACTTTTCAAAAGTTTAAGTATTTGTATATTTTTTTTTATTAGTTTCAATTGAGAATGTATACATGCAAACATCCAAATACAACTTAGGATGTGACACATTTATAAATATAATAATTTTTTATATCAGCTGATATATATGAATTGCAGTTAATAAATTTCATTGCCAAACAGACTTCAAATGTTTTTGACAAAATACACTTAACTGAATGCAAAGTTTAGATACATAACATTTCTTCTTTTTTCAATAGAGATATAAATAACATTTTATGAGATTGAAAGAGTAAAAGTCAATACAAGATGTATGGAAAAACTAATATCAAGGATTATAGAACAAAAAATATCTCCTTTCTCAGGCCAAAGGTAATTTTTTTGTAACCGTAACTATTTCGGACAATGTCATTTCCAAATAAAACTTTATCTGCAACCTGTCCAAGCAGTCACAATAGGATTGAGCAGGACGACAGATGTCCCCGATTCATTTAGTTTATGGAATCACTTGATTAAATATCCCCCTGAAGAGAATAATCTGTGTTCCTTCTGGTAGTTTATTCCCAAATGCTTCGTCCAGCTGGGAGAGTGGCGTATCAATCAACTAACTTTGTTAAAGTATTGTAAGCGGGGGCGGGCAGGAGTGTAAAGCTACACTGACTCCGTGACTGTCTTTTGGTAGAGGATAATAAATGACTTGATGAGAGTTACTTGATAAATGGACTGCAGCATAAAAATAAGAGGAAAAATATGACCTCGACGTATATCGTTGTTTTAAGTCAGAAAGCAAACATAAAAGTTTGAAAGAAGCTTAATAAATATTCGAATATATAACCACAGGGAAAAAAATTAATTGAGGAATAAAATTGATTTATAATACTTAAACGTCAAATTTTTTCATTCCATTTGAAGTTAATTTTTCACTTTACGCATATAAAAATGTACTTTGACATTTAAATTTTAAAATAAATTTAAGTATTTGAAATGTTGCATTTTTTCGTTAAATGTATTATATATAGGTAATGTTAACATTTAGAAAAATAAAAAGAGTTAGTCATGACAAAGAAACTATATTTTTTCATGGAAAATTTAAATTTAGTAATTGATGTGATGACCCACTAAATTTGTTTCAAGCGGTTTCCCTGTGACCCAATTTATAGAATATTCTTTATTTTAAATGTAAATACCAGAAATATTGAAAAAATATTCAATGGTCTTACATGATATTATTAGAAATTTACCATTTTTTTTAGAAAAATATTCATACATAATTTCCAGTGAGCATCAGAAAACATCCTATTCAGATTTAGGCTTTACTAGTTCGGTAGAAACTATATTATTTTTGGAAGAGGTATTAATGTAATGCAACCTGAGTCTAATAAGATAATTTAACGTTCTAAATAATATCATTTTTTGATCAAAAAACTGTTTTCCTTGTTGACTCACAGGTTGTTATTCTTTCCCTTACTAATTTAAATTATATTAATAATGCACTAGTCCAATCTTGCAGAATGAAGTTACACGAACTCATTGAAATCAAGAACCGCGTTTCTCTTCAATGTATCCCGAGCCACTGCGATGTTTTTGGAAATGAACAAACAGACAGACTTGCGAAAGCTAATTCCCTTATAATCCAGCCAAATTCTTCTTTGCCTTTGTGTAGCATCAAAAGTGTAATCCTCAGTAAAATACAGGATGCTAGAGTTTCCCTTTATGTTGATGCAGCTGTGGACTGGCAATGGAAAACTCTACTTGATGGGAACAGTAAAATCCCGGGTTCCTTACCACGAGCTGTTGATGTCGCTTGTTTCCCGATGACAACTGGACATGACTATCTATAAGAGCGTCTGCATCGAATAGGTGTAATGGACTCTGCTCGTTGTCCATTGTGCAATCATGATGATATGAATGCCGCTCACATCATGAGTTGCCCTGAAGTTTTAAAGTTTATGACTGACAACTCTTTTGAGGCCACAAAAGGATTTTATTCTTGTTTTTATACTTGTTCATCTTTTTATTAGGCTGTTCGTCGGTTAATGGCAGAGATGCCGAGGACGAGTGTAGGATGAAAAAAAAATTTCTTTTTGAAGCATTATTCTAATTTTATCTATCTCAATAAATATTTACTTTAATTGTGTGAAATGCACATTGTATTAAGAAGACATTTTTGAGAATCCATATGGTGTTCTTAATTTATCTACATTATTTTTATTGTAAATTTGTTAAAATAGTTCCGTAAAGCTAAAGGAGTTCTAAGCATTTTTTTCAATTCACGTAACCTTTACTTCACTATTCACTTTTATTCTAATTTTATATATATTTTACGAAAAAAATCATAGAACATTTCAATTAATATTTTCACTTATAGAATAAATATGCTAGAGAATTCTTACAAGTATCTAAGAAAATTATTATGAAATTTAAAAGAGTTAATCTGATTACTTTGGTTTTAATTTTCATCCAAAATAAATTTGAATAAAGCTGGGAATATCTAATTAGCGATTATTATTAATAATTATTACGAATGAATAAGATTATTTTCAGTAAAATTAAGATAATAATGTTTTCAGTAAAATTCATAACTTAAGCTATTTTCAGACATGTTGAATTTCCTAAATATTATGATATGTGACACACAATATTCTAAGGTATTGTTTCGAATATACTTTTAAGTTACTGAAACTTTTAAATATTTCAAAATTTAATAATTTAAGCACTGTTATGATTTATCTAAAAATTATTTGTATTTGTAAGCAAAATCAGTTACAAAATGTTTCGATAAATTACGGCTAACACATGGAGAGAAAAATATAAATTTTATTTACTTAACATTTTTTCAAGAACATTTAGGAAACTTAATGCTTCATTAAAATGGAAGCATGTTGAAAGTAAGAAATATAAAAACAACAAATGACTTGACTTTAGGACTGCTGCCTAGTAAATTGCAACTCTGCCTAAAATAATTTTAGCACTACAAGTTCAGCCTATTTTTTTAAGTCTTTTGATATTTTTATCTAATAGTTAAGATATTTTTAATTTATTTTTTTACCGTGTAAAAAAAAGGGAAACGTGGTCATTAAAGGTAAAAAGACTTTTCACTATCGAAAAACTCTTTGACTCGTTTTTTTTTCTTTTTTCTCCATAATTTAAGGATTGAGAGTTAAGGCATTGATCAATGGCTTCAGTAAGAGATGAGTGTGGTTGTCATGACAACCATCTTCACACAAATGGCCGCATCTTCTAACGATGCCTCAACATCCAGCTTTGATCGAACCGTCACAGGTGTTTCCATTAATGTCGGTGTGGGAAATTTGGTTATTTCAAGGGAAAAATAAGCCGATACCAACTTTTTTCCCACATTAACATCTGTTCCCTGTCGGAGCTAAAATGAAGAAAAAAATATGTAAAAAGCATTGATTTATCCGAATTCACCTGAATCGGAAAATGACATTAGGAATAGACATTAGCAGCTTTTAAAAATATCTTATTTAGAAAAATTAGAAAAAAAAATTAATACAAGTGTAAAAGGAAAAATTTATTAAATGATATATATATATATATATATATATATATATATATATATATATATATATATATATATATATTATATACATACAAATTTTTTTAACTTCAAAATAGTGAAATTTTTAAGCACACAGATTTAAGCTTTTTTCAAACTTACACATTTAAAAGTGCATAAATTTGAAAGTAAAGTAAGGAACTTCTTTTTGATATTTGTGCATAACAAACTCTAAATTTAATTTCTTTCAAACTTTAATTATATTTTCTATTTTTAAATGAATAAATTAAAATTTAAAAGCAATTAAAGCGTTTATTAAGTAGAAATCAAAGCTTAAGAGAAATATATATTTTAATTTTTCAAAGACTATAAGTCCAAGCTTATAATATTTAATCCACTATAAATTTACTATGTGTTTCAAAGCCTTCTTCTACAGCATAAACTCTGAGGGAATAAAGGAATAATGGTGTCTTTTAATTTTAAGTGCTTATACTTATATAATTAATTTACATTTTTTATATTAAATAATTATGTAAAATACGAAACATTCTCTTTGTGTATATATATATATATATATATATATATATATATATATATATATATATATATATATATATATATATATATATATATATATATATATATATATATATACGAGGGTCACTCTGAAATTTTTGAGATACAACTAAGTTTTTAAAGTTATACTTACAAAATTTTAGGTGTGTTCAAAGTAGCCTTCTCCAACATCAATGCACTTTTGTTGACGAATTTTCCACAGATTAAATGCCTCAAGCCATTCATTTCTTGGAATAGATGTAAGAATGCATTTATAGTCACATAAATCTCTTCTGAATGAAAACGACGTCCATTTAAGTTCTTTTTTAGATTAAAGAATAACCAAAAGCCGCATATAGCTAGATCAGGTGAATACGGCGGATTTCGATCACTTTTATTTGTTTTTGTTTAAGAAACTCAACTGTTAATCCGGCTGTATATGAAGATACATTGTGAATGTGAAGCATTAATCCCCTAACATTCAGTTCTTGTAGAATTTTTGGAAGGCATTTAGTGGTATACCAGTTTGCTGTTACTGTCCTTCCAACTAGATGGCTTTGACCAATCCCGTACTTCTGAAGAAAACGGCATACATCATTTTTTTCAGTGCGCGTTGTTTTTTCACTATTGTCGACGTCGGATCATCTTCAAAGACCCATACTTTGCTTTCTTGACGTGTTGGAAAGCCAAAAATGGTGTGTACGTTTCATGACCTGTTACAATTTTAGAAATGATGCGATAGCCCCCATCATTTAGCAATTTAAGAGTTTCTTTACTGATTCTGACATGTTCCTCTTTTTGGTGCTCAGTTAGATTACAGGGCACCCAACGACAAACTACTTTTTTCATATGTAATTCTTCATGAATGATTTTGTGTATGGCTGCGGATCCAATGTTAAGTTATTTCTGTATCATTTGATAGGTATAGCGATTATCATCCATTAACATTTTTCGTATGGCAGACACATTATCCGGGATTACTGCCGACGGCAGCCTTCCTGTGAGTTCTTCATCCTGAAGAAAATTGCGACCTCTTCTAAATTCTCTAAACCATCTGAATACAGTAGCACGAGATGGAGATTCAGCACCAAATGCTAATTGCAAGCATTGAACTCATTCTTCTTGATTTAATCCTGCTTTAAAATCTTAGAAAATCATAGCGCGAAAAGGATCTCGCGTCAACTCCATTTTCTCTTCTGTTTAAAATTTATTCTACGCTAAACAAGTTTTAAAGAAATTTTTATTTTAAAATTAAACCGTTATTTTTTTTTGTGAATTCTCGTCTGCGCGTATCTCAAAAATTTCAGATTAACCCTCGTATATATATATATATATATATATATATATATATATATATATATATATATATACATACATACATACATACATATAATTATATTTATATATATATATATACCACCCAACTTGTTTAGTGGTCAGAGTGCTTACTGTGGATAGGGAGGTCCTGGGTTGGAATCCCTGTTCGGGCATGGATGTAATTTCTGTCTCTATGTATCCTGTCTTTGTCCTTTCCTTGTATGAATGGATTGTGAATGGTTACCTACCCTATAAACGGGTATGTTTTGGCATGTGTGTACTGAGGAAGTCGTACTCCACACCAAAAGAGGGTTCATTTGGAAAAGTGGGGAAACGCTCCCCATACTGCCAGCTTAGCTGGTACACGACGACAACAACAACATAAATATATATATTTATACATACATACATATACAATGGGAACTATGCATATGATGCATATTTATGGTTATATATCACTTCGCTAAAATTTGGCCATATACAATAAATTATGAATCTATGTATGCCTATGTAATGTGCCTAAAAATATCTAAGAGGGCATCTAATTTCAAAGATAAGTTTATAAAAAAACATATTTAAAAATATAGCATCAATTTATATTGTCATATCTAACAGCAGAGGAGTTTCTTTGACGATGGTCACTTTATAATAATTATCGAATGTTAAATCTTCTATTACAATAGCTGGAATGAAAATTTCCCCAAGTGATATAAAAATGATATTTATTATCTTTTCTTAGCAATAAAGGGATCCAATTGTTATTAAAAATTTCTGACTAACTATCAGCATGAATATTAAATAACTTTATTTTTCTCGGCTCAAAAAAATTATGTTTTTATATTGTTCAGAGAATATTAAAACCATAAAAATATATTGTTTTTCCATATCTTCGGTGTTTTACAACATTAAGTCATGTATTTGAAATTTGTCACTTTAATAAATTCTAACAGTAAAAGTAGCCTTGAGAAAATATCAATTCTGGAAAGCTCAAGACAATCTAATATATCGCCAGGAGTGGCCTGATGACCTGCACTCTTCAAACAGGATGAGAAAACTTATTTTTCCAGGCGAATAGGACATAGATCTCATGTGTCCACTGATAAGCCAGGTAATGGCCTACTCATCAGGTGTATAGCACCCGACACCAGGGCACTTACCATTGGTGAACAAGTGATAGTGTTCAAGAATCATTAATATAGTTATTTTAGCTCTTGAGAACAACTCCAATTGAATCAGTGACTCAGGTATTTCTGAAGGTCCACCAGCACCCGCTTTATCCAACTGACCCATTGCCATGTATATCAACGATGGTATTCACTGAAAACTCACCTCACGAAAGCAGGAAAGATGCTTCAGTTTGTCAATAATTTCCTTTCCTATGAAAACCATAATATACAAGATAATTAAAAAAAATTTTGCAATACAAATGAACGATTAAAAATACAAAATCAGCCTTTAATGTAGGGTATGGATTTAGAGTTCATAAATAAATATTTAAAATGGAGAAAAAAACATTACATGGAGTCAGCGAAAGAATTTCTTGATAAGAGAAGTTTTTCTTTTAACAAAAGAAGTTGGTAAAACCATATTTACTTTATTATTGTAAGCTAGAAAAGTTTTGAAATAAAATACTGGAAAGCTACTAAATGAAGTTATAGGAACGGTTAATTGAAGATTTAAGCCAAATTTCATTTCTAAATTTTGATTAGAGCATTTGTTATTAATTTAAATCCTTAACTTATTAATTTAATTCAAACATTCTAAAGTAGCTTACACCAAATGTGTACAATGCAGAAGTTTATTTGTTTCAAGTTTGGAGACACGTGCTTCTTTCTTCAATTTTAAAATTACCATGTATCCTTATTCACGAGTGACAGAGAAATCATATGTGTGAGATTGAATCACTTTTTTTCTACATCTTCATAGTATACTTTTTTGTATAGAAATAACTATACTCACTACTTTTTCTCTTGCTGAGAAATTATAATTTTCACCCATTGCAGCAAATGCATTTTGGGTTTTCCCAATACGCCGCCGATCAAAAATTCATGGGAATGTAGATGGAAAAGGAATCTTTAACTTCAGCATGTAATAATTTTTCAGCTAAAGGAAATTTTCAAGCTCTCCGCTCTTCAATCTATTTGATTTTAGTTGAACTATACCACTATATTTCGCAGAGAAAAACAATATTTCTGGCAAAGCAAATTAAAAAGTTAACATCTTTAAAGAATAAATAAATCATTATTTTTCGAAACTTCAACTTTTTTTTTTTTCAAAAGCTAGACACACGTTTTCTACTGAAGGCCATGGCATAATAATGTCAGATGTTTCCTTTAGGACGAGAAAAGTCATGTAAGTTTTCCCATCCTAATCGAAATATGTCATATAAAAAAATAAATTGATCATTTCCATTTGAAAGGTACACGTGACTAACCCAATACAAAAACAGGCTCTACATTTTATATTAATCTCTTTTACAAGTTGTCAGGCATTTTGAAAAATTTCAGGATAGACAGAACAAAAGTTATCATATTGTATTTTCTATTTTCACACTAAATTTAATTTAACACTGTAAAACTAGTTAGAGAATATTCTATTAATGTAATTAGTTCACACATTATTTATAATAATTTAATATTTTTAAATTTTTGCAAAAAAAGAAAAAAAAATCAAAGTATAATTATTGAGTTAGAATTATCCATTGAGCACTTTAATAAGTGCTTAATAAATATCTACTTGAAAAATATTCTGTAAATATCTCTTTAAATTTTGTGATAAAACTTCATTTATAGATATTTTTAAAACTAATAGCCGGAAAGCAGAAAATTAATTAAATATGATAAGTTAAATTTTAATTTTTAGTAAAATGTTGCATTGAGTTATTAGATTGTACATCCATGTATAAAAATGGGTATATTAAGTCGCAGAAAATAACCAATGATGATTTGCATCTTCTTTCCTTTTTCGGTTAGACTAAATTCGAACTTTCGATAGAATTAACAAAATATATTCACTTCGATGATATCCATTTAAATAATTTTAAAGTTAGTTCTAGTGGCCACGGTCTCCTAATTAGTTAGGGCATTTGTTCTCATTATCAGAAGGTTGTAAGTTCGAGCCCCGATCTAATCGGATGCCTGTCGTGCTCGCGAATGGTGACGAAACCCAGTGGTACAGTAGTCGTTCTTCTTGCTCCCAAGGCACAGGTCGGAGGTTTGGTCTTCAGGCTGGGCAAAGTCGACACAGTTTTTTGTCCCTTCAGCGATTCGATAAAACTGAGCACCAAGCATGCTTGAAAATTAGGCTAACCACCTTACCGGAACATATACTTCGCACCCCAAGACCTTCGGTCACGGAAATATAGGCCTTTGTCTCTCGGAACTGCCATATCATTGAGTTTAGTTTAGTTTATCTATAAGGTGGCTGGAGCACTTAAAATATGTAGTGGTTGCAATGCCCTCCATGTGAAATGATATCTCTGAAAATGCCTTGTCAAATGTGTATTTTCTCTTCTGCTTCTAAATTTCGAAGACCTACCTACATTCACGGATACAAAAAAACAATACATAAGGTAGAATCGATTTCATCTCTTGTAGTGCGTAAAGGTGAAAACCTCAATATAATAATTTAGTTCAATAACTTTAAAGATGAGACCCTGCCTAGTTATGAAGGAAGAAGACAAACATTTAAATAAAATATTTAGTTATGAACAGGAAAAGCAAACATTAAATAAATGTAGTGAAAACAGAAGCATAACTAACATTGGATATTTTTCCTTCCGGGATATCAAAGCAAAAAAATAATCCTGAAAAAAACATTTCTTAAAATAATTTTAGTTTAATCGTGAAAAAATATGAAGTTTCACAGTTTAACTTATAGACTTATGCGCACTACGAAATTATTTATGGGAACCTAAAAAAGATGAAAGTTTCAATTCTGATTGGGGACGTATTAGGAAAGGCGAAATCCCAATCGCAACAGAAAACAAAACAATATTTTACAAAACTCGGTAAAAGTTTATTTTCTATTTTTTTCGTTATTTACCTTAGTAAAGTTACATGAGGGGAGATAAGAAAAAAAACAAAAAAGATCCAATGGGTTAATTTATTTTTCTCAACTCGCAGCGGTTAAGAATAGAGGTAATTTTTAAAAGTGCGAAATAAATAAATACTTATTTCTCGAAGCACAAGAAGAGTTCCAGAAATAGAGTCTTACATTATTTGAATCCATGTCTGTATGAGCAGCTTTACAGGGATTTAAGTTAGCTTTAATTATGTTTTAAATCAACAGAAATTCTATAACAAACATTTTGAAATGAGATATAGCTTCTTTTAAAGCTAGCTAGAGACGGAAATTTCATTCCTCTCAACCATTCTCAATTCAAAATGAACAAAACGGTGCCGGATTAACACAATAAGAATTTTATTTATACATAAATACATTCTAGGATTTCCTTAAAAGTGGATAGTAATTTTGAACAAAAACCAGTAAGGAAACACACATTTGAATGAAAAATCTCGAGAGAATCTTGCTTCCCATTTCAGAACCTTTTTTACGACCGCATTATTTAAATTTTAACTGGTGAATTTCATACAATTGATCATTTTATCATACTTGCGGACACAAATTTAAACTTTAATGCAAAGTTTGCGAATAAAATCCCTGTAGAGCAATAATTGTTTTAATTTGGAATGCGTACCATTTTCTTTCTTTTTTTTTCTTTAAATGCATCTTTCGAATAGAAGAAGCATTAACGAAACCACTTAGGATGATAAGTATCATATTGTTAAAAGTATTCAACTACGTATAATGATTCAAAATTGCACCACTTTTTCCTTTCCGTTCAGCTCTAAAACTCTTCTTTTTTTTGTTTCTGCCCAATTCACTTAAGACCCATTACACCATGCGATGTAATTGCCTTTTCTTGTCTCAAGTTTCGAAACTAAGGGGCGGACAAATTTGGTAGCACGGTCTCGTCCGTTGTTCTCTTGCTTTCTGTCTTTGGCGGAATTGATCTATCTCGCTAATACATCTAATTAAGCGCAATTAAAAGCCTACTCCGTGTATTCAACAAAGCTTATAAGAATGAATAGAAGTTACGCACAAGTTTGGTAATTGCAGTTCTCAAATTGCTATTTTGACACGCTTGTTATTCATGAATAATTTAAGCATTTCACAGCGAGTTATAAAAGGGGAAAAAATTATCTGACATAATTATACATACATTCAATATCTTTCACAGTTGCGAGATTCAAATAATTTTTGCTGCATGAAATTAAACTATATTTGAAACTGAGATTACTGAAATGTTCCTTTTTTTTTACATCAATCTCATTTTACTTAGAATGTATTCAATAAATTTAAGAAATTAATACATTTTAATGAAATTATTTCCTTTGTTTTAAGATAATTATCTGCTGAATAGTGTGTATGACAAAATAATAAGAAAACAATTAGTAGTGTATTAGAAGACATGGTAAATATTAAGATAATCTAATATGTTGAATAAGGAAAAATAGGAAAAATGTATATCTTATTTAAATATACAATAAATTGATACTTATCATAGTTGAATGAAGTTTTTTCTCACCATGAGTTGTATCTGTTAAAAATCATATTCGATTATCAAATTCAGAATATGACATATTATTCTTGAAAGGAATATTTTCTGATGTGCTTGCTTAAAATCCAAATCAATGTGATTAAATAAATTTAGTTTATATCACTTATCTTATCAAGAAATATCCAAATAATAGATTATTTATTGTAATGTGTTATTATTTTGTGCTTGTAAGTTATATACTGGTATGCAAAAAGCTGAAATCGAACTAAATGCCTCCATACTTAATCTAATATTTCTTGAATTATTATCTCACTCGGAAGTCATTTTAACAACGGCCTATTCTACGCACTCCATCCACTTTTAATGAACACGATGGACCATCGATTAACACGGGATTCGAACTCATCACCTTCATCATCTTCAGTGAGATCAACTCCCAAACAAACCTGGTCATCGCAGTGATTTATCGCTTGTGAAAAATGACGTTTTTCTCAACCAGACTATTGCAGGCACATAGTTACGTAAGAAAGACGAAACAATTTCATTTACCCAAAATCAATTAGAAAACATTCAGATAAGCTCAAGTTTATTAATTTTCCGGTTCTTTAAATGGGATAAATGAAATCTTGTCGTTGTTGTTGCTTGTTTTTGAAGATATGCATATCTTGCTTAACATTGACATTCATTTAATTTTCTGAATATCGACAGGAATTTGCAATATTAAATAGATACCACATCACCGCAACATCTACTCCCGAGCTCAGAATCGTTGAATTGAAGGTCAGAACTTTAACCAATCAGCAACCAGAATAATAGATTAGTATCTTCGACTCAAGTAGTCAATTACTTTTATCTAGCTGTGCTGCTAAGCTAGTTAAAAGTTAAAAAGTAAATTTAAAGTAAATTTTTAAATGTTTTAAATTAAGTTAATCATTAGATTAGTCATTGCATTTGACTGACCATGCCCTAGATAGTCACTGCGATTACAACTGAGTTCTTTCATGTAATATGGATAGAAGTACTTACTCGTGCGACTTCACACGTAGAAGAATAAACGGAAGAGTAGATGAGAAGCATACTGTGACCAATGTAGTAGAAGAAATCAGAATCAACAAAAATGTTGTTTCACGATCTAAAAAAGGTTTTCAAACCATAGATATACAGATATTAGAAAGGTTGGTGGCAGCATTTCTAAAAGAATAACTGCAATGGATGACCAATATATTGTCTCACATTTAAAAAGGGCCCGAAACCAAGCAAGAGACTATACTCTGTTGCTCTTGTGCATCATGCAATTGTGTTCAGCTATGGAAAAACAAGTGCCTCAGTTTACTGCACCCAAATGACTTCATAAAGGTGGATTATTCATCCGCTGCCCTGAACTTATGAAAATTAGCCATCGGCACCAACTTTTGTATTGGAGCCATGAGACAAAAACTTGACATCACATCAATAGAGTCATGTCCTCTTTATGAATGAGAATCGTTTTAATGTCCCAAGTAATTGTTAACACAAGTAGATTTGGAGAGAGAACAAGGCACAGTCTCAACTCAGTAACATCACAGACAGAAACTATTTCTGTGGTAATGAAATTGACGTCTGGCCTAACATTACGCTGTGGACTGAGCTCTACGACTTAGACAGAAATTCTGCAATTGGAGATCATTGTTGTAAAGAGGCGATCCTTCACCCTATCAGTCTGTTTCGAGGTATCATTGAAACAGATTTCATTTAAATGGATGAACATGCTCGGCCACATCGGACTCCTGGTTTCGGCTGCTATTGGAAAAGGAAGTACTCGAATGGATGAGCAGGCCTACTCTTTTGCTTTAAAGCTCATAAAACATGTTGCCAGATTTATTGAAGACACTGTTTGCAGCACATTTACATCTTATAGAGAATGCTAATGCTAGTTATAGAAATGCTAATGCTAGTTATAGAAATGCTAATGCTAGTTATAGAAATGCTAATGCTAGTGTGAGCATGTACAATAATGGATTGTGAAAATGTGCTTTGAAATGCTAAGACAAAAGACAATATTCACGACGTATAGAAGTAAAGGAAAAGAAAAGCAACAATTTATTTATCAAGCAGCTTATAGTAACTTCTCGAGAAAAAGTGATCATCTATAGCGATGCAGGATTTTTAAATTGTAGTGTAGGAGTTAACGCGTACATTAATCAAAACCCTAGATTCAGGATGTTAACATTTGAACAATCAAATTTACTTCTCCTTCTTCTCAATTCTAGATTCTAATTGAGCACGATACTCCATTCTTTTATTGTTACCTAACAAAAAAAAAGTCAAAGCGCATCATTTATGAGAAACATAATGGCCACGGAATTCATTCTGAACATATTCAGTGATGTCATACTTAACGTCCAGTTAATTTATAACATTCTTTTTTGAAGTAAATTGAAACTTCGTCATTCTAGAATCAAATTCGTGAGATATAACAGTTAAAGTAACATCCATCAGTAGAGTTCAAGCAAGGAATTTTGTATGAAATTACTATTTTTTTAGCGGATTACACAATTATACAGAACAGGCTATGAGACGATTATATTGAAGAACAACGCCGTCCATTTTGTTATTGTGCTCAATAGCTACTCAAATACTAATAAAAAACATAGTAATTTCTATGTTTTCTATTAGTATTTTCTAACATAAACTCTTTTTTCTTTAGAATGAAGTACATTAAATAAAAATTTGCAGATTCCTTTCAAACAAATTGAGAACGGAACTTGGCATGCGGTTTAGAAATTGTTGAACATTTTCCGATGAAATTTAAAATAAAATGTCCCTTATCATAAAATAAAAAATCACCTTATCTTCCTGTGGTACGTGCATTATTATGAATATTAAATTAAAAGCTCTATGGGAGTTAAACATATCAAAGCCAGGAAAGAAGCTTAATCAGGGAATAAATTTCCTCAAAGAAATTGGGTGACACGTTTAGAATTAAAGGAATATTTTGAAATAACATTATTAAATAAAAAAAGAATTTGAAATTGTTTGAGTTTTTTGAGACAGCCTTGATAAGCTTATGTTTAATTTACAACTAAAAATGCAATTTTTGATTTATACATCAGCAAAATTACCCCAAACAATAAGTAAATACTCAAGTTTAAATTTAAGAAGGATATTATAATTAAAATGTTTTGCTCTACATGTGCAAAATAAAATTACAAAATAATTCTCTCTTTCGAAGATTTATTAAATAATAATTAAAACAGTAATACTTTTTCAAAATTAAATTGCATAATACAAATGTCAACAATAATTTTCATACTATAACATGATACTACATACCACTATTAATAAATACATTTCCAAATAAAATGCATAATTTGCCTTGTAGTATGTTGAAAGATAAAAAATATCAAAATTTGAAACGAAATTTACTAATCTTAGTTATAACGACAAAAAGTAAAAGAAATACGTTTGATAAAAATCACCATATTTCATTATCAAGCGATTCATCACGAATCTATTTCTCTAAAAAGTGTTTAGAAAATAAAAATCATTACTTTTAAGAATAAAATGAATATTCATTTAAAAGCGAAGAAATGAACATTTCCTTTGGAAATAAGTTCCTGACTTGTAAAACACATTATTAAAGTCGTCCAAAGATTTGTAACATACTCTTAACAAGGATACCTTGGGGGACATTTTTATATATATGATTAAATTACAACAATACAATGAAATACTTTCTTTATCTATTCGATTTGAGCATCATTTAATCATTATTCAGGAGCAAGTCTTCAGACACAGTTTATAGAATACAAAAGTAATTTTATTTCGAAAAAATAATCAAGCTTAGAATAGTTAAAATTTAAGTAATTGTATTTCTAGTAGTTTACTACTATCATGTCTAAAAGAATAAACGTTAAGGATATAAGAATTGTTATATATATATGCAGACAGAAGGAGAGAAAGAATATGAAATAAGCAATTAATTAGGTTGGATAACTTCTCTGTCTCTCTTATCTAGTTATTTAAAAATAGTTTATGGCTTAAAAGGTTTGTTATTCTTGAGTTGTGTTACTAGTTAAATGAAGAAAACATGCTCTTTCTAACGAGATTAAATTTAAAACATTTTTCATGTAATATGTTTTAATAAGAAATGTTTCAATTATTTTACAAATTTTATTTGTTTCTGTGGTAAATAAAAAGGATGTTTAAGCTTTTTCTGGAATGGTTTTAGTAACAAATAAAAAAAAATGTTTTTCGGAATAAAGAAATTATATATATAAAAGCTTATTAAAACTGGGAAATATTGAATTTATTCTAAATTTATTCGCTCAAATCGTTGAATTCAAGAAAGTTGTGAATTGAAAAATGTGGTTTGTTACTTTTCGAAAAAAGCTTTTTTTTTTTAATATTTCATTTAATATGAGAATTTAAGAATAATGTGAAATGAATAATAAAAAGTAATAATTATTAAGAAATATAAAAATTAATAATAATAATAATAATAATATAGAGATATACACAGAAAGTAAGTTTTCCACGGTTCCAAAATATGTCGCTGGAAAATGACCAAAACGCAAATGCACATGTAAAGTAGATTGTAGGTGTGGCTTTCATGTGTTGCAATCTTAATTTTCGATAGCTTATATTAGTCATTATAGTGAGAAAAGATGTCGGCTTTTATTTCTTCTCTTGATTGTGAGGTGAGTTCCGTTATAAAGTTATTGAACTCAAAGAAGGTGGCATCAATCGAAATCCATCGTTATTCTTGTTTAGTGCGTAGAATATTTGTGATTTTTTAAAACGATATCACAATGAAGTTGATAAAAAACTTCAATAGGATCGATACATGAGATGTCCGCTTCAACCTAGGAAGCAAGCAGCAGTCTATGCACGGCATCAAAGTGAATCTCCTGTACGTAAAGCAGATTGTACCCACACAGAAATTGATGCGCACGGTCTTCTGAGACAGTAATGGTTACTCTGTTCATTGACAATAGTCTATGTATGGCATCATAGTGGATCTCTTGTACGTAATGCAGATTGTACCAGCACAGAAATTGATGCGCACGGTCTTCTGGGACAGAAGGGGATCGAGTTTGCGAGGCTTAGTGCCAGAAGCTGAGGCTTGTATAACTAATTTTCATACCTTGCAACTCGAAGCTTTGAACTCGAGTCTACCTTCCAGCAGCCGCCACCTGCCTCAGTAGACGAGCCACAGAACCATACCTTGATGAGGCGAGTAGACTCGCCAGCACCCACTCACTTATTCTGGCATTTATTCTCGTTAAAGATTTGTTTTATAAATTCCTTTACGAACCGTCAATTCCTATGCTATTCCTCAACATCCCAGATCTCGACCGGACCATCGTCAGAAGCACGCTTGTATTCCATCATTGGAATGTCATCCGACACAATGGACATTATCCTTTTCAAGATAGACCAGTTGCGCCGGTCCAGGATGGTACTCAAGCTTTCGCTCTTGTACACCAACTTACTCCTTTCCTCCGAGGTCCTGGTACAAGACAGCACGAAGTGGAGACAATCTCCCACAACATTGCACGAGCGACATAACTCGCTAATCGGATACCCTCGTTTATGAAGGTATTCCGGCACACGTCCGTGTCCTGTCGCTATTTGGGCAACGATAGCATTACCGAAGACTCTTTTATCAGAGACAGTTTCAAAGAATTTGTAGGTCTGACGACCCACCTCTTCATTATCCCATCTCAGCTGCCATACCCGCAGTGCTTCTTTATGCAGCACCTTTATCAGGTGCGACCTTGGACGTGACAGGTCCAGCGTTGGCTCTGGAAGATTCGCAGCCTCTTTGGCCAGTAAGTCGGCTCTTTCGTTTCCGAAAGTGCCAGCATGTGCTCGCACGTAGTGTAAGCGTACCTCTCTTTTGCTAATGGCTTCCTGGTATGAGTCCTTCGCTTTATTAACCAAGATGTTCTGTTTATTTGGATCGGCCAGGGAGTAAAGGGATGACAACGAATCACTGTATATGTGACAAGTGTTGTTGCCTGGGTGTACTTTGAGCCAGTCTAGCGCCAGTCTCAGCGCCGAAATTTCCGCCTGGAAGACGGAATTCTCGTCACCAAGTCGAGCACCATAAGTAACAATCTCATGCCCAAAGTACAAGATGGTGAACCCTATACCAATTTTACCATCAATGCCTGATCCATCTGTAAAGATTTCCTGACTCTCGCCAGTTGGCTTTTCACTATCAAAAGGCACACTACAACGCTCCACAGGGTGACATGACAGAATGTCTACCCTCTGCTCAATATCATCTGGCCGCAGATTTACCTCGTAAAAGATATATGGCCTGCGCTCCACCAATACCATCAGCTTTGCATATTCTATACCTGCTTTTATATCTAGCGGTAGGACGCCCGCTAGCACTTGTACGGCAGCTGTAGAAACTGTCCTGTAGCATCTGGTGAATGCCATGAGTGCCGGTCTTTGAACACTCTGTAGGTGGCCACAGAAGGTCTTACAGTCCAGTCTGTGTCCCCATGCCCCTACACCAAAAAGAGCCATTCTTTCGGTTCCACTCCTATAAAGGCGTTTGAGTAGTTCAGGCTCACGCCCGAAGAGAACCCTAGCCGCTCGTTGGAGTGCCATTGTGACATTCACAATATTTTGCCTCACCTCCTTTAAATGGGAGTTGAATGTGAGGGCGCTATCGTATGTTACACCCAGGAACTTTAGCTCCTGCACGGACTTTATGGAGGTTCCGTCCCACCGGAAGACTGGCGGTCTTTTCAATTTCCGCTTTCTGGGACAGTAAAGGTTACTCTGCTCATTGATTTTTTGATGAGGAGTGCAACAGTAAACTTTGAACATTACTATGCAACTCTAAAAAACTTTCGCCATTCAAATCAAGAGGCATGGGATACTCGATGTCATATAGCAAATTTTACAAATAAATAAATAACTAAATAAACTGCTGGAGAAATTTTGTTGGGAAGTGTTTCACCATCCCTCATATAGACATGTCCATGGTCCCAGCGACTTATCTGCTCTTGCATCTGAAGACATTCTTGTCTGGGCATCTTTTTCACACAGACGAAAACGTTGAAACAACTGTTACATGTTGACTCCATTTCCAAGAGGCTGACTTCTATGATACTGGAATACAAAACCTTCTCCCACAGTGTGACAAGTACTATAACTCCGATGGTCTTATGTTGAGAATTAGCTGATGGATTGAGTATACAATGTATCTTGAAAAAAAATCGTCTTAGGTAACTTCGTTCTGTTTCTTTTTATGAGCCATGGGAATGATGACTTAAGTAACTTATATTTTGGTCAGTTATTACATTAAAGTCTTTTTTAATGCAATTATAATCTTGGGTATAATGATGGAAATAATCCTTGAGATATAAATACTACACAGTCCGTTTGACCGATATGAATTAATGGTAATAAATTCAGGTTTCATAGCCTGATTCATTTTATTCTGAACATTTTGGTTTATTGATTTCTTAATCAATGGGGTTTTATCCTGGTGAGTTTAAAATTCTCATCTAGTTTTTTTATTTAAAATTTTTTATTACTCTTTTGAAAAATGTTCGCTAACATCAGGTGTGTCAATATGTTATTTAGTAATTATTCATTACACTTTAATAAGGGTACAACTTAAAAAATTTTAAAATTTAAAATATTGATTTTTTTAAAATTTAATTTAGTCAGGGATGCATCGATCGCCTAGAAAATACGCGATTCTATGCAAAGGAAAATAGAGGGAACTCATATTTTGCAATATATAAAGTAATTTTTGAATCAAGTAAATCTCAATGTATTTTTTAAAAATTGTTTACAAAATAACTAAGAAAATATTTTGATAGTTTTTAAGCAGATGTAATATCTTTGACCAAGATTATTTTATATCAATAATCCTTACAAATCTAATCTTGGTTGCATTTATTGATTGAAAAGTATTTCTTTTGCAATATAGACTTTGAGTTACGCTACGATTTTAAAATTAGGGAAATCTGGCAACCACAGTTATTTCGTCAACAATTCAAATGCACATAATCGATATCGACAATTGCCAAAGAAAATGTAACTCTGAGAACATAGAGGGAATATGTGCTGCATTAACGATTCTTACGGTGCTTTGAATATTGATTATTAGGATATACTTTCAGAGATTTGTGTGGATAATTTTAAGGAAAAAAAAAAACTTTACCCATCTCGCTATTTTTGTCGCCATAAGAATTATGGGCTTGAGTCTCTTGTACCTAAAAGATATATTTCATTGAAATAAAATGTGTGCGACTTTAAAAATAATAATATTCTTTTAAATGAAAGTTCTATCTTCTATTATGAGCATTTTTAAAATCTTTTAACTGCAAACGATGCTAGGAAATCAAACTTGGTGAATGAAGAAAAACTAAAAAGTTTATCTATTTGGAATATGACAGATTAACACGATTTATTTTGTGTTTTAATTAAAGGATTGAGAGATATACATTTTTCATTATTAATAAATAAAACTTTCCAAGATAATCGAAATGTAAGATTTTATGCTTCTGGTAATACTATATCGGGATGAACTTGCCTAAATTATTATTTTAAATTGTTCTGTGAAAATGTTTCTTCTACTTGGAATATGACAGGTCACAATAGCTTATTACAACAGCTGATTGACTTACATTCTTTATTATCAATAAATATAATTTCCAATTTAAGAGGCAAATGTTAGAATTTATGCTTCTGATAAACTATGTGCGACGAGAATTTGCCTCTCTCTCTGATCAAGCTAATTATCATTTAAATCTTTCTGTGAAAATGTTTCCTGTGTAACTTTCATTCGAATAGTAAAATTTAAAAGACAACATTCGCTTTATTATTTAGCCAAGTTTTATTTCTTGTATTAAAATATTATTTAATTACTTGCTGATAACTCAAATGGAGTCGCTTGTTGTATTTTAAGACAGTGAAATTCAAACAAACATTGAAACAATGTTTAGAATTATATGCTGGTCTAATGGCTTGTAGTAATACTTTATCATAAGTATTTCTAAAAAATTTATTTGTTTTTCATATTTGTAATATAAATAATACATTCTGGTAATTTTTATTTAAAATGCTGATTTTTGCTGCTATACTAAAAATAGTATAACCTTCTGAAGCTAAAAAGACCATGCTTTATATGCTTATGATATTTAAATATAATCAATTTGAATAAAACTTTAAATTTTCATTTATGTAAGATTATTGAAGTTCTAAACTAAATATTCATATTTAGATTGAAAAATAGTTCTTATATGATAAAAAATTTTGATTTCTTGAGATATATTCTGGTACATATATAACTTGAAAAAAAAAAAGAGTAAGAAATGGATGTAAAAAAAGCGGATTCTCTTTTTGTATTTATGAGGTTACTTTAAGACGTTGCATATTACATTTCTTTTGCATCGTTCTAGAAAAGGATTCACCTGGTATTTAGATGACAAATCGCAGGGAATTTTTCATCCGCATTTTGCTTCCTCGCTTCCGATAGATCATTTTCCTGAACCGCTTTCCAACCTCTGGATGCCATGGCACGACGGACAAACAATCCTCCTTTTGTCGAATCTCATTTGCAGCGAAGCCGTGATTCCGGAACGAGAATTCGAAGTCACGTGACTCCAGAAGAGAAACCGGAGAGGTTTCAACAAAAAGCTCGCACTCTGATTTGCATATTAGAGACGAGTAGCCGTAAATCATGTATGTAAAAAGAAACAAGCTGCTGCTGAGGAAAAAAAAAATCACAAAAGCAGGGGAAAGGTTTACGATGTTTCCGTGAGAAATGCATGTATCTGACAGCCTGCAGTGATTTTAAAAGCAAGATTTACAAACTTCCATTTAAGTTACTTCCCTCAGACATCTTTGGTCACATTTTTTTTTCTAGAAGTGGATTTTCCTGAAATTTTTTCAGAGAAAGTTATTCAATATCTTCTTACATTAAGCTAGATAAAATAAAAATTCGATCTAATAATTTTGTTCCATAATAGAATGATATGAATGAATATGAATTTTTTGTTACGAGCTAATAAAATAAATATAGGCACATCCCATTAGTGACATGCCATATACTAATAAAAAAATTGAATTCTATATAATTTATATTTTAAAATTTTTTTTGAAATTCTAGGAAATTGAGGTTTTATTAAGGATTTTTTTATATAGCAAGAATTTGCAAGAATGATATTTCCATCTATTATCTAGAAAGAACTAAGTGAAATTAACTAGTTCAGATAATGAGTTGTAATGGCGAAAAAGATCATTGTATGCTAGACATTTTAGTTCTATTGATTCTCTCTTCAACCCCTACTTTTTATCAAATGTTTTTCGTACTGATAAAAATTTTCAATACTTATTTATTTCATGAATGTTAGTCCATAACATGATATGGAAGTAATGAAATGAACTGGCATCAGCGCGAATATTTAGAACTGTGTCCTTGGTTGTTCTCGGTTCCTTGGACAAGTTCAAATTCCACTTTGGAAATAGATAAGTTTAGTATTCGAAATCCACTTGTGAAGGTCCTTTTTTAAAAAGGCTTCATGCACAAAAAGTGTTTATTAAACTTAAAATTACAAAACACAAATTTTGTCATTGAATTTTGGCTTTTTCCAATGTGTATCAAATAATGTAACTCAAGTACACATGAATGCGTAATCATTTCATTCATGAACGTAACGAAGTTTTTGTGTCCTTGTGATAAATTTAGTATAATTTAAAATTCTTAGTTTCTGTTAATTAAGGGAGAATGACTGAGTGTTTTGGTTTCATTTTCTTCCATAGACGGAAATTGATTCCTTCAATCAATTGATCATTGAAATAAATATTTTGAAAACGATTTTTTGATCAGGGATATTATATTAAAGGAATCAAAAACAAAATGGAGAACTTTATCATCTAATCTAGCATATCTAGCATAAAAAGTAAAATAATTCCTTTAATTAATTTTTCGTTTTCATTATGGTTGAATCATATTGAAATAATGAATGGAAACAAAGTTTCTAGAAAAAAAATTAGAGTTGTAGTCTCTGAACCCAAGACTCAAAAAGAGATGATTATTTATTGAAGCAAATATTTAATCACCAGGCAAATAAAAAAATGAAAACCCAAAACCGAGAATAGAAAAGATTTGAATAGCAATGTTCATCAAGAACTTGATAAAGGAAGAATTTGTATTATTATTTAGTAAAAGTCAAAACTTGTACAGGGCTGCGACACTAAGAGAAATAGATATTTCTGAAGGCGCTGAGTTAAACATTACATAATGTATATTTTTTAAATACGAAATATCTATGTAAATGAATCATTAACATGCATTTACAGATTTGTAAACGTATATCAGAGCTTTCACATTAATAAACGATGGATGTTGAATATCAATCAATGAATATCATCAATAATGCAATGTATGTGCATATGAATCATTGTACGTATACAATAAATGCACGCAGGAATATTCTCTGCAGAGTTAGATATTAATATTTAGATAATCTGTGTATAAACTTTTTAACATTAAATACTGTAATTTTTATTCTTGCATACGTTTAACATCTAATAAATTACATGGCAGAATTTAAGTTTCATTTTCATAATCATCTAAAAATATTATTTTATTATATATTTGCTAAACTAAAATCAAAATTAACAATATTATTTTTAATTTATAAGAAATGAACCAAAAGCACTTGGTAATAAAAGCTAGATGAATATTTTAGATTTGATCAGTAGGTACATTTTTGATTTAGGGTGGTATAAAAATGTTGAATTCCACTAAATTAAAATCGTTTTTTGCAAGAATTTTTGGCATATTTTTCTCTTATATTCAATTTGATAACTAGTGTTTTCGATGTAAATTTATATTATTAAAGTAAATATTCTATTTATAGTTTAGTGGTTAATTTTGTTGAAATAAGGTTTTACTCTCTGACATCCTTAATATGCAGAATACACTATAATCTTTAGTCAATTTGATCTTAATGTAATTCTCAATATTTACACACACGCACGCACGCACGCACTAGTGGACCACCCTTTGCACGGGTAATAGCTCTAATTCATTTGGACATCAAATCTACATGCTTGTCGAACACATTTATTTTCATATAATACCATATGTTTTTTGTGAATCTTTTTTAGATCTTAAAAAGCTACATAAGTGGAGGAAAGAAAAGAGGGTTGTTTGATGCGATTTTTGGGATTATATCCCACATTTTTTGTCTATAGGGTTGAGATCGGGACTCTGCAGTTTCCAAGAAAGGTGTTGGAAGTCAGATAGATATTCCGTGAGTTATTTTTGAACACTTCTGACGCCATATTTAGTCTTATTATTATGCATTAAATATCCATAGTCATTAGGATAAGAACGCAACTCGATCTTTTTTCCACATCTAAGTATCGTACAGCTTTTTATCCTCGATGAACATCAGGAGACCACTTCCTTGGCTAGCAGAACATGTCAAATATTCACTGCTGACAGACATTTGCGCTGGACAAGTAAGGTAAAGTAGACTCATTGTTTTGTGAGATTCTCACACAATTTTAACATTTCCTACCACTGCAAAAAGGTTTATCAACATTTTATATTTCTTACTGTCAGAGCCCAATTTCTTTTTGCTTGATAGCACTGCCAACGAATTTTTACATTGTTAATGGAAAAGAGAGTTTTCTTACAAGCAACCGACTACCTATTCTCCACAATTTTCTCCATATGTTTCGAACTGAGGTTTTTTTAAAAGAGTCTTAGAGTTGATGATTTTAATATTTATAGGAAAATAGAGTCTTTTTTCAACCGTAAATTGGCCGGAAAACACCGATTATGTTCTTAAAAAACTGCTCGAACCGCATTTCTAGACATGAATTGTGGTTTGATACCATCTTTTTCGACCGATGGTGGAGAGGTTAGCATCCTTAACTTCGAATCAGTAGGTCCCGAGTTCTAACCCTGGTTCGGGCATGGATGATCCTTACTCTCTCTATGATTGTCTTTCTTTATCCTTTCACTTTTTATGCAAAGACGACACACTCGCTGGGTGTCCCACTGTGTAAGATGCCATCATCTTCCTCCATTATAAAAAAGTTTCCACCTTTTGAAATACTTCGATATAGTTACTGGTGAGTTTTGCTAGCCTTCATTAATGCAAAAAATGTCTCTCAAAACGTGGCCCTTACTTATCGTAAGCATTTCTTGAATGGTGAAAGGCCTGTCCTTTTTTTTTCTTTTTCTTTAATCATTTTAAAATGCATTCTTGCACCTTACCCATACTCAAATTATGACGACGTGAATCTCATGTCATATGAACAAATTGCATACTGTCAAGCATATAAGTGGAAATTTCAAACGTTTCTGATTCAGTTTTCTTTTTGTCATCTTTGTCAAGCATATAAGTGAAAATTTCAAACGCTTTTGATTCAATTTTCTTGTTGTCTTGTCCAGTAAAGTAGTGCAATGGAATCATATTGATCCAAAAGTGTCCAAACCGCTTTGGCCACATCTATAACTTATCGAGAAGGATCCTAAAGATCTTTGTCAGTAAAATAGGGCAAATAAAGATAGGGTTGTCAGAGAGTTTCAATACTCATGATAAAGAAAATTTACCAGAGCCTTCGAGAAGGTTGGACTTCTGCCTGTTAGTACATGGAAGGCATTTTATTTTCCTTCTACCAGCCACAAAGGATAATCCAAAGGAGGCATGCCCCCTATCAACTAGTGGGGACGTGCCACTCAAGGGATTACAGGGCTCGGCTGAGGGTTCTAATGCATTCGGCACGATATATATGGGAAACTAATGTCTTAAGCAGTAGAAAACAAAATGTTGTTGTTGTTACTTATGAATCTTGAACAAGTTAAGCCTTCTAGCCAAAGGCTATACGAAATTAAGTCAGAAGGGTGCATCGTTCGTTTAATAGAGTTCCATGAAGGTTAAATTTGACTTTTCTCTAAGACCCCTCTGATAGATGGTACCACCAGAGGATCCTCTCCCTCACTTTTGATTTTGATCTGGAGGGGGAAGATATTTTCTCCAGTCCATTACATTTATGGCTCAACGGCTAACCACAGGACTTTCGATCCCAAGGATTTAACAAGTCGTATATTGCATGTATTTCGGTGGCTCTATCGTCATTGGGAATAAAATTCAGCCCTTCTGTGTGGAAGGCCGATGCCCTAATAAAATATGAATTATAACTAAATTATGAAAATTTTAACAAAACTCTTTTATATTCTTTATTTCTTTTAAAATAATGATGGTGTTTCAGGAATCCAGTGACAATTAAATTGTAGTTATCAATTTGTCATTAAATCATTGCAGATAAATTAAACATAAAAATATTAAATAAAATAAAAGATCTAATATAGAAAGTGATAAATTTAAATCTTATCCTTTAAAAGCATATTTATTACCATTGACAGCTTTCATTCATAAGAAGTTATTTTACAATATTTTATTTAAGACATTTTAAAAATTATGATATGGTGAAGATGTAGATTAATTAGAATCATGAAACAAAGTTTTGGTAATTTCACTGTGTTATCAATTAGTTTATAAAATACCAAATGGATTTTTTGAACAAATTGATACTTGAATTTCATAAAATGTTTTTCTTTTAATCATTAACTTATGATTTTCGTAAGCTTTTTAAGATTAATTTTGAAAGAAAATTAATAATAACATTTTGGAAGTTTCTAATTCAAGCTATTTTAGATTTTAATATTTGTTATGATCCATGTGCCATCATGAATATTAAAAGAATGTCTTTATTAAATTGATAAAAATAAATGATTGATTTTTAATAACAGCAAATGAAAATAAACGTTTATATTTCATTGTAGTTTGTATATTTTAAAGATATTCTTCAATTTTTGTATTATTTTCAAAAATAATCAGAACTCTATTCATACTTTCACCTGAACTAAAATGTGTGGTTGACAATGGCGTCTTTCTAGTTTGTCACTTCGTTCAACTACAGCTGACGGATTCTCCAGCATTCCTGAGTTCGCGCATAGCCTCAAACACCTGTTTAGGTAAAGATAACGAGTAAATTGAGTTACCTCGTTAATTTAACTCACGTAGACAAAACACGGTCGCTAACATTATACTCATGGATAAAAAAAAAGTAGGGTACTGTTTTTTAGAGTTTATAATTTGAAACTGACTCTGCGTTGCTTGGGATTAAGTTTTTGGAGAATAATGCACTTTTTATCCGTTAAATGATCTGCTAACAACCGCACAGTTTTCACGCAAGGTTTTTCATGCATATATCATGGCTCTGCTTCTGACAGATAAACGAACACAAGATTGGCTTTCATGAATATTTATTTTGAAATTAATCGATTCAATGAATCATTCATACAGAACATGTATCATGGTACAGCATTAGATGAGTCATTCATTATATTTATCAAGATTTACACATCAATGCTACTGTCAAACGGTGTTATGAGCAGAAAATATATTTGCTTATGTTAATGTTGAAGACTCGAGGAAACAAAATAAACTTATTGGAAAAAATAACAAACGAAGCATTGAACTTCATAATCCAATCGTTTCCGTTCGTGGAATGCTATAAAAATTGCGAATTCATTGTTTTTTCATTCAGCGAGTTTCAGTACATACAGTTGTTATAAATGCTGAGAATGTGCCATTTTAGAAAATTTGTTAAATTAAGCAGCATTTAATAATAATTTTTCTTGGTTATCAATTTTTCTAAAAATTAACATATATTTATCCTATGATTACCTTATTTAAACTAATTTTATTTATTAATTCAAACAATTGATTAATTTAATTATATTGTAGTTACATTAATTACAGATTAAAACTTTAGTATAAATCTTGAACATAAATTTTTATATACTCTTAGAGAAAATTTTCTATTGCATAATTATGAAGATGAAGGGTGTTTTACGCCCAAAAATGTATTCGTTAAATTTTTGAAAATAAAAGTAATATGTAGATATTTAATATCAGATAAATGATTAATAAACTATATACAAACAGTTGTTACATTTATTAAAATTTATCAACTGTATAAAATTAATTGAAAAACATTTCAGGGATTTGTAAAATATAAATAAAAAAAAATCATAAGATCTATAACAATAATTTTGGCTTGTTTTCTCCTATATAAAATAGTATACTGAATAATTATTTTCATAATTGTTTTACATTGCACCGTATTTAAATTCTGAATAAAATTAATAAAGAATACCATTATCTAGTTCAGGTTTTTGCTTCATCTCAACTTGTAAGGATAAATCGTTGTTTTATGCATTTCACACATTTCATTATATATATGTATGTTTATTTATTTATTTCATTATATATATGTATGTATGCCGGCCAACTTGTCTAGTGGTCAGCGTGCCTAACTATGAATAGGGAGGTTCTAGGCTCGAATCCCGGTTCAGGCATGGATGTACTTTCTCTCTCTCTATCCTGTCTTTGTCCTTCCCTTGTGTGTGAATGAGGTATGAATGGTGCCTACCCGATAAACGGTTCCCTATGGCATGTGCGATGGGGGAATGCCTCGGGGCAAAGAGGTAGCTGTTTCTGGCCGGTTCCTTGGTGTGTGTAAGGGGACAATACATCCCGATATACCCCGACCATTGGAATATATATATATTACTTGAAGTGGTTCATAAAATTTATTGTTGTATCAGGAACTAAATTTAAAAACGGAAATAAATTTATTTTGAAAATAGGAAAACAATGCCCTGTAAAATAACTCCTTTATAATTAAAATTAAAAAGAAACTATTTGCTGAGTTCCTTTAATACAATTTCTAGATGTAATATTTAACAAATGTTGATGTGGAAGAAAAATTAGATAAAAGCCATGCATATTATGAAATATTTTTAATTAATGTTTTTAATAACGTAATTTTCATATTATATTTATTAATCTTTTAGATTTTTTAGAGCAAAAAGTATTTGCTGGGAAATGTTTGCGTAACAGAAAATAATTGCAGCTGTTGAATTTATGTAATTATATGACATGTCGTCCATATTCATTGCTTTTAAATATAACATGTAATTATTGTACGTATAAACATATACATACATTCTTACATTATTAATTTATACTTGTATACAAAAAGGGCGAATTTAATGGTGTCTAGACTAGATTTTGTTTTATGTTCTGTATTCAATGCACTGATGGTGTATCCTTTTTCCTAATCATTATTTTTCAAACTCCATTTAATAAGAAACTCGCTTTTGAAATTTTTACAACTTATTGGAAATAAAGAGGATTTACAAATGAAGTTTAATAGCTTTACATACATAGAATATTTGAAGTTATTATTCAAATCTCTGTTTAAAAAATTTCGTTGTATAATATGGTACCTTACAGATAATAGTACACATACACTTTTAAAGATACTATCATACAAAAACGTAATCACTCCAACGTCGTTATTTCTTTCCTTTTTTCTAGTGAAAGTCTAAGATTTGCTCTTTTACACGAAAAAAAGTAGTTTATTTGCATGATACAGGAATTCGCAAATGTGTTTTGTGTACCAACAAAACAAGCTTTATGCGATTGTCAAACAACAGAATTACAGTGACATAATAACATTTGAAATAAAGCGCTGTTAATAGCCCAAATGGTGATTTTAATGGTTTCTGCTCTCGCTTCAAAACTTTAGGAAATATAAATAGGCGCAGAATCTTTTAAATTCCATTGTTAAGGCGAAATCTTTCCTCAGAAATGATTTCACGTCGTTTCACACAAAGAAGTGACATCTTTTATACTCCAGCATCAGATATGGTGTCTGTCTGCCTCTCTTTACTTCAGCAAAAGAGCGAAGAATGCACAGTCATCCGATAAAATCATTACAGTTGCATGAGTTTCTTTCCAACTTTGAGGCAGTATTTTGTACAGTCGGCAGAGGCTGCCTCGGAAAAAAAAAGGAATCTTCCAGATACTTTTGGACTGGTTTTCTACTTTTGCCTTTGTTAAAACATCTCAATAGCTATTGTGTTGGAGAGAGCGGAAAGTACAGAACAGAAAAAAAGAGCTTTATTTCTTAAACTTTGTTTTATTTGTTTGTTTTTATTTTTTTTTATATAAAAGTAAATATCATTTCCTCATCTTCTGATAATTGCATGTTACAAAAGTGTCTTTTTTACTTTTCGATAACACGTAAAGCATTGATTACTAAAGAAATCTAATCTTTATTTGAGCTTGTAAACTAAGAGAATTGCTTGTTTTAAAATCAAATGAGTTTAGTGGAAGCATTGAATTATTCTACATTGTTTTTCGTACAATTAAAATATATTGGCTTTAAGCGCGCGCGCATTTAATTTATCAAGTTTAAAACATTAAAAGTACTAATTTTAAACTAAGAAAATCCTAATAATAATAGTTATTGCCAATAATAATAGTAATAGCAGCTAATAACAATAGCAATCTTTAAGTAATTTTAAAAGCGTTTTCCCGATAGCGTTTAAAGTATTGATCCCCTAGAAAATATAAAATTTATTTGGAGTAGTGAATTAAAGAATAAATTGTTTTACGAAGCAAAACGTTTTTGACAAAACTATTGAATTACATAATATTGTTTTTTTTTTCCTCCATCAAACTGTTTTTCTTGCTTTTCAGATTTGACAGTATTGCCAACATATTATAAGTAATAATTTTAAATGGAGAATCCTAATAGAAATAGGAATCTTTTACTCATTTCAACTTAAGACATTTTTTCAAAAGCATTTACCGTATTGAAAATATAAAATTTATTTGAACTAGTGAACTAAAAGAATAAGTTGTTTTAAAAATTAAAATGTATTAAATACAGTTATTAAATCATACAATAGATATTTATTAACTGCTTTTTTTCTTCCTTTTCCAATTTGTTGATCAATTGAACAAATCGAAAAACATGAATGATTTTTTTATATTACTTGTAGAAAGTAGTTCTTACTAACTTTTTAGTAGAAATAGTAGTCTTTTAATACCTTAAAAAATTAATTCTACAATGTAAATGAAACTACATTATATTCATTTTAGAAACGTTGAGGATTTTATAATTCAGATTTTTGGAAAGTAAAATTTCAAATCTCTATTTTAAGCAATGTTATGAAAATATACTGTTTTTTTAATTCACTTTTATTTGCTTTTGCACCTGTTAACTTGTTAACAATGAGAGAAAAAATGTAACAAATTATTGCGAATGTAAATATTTTTCGATAAATTCAAAGGAAAATTTAATTTTATTTCCCAGAATATCGGAAAATCTCGTATGGAACGAATATTTTTGAAATAACATGTTCCCTTGCATGTTTAAAATAAACTGAAATAAATATTTTTAGAATTAATAAAAACATTTTATTCATTTAAAATGTACATTGTTTTTAAAAATGCGTAAATATTCACAACAAAAATAAGCAAATATTAGTAATAACTTGATGTGGGTTTTTCAAGCTATTCGTCAGAAAATGATGTGAGTTATAATTATGCATTCTTCAAAGGCAGTTTTAATTTGGAAAATGCAAATACTTTAAAATGATAAAAAGCAAGTGTATGCAAATTGTAAAAACTAATAATTGTAATAAAAACCACTGTGAATTGTTCATTTGAATAAAAATGAGATAACATTGAAATGTGATATGTAAATTCGAAGTGATTGTTGAAAGATATGAAAGAAAGTCTCTGAAAATGAGCAATGAAAGAATAGAAAAGAAGAATCGAACATATATATATATATATATATATGAGAGAGAATAAAGTACGGTAGAAATCCAATTATCCACATCGTTTTCAGAATTTCGGAAAAACATTGTCTTCCAAAATTCTGAAACAAACAAAATAAGAAGGAAAAAATAAGGAAATGTGTGGAAAAAGAAATGTATGAGAATAGGAGAATGATGTATTACTTAAAAATTCAAAAACTTCTGAAAATACATGAAAAAAACGTGAAAATTCCTGGAAGTTCAGAAGTTTGTGCTGAAGATATAAGAGAATGGATTATGAATCAGACTCTGAATTTCAAATTGCAAATGATGGTGAAGTCAATGAAATTGTCGAGGAAGATGTCCTTAAGGTCCAATTTGAAAGACATGGGACCATCAGTTAGAGAAGCATTTGCTGATTTTGAAACTGCTTTGAAGAGGATGGAGTGTTAGCCCCAAATGGACCACTTGCAAATTGTCACTGTGATGTTGATGCGAGACTTGACTGCTCGGAAACGGATGAAAGGGGTGTAAGAGCTTACTCTGACTGAGATATTCAGTAAGCAATGACTTTCATATGGATCTCTGTGCATACATGCTGAATTAATGTACAGTATTTGTAAGTACCTTAACGTGTAAAAATGTTGCCTTTTCATTTAATTGATTAAAAGTTATTTTTCTTTATATAGTTTAGTAAAGTTTTTTTCTCTTTTTTAAACATCTGCTTCTTACTAATCCCTCTGATCCGAAATCACATCAGATCCATGAGGTCGTCCGCTATTAGTCTACAGATATAAGCGAATTATTAATAACCAAAGAGTAAAAGAGCAGTTTCGTTTAGTACAAAATACCTGCACTGCAATGGTGTTGAAGTCCGACTTTGCTTGGCCTGCAAATCAACAATCCAGCAGCTCCTAATATGAAGAACTGACGTTGGATTTCGGATCGGAATTTCCCTAGTTATTTTTTTCGGTCTGGCTCCTACCAAACAAAGACATGTCCAGTAAGGGAGACCCTGCCACCTGCATAGCTGTCCGTGTTGCTGGAGCACGCAAGCTCCCTTACCACAATAAGGTGAAGATACCTTCGGATGGGTTTTTAAACATACAATCGTTAATTAAAATGGATTTTTTTATACGAAAAATCCAATTATCCCATTGATCTGTGGTCCCTATTGATTCGGACAATTGAAGTTCTACTGCATTTGGAATAACTTACTTACAACGTTGGTTGATACTTGTACATTATAAAGATTTCAGATAAATTCATCAAACAAATGAAAGTTTTCGTAAAACAGCTTGTCATTTATAGAATGTGTTGATGCTACCCTGGTTCTTATTTATTACAATATTTTCATTAGTAAATCGTCAATTTTAATGAAACTTCCGGTCTGAATGGCTCCTTCGGGAGCACACAACAGGTAATCAAATTTACAATTTCATAAAATTGGTGTAACTACGTTTACTACAAATCTCCTTAGTTGGTAACAGAATCATTAGTTTACTACAAATCTCCTTAGTTGGTAACAGAATCATTGGTTTACTACAAATCTCCTTAGTTGGTAACAGAATCATTGGTTTACTACAAATCTCCTTAGTTGGTAACAGAATCATTGGTTTACTACAAATCTCCTTAGTTGGTAACGGAATCATTTTACTACAAATCTCCTTAGTTGGTAACAGAATCATTGGTTTACTACAAATCTCCTTAGTTGGTAACAGAATCATTGGTTTACTACAAATCTCCTTAGTTGGTAACAGAATCATTGGTTTTCTGTCTTTAGTTATTTATCTTCAGAATACCAAATGATGTTGGTGGATTGCTTGGCAACGACTTTATACTGAAAATTCATGTTTGTTGAAAGATAGACTTAATTAGAAATAATGTGGTTTAAGAATAGAAAACTAACAAACCAACAACTATCATGTAAACATTTTTTCTCGATAAAGAGTATTTAAATTTGTCCATTTTATTTTTTAAATGATAAGATTAACCTCGTTCATCATAGCCGAAAATTTATACTAAAACTATACTGCGTCAAAAAAAAATAACTTTAGTTATAAAAATATTTTTGCTATAATTTTCAAGTCTTTAGTATTAACTATTATATATAAATAAAATAACGAATGACATGTTCAGAAAAGTTTATTATTTTTATATTGAAATCTATCACTTAAACGTATTGTTTTACAGAGGAAGGCATGTCGATAAAATGAAATTAAATAGATCAGTTTTAGTCCCATACGCTTATCCAAATACCTCAATTTATGAATAAAAGTAATTTTCAAGTTTACGATGAATGTTTAAGGAGGTGGTTCGTATATCGTCCACAGTTTATTTCCAAAATGCTCTTCATCAAGGTGTAAAAAATTCTATTTATTTTAATTTTGAAACATTTATTATGCATGAGACATCAGTTAATATCTGTATTCATGATAATTTTTTTTTACATTTTCTTAATGCTTACCTGTTTAAAAATATAATTTAATAGAGAAATATTTATTCACTTAAAATGGAAAAAAAGAAATATCATTCCATTTATCAAAAGAAAAATTCTCAAGCTATATATATAGAGCTTTCCAATTAGCTCACATAATATAATCTTAATTTTTACGATGAATACTTGACAAATACAGATATTTTGTGACTTTCTTCTTTACTTCAGAGAATCCAAGATTTAATTTACTACAACTAAATCTATTTTAAACATTCATCCATCTTTATTCGCTAACAGGAGAAGCTTTGTCAACAGAAATGGATTTATTTGCCAGAAGCAAATGCAACTAAGCATCAAGTTACTGTTGTTAAATGAAAATGTTGAGGAAAACAGACGAGAAGGAAAAAAAATCATTCTTCTGCTTACATTGAATCGATTTATGCGCGAGCTTTGTTCCACGGGCTCTATTTTTATCCTCGCATCAAACCAGCGACCAAACAAAATAAAAGAAGCAGATCGTTCTTTGACTTGCAATTGATCTGCCAAATATTTATCTTCCTCTCGCACGAAAGTGGTTCTTTCAGAAACACTTACCCAGCATACCAGACAAGCCTCGTAGGAAAAAAAAAAGAACTACTTTCACTTGGAGAGAGAGAGAGAGATAAAGAGCCGGGAGGCGACAAAAGAAAGGAAGACTCTTCGTGCTTGATTGGTTGTCGTGATAGCCGATGAAATTTAATCAAGGAATACCACGTGACATCGTTATTACAAGTTTACGGGAAAACAAACATAAAGTGAAGAGACACAATATACTGCCGGAATTTTCATTCGCGTTACTTAATTCCGAGTCACGTTTTTTGTCCATTATCGCAGTCTGTCCAGAAGGACTTTGATTTGATTAAATTACGTTTTTAAATCAAATTGTTGTAAATTGTTCCTGATTTCTAAGGTTTCTCATTGAGACCATTCCTAAAGATGTCCATTAGAGTTTGCAAAAAGTTATAAAAGTCTGGAAAAACTCTTTCTGTTTATTCCTTCATTTACAATAGGAATGAAAAGAAACTACAGCTGTTTGGAACAATATATATTGAGTATGCATAATTGGTTTCTTAATCATATATGCTATAGTCTGTTTTTTTCATGCAAGATAATTATGAATTAATATTGAGTTATAGAATTTCTATAGAATTTCTTTGTTAGAGACTTATTGTTTGGAATAAATATATAAGATTCTCATATGAAATTAATTTTGCATCGAAATGAAAATTTGGCAAAAGTTTAAAAGTAATTTAAATACAGGGTATCCCAAAACAACCGCATAAACTCTCCATATCTAGATTCCTCGTTGGGAGTACATAAAAACTGTTCAAAGAAACTTTCCTGTACGATCCATAGTTTAAGAGAAAAATATGAAAAACAAAATATGATGTCACTGCCGGTGAAAGAAAAATATACTTTGTTGGACACATCAACATATTTGCAGTTTCATATCTTTCCAGACGATAATGTTTAAAACGTTGGGAGCGCATATCACGTCATGCATGCGCGCGCTGTAGAATGACATTAAACCGCTGTTGAGCTGGTATATATATATATTTAAAAGGATGCATCTTGCAGCTACTGGTAATCTTCGTATAGAGGCTATGTATTCCATTCGTGACTACTACGACATATACTTGATGTACGGCCGATGTAATGGAAATGGGTTTGGTTCCAGCATGATGGAGCTAAGGCGCATTTCTGAGCTCCTGTACGTGGTTGGCTGGATAGGGAACACCCCGGACACTGAATCGGACTTGGGGGTCCGGTTCTGTATCTACCAGATCTTACATCGTTGGATTTTTTTCCCACTAGACCATCTCAAGGAGTTGGTGTATTGAGACGTAGAGCCAAAGGACTTAGTTCCTCGTTTGCATGTACTTCGGTGGACCCCGAGAGGCTGCAACGTGTGATGACAGCCATTCAGCTGCGTGCTCAAGCCTGCTTCGTCAGAACATTTTGAACTTCTGCTTTAAATTGTGCATATACTGCTATTGATATGTTCAATAAAGTGTTCTTTTCTTGCACCGGCAGAGACGTCATACATTGTTTTTCGTATTTTTCTCGTAAACTATGGATCGTACAGGAACGCTTCTTTGGGCAGTTTTTATGTACTCCCTACGTCGAATCCAGTTATGCAGAGTTTATGCGATCGTTTTGGGACACCCTGTATAGATTTCACAGTCAGCAGCATTTTAAATTAAAGAAAAACATAAGAATATACAGTTTGCTTCTTCATCTGCCTAACATTCTGGTCTCAAATTGTGAAATCAAAATTTTTAAACAAAAACAATCTTGCATTGCAAATAGTTTACAATACATTCAGTTCAATAAACTGATAAAAATTTTAATTAGAAGGGAAATGCCCTGATTTACCGTTTTAGTATAGATTTTTTTAAATCGATTGATTGAATCTCATAGATATGCCATAAAAAGGACATACATAAAAATTTTTATTCGCGTTAGCTACATCTTATGACATATTTAAATAAGTTATCATGAAATACAAAGATTTATTGAAATTGCCTTTATATTTTAATTTTTTAAATATTTGTTTTCTCTCCTTCTTTCAATTTTCATTTCATTTTATTTCCTAATAGTATATTATTACCATATTTTTAGAAACTTTTATTTCTATATTATAAAAGAATGTGTACACACAAGTACAATTTCTACTACTGATGAACTTATTCTTCAACGCATAAAGTTTTTTTTCTTTAAATTTCTTTTTTCTTTAAATTCTCTAAAAAACTTTTTCATTTTTAAGATGAAATTTAATCACAGCTCTTTAATATGATCTGCTGTTATTTAAAATCTATCTGTGTTATTTCATGAATGCTCATATTTTATGTATTTTTAAAACAGATTTCGCTTCAAAAAATTCTCACATTGGTTCACTTTTTTTAAAATCACATTAAATGACCAAGAGAGACAATTCTATGAATAAACTGATTATTTTTTGTATGAAACTAAAACGGTTTTTAACTATAAATCTAATCATATTTTAGGTCCAAAAAATAAAAGAAATCTAATGAAATATTTATGACATTTCACATGGAATTCTTAATAATAAAACTCCATATAAAATTTAGCCCAAAAATATTCAAGTATAACTTAAAATTCACAGAAGTTTATTTTTTTTTAAATATATCCAAAAATTATAAATCGATATTAGATAAAACCAAATTCACTGAGCATCTAAAATATTTTTGGAAATCATATTAACTTCAATACAACTGTAAACATTTTTTAGGAGTAAACATTAATGAGGAAAATATTCCCCGAACGACACAGAATTTACTTTCTTCAATAACTCTCATGCAATCGTTAAAGATTTTGAAAAAAATAGTTCTAAAAAATTTCTATTAAATATACGTATACAAAAAGATTTAAGAAGCAAATCACTAATTGAATCCTTTTGTATTTAACAAGCAATTTATTCCCTAGATATTGATGGCTAACTCAAACAGTAACTTGTTATAGACACATAAAAAAGATTGCAAGTTTTTAGAATAAATTGATTGAAACACAAGAAAGATATTTTCTGAATGGGGAGTGCCTAAAACAGAATTCTAAGAATAAGTATATGTAACCCAGTTATCTTCACAATATAAACTAGCACCTTTGATCAAACATTTTTATCATAGAATTCCTAAAAACTAGTTGTTTGAATATACTAAAATTCAATACTTACCATTATATAGATGTGACCGATCTGCTATAAGTGATGAAACAAGTTTATTTATTCTGCTCAAATTGAAAATGATATCCCAAAATCATGATGTACATTTCCATGGATACCATCCCATGTAAATATTAGTGGCAATGAGACCGCAGACCGACTGGCCAAAGAGGGCAGTGAGGAAGATACGCCCACTGTTCATCACTTACATATTAGGAACTTTATTCTGATGAAAAATTTAGACTACACTCAATTTGGCAAATTTCAAACACACACCAATGGCACTCTGGAACTCTTCTGGAAATAAAATGTGACTGAAAATCTCAGACTGTTTTGACCAGATTCTCAAGTGTACATCTAAAATGTTTATCGTGTGAACATGGTACAAGGAATTTTCAAGTTTGTAAAAAAGGCTGTGACCATCCAGTCTCACCGAAACATATTCTGGATTGCGTCGGACTTTCCCTGGAGGATTTGTCCTCAGATCCCTTGCTCGTCATCGACTTTCTGACTATTAACAATTTATTAGAGTTGACCTGACAAATGTCACTTTCTTTAAAGAGGATAAGCCACAATATTTTTGATTTTGTTAAATTTATTTATCTTCTGTTTAACTCTTGCAGTTATTTATTTATTTATTTATATTATTTTAACCATATACTACTTGTATTCAAAATGTTTTTTTATAATTCACCGATATGCCAAAACACACACACACACACACACACACACACACACACACACACACACACACACACACACACACACACACACACACACACACACACACACACACACACACACACACACACACACACACACACACACACACACACACACACACACACACACACACACACACACACACACACACACACACACACACACACACACACACACACATATTGTATAGTCTTTTTTTGATTAGTACTGTAAGCAACTAGATATGATCGTGAAGGTATAATAATTGGAAATGAAGTTATTTAAACCATACGTCTTTAAGTTCTTATAAGAAATATATATTCATGTGGATAAAAGCAATACTACCTATCTCAACAATGTTGTACTCAATTACAGAGATTTCTTCATTTTTGCGGGAGTTTTATAGGTTTTTTGTCCACATCTGTGGGAGTATTTTAGGTTTTTTGTTCATATCTGTGGGAGTTTTATAGGTTTTTTGTTCATATCTGTGGGAGTTTTGCAGGAATCTTTGTTCATGAGCAGATCTTTCGATTAAGACCTTGAATTTTTAAAATCATTCATATTTGATTATCTACGAAGCACATCCTTTTTAACATTTGTCTTTAATGTTCTTAAGCTTATTGGGAATGATTTGTGATTCTTGCATAACATTTTTCTTCTGAAAAATGTACATTTTATTACATGAGAGATACATTATATAACTCAACCACAAGTTAAAGTTTCCTCTTTCTTAGCCTGGGTAAATGAGGAAGTTTGAGCTATGGGCTTAAGACACATCCTCATAAAAAAGATATGTTCACAGGAACTACGAGAATTGAATTCGTGGTCTTCTCTGGCACCAGAGCATAACAAGTTACAAGCAAGAAAGGAGTATGTAAAACACTATATATATATATATATATATATATATATATATATATATATATATATATATATATATATATATATATATATATATATATATATATATATATATATATATATATATATATATATATATATATATATATATATATATATATATATATATATATATTGTTAGAAATATATTATTCAACATCTGAATAAGTAATAACATATAACAATAAAATTATACCTAAGTTGCATTAGTTTAAAAACACAAAAAATGCTAAATATATAATTTATCATGCATGATATCTTATCTATACATTATCAAATTCTGTAACTCATAAGTATTATTCGCATTAATGTTTGTTGATTTATTGGTAAACAGAAAAAATGTTTTGAATGGGTGTTACAATTATTTTGTGAAGATGAAATTATATGACATAAATAATAATGACTACTGCCGGCTATACTGTCTAGGTGTCAGCATGCTTGACTACGGATAGGGAGCTCCTGGGTTCGAATTCTGGTTCAGGCATGGATGTACTTTCTCTATCCTGTCTTTGTCCTTTCCTTGTGTGTGTGAATGAGGTGTGAATAGTTGCCTACCCTATTAACGGGTCCCTATGGCATATGTGTGTACTGAAGAAGTCGGACTTCACACCAAATACGGTTCAAATAAGTATATATAGTTCGTTTAAGAAAGTATATTGTGTTCATTAAATGAATCAGAATAATTTTGATAAAGGGCGCTGTTTCGTACAATTTAATTTCAATGTTTCGTGCATATTTTATTGCCAATATTTTTCACATCTAGGTATAAAAGAGGAAGTTTACTCTAAGAAATCACGACAGTGATTTAGGACCAATAGACTTGGGTATGTGCATGATCTTTTACACATAGGTAATTAAAAGGAATATACTTTGCTGATTTGTTGACGCAAAAAATGTTAATTTTATGAAAAGGTATAATTTTATACCGACTACTTAAAAGGTAATACTTGGAAGAAATAATAATCTAGTAAGTTGCTGATGTGTTTTTGAAATAGATTCTGACACAGCTATACTTTATCAAATGAACTGATCACTACTCTTTTATCAAATGAACTAATCAAAGGTTTAAATTTTATTCACTTTATGACATGATTGTCGGATCAGATTATTCAACGGGTTATTACATCAATTGTTATGGCATTTAATTACCCAGCAAAATTGCTTCATTTGATATAAGAATTATCTCCCATCACAAATACCTGTGGATATTGTTATAATTGAGAATTAAGAACATTCATCATTGAAGATAACATTTTTCTAATTAAACCATTTAAATTTGACATTTTGATGTGGACAGCTTAACTGTGGTGAAGATTTATGTAGCGTTTCCTCCAATATCCATTTCATATTCTGCATACTATAAGGACTTTCGATAAATACTTAACATATTCAGGTGCACATATGACATATTCACGTTTATTGAAAAATAAACGTGTTATCTGGTCAAGGTTAGGTAAAATATTTGCTTCCTTGTAGACAGCACTGACAATTGAAGTTTTGTAGAAATAAAGACCATTTCGATGTCAATGCTAATAAAAGTTGATGTTAAATATTATCGCTGTTAAAATTTTTGCTGAATAATGTTTAGACGGAAATGTTTTATAAAAAGGTAAGTTGGAAAATATATTATATCGAGCTTCGCGCGGTTCGTGTTGATTGAGAGTCAACAATGTCTTGAAAAACAATGTCTTAAAAATAAAATCACATGACTTTTATTTGCAAAAATTTCTACAAGATACAGAAAATTTTAGTTGTAGAAATCAAAAAAGCAAAATTACACTGTTAGAATTTACCTAATGCCACAGAAAACAGCTTCCTACAGTCTCTAATACCCTATGCACTAGATTACCATTCAAGAGTGATCCTCTTTATTAATCCTTCAATGTCTGGCAGCAGTATTTATACCTAACTTGGCTTGAAAATCTACAAATTTCGCCAGGTTTCTGGAAAATTATAGTCTTAATCACACCTAATATTAATCCTAGAGCTTCGGTAATAGATTTTTCCAGAAATATCTGTTCTTTGCCAAATTGCGAAGGATCTCGCAAAAGGTTGCTAAACCACCAAATGCTATTTTTAATGTAGAATACACCTAAACTGCGCAATTCCTCCTCCAAACCTGAGTATTTCAGATCTGTCTGAGATATTTTAAGACAAATCCTAGTAATTTTTAATAACTTGTAATAATATTGTGTGACATTTTTTGTTGTTAGTAAGAACAGGTAAGGGAATTTTTTCAAAATGATCAACATGCAATGAATAATCAGTTTCCTGTGTGTATAATTTCCCAAACAATGCTTAAACATGTATTTAAAGTGCTCTCAGAGATGTTTTGTTCATAACTATAATAGGTTCTTTGCACTCTAATACATTTGCAGCTATTGCACATTTGTCTTCCATTTTATATCTTCTGAGATTGATATGGTAAATTTGATAATTATGTGAAAGACTTGTTACAGCCAAGAGCTCTACAGTTATAAAGTTTATTCTTTTGGTATTTCCGGAAACATTGCTAATGAGATACCTACATGAACTTTTTCTCTATCATATCTCTCGCCACTATGAGCTGATTTTTTATTGGATACGAGTGTGTTGAGACAAATACGACACAGTACTGAATTCTTTAGATGTTTGGAGACACTTGTGTGGTTTGTTTTCAAATATATAGACTGAACGGAAAAGTTTCAAGACTGTTTTGGACTCAAAGATTTGAGAGCGCGTTTTAATTAAGTACTTTGATGAAAACGACGGTCTTTCGTGTGACACAGCGAGCTATTTTCTAATTTGATTGACTAATTACACCAAATTGAAAATGACTAATTACACCAATTTGAAATTTACACCAATGTGGATGTCACTGTTTATGTAAAATCAACTATATTAATAGACGCTGAGATTTGAAACCATTCAAAGATATTGTTTTATCGCATGGTATTTCAATGAATGCTGTAGTAAGATAGACTGAAGAATCATTAAAAATATATTAGCTGAAATATGATGATAAATATATGAAAATGATGATAGTGTCATCATTGTTGTTTACCTTGCTATTTATTTTCCCGTTTTTATTCCCATTTTATTGACTCTCAAACATTTACGGCTCAACCATACAGTGAATTGTTTTTGTTTCTGTTTATAGCTTTTCAGATCAAACTCTAAAATTACAGAAATACAATGACAATTGTTTCAACGTTTTGATTTATATGCTGTGAGATTTAAGCGGGTGTTTGAGTAATATCATTCAATATCTTTGTAATCGGACGACTATTCGTGGCTTTGTCTAATATGCCATGAAAAGTTTTTGTCTTTAAAATTACAAATGTCAAAATTTTTGTGCACTTTTAATGAAAAGCAGCTTTGAGACCTTCATTTGTAAACGTTGTCTACCGTGCAACTGAAAAAATTTTTGTGGTCGATTTTTCAATATTTTGAATTTACAATTTGGGGGATTGATTTGTTTGAGAAATAATTATTACAGTATTTATAATTATTTATAAGGAATTATTTTATTATATGCGAGATATCATCTGTTATTTTCATCACCGAAGAATTTATAAGCAATTTATTTTTAACATGTTTTACATTGGATTCCAATAAGTTTTTTTTTGACTAATTTTTAAATTCACAAATTAAACGTTAGCAAATATTTTTGATACCAGTGTGGAATATCCCGTCAATTTAAAAGTTCATTCAAAAATAATTCCTACAAGTTCTTACAATTATTACAGTTAATCTTTATTAGCTCAGATTCAATTCAGAATTAGAAATATATAACACTGAGTATATAATTATTCATTCTGATTAGATTTAATAATTTTCATACAAAAGGTTTTTTATTTCCATTTAAGAAAATCTGAAAATTGGAATTTAGAAAATAATCAACTTTTATCTCTCACGAATTCAGCAGGAGGAAAATATTTGACGAATATACGACCCGGAAGACAAATCAAAATTAGAAATTAAATGACGTTTTCTTTTTATGTTGGGCTTTTGATCAGATTCTATCTTAGCATGTCATGAGTTTGAGGTAGGTTGAAATGGAGGGAATATGCTTGATTCCTGGAAGAGCTCGATTAGAGAATTTGCTGATAAAATCTAAGTTAATAAAAAAAAAAAAAATATTTTTCTTGTATTGGTTTGGTATAAAAAAATCGAATTTTATTTTTACAACAGATTTTTAAATTAATGAATTATTCGCGCACGCACGCACGCACGCACACACACACATCATTTTCTTAATTTGTATTTGATTAAGCAAAATGAACATTTTTTATGAAGTACAGAGGGATCGCAAATACTACGTTTCTTTTACAGGGAAGATTATTTGGCTAAACGAAATGAATAATGTAGAAGAAGACTATTTGATTAAACAAAAAAGTAATTGCTTACTGAAATACAGAGTGATTATGAACACTACGTTTTTAATACTGACGAAGATTATTTGATAAAATAAAATGAACAGAGCATGTTAGATGAAATGCCATGTGATCATGAAAATTAAATAAACGAAATGAATGTTTTCTGAAGTATAGAGTAGCCAAGAATACAAAATTTTTATAAAGAAGAATCGAAATATTCTAATATCAGTTCCTCTCAAGAGGATTTTTTGAGGAAAAAAAAAAAAAAAAATTGCAAATTGTAATTTTCCCAAAAGTTCAAAAGTTAACAATAGAATTTATGTGAGATTTAAGTTCCTAATAAGTTAAATTAAAAATTTTTACATGAATTTACAGAAACGCTTTTGAAATATTTTTACTTTTAGAGAATTAAAACATTTTCATGGAAAAAAGTTCTGTAAGGAAAAGAAGCAAAATAAAACCTTTATCCTTTAGTAGGCGAGGAAATGCAGTTAGATTTAAGTATCCTATTTCAGATTTTAAAAAGTCTTATTTTTGCATAGATTTTTTTTGAACTAAGAATTATTTTTAAGAAAAATGTAAGTCTCAACATATACTGCTTATATACAATATATTTTACAACGATTGTGTAAGTAAATTATTCCTACAAAAAAAAAAAAAAAAAAAAAAAAAAAACGGTTTCTAGTACTAGGTTGATTTTCTTTTGCAAAACTCTTTTTTTGTTGAATTAATATTAAATTGAATTAAATTGTTTTGTGTTAATTGTTTCACGTTGAATTAATCTTCTAATTAATTATGCTTTTATTTTGAAACTTTTGGAAAATTCTATTTTTTATTTGTTTTAATTTTACACATTAATGCGACACAGTAATTCACATTCTGAGCTCTGTCGCTGCTTCGCAAAAACACTTGAAATGTGCGTTATAGTGAAAAATACTAACTAAAATGTGGCAATAAAAGTGCGACTTTAATATCTATGGAATTAAGGAAATGTGAGCGGATATGGATCCTTGGAGTCTCCCTAGAACGCAAGAAAAGCAAAACCATTCATTTAAAATTTTATTAAAAGGTAGTTTTATTTTCGAATTTGAATTGTATTTGAGGTTGATGCATTCTGCTTCTGTAGCACCATGACTATATGCTGATGGACTGTATGTATTTCAGACAATAATCAGCGAGTTCTCACTAGTTTTAAATATTTAAATAACAATTGTGTTTATGTTTAATTATGTTTTAATGATTGAAAATGTTTAATTTTCTTTTTATACAATTCATTTATAAAATAATATTATGAAGTAACCTTGTGCATATTTTCTTGATTGCTTATATCAGAAGCATAAATTTTGGATAGCCATGAAACACAAAAATTTTTTTGTTATTAATTTTATAGAAGGTAAATTTCTATATACTTTTATATTTTTCTCTCTTCGAAACTACTTTAAAATTTATTTATTCTTTTATAATAAATACATTTTCAGTCAAAAAAAAAAAAGTTTCAAAGTAAATTTGTCAGAAAATTCAGCACTTGCATATTAGATTTTATTTTTAATTTCATCATTTTTTTTATTATAAAGTAATATTTTTATTGATTTTATAAAAAAATACTTTCATTTTTTCTTATTATTCTACATTTTTATTTCTTAAATATTTTTTGAAAGTGCAAAATCGCCTTGCTTTTTATGTTAATCAAAAGTAAATTACTAATACTTTTTTTTAACACGAGATGGCGGCATCACAGAAAATCAACAGGTACCGAAAATTTAAAATATATATACTATTTATTTAAATATGTATATATTAATATATATATATATATATACATATTTAGTTTATTTATAAATACAGGGATGACAAATTGCAATATATAAAAGAATTCAAATTTCTTATTAAATTATTAAGCGAATATTCTCTTGTTTGTTGCACAACGAGTTAGAAAAATATTCCTTTATGATGAGGTATACAATTTTTACCAGTGAATTATTCGAAACATTCTTCTCATCAAAATTACAGCCAAAATTTTCATGTGTATTTTCATTTTTAAAAGAAAGTTTTTTTAACAAGATGCTAAATTAATATTTAGTAGTGGGTTTAATCTATAAAGACAAATTTTCAAAAAATTATCAATTTTTACTCAGTTATATAAAATATATCTCAACTATAAACGAAATGGAGGAAGTTAGAATTATCCACTATGTAGTTTTGAATAACAAAGCCTTTTTATTTTTATATTTTAAGTTATTCTTTTTCATAAATTATTAAAGAAAATTTTCTAGAAAATTAGTTACACAATTAAGAAGTAAACCCTGATATTACAAAATATAATGTATAATAAAAATATATCGAAATATATTTTTGGTGATTTATAAAGCTGTAAAATTCAAACTATAAACTTGTTTAAATTCAAAAACTTATTAATGCAATTAAAAACTGCTTGAAAATGAAGAAACAAATCACCGTTTTATTTTGTTCCATCTTTAAATTAAAAATTGAGAAAGTAAATACAAAATTAGAAAGAGTAAACAACAAATAAATTGTTTTTATGAATCCAGTATTTTGTATCAGGATTTTTTATTAACTTTCGAAATTCATTAAGATATCTTTTTTAGAATAAAAATATATTACCTTTTAAATACCGATAATTTTACTGTATTCTTTTATGCAAGCTTATTTTAACTTGCAAAAAAGAAGAATGTCATAAAAATATCAATTTGGCATATCACTTGTTTATTTAGCAAGTAACTTTACAGGTTACATGCGAAATCATGTATAGTAAATTAAAAAAATACTGCTTTTGATACATAATGTAAATTGAATGCTATTTACACTCGGTAAAATTGACATTAAGTCTACAATCGGTAATTTTTTAAAATAATACATATTTTATTCACTTTCCTATAAAAAAATTTACGTTCTGATTTTTATAAAGGTAATTAGGATTGATATTTATCTTAATTTAATTCTTGTGATTTTATCAATCAATTTTGAAAGATGAATTAAGTAGATTGAATTGTAATAAAAGGAATAGATTACCTGAAATATATTCGAGACAGTTACAAAGTTTGATTAAGATAAATGAAAACTCTTAGAAAAAAGAAGTGTTTTGTTTCTAATACGATGTAAGAGGGTCTTTTGTAACTAAATGCTACAAATTTCTTAGAATAGACTAAATGTATATATCTATATATGAGTTCTGTATAGTGATTAGATGGGATGTTGTACCACTCCACTTGCAGAAACATCTCCAATTCCTGGAGAGATGTGGGAAGGGGATGCAAATTGCCACTCTTTCTTCTCAAATAGATTGGTTAGATCACGTGTGGTATCCTCATGTTTCTGTAAACAAGATTGTTGAGTCATACTGATATGAATCGGGAAATTTTAAACTTGGTAAGTTTCTCCCAAAGACAAAAAATTTCTTCAACCGTAGAATACAATTTATTGGTCAAAGAAAGGGATATAAATATAGTGTTAGTAACTTGGACATGTAAAGTAACAAAAGTTCCTATCTAAATCAAGATGAGTTTCACCTTTGTTTACTCCTACATACGAGTATAATGAAAGATAAGATGAAACCTAAAATTTTTACAGAGCCCTCCCCCCCCTGTACTTCATTCTAGGAAGGAGACAATCTGTTTTGTAGACTTCTGTGGGTCTTTACTGCACATAAATCTACTGCATCGTGAGAATAGAGAACCTTTTTTTACTTCTAATGGCAAGCCAAAATTAGCAATGTAAAAGAAAGTTTGTACAACCAAATTTCAAAAGATGATAAGATACAACAAATTGAAAATAGTCATTGCTTTATGGACAATCTCTGGTATGCCAATAGATAAAAACTGTATCCCCGTATTAAAAAAAAAAGGATATGTTTACATTGAATGATAGCTTTGGTTTTATCCAACTTTGTCTACTGAGTTCCCCATTTCTGATTTACATACATCACAAATGATTTCAAAATATTCTCAGATATTTTGCTAATACCTTGAATTATATGTATCAATACAGGATTCCGTATGTGTGCTTTTAGCTCATGGTCTTCCTTTTCGTGATGTTGGTTTTAGCAAATATCCGCCTGACTCTCATACTGAGGTTGGTTTTCTTTTACCGTTTCGTTTCACACACAAATGCTTTTTAGTCATAATTATGGCTTAATGTCATGACCTTCAATACAGTGATTACTGATATCCTCAACAACTGTGTTACAGAGGCTGCGATGCGCTGATTTGATGGTCACTGATGCTAATGCTCTAACCGTATCAGTAAACGAGCTTACATTATATATGCCATTTGTTGTTGTTATTATTAACACTTGGATTATCTAAGCTGAATAGCCGACGGCTAGGAGAAATTAATTCAGAAGGGTGCGGTATTCGTTTATCCAGAGCACAATGAAGGTGAAAGTTCGCCTTTGCTCTAAGATTCCTCCAATCAGAATCCACTCCCTCAATTTCGACTTTGAACTAGAGGGAGAAGAAATTTTTTCCATAGATTTACATACATACATGCATAGATTATGATAACTGCTCAACGATCGACCACAGGATTTATTACACAGATTTAGCGAGCAGGTATATTGGATGCTCTTCAAGGCTATTTGTAATTCTGCGAATTAAATCATTTTAGTTTTCACCTGAAAAGAGTTAAGCAAATTAGGCACACACACTTGAAGTTATAAGCAACAATTTCGTACAAAAAAAAAAAAAAAAAAAAAAAAAAAAAAAAAAAGTGATAGTTACGTGTTTAATTTAGTCCTGCATTCTCGAATATGGAACTTACTGTTTTTAGCATGATCAATATTTTTGGGCTAACCTTGTATTTGAAAGGGGAGAAAACAATGGATAATTTGAAATTTGTGGGAGAAAAGAACATGAAAAATATCGTGTAAATGAATATTATTTAATTTTTATTTAGTACAATGAGTTACTGTTTGTGTAGGCAAATATTTAATAAAAAAAAATATTACAATTTATTGATGATTACATTAAAAATATCTTTTATTATCCTCTGCACGATATGATTTTCTAGATTAACTACTAAGTGCTGTAAATGCTTATTCCTATGAGACTGTTGTTGAGACAAAGGTAATGTTCTTCTTTTTAAATAAATAATACGATTGAGATTTTCTTACCAGTTAAATTAAATCTTTAGTTATGAGAAGTTTAAATAGAAATGAATTAATTTTGAAGTAAAAAAAGGAGTGAACATTTATTTTTTATCATTAAAATATTAATAATCACATACAGAGTTATTTCTTTAAATTAACTCTGACGGTTAAAAAAAAATTGTTGATCTCATTTAAAATTCTTACTTCTGAAGAAACTAAAAATAAGATTAAATATTTCCATTGAAGATTCGTCAATAGACTTCTGAGAAAAATCATGGAAAAAATAAACGCACAAGAGCATCTAAAACAAGAAAAATGTTTGCAAACTCCTTGCTCGGTAAGTTACAAAACTCCATAAAATTTTCCTCCCAAACGTCGAAGAATATTTTAAAATAAGGTCCATTCTTTAACTTTCAGTTTAAATGAAAACAAAAGAAGGCATAAAAAAAAGCTATATTACTAAAAGAATAAATTTATATCCTTCCGCGCAGATAGATGGACTTTTAAAAAGATTCCAGTACTGAATGTACATCAAGTCTGAAAGGGAAGATTTCAAGCCATCTCATTTAAATTTGAAAGCAGTGAAAACAAAAGAGTATAAAGAATATATGATGCAGAGAGGGAAAAGTAAATCTCGATCTTTCTCTATTTTTTACCCTTTTTGTTTTCAAAGAGAAAAAAGAATTATTTGCACCGGTGAAGCGCGTATAATATGAGAGCCAATCTGTCAAATTGGGATGGGGAAAAAGACAAAAGTGTCCTGGTACGGAATTGTCTGAAGGGTGAAATAACTGAAAAAATATTCCCAAATTATTGGGATTTCCAAACTTTATAGTTGTCAGCACACCATAAAATTTTCATGGAATTAGGTTTTACACTTGATTTATCGTAAATTTTATTTATCCTGTATATATAAGTTATCATCTCTCTCTCTTTTTAAATTTCATTTTAGAATATCAGAGAATATATAATAAGTAAAAGTTTAAAAAGAAATTATATGGCATTATATATAAAAATAAGTATACATGTATTAAAATATGAATTGGCTTTAACTTTATTGAAAATTTATGCTGTGTCTAAAAAAATAAGATATGTGTCCATTACATCGAATATATAAATATAAATGATCAAATAGTGATTCATATACTGTGTCAATTTATAGACATAAATTTGAGACACGAATATCTGAGCCTGAATGCGAGACCTCAGAGGTGCCTCTGAATTAAAGAGAAAGTTTATTTTACGCTGTCATATGAACAGAATCATTTGCTAGATGAAATATAAAGTTTGTTGTTTTGAAGCTTATTGCTTTTTTGAATTTGAATTTTCAGTTTCAAAAATCGTTCGATCATTAGTAATATATAGTTCCAACGGGTTTTAGAATCGAATATTTCGAATATTATCGACATATTTTCGGTTTTATTTTCAATTAGTATATATTATTGGAATGAAGCATTTTTTTTTGTAAGGGAACGTTTAAATATCGTAACTATTTTTAGAACTTTATTAATTACAGGAAGGAATCCTTGATTAGTTAATATCTCAACTTCATTAACATTATTTGCCGCCCAACATGTCTAGTGGTCAGCGTGCCTGACTGCGAATATTGTTTTGGATTGGGTTCGAATCCCGGTTCGGGCATCGATTTATCTTCTCTCTATCTCCTCTGTCTTTGCCCTTTCCTTCTATAAATGGGTTGTAAATGGTTGCTTACACTATAAACGGGTATATGGGGCATATGTGTACTGAGGAAGTCGGACTGAATACCAAGATACGGTTCATTTGGAAAAGTGGAGCAGCTCACCCCATAATGCCAGCCTAGCTGGCACACGACAGCAACAATATCTTTTTTGACAATTATATTTTTATTACCTTCATAGTCAATCTAACTCTCACTCTCCTAAAAATTGGAATCAGAAGTTTATTCATTGTGTATTTGGGTTCTTCTGTTCATTATTTTTTGATATAATACATATATTACTCCTAATTTAATTCCACGAGCATAGCACAATTGTTGATTTACACCAATCAACTTTAAAACTTTTTTTTATAATCGTTGTCCATCAGTCTCGTTATGGATAAAATATTTTCTTTCAGGGAAAATCTATGTTTCTGTAATTTATATTTAAGAATTTTCACCAATTTTTTGTCTAGCAACTTCCCAAGACATGTTAAGCCCTACATTCTAATATTTTTGTGTAAATAAATATTCATATTTAAATAAAGTCTATTTCTTACACTTGTTTATTCATCAAATGTAAGACTAAATTTTCTACCATCTACTTTTAATTGCATTTACTAACATTTTAAATAATATTTACGTTTTAAATAATGCTATAAAATTACTATTACTATAGTTTATAACAGTCCTTCTATTATGTTATCGATGTTGATAGATTTTTAAGGAATCTGACGGATAGGGGTTTTCTTAACTGAGTAAAAGAGCAAAACTCAAAATTTCAAACTATTTAGTGCTGTCATTTTACTTATAATTTCCTCCAAATTCATTTCTTTTTCAAAATAATCTAAAAAGCCTTGGGCTTAAAAATTGTGCTTAAATTTCTCTCTTCATTGCAATTAGATTCTTTCTTCTGTAACGAATTTGTATCATGTTTTGTTTTTAAATATATATGGAGTCCACTTGCATTTCCTCCCTTCACTCTAATAACTTTTGAACATTTTTTTATGAGTATGGAATAATAAGTATGAAATATGTATGCATATAATTATGAGTATGGAATAAATAAGAAAAATAATTTGAACCCAAAAGTATGATATAAAAATAAAATATGGGAGAAAATAACAAACTCACCCGTTAAAAAAATCTTTGAAATATTACACACATTCTTCACAACTACAATGTTGTTTTCATAGACGAATATTAGACTACTGGTGCATGTGCAGTATCGCCCTGATTTGTAATAGGACAGTTTTTGCCCGCCTCTTTGGGGATGATTCATTTATTGTATCATTACTCTAGGCAGTAGAATGCAGTTTAGTATTCATAGTCTACTTAACCCCTGAGCATATATGTTGGAGACCCCTAAACATATAGGGGAGACAATTAAAAAAAATTCGTGTAAATACCGAAAAAATGGCATTTAAACTTGTGAATATCATTATTACAAAATTGTACAAATGGCTCAAAATATTGGCATTTGTTCCTATTTCAGTTTTGCATATTCCTACATATCTCATTTAGATCTACAAATTACAACTGCATTTTAACATAAAATTATAATGTTGGATATTAAAAAAAACTGTAATTAATCACAGGTTAAATGAAATAATGCAAACGAAAGCTTTATTTTCTTTTGTATATAAATAATTATTGACACATTTAAATATATCAAAAGTGTTCAGTATGTTTCAATTGATTGGGTTTTATATTCCAATAAAATTAGATTTATTTAAGCAATTACAAAACTTTTGTGAGTATATATTCACATGAATGCTTTTAGCAATATTTAAATTCCGTAGCGAATAATTTTTACTTTAAATTTTTTTCATAAGTCACATGTTATTTCTTTTTATGAAAATATTAGCAATATAAAATTATCTTTTATATAAATCAAATTATGAGAGAGATGCGGTAGCCTGGTTGGTTAGGGTGTCTTACTCTACATGGGAAAGTAGTGATTTCGAATCCCGGGTTAACCGAAGATTCTTCGTGTTCTCTAATGTCGGTTGGAGCACGTTAAAACTGGGCGTGCTGGCATTGTCCTCTAAGTGAAATGATACCTCTGCGATTGATAGATCAAGAACTGAGGATTTTCAACTAAATCCAAAATCACGAAGACTCCACGCTGCTGCTTCTTTCTAATTGGTAGAGACCAACTCAGGATTAGGTACTGAGAAGGTACAGGATTAGGTACTGAGTAGGTACAGGATTAGGTACTGAGAAGTATTCTGGTGCAACAAAAACAACTATATCAAATTATGATTTAAAGCAATGCAGTGAATGTGAAGAATCAAATTAGTGGCTGAATGATTAAGCGTCTAGCTTTTAAAATGAGCTCAATTTCTATCGTGAACATGGAAGTTTGTTTGATCTTGTGCGTGAAACTCGCTTTGCGATTAGCAAACTAATCAGGGATTAAATCTTAAGTTTCTGAAAAAATATATAAAAAATAGTTTCTAAGTACCTCTGATGTACTTAAAGCAAATTGAAAGTTTTTTTTAATATTTTCATTTAATTTTCAAATAATATTTCTGGATTCATTTGAAAGAATTAATTTTCGATGACATCAATTTAATCTAGCCAACAGTAGAAAAATACACTTCAATCTTACAGAAGAATGGAATTTCAGAGGCTTATGTGATTATTTCTTTTTTTGAGTTTTAACAACTCTAGTAATATAAAGTTCTACTTTTCCAGTTTTGATATAAGTTGCGTGAAATTACGCCATATTACAATTGCTATGTGAAGCATTATTTTATTGTGCAATACCATGAAAAAAGGGATATTACAATTTTATTACGTGTCACAAATTGAATTGAATTTTATGTCAGGCCGATACTACGTTCGTATTCATACCAGATCCATGAAAATGCGTACGTACAAAATAGCTTTTCATAACTGCATTTCAAAAAGTATAATTTAAAACAAGATCATATGATATCTCAAATTTTTATATACGCTTTCAAATTTAAAAATAAAATTGATTCCCACAGATTTAGTAAAAAAAATCCTATAAATGAGTATTTTTTTTTTTGGAATAAGTATGCGCAAAAATATTTCTGATCGACTACTTTATAATAGAAATAAAAAAAAATAATAAATAAAAACAAAATAAATTTTCTCACCAAGTCATATTTCAGGGTAGATAACAAAAATACATTTTGGTTACCCTGGAAAAAATATTTTATATATTTTCTTCATTAAATGTTAAATAAATATCTTATTTTTCTCCGAATTATTACTTTCTTTTCTTGTTTCCCATAATCTTTTCTTGAAAACAAAAATGAATTAAAAAGGGTAAAATGTGTTTTTGGTCATGGCCTACATTAAATCTTAGGGAATCTCTTGCAGCCAAATCTATGTGTCGCAGAAGATTTGTTACTAAAAATAAATTTTGTTTTTTTAAAAAATGGCCTGAAAAATTGTTTTAAGATGTCAACATCTCAATGATTACTTTATATTTTTAAAGATAAGAAAATATCTTTTTTTAAGACGAACACCGTGAATGATTGTAGCTGTATAAAACTTTACAACGGCAATAGCACTGTTTACTTCCAACTATTCAATGACAACTGTTGAAAATATTAATTTTTATGTAAAGGAATTTTAATAACATGTTGTATCGGAGTAACATTTTATTGATATTGATAAGCATTTGGGCATCCACTGCGTTTTCTTACTGAGATGTTTCATATACAGAAATCCGTATTCCCTCAGAAAGGACCCATTTAAATCTTGTTATTCAACATTAGGGGAGATTAACTGTTAACTATTTACATTCTGTTACAATACCTTTACTTTAATGGATACGCTTATTTGACAATATGAGCATGTCCTAGCAAGAGAAATTAATTTGAAATTGTAGTTGATCATATTAACTAAGGCTACCATGCATATATTTGAGTTACTGGCTCATTTGGAACGGTTTTCCAGAGCTAAGAAAGCTGTTAATGGTTCTTGGATCATCCTACCTGCTCACTAATGGTACCAGAAAAGTGCCCTGAGTTCACGTTATTACTGAAGTGTTGTTGTTGCATGTCTCCTTTAGCCAGCAGTGGTTAATAACGTTAAACACCCTACAAATCTATCACTATGAAAGGATCATTGAATATATCATGCTTGGATAACCCCAGGCACTCAAGGATATGTTTTGACGTTGCTTGTTCAGCGAAACAGTTGGTACAGATCTCGAAAATTTTGGTGCCCTCAGAGAATTTCAATGATCTGAGGTCACCACTTCGAAAGCGGGCGAGAGAAGTTTGTAACTGTCTTTTAAGGCCATGAGCCTGTGAACTTCCCGAACGAGAACATTGATACTATTAGTGCACTGAAGGATAATCCATGAGGTTTTAATTTTGCTGTTTACTCTTGAAAAGATTTCCAAAAACCTCAAGTGTTGTAGGCGAGACCAGACGGCCATCATCAGGCATAGAAGGAAATAGATTATTATGATGTGTACTAAAGTCTTGATAAATTATGAAAGAATTTCAAAGAATAATACCATTGAATTCAAAGAATAATACGATTTCAACCATTGAATTAAATTACTTCAAAATTTCAAACATATTTTCAATGTACCACAGGCAAAAAAAAAGAACGAGATTTTTACAAAACTGTTCCATTAAAAAAAAACAACAAAACAATCGTGCTTTTTAACAAGAAATTAAACATGTAAAAATGATGTTGAGAAGTATTCGGTGTATGAAAATTAAATAAAGAATTTTAATATTGTTGCCAATGTACTTTACTTATATGTACGCACAGTTTTATAAATAACAGTTTGATAAACAATATTTTAAACTTTCGGTAAATTTTGATTGAAGAATATATGTTGCGATTAAACTTCAAAAAGTATTGGCATAGCAGAGTACATATAGGAATGTATAATGATAAAATTTGGTACAATATATGTAAGTTTATTCCCAAACACTTTCTCATTTAAATGAAATTATGAATCAGTTTGAAGCAAAGTCAAAATTGGATCACAATTAATATGAAAAAGTGACGAATTTCGGTAATTTCTATTAATTATAAAATACAGTTTACAAAATTTTTTTTTGATAATATAAAAATTCAGTTTAAATCCTGATTACATTTTATAGGATTCAATAGCATATATTAAACGTCTTATTTGTATATTTTAAAGCAATGAGAACTGCAAAATAAAAAGTAATTTACTTTTTTGACGCTGAAGTTTGTATATGATGATTAAAAATTTAACACTTTTAAATGGGATCATAATTTAATCATTAATTGTAAAAAAGTGACAGATTATTCCATATTATATAAAAATGGAGAGTATTTACAAGTAACTGATAAAATATGGTCACTTTGGGATAATGTTATAATCATCTAATGATTAAAGGGATGAAAAATTCATTTAAATGACAAATTGATTAAAAAAAGATTACAATAATTAATTATTTCAATCTTTAATGAACCATTGAAACTTACATTTTTAATGTTAAACTTCAAAAATAACTGATTTGGTTTATAAAAGAAAATAAAGCTAAAAGCATCGCTTTTGCATATCCTTGAAAATTGTTTACCATTCGTGAAATGAAATGCTTTATTTGCTATTGGGAAAGATGTTAAAGAGATTCATTATACGCAATTTGGATTTTATAAAGCGAGGCATTATCTGCTTGCAGAATGTAATATTTTTCAATATAGACAGGAAGTTCTTGGAACAAAAGCGCGATATTTAGTTATTTTTTCAATAATGTTTCCCGTCTAGACAAGAAATGATGATGTAATCAACATAACGTTATCTTTTGAATTGCACTTTATTGTTAATGACAGCAACAATGAACCGAATATTTGGATTGTGTTAATAATACACATTCTAATTAATAACTATTTATAGCTACATTAATGAATGGAATATCATTTGTGTCATCAATACATTCATTCAATTGAGATCATTACGATAATAGAATATACAAAATAATTTGGAAATTAAGAAACATAATATTAAGTTGCTTCACATATTTTATTTAGATGAATCAAATTTCGACAGTTTAAGATAATAAAGAATCTCTTAATGACTTTAAATCGCATTTAATAGTTTCTATATTCATTGTTAGAAAATCATTTAATTCACATTTAACTGAATTTAACATCACAGATAACTTTAGTGGGCATTCTGTAGTATTTTGGTAGGACTGTACTTATATTTGAATGAAAAATCACATTTGTTATGTTAGTTAACAAATAGAACATAAATTTGGCTTGTGACTGCAAAATGTATTTATTCCAGAAAATGCATTTATTCCGTTATAAAATGCATCTATTTTAGGAGCAATTAATGTATTCTACAAAAGAATAACATAGTTTTATATTAGAGAAAGTGCTAGTATAAATGTATTTACAGAAAAGCCTTCACATTCTCCAAACCTTAATTCCATAGTGTGTAGTGTGTAATTAATTTCTGAAGCCAATAGTCTTCATAAATTTATTTAAATCTATATATTGAAAGAACGTGATAAAATACGAATTGAAGTAGCGTTGAGCAGGACACATCTTGTGCTTTCTTTCTTTCTTTCTTTTTTTTTTTTGTATTTTGTGAACAAAAGGAAAATTATGAAGATATTCAATTTCGTTATTGACTGTATCATTAGTCATCTTTATGAAGTAAAAGCTTTTAAGTTTTTTTTTATAATTATTTAAATAAAATTGTGAGTAAAATTACTGGAAAATGGACACTGTGATTTGCCACGTTACAACTAGATTTAAATTAAAAATACCATCTAATTTTAAAAACAATTGCGAGAACGTATAATTTTCAAAAATGTTTTTTATTGCCTGAAAAAAGTAGAAAACAAATTTAATCTCGTGTAAAAGTGTTGAACATATTAAGTACCTGTTTTAATATTTTAAAAGTAAAAGAGAAGTTTATAGTATGTGTTGTTATAACATATAGGACTCAGAATCAACATGAAGTGAATGAATCATTCTAATATTCGGAAATTTTCTTGTTAGACTGAATACCATTCAAAATGAATTGAATGTTATTAACATCTGTATAATTTTAAAATATAGTATTCATTAATAAACATATATTCCTTGAAAGGCAATAACTGTATTACTTAAATATTGATTTACTAAACTTTCTTTGATTACAATACAAGACAAAGAAACGTTAAATATCATGCTTACAAATTTAAATTGTTTCTAATATTTAACAGTTAGTTATTACATTAAATTATATTGAGTATTTGACAGTTAATTATTACATTAAATTTCGAGTATTCGATATTAAATAGAACACAGACCTATATATTTGGTTCGATGGTTTTGATAACATAATCATTCATAATAAAAATAATAGTTATTATTATGAATAATTTCGTTTTTCTAATAATAATAATAATAATTTTCATTGTTATTATAAAGAAAAGTATGTATTCAAAGCATTTATCTCGCTGTATTTGGCATAAAGCTGCTTAAGTTCATATATATATATATATTATATATATATATATATATATATATATATATATATATATATATATATATATATATATATATATATATATGTGTGTATGTATATATATATATATATATACATATATATATGTATATGTATATATATATATATATATATATATATATATATATGTTTATATATGTATATATATATATATATATATATATATATATGTATATTTATACATATATACATGTATATATTTATATATATATATATATATATATATATATATATATATATATATATATATATATATATATATATATATATATATATATATATATATATAATATATATATAATATGTTTTCATTATACATGATACCAAATAAATATTACTCAAACATTGCCTACGCTTGAATATGTATAGACGATTCTAAATGTCAAAGAATGTTTTTATCATTAACCTTTCAATGTCAGTTTTATTATTTCATGTGCGACGGCTTTTCTATTTTTGTTTGCACAGCGACTGTCTGGATCACAAATAAGATAAATGCGCCTCCCATCCAGATGAACTTCCAATCTTGCTGTACAAAAGGAATGCTGATTTCGAATCAGTATTCACAATTCACACTGGATAGAGAAACGGTTCCTTATCAACAGATGAGATCCAGCGTTAGGCTATCATAAAAACTCACTTTTCAAGAAAGTCTGACAGCCACTTTTCAAAATTGAACATTTGTCCTCCTACATAAGTTTATCAGTATGATCTTTAAACGAAAAACCTTCTATTTTGAAAAAAAGAATTATATATTTTGCAATGTGTATTGTCTAGGAAAGTATTGACTCATAGCGTGATATTGGTACATTATTGAGATATTTCAATAATTTATTATTGTGAAAATAAAAATCAAATTAAGTATTTTTATATATGATACGAGAAACTTGTTATAGAAATTTTATAGATAAGAAATAAGCATTTTTAATGATATATTTGTTTGAAAGATAAATTAATAATATAATTTTAAGATAGAGAATAAATATACATTTTAGTCTCAAGAAAATATGCAACACATTAGTTAATTTAAAATATAAATTAAGCATGATGACTTAGAAATTTTATTCATTGAGAACATTGAATATATGAACTTTTTGGCCAAATTTTATATTAAAAGAATCACATCTAAATGAGAAAATTTAAAACAAATCTTTATAAATCACAAAATACTTTATTTGATTTTCAGCACACAAATTTGATTATTCTTTAAAATAATGAAAGCAAAATATTATTTTACCTACAAACATAAAATTATCAAAATTTCTTATTCAAGAGAAGTATTCTTTGAATACAGATTGATATAGGTAAGAGAAATTGAGATAAGATTAAGTTTAGGATCAAATTTTGTTAAATGAGAGCTAAGAGATTATGACCTTCGAATCGGTTTCAAAAGTATTAACGAAAGTAATTGTTTTTGAAATGCACTGAAAGATTCCGATTAAAAAATGTATCGATTGCTTATACATTTAATGTGCCGTTATTTAAGAAAAAATGAAATTTTACTGCTCATAGGGTTGAGTAGTAGCAAATTCGCATTAGATTTTTTGTTCATAATAGAATTATAATCGATGACTATTGGATGATGTAGTGGTTTTCTCTGAGAAATATTAATGGTATAAAAATGTGATATTTTTCATGTTCTAAACGTCAAGATATAATTTTTTATACGAAATATTTTAGTGTTTTTAAGTGTTGATTATTATTTTTATTTGTTTTTTTAACATTAAAGATCTCAAACGATACTGTCAACTCATTGCTTTCATTGAACAAAAATGTTAACTTATGAAAAACGATAAAAAAAGTGCGTCCTCAGTTCCCGCCATCAATACTGGAGCTTGGGACAAAATTAGATTTGGCTGATTAAATTCAGCCCCTTTAGTTAACAATAACACACAGCTAAAAGTGAACTTAATAATCGATCGCCAACTTCTCTGAAATTTGTTATCCATCATTCTTATGGTTTCATCCTTCAAATAAAGTTTTCTTTTTGAATATCCTCTTTGAGCACTATTTGTATTCTGAAATCTGAGTAATTCTCGTTTAACATTATTTGGCATCGCTTTTTTAACCATCTAATGTTATTTAAGCATGCATTAAACTGAGTTTTATGAAATTTTTATGTTGTTTATATTCACTACAAAATGCTTTCAACGCTCAAAGAGTTAAAAAAGGAAAACATCTAAATGCCCATTCACTAATTTTATTTATTTTTCGTAATAAATTACTAGCAAACATTTGTTATGATCATTAATTTTGATAAAATATCAGTTATCCTTTGTGTAAAGCATGCATTTTCTAATATTTTGAATCTTGCATGCATTTTTGTAGAGAAATTGAAAATTATTTTTTTCCATCGGTGGACACTTGGGTGACGAACCCTATCCCACAACAAGGCCAGAAATTGCTACTTATTTGTCGTTATCCAACGGGTATCTGTGAATCAAGTCACGGAGGCGAGTAGCGTTGCCCGTACCATACCACCACAAGCCCTTTTATAGGGTGGGTCATATTCATACATCATCACAAAAGAAAGGATATAAAAACACAGAGAAAACAGAGAAAGAAAGTGACATCCATGCCCGAACCGGGATTCAAACCCATAACCCACAGCTCAGGAGTCAGGAACGTTAACCACCCAGCCATCGGTCGGCAATTGAAAATTATAATAAAGTTGAAAACACAGGGGAAAAAGCATTTTATTAGAATTAGGTGATGGCTGAAAAAATAAAATTCCTTTTTAATCAAATGATCTTCTAATCCTTTTTAATAATTTAATCCTTATTAATCTTTTATCCATTTTGATTAAATGATGCTTCATATGTTCACTAACATGATTTTTCGATATGATAAATTAATAGAAATTCATTATATATTTATAAACAGAATTTTTTCATTTTATAATTGTAATCATGATTAGTATTCACATAATTATTATATAAATTAAGCATTTTACAACACATAATGCATAAAGGAAAAAATGGAATTTTACTATAAGAAATCCAATTAATATATTTTATTTTGGTTTCAGAGAGTGCTTTGAAAAACAAGTAAAGTATTTGTTTCACCACTATATTACAAAAAATCTCTTTTTTTATAAGTTGAATTTTAATCAAGATATATTAAACTACTGATGAAAAGGCTAGAAAATTAAATTAAATATTTTTCCTTACAACAAAAGCATACTCAAGTTGTCATACAAAGAACAGTATTTGCATGAATTTTTAATTACTGCCTAAGCATTTATTTTTTCAAAGAGATATCACACAAACAAAATGCAATTAGCGATGCATTTAATAAATAAAAAAATACACTAGAATTCTTTCAACAGCATTTACTAAAAGAAAGATTAGAGTTGACTGCAATGACTGAAACTAAAATTTGGGATATAAAGAATTACAGTAAGAATGGAAAGGTCTCAAAAAATAAAATAGTTAAAAAAAGTTGCAAAAAAGTTTTCTCAAAAAGCCCGTAAAGAGGGTATGGCAAATTCGAAACTGTAAACAGGTCATCATTGCTTAGCACGACAACTGAATAAAATAGGCATACCTTCATCTAGTTTATGAAAACTTTGTAATTTGGATTGTATGAGAATAGAATATCCTCTGGTATCCCCAAAATTAGATAGTGATTCTCCAAAACGGAATGAAACAAGCAAATTGTGTACTGGAACGCCTATTATATCCAGTTTTTTCTGCCAGAACTTTTATGAGCTCCTTTTAACGATCTTGTGTTCTCTTCCTTGTAGAATTTTTTTAAATTTATGTTCCAATGTTATTTTGTTCTGGTTATTACTATAAATGTTTGTTCTTTTTATTATATATTTTGTCTTCTGTGATTCTTGAGCTATTTGCTACATTTAGATTGATTTTTCCAATAAAATTATATGCAAGAACTAAATGGCTTAAAGAGTTTTTCGCGATCTGATTTGTTGAAGGTAATAACAAGTCAGCGAAGTATATTTCTTTTATAATTACCTATGTGTAAAAGATCATGCACATATCCAAGACTATTGGTTCTAAATCACTGTAATGATTTCTTAGAGTAAACTTCCTCTTTTATACCTAAATGTGAAGTGATATATTGATGCAATAAAATATTCATTTCTGTACAAAACAGCGCCCTTTATCAAAATTATTCTGATTCATTAAATAAGCACTATATACTTTCTTAAACGAACTATATATTATACTTATTTTAATATTTCAAATTCAGTAGTCATTAATGTTGTTGTTCTCGTGTGCCAGCTAGGCTGGCAATTTGGAGTGCGCTGCTTAACTTTTCCAACTGAACTATATTTTGGTGTGGAGTCCGACTTAAACATATGCCATAGGTACTCGTTTATAGGGTAGGCAACCATTCACAACCCATTCACACAAGGAATGGGCAAAGGCATTAAATAGAGAAAGTATACCCATGCCCGAACCGGGATTCGAACCCAGGACCTCCCTGTTCACAGTCAGGCACGCCGACCACTAGACAAAGTTGGCGGCAGCTATGCATTGATTGCAATTATTAACTTCAAGGGTAAACATGCTAAAAATATATCGAATATTTGTGAATGAAAATTTAAATATTTCTCTTTGCTTTAAAATTTTCTTATGTTTGCTCTATGCAATCATACTGGAATATAAATTTTTTAATGGAAATGAATTTACATAAATTCTAAATGTAAAATATATTATCATTTTACTGAGAAATTTGCAGAGAAATTGTTTTTTAAATCTGAAATTTGTTTTAAGAAAATTAATTTGATTATTTGTGCATTATACTTATTTTATTATTCTGATTAGAGTGTAAATAGAAGCAAAAGCTTTGAGTAAATGTACTTTTAAATTTTTCGACGTGAAATTTGAAATTGATATTCCAAGAAATTCAGATAAATTTGAAGCGTATGCGTTTATAAACTCCCTTTAAATTTCATCAATATTATATATATTAAATTTAAAATCAAATTGAATTAAATAAGATGTACAATGAATTTTAAATGAAACTGTTTTCGACAGCTTCTATTTTAACGTATAAGTATTTTAAATTTTTAATAAAAGCTAATATTAAGAATGCAGCTCTTATCGTTTTGCTGATTAGTAGCAGTAGCCGAGTTTTTCTTTTCAAGTTTGAAAGGATTAGCAAAAGCTATATTGCAGCAAATCAAGATTTTAATAAAGATAGCACATTTTATAAGCGAATAATGATCTGAGCTTTGTTTCTACGTTAAATTTTTCATAAATTTATAATTTAGTATTGTTTTCCATAACATGACTCTAATGTAAAACTATCTTAAAAATATTAACTTGTGAAAAATGCTATTGAATATAGTTTTTTATGCTGGAAGAAGATTCAATTTATCTGTCTTTTCAGGGAAAAAGAATTTCACTAAAGGAGAGCTTCCGAATGAGTGTAGCTGAGTGATCTTAAGAACTATTTCTATCTGTTTTTATTCATATTATAATAAGTTTATGACGACATGCTCGAAAACAATTTCTCGAAGCTTAACGAGAAATGTTAAATTCCTACATTTTCTTTTTTTTTCTTTCCAAGATATTCTTTATGAAGAAATATATTGTAATTTATGACAATGATGCTATTTTTTTTGGCGGAATGAATATGAATATTTCACCCAAGGGAATTGCTCGAGAATCCATAAAAATACTTTGGGCATGGGAAGCTTTACCAATATTATCTTGTAGGGATATTAATTTTTATCTTCCTAGAAGAGTCTGTGGATTTGATATTTCTCTATTATGTCAGAATCATAAATATTTATGAGAAAACTAGAGGTGTGCAGTCAAAGTTATTTTCGTAGGACTTTTTCTGAATGTGAAATTGATTTAAAACGTATTTTGTTTTATGAAATAATTATTGAAATTAAAATTGCCTTATTTGTGATATTAATTGGATGGGAATAATATTTATATCATGTGTAATAAATAGTAATTTTATATATTTAAAAGTCATTATGGAAGAACTTTGTTTACAAATTAAATTTCCTTTATATTAAAATCAGCACTATTTGTTTAAACATATGTATTTGTTAACCATAAAGTTGTTGCTTCTTTCATTCCAATTGAGATCATATGATTACACCATTTTATTACAATTCTCAATGGTTTAACATATCCATGATGCAAGATAAAACGTTTCATCTACGTCACACACAACTAAGGACTTCGTATTGAGACGGCGTCGTAAATCAGACTTGTCAACGAATTCGTCTGCCTGAGAATCGCATTCTTCGACGGGCAGCGAACAAAACGTAGCTCATCAGCTAGTGTCTGAGAATATTGTTTAAAAGCTCATTTTGTTAGTAAAACGATTTCTTGTATAAAGACCGAAGCATCGGTTTGAGTAGCTGCTTTCTATTGATTCAAGCCATTGGAACTAGTGGGGTATATCCCTCAAATTGGCAACATTTGAGACTATCTATCGTCACCAAGCAATTTAAACCTGTTTTCACTTAAAAAAAGTTCTATATATGACTCAAAAATTATGTAAAACACGAGAAACAACCAAATTTATCAAGAAAAGATATCCGAAAAGCAACAAAAACTCAATTTGGCTTCACCAAAGGGAATATAGCAATAAGAATATAAGAATACATAACAATATAATCAAAACAAAGGACGCCAGATTTGGCGTAAAATCTCTTAGTGGGATATATATTCTTATGCCAAGCCATTAGCAAGTTTACAATAGAACAGAGGAAAAAGCAAAATGAAAAAGACAGGACAAAATATCCACTTTATGGTAAATTTAAATCGGCAAGGATGATTTAGGATGGTTTTGAAAACACCTTTTTATTTTCAAAATGTTGTCATAAGAAAAATTAAGAGTTTTTATAAACACTAAACAAAACACAAATTTCTATAAAGTTACTTTATATATTTGGTTTGCTTTATTTATTCTTATTTTGAATGGAGTGTTGTCAAAGTGACATATTTTAGTGATTTGACAATTTATAATGCTAATATTATTTTTGTGAATCGTTTCTTTAAAAAAAAAAAACACTTTTGGTGGTTTAATCTTTTCTTTCTCTTTGAAAGTGACGACTCTTGAAAGTATGTAAGAAAATATAACGGATATTTACGCTGAATAAAGGATAATAGATAGAATAAGTGTAAATAAATTAAAATGAAACCGTGCATTTATAATGTTATTAGGATTAACATGTACGAGTAATACATAAAAAACCTATTAAACAATAGCCATGAAATATTTATGTTTTTAACAGTGTAAAGATGGGAATGTTATATTGAAAAAAATAAGCAGCACAAAAAATTATTTACACACATAGATATAATTAATTTTAAGACTAATCTATAAACATATCTAATATATATACAATATATGGTTGCTCACGTTACCAATACTTTAATCATCATACAACTCAAGAGAAAATTACGAAAAATCTATCAAAATTTTGCGAAACGAGCAGATATGTGATTTAAGAGTTTTTCATTTGATGTCAATCAAAAGAGGAGATTGTAGTTGTTAATTTAGATGAAGCGCTTTTTGTACAACAAATTTGCACATCTATTTTTTTCCATTGTACTTCATCATTTTCCCATTCATTTCTTTCAAAAGTTATAATGAGAGCATATTAAATTCTTAATTATTTTTGAAGTTCTAATGAATTTTATCCGATTTATTATGCATCAGAATATTATAATATACAACAAAGCTCTTGACGTTTTTATTGAATCAAAACAACATGACCTACGGAAAGTGCAGTCTATATCACTCTCAGAGTTCGTAATCATGGTTTCTCCTTAAAAAGTGACACTTCAGTTGCTTCATGAATTTTAGGCAAGACACGAATGAGTTTTATGCTTACAAAATGCGAATGATTTCAGCAATGGTCTTTAATAATGCAATGGTCTTTTATTTAGCTCTTGAAATTGCAAATAACTTTCAATAACATCCATTTTTGCAGATTATGTTACTATAAAATCAAGGATTTTTCTTAATTCATTTATCTGTTATGTAAGTTTAAAAAATATTTCACTTGTCTATTAAATCATGATTATGGATCTTTAATAAAAGCAACATTTTCCATATAAATGCTCGAATAAATCAGCTAAATTCTTTAGCTCCCGAGATGTTTTAGAATGAGAGGAATGATAAGATAGTTTTAACTGAGTTATTGAAATAGTTGTTAAATTTTGATTTCCCTTAAACTTTATTGTATATATCCAAACAACACGATAGAGATGGTCGCACAGATTTTCAAGTGGGTAATCTTGAATTGTCTTGTTGGTAGATGGCATTATCTTGAGAAAAAAACAATGCACTTATAGGGTTGGATATTATAAGCAAGGACAGATGTTTACTTCTATTGATCCACCATACCTTCCGCAATGATAGGTTAATCTAAAAAAATGCAAGGAAAATTCCTCAGACCACATAATGTTCCGCTCTCTGGCTTGGATCGTTTCACCAATTATTTCAGGTGTGAGTGCTTGTAGATGCTTCATGTCGTATACGCCAACATCCAACTATCCAGTGGAGGCTAAAACGTGATTCATTGTAAATTGCTACTTGATGCCACTCAGTAAACCTCCATTTGCGGTACTCTCATACGAATTCCAACCTTTGTTCGGATGAACAACTGTCAGCATAGGTGCATGAACCAGGGATCTAGTTCGCAAGACAAGAAGCAGCAACGTTCGCTGAGCAATAGTTTGAGAGACACTGTTGGTGACCTTTTGTTTCATCGGGGCCTTCAGTTGCTCAACCGTAGCACGCTAATTCTCCAGAACTCATGCCCACAACGGGTCGTTCACCACTGTCATCTATAATCCACGGTGTACCAACTTTGCCATGTTTCTAATTTTAGACAATTCCATTTTGAAATGTTTCACCACTGCGGTACGCGAACAGTTCACATACTTAGCCGTTTCGAAAATGCTTCCACCCTTGTCCCGAAAGCCAATAATAATGGCTTTTTGAATGTCTGATAAATAGTTCCGTTTTCTGCATTACGCCAACGATTTCATTGCTTTCCAAAGACATCTCACATCTTTTTTATACGCTGAACTGCACTGTGCTGCCACCTGTCTACTGTGATTGATAAGTTAACGTTGACCTCGAAAGTACGTGGAGGTCTCATTAAGGTGACTGTACTGTGCGTTTTTATGTGTGATGGTCTAATTATAAAGAATTTGGTTGTTTTATCAAATTATTTATCATCATTATATCATACCATATTTATTCTATTCATCGCAATTTGTCCAGAAATACTATTTTATTTTCCATTTTGACATACATAACTCCAGACATTGTAACTCTTGTTTTTCAACTGGTAAGGTGCTTGCATGTAAGTATGATGGGTATGAATATAGCGTGGAAGAGTTTATAAACAATTATTTCATTCTTTAAGTATGCAGTTTTATGCTATTCAACTTATTTTCTTATATGTTAATTACTTTAACATCAGAATGGCTTTTACAGAAATAAAGAGTGTGCAATAAGAATGCCTTATCTTTTATAATCTAAGGAAATAACATTTTATGCTGTCATTTGGACATTGCTATCAAGATATTTCTCATTTTTCATATTTCTCATTTCTTTTATGTATGAGTTATTGTTGTAGATTCTTAAGGTAATTGATATAAGCATTTTACGCATTAAGTTTTAATCAAAAATTAAAAGGTATACAAAATATTTAAATATCTTTTTAAATCGTACCCTCTTAAAACCACTTTAATCGTAATTGATAAAATAAAATTTATGTAAATTATTCATTCTTATATTGCATTTATAAACATGATGTTATGGATAGATTTTGAAAGTTATTATAAATATGAAAAGCTTAAAGCATTCATAATCATAGAGGCAATTGATTGCATTTTCACTACTTACTTCTGAGAAATATTTAATAAGCTCTAACTGGTAGAATGCTTCTAATAAGACCATGTAGGTTTTTTTTTTCTATCAGCAGTGAAATTTCTGATTTTTCTTTTTATAAACTGATATATTTATGTTTACTTTCTCTTCCGGAAGTCCGGATCCACCATTATGGAGTTTTTCTCGTCAAGAAAGGGCGCCAATGTGAAATGGTAAAAAATATTCTAAGTAAAACCTTTGTTTCACAGAAAACACAGATAAGACTTTTTCAAGTCTTTGGGGTTGGAATATTTGTGACAATAAGTTTAAATATTATAACTAAAGACATTACAAATACTACTTTAAATTCTTTTGAGGAAATATACTGTTAATATAAAAAAAATTTGTGTGATAATATTATGTTTTTGCTGGTACTTTGAAGTATAAAATAGGTTATATTGTGCACTTAATTTGGATAAATAAATTATCCAGATAAATTATATATCTACATTTAAGTCCATAATTATATATATATATATATATATATATATATATATATATATATATATATATATATATATATATATATATATATATATATATATATATATATATATATATATATATATATATTTATATATATATATATATATATATATATATATATATATGCATGCTATTAATTTGTCTCAGCTGAAAAATAACAAATATCTATTGAAATATTCTCTTTCATTTAAGGAATTAATAGGTATTAATCTTTAAAAATGAAACGATAACCACAAAACTTGTGAAAATATTAATTTATAACTAAAAGCTTTATTTATAGGCAAAAATTAACTGAGCAAAATTTATTCTTGTGTAATTTTTCAATTCAAAAATATTTTAGAAATATTTTTTTTAAAAACATTTGTTCCTAATAAATAATTTTACATACATTTGTCAAAAACATAAATATAAAGAATTTATTAAATAAAAGTGATTACTGTATAATTTTAAATACATAAAACAAACCTCAATTAAAATATTCAAAACACTTTTCAAATACGACATATTAAATAATCAGTGAAGAAAATTAATACTTTTAGTTGTGAGCAACCATGAATTATTTCCTTTTATTTGAATTTTTTCATCTTTTATTTTTTTATCAAATCTGTATTCATATATTCATATTAAAAAGCAGGGCATAAATTAGGATAATACCATTTATAAGGAATGGGTATGAATTATTTATAGTAAATCAATACGCCTTGTATAGATAAAATATAATAAAGTTGATTCTTGTTGATTTTTAATGTAGATAGTACTACTTTTATTACTGCTATTAGCTAAGAAAAAGATTTGGTGACTCAAACCATTGCTGTGTGATGTTATCATAAATATTAAAGGTTGAATATCAATCTTATTTGATAGTGAATCTTTGAATAAGATTCGATATTAAATATTATATATATATATATATATATATATATATATATATAAAGTATTTTTTGTGAATCATTTTATTATAGTTTTATTATTTATCATAAATCATAAATTAAAATTTTTTTCAGTTGATAGCAAAAGTTGATATTCCTATTTCCGATGAAATACAATTTGTAAGTTTCTGCGATTCTAATTTACATTAAAAGTGTTCTAATTTAATTTTAAAAAAGTTATTGTAATTTACATTAAAAGTGAAAAAGAGAATTTTTTTAAAAAATAAAATATGATTCATCTTTATGGTAATTAATATAAATATTTTGTTTTCAATGTGTGAAAGTATTCTCACCGTTGGAACTTATGTAATCGAAATTGGTTATTTTCATAGCATTAAGTTAATTGTATACATAGTACGCCCTTCTGCCACTGATATCAGCAAGAAATCTCCATAAATTTTCAATGTAAGTTTAATTTTTCTGACCACTGGATAAAATATTGAATTTAGTGTTTAAAATGAAGTTACCTGGATTCAGTGGCAAATTTAATTTTATTGAAAGTATAACTAATGCGTTTTCTAATTTAATGATTAATTATTAATACAGTACACTAATTTAAGCAAGTTTTATACGAAATTCTTGACGAAACTAAATTTCTAGTTTCATGTAAATTGTATGGAAAATGAGTTGCTATTGGTAGGACCACATTCTTTAATTATAAAAAAAAATTGAAGAGTGATTTAATTTTCATACCCCAATTTCGATTATCGAAACTTAAAAGATCAAAATTGATATTTTCATGGTATACAGTTATGGATATTGTTTTTGCCATTGAGCTCAACAATGTGTCTCTATCAATACTAGTTTATGTTATCTTATCACCGGATAAGCATTAAACTTACTGTTTAAAATGAAGCCAATTGTATTCTATAACATTTACTAAAACAATAGTTATTGACTTTACCCATTTTATAATTACTTAATAATAATTTATAATGATTTAAAAAACTATATCATATAGTTCAAGTTAAAACTAAATTACTACTTTCATGCAAATGGTAGGCAAACTGGCAAATTATTGTTAAAATAACATTTCTTAGTTGCATGATATACGATCCTATGACGGTTGTGTAAATCTTACACATAATCATCTTTGTCCTTTAAATACCTCACCGAATTTTTGCCCCACTTTTCCCTTAGAATAATATTAAATCAAACAAAATTATTTATAAATCTGAACCGGAAAAGGGGAACAATGAGTGACTGCTGGGGAAATCATTAGGGATAAGGTAGTGTTTCTCTTGGATCGAATTACCTTTAACTTCTGACAAAATAGGGGAAGGGTAGAGGAAGAAGCATCACTAATTCCTCAGGAGTAAAAGGACTGAAGGTAATTCCCTAGCCAAATTCCATGGACCATACCTCCCACTAATCTGGCTCGCATACGATAACAGAGTAGAGAATCGTTCGCTTTTACCAGGTTTTTCCTACTTCCGTCAAGCTTCCAATTAGCGGTTCGGATTATTGTCGGGAAAATGACACTAGGGGGTTTGAGGGTGTGAAAAGGGAATTTCGGATACCAGGAAAGGGCGGGGAAAGTGGAACCTGTGACGGGAAAGGTGATTTAGATTTTAGTGCATCTTCCTACTTTCTCTCCCTCCCTTGTATTGTGTGGACTGTTATCTGGAAGTCTGACGAGTCTCTGATCGATTTGCTTCCGCTTAAATGAGCTATTTTTGCTCTCTGGAATCTGAAAACTTAAATGTATCGTCAATCGATCGGTCTTTAAATATTTCCTTTCTCGATTAGCTTGTTTCTTTTTTTTTTTTCAAGTCTTTTCATGCAGTCTGAAATAATGGACAGCATAGAGTTCCCGATAAAAGCAACATTGTTATTTATGGATGTGAATATGAGGGTCGTTGTGGCTCAATATACTTATTTCCCCATTGGGAAATATGCTTAAAATGAGTTGATTATCTTTAACGTATGAGTTTTACAGGAAATGGATAGATTGTTTTGTTATCCTTAAAGTATTTTTTTTTAACCAAGAGAAAAATGTAGAGATAACATATCTACTATTCATTTAAATAAGATCATTATGAAAGAAGAAATCTTCCAAAACTAAATGGCAAAATAAATAATACAAAGAACAAATTTTTTTCTGTATGAATGTAAAGGTTCGTTTTACTGAACAGGAACCAACATCATTAGTTTATTATACATATAATAGTCTTTTCAACTTCATTTATTTATTATACATAGAATTGTAAAAAGATAATTTGATATAAAACGTTCATAGCAGTGTAATATGGGAAAACTTCTTGTAACATGGAATTTAAACAACTAATATAATGAAAAATTGAAACCAATACTTCACGTAGAAACACGAATTTTAGTGGCTTTATTGAAAACAATTTAATTACATAATAAACATCTATAATATATTACCTTATGATAGTGTAGACCAGTGGTCGTCCAGCCTTTGATCACCGGCTTCCAGTAACCCGGAAGGGGCCATTTTCGATAAATCACTTTTAGCTTCTCCTAGCCAATTTTGATTCTTCAGTATGTTGAAGTTATTTCAACAAACAATACATTGAATGTATTGTTCTAACAAACAATACATTGAATGTATTGTTCTAACAAACAATACATTGAAATTATTTCAAATTTGGAAGTCGAATTCAATAAATGCTTCAAAAAGAATTGAATTGTTGTGCAATGTGTCTCAAATAGCTTTTTTATAGTGATTAATGCTGATGTAAATGTGTTATATGTATTCATTTTGATTTTCAAAAATAAAATGCTGCAGTAGAGATGAAACTTGAGGATTTTCAAAAGGATCTATTTCTAAAATCGTTTTCTTACAATTAGAATATTTTGTTTCTTGTTCCAAAATAAAAAAAAAAAAAAATAAAAAAAAAAAAAGAGAGAGAGAGAGAGAGAGAAAATCTTTGTTTCCAGAATGAAGCCTATAAAAAACTAGTTCAGAAAAGTTTACTGTTGAACACCAAAACAGCTAAATAACAGGTATTACCTATAACAGGTACATAACAAGTACAGCCTTTTAACAGGTACAACTTGTCGATAAAGAAAGAGTTATATCTTTCTCATTAAAATTAAAAAGTCTGGTAAAGGTAATTGTTATTTTTATTTGTTATTTATCATAAACTACACTTCTTTTTTTTACAACATTTCAGTTTCATTTTCTTTTGTATTGAAAATTACATCCTACCATCAAATAAGTGTTATTTAGGTATATAATTGTTGTTTAATAAACACGTAATAAATCCCAAAATTTTTAAAATTTCTAAATCATTGTGTGAAAAAAATAATTCCTATCTTTTTACCATTCCATTTAAAATTTCATAATTCCATTTAAATTTTAGCAGCTCTAAAGTAAACAACAAAAATAAAACTAAATTGTTATATAAATATAGAATGAAAAAGCACTGGCACAAAAAAGTGCAACTTCAGTTCAATGTACAAAAGTTCAAACGAAAGATCGATTTTTGTACATTGTATCGAAGTTTAAGGAATTTTTATTTTTCGGTTTCAATTCACATTTTCTAATAAAATTCAATAATGAGATTTGGTTGGATCTATGTTTTCGCTCATCTCGTCACTAAGAGCAAACTTAAGATAACGGGATCCGATTTATCCCGAGAAGAGTATTCTAGTAAAATTTATCATATTTTGTTTAGTGTTTAATAATTTTTTTAAACTAGGCTGTATGTATTTTAAAATATATTTCTTATAATTGTTTAAATGGTAAAAATGGATTATTTCCGAATTGCTCACTATATGCATTTTTTATTTCGAAATGCGCATATTTTGTATTCATCTCACATTAGTACATTTATCGCCCTTTTTTCCTATTTTCGCCAAGAGGTGGGCTGAAATAGAATTTTATTTGAGATTTCAGAAGTATTGTTTTTTTTTTTTTTGAGACTAATGAACTTAAATAATATTTGTGGCAATTTACCTTATCTCTCCTATAGATTTTTCATTTTTTTACATTTTAATTGTTCTTGCTGTTTATTTAAAATTAAGAAATGTTTTTTTTTTCCAATGGCAGATTGTTGACAGTTACAACTGCAACATAGTCTATTAATCTATTGTTCCCTGATACCCAAGGAACCGGCCAGAAACAGCAACCTCTTAGCCGCCGAGGCGTTGCCCCGAGTGCACCACAGGGGGTGGGCCACCATCGCACCCTCACACATACCATAGGGACCCGTTTATAGGGTAGGCATCATTCATACTTCATTCACACACACAAGGACGGGATAAAGACAGGATAGAGAGAGAAAGTACATCCATGCCTGAATCGAGATTCGAACCCAGGACCCCCTATCCGTAGTCAGGCACGCTAACCACTAGACAAGTTGGCCGGCTAAATTAAGAAATGTAATTCTTCCTCTTTTATTTTAAAAGAAACATTTTTTTGCACAGGAAAATTTTATTTACTAAATCAAGATAATTATTTCATTGATGAAGAAAAAAGATTAGAAAACGATTTTAATCTAAATATTGAAGAACAAAGAAATTGGAAATCTTTCACAATTCCTAAATAAAGTGAACTTATAGATATTTTTATAAGAATGCTTGCAAAACTGACATTTTTTCCCCAAAAGAGTGAAAAAAAATTGAATTCTCTATATATGCAACATAAAATAATATTACATGTAATATTATTCTTATTTGAAAATTATTATTTATATTAAATATGAAATAAAAGTTTTACTCATCGTTTCATAATTTTACGTTTTCTTCTTTTTAGCTGATTTCAATTCAATTCTAAGGAATGAGGTGTTAATAAGTTGCTTAGTTAGAAAAATATTTATTCTGAGCCCATTAAATAACATCGTTTATTTCATATTATAAAGTCGAGAAATCAAATATGATTATATCTATATTTTGGAGATGAATTGGATTTTGTACACTTCCGAGAGAACTATTTCTAAGATTTATTATAAACAGTTTAAATTGCCAAAACAAAAAAAAATTTCTTTCCTGATAATTAAGAAGTTTTGCTGCTTCCAATATTCAGCAATTAATGGAACTTGATAAAATATAACAAACATATCCGTGACATATTTATTAATGAAGAAAATAAAGTTTCAGATAAAAACTTACAATAGGGTACCTCTTGATTCTTGGAAAATGCATTTAAAGCCAAGATAGGTGCCAAGATTCACCAAATAATCTGTTGCCAAATGTTGGAAATTTAATCAATTTTTTAAAAATGAGATTTAAAAAAACTGGACAGTTAATTTATGCCTTCATTATTACAAATAGATAAAAACTCTTTTTCTTTTAATTCATAACGTAAGATTTCAAATTTCTATTTAAAATCTGCACATACATTAAAAAAATATGTACCATGAGCTAAAATAATATAAATAGTATAAAACGTGCTTGCATATATAAAACTGTAACATTTAGCCACATATTCTTTTGGTGGCTAAATGTTACAGTTTTATATATGCAAGCACGTTTTATACTATTTCTATTATTTTGTGTTTGTGGAATGAGATCTAAGGCATTGTATGTAAATAAATGTCTTTAATGAAAATGTCCTTAATGGCTATTATGGCTTTAATGAAAATATAATTGCTAAAATAAAGGCTTATTTACTACCAAAAAAAAAGTGAATATATTAATAAGAAATAGTTAGTTTTTATGTTATATTGAGCAAAAGCAGTTTTTTTCTTAAAGAGGTTCAAAATATTAAAAATGATTTTAAAAATATTTATTAAAACAAGTTTTTAAAAATCATGTTCTGGACCAGAGAATTTCATAAATAATCGTTAATAGATGGCGTTTTTGCCACTTATGACAAATTATTTTCTTGAATTTATTGAAAATAGTAACTTTACGCCAATTTTTTTCTTATGTTTATAAGGATTTGATTTATTATCTGCACATTATATTTTAAAGTTATATTACATAATTCTGTACTGCTTAATAATTTTTATTGTGACTAAAGTTCTAGGAATTTTTTAATACACTTTTATTCATTATAATAAATTTATACATATACACGCAGAGTTCTTGTGAGAAATGTTTAAGAAATTTCTGCAAAACATGCTATTGGAGTATGTTTCATAAAGTGGACAGAAAAAAACGTTTTCATAACATCCAATATTTTTCAAATCATTCAAATTTGATTCTGTATAAAAATTTTTATTTGGTAGATTACTTTTTTTGAAAAAAATTAAAGTCTCAGGGTTACTTTGTCACGAGATTATAATATATCAATAAACAGTATTAACATAATTGAAGTTAAATATTCAAAAATTAACATCTATTGAAGGCTATGATTTGAAATGACACTTCGTTTTTGAAACTATATTAACTTTCTATATATAATCATAATATAAAAAGTTAGCTTTCATCAATCAAATTTTTATAAATATAGCTTCCATGGTATATTTAGGAAACTATTTTGGTCAAAATTAGGTGATCAGATTTAAAAGCAATATAAAGAGCAGCGAAATATTAAGTTATTATTTTGGTTTAAAAACCCTTTCTTTACCTTTTATTGTTCAATACTTGAAGCCTAAAGATATTCTAATAAAGACAGAAAAAGTTGATAAGGCAGGAAGAGAGTAAAAGCTTTTGATGTTGTATTCAAAAATGTAATAGCTCAATTATGATCCTAACTGATGTTTACCGGTCTGAGCGGGGCCATGCCACAAAAAATCTTCGTTAAAAAAGTTTTATAATGCCTTTTTTGGGGAAGTTTAAGGGGAAGATACATCTGAATTTCACATTTGTCACGTCGCCAGGATTTCAAATTGTCTGATCCCCATTGTTTGCTTAGTAGACTCAGTTGACAAAAACAGTCATACAAAAAGTAATACTATAAAGTATATTATTAACAGCTAATTCTAAATTTAGAAAATATTCGAACCAATGGGCTCACTCAATCCTTGAGATAGGAAAACGTTTTTTAAGAACACAAGATCCCAGGATCGATCGCAGACACTGATGAGATGAACGTTGCACTTCTCTTTTCTGCACGCACCTCCGTCGAGTGGATGCTTGGGAGTATTCCAGCTTTTTCCCTTATTAAACAGGAGGCACACAATTAATAAAAAACTCTACCCGAAAGCGTTTCACACTGAAATGACCAATGACTTTAGGCTGCTACTTTAGACCCGATGAGCTTTATGTTTGAATACTGTCAAATTATTCAAATATAAAACTCATTGGGGCCTTGTCTCGTAAGACAGCGTTTCTTAGAGCATTAAATCCCAGGTTCGATACCTGGAATTCTTGATAAACGGGAGATCGATGCTGTCCTTCTGCGTATTTCTTGCCTTCTATTGGGGCGTGTGCTTGGGAGTTTTTAGTGTTTTCTACAGTGTGACAAGTATAAACGGCCCACTGTCCATGGTAATTTATGTGGTGGGTATTAAAGTATATTTTACACACATCTTCGGCTGTTATAGTGTCTATTACGCGATGTCAAAGTATTCAGACATAGGGCTCAAAGTGACCTATTGTAGGAAAACACTCTTAAGAGTGAAAGGCTTCAAGATTAATTTCAGCCACTATTTTACCACGAGAGATCAGTGTTGCTTTTCTTTTTCTTCTTATCCACCTATCAGAGTGGGCGTATGGAAATGTTGCGGATTTCATCTGTTGCGACTCGTGAATATGGTCGTCTATGAAAAACTGAACCTGGAAGATAATTTACACTGTGGATTTTAAAACGCCTAACAATAGCATTAGGCTGTTAGGCTATAAACTAGGTAAAGTATTCGTAGATCAAAATCGCAAATTGTGTTTTATTTTTATTTTAAATGTGAACTTGAAAAGAGAATAAATGAAATATAGCTATTATAACACGTTTGGTTTAAAATATAATAAATCTGTACATCAAATCATATATGAAATTTAATGAATTAATTGTTTTTATAAATGCTGTGTGATAAAAAAGCTGTATTCTTCAAACTGGTTAACTGCAAGGCTTTTAATGTCTAGAATTCGTTAATTCTACTAAGACAAAACGAAAATTGTTTTCGTAGACAAAGGGTGGTGTTGAGAGTTTCCAGAATCTAATCCGTCGGATGCACTTGAGCAAAGCTGAATGATCCCCTCCATTGTTCTCCCATGAGATAAGCAGATTAAGTCTAATTAGTATAATTCCCCAAATTAGTCAAATATATAATATTGTTTTAAAACAGTATTGCCAAACTAATCCTGGATTTCTAGCACTTTCAATTTCCATTTATTCGTTCAATAAATAACAGAATTAAATTTCCACGGAATCAATTGTTTACGTTGAAATATATTATTAAACTTATCCTCTATTAGGAAATCAGATATATTATTCAATAGATATTGAAAATAGACATTTTAGAATTTCATTGTGTTTCTGTTATACCCAATATTGTTAGTGAAATGTAGTAAACAAAAGAAAAAAAATGTTTTAATGTTTTTTAATGTGTTTGTGTTTGTGTGTGTGTGAGAGAAAGAGAGAGAGAGAGAAAGAGAAAATAAGTAAATTTTATATTAATAAATGCATTAAAAAGAGCAGGAAATTATTTTTACTTTATTTTGAGCAAAAAATAATTTCTGGCTTTGATTATTTGATATAAATTTGGATACATGGTTATAATAAGAAAAACATTTTAAATCTGTGGTTGCTTAAAGATAAATGAAATAGTAGGTTTCGTTAGTTTCACGTTTTTTAGCAAAGAGATACTTCCTTTTTACAAGTAATTTACAGACTATAAAAATTATAGCGTATGATATGGGTGGAATAAACTCAGGAATTGTTTCAATGAATTGAAGTTATGTTATCTACAGAACATGTTTTGAGATTAGCAATTATATTTTCAATCTGTATGATTAAAAATGTAAAAGTGCCAATTATCTATAAGGTTTTTGAAAAAGCAAACGAAAACGAAAACATGAAATACCTTTTTAACATCACTGGAAAGCTCAACATTGAAATTATACTCAAAAAATAAATTTTCTGCTTCTTCCTTAAATATAAAACTCTAAAGGACACTATTTTAGTTAGTTATTTTTTAGTTTGTTATTTTTAGTTATTTTTTTTAGTAAACTCCAGTAAAACTTTTTATCCAGGCTAAACAATGAAACAAAAACCAAAACAAAACAGAAAATGAATAAATTTTAGTAAAATATCTTATTAAAACACTACATACTTTAAAGACGTGCATTCAAATATACATTTAGACAATAATTAAATTTTCGAAAGTGTGCCGCTTGTCATGGATACTGTGCTTGATTCGATTCTTTCCTGTGCCAGGCTGTCACCGTTTGTACCATGTCTAACAGCTGAGGCTGTATTCAGCACTTTTGTAACTAGCATAAAGTGCATGAAAGTACAGGAAAGGCAATTATTTATAAACTGGAGCACCTTCCATTCCTTCGTGAAGTGGACTTCCAATGGATACCTTCCCTCATTGATATGTATGGTAATCAGACACCAGACATTTTGTATTAAATTGATGTTGGTAGGAAGTTAGTCATACCTGAATCACTGACTCATTTTTTGCTGATCTGAAGAGTTAAAAATAGCTATTAATGATTTTTGGACAATCCCACCTGTTCAGACCTGACCAGAGAAAATGCCCTAAAGGCTCTTTACCATTTCAGTGTTGTAAGCAGAACCAGATGGCCATCACCAGACTTGTTTATATTCTATTCTTATGGAAAAAAGTTTTTCCACTCTATTGGTAGTGTGCTGACTATGAAGGTATTTCTGACAATATTCTAAAATTCCTGTGACATTCCAAAATATATATTTTCACAAGCCTAATGTTAGTGTCAGATTTTCTTAGATCGATAATGTTCATAGACCAGAGCGTTGCTAAGATCTGTGATCTCCAACAATAGACAATAATATGACGAACAAAATTTTATTAATATAATTTTTTTTATTTATAGATTAAAAAACATAAAAATAACCATGTTAAATATTACATATACGGCGTAATTATTTTAATTTCATTTGAAAACAGGTGATTGAACTTTAATCTTTGACCAAGTTGAAGCTAATGAATGTTTAACATTTCTTCCAATCATATTATACTTCCCTTGTAGAATTTTTTTATCCTTTCATACTAAATTATCTCCGATAGTTGTCACATGTAAGATACTAATTAATGTATATGATTTCTATATTTTCTAGATAATTTTGAAAGTATTACCTTAGACGTCTCTAAAAGTAAATTGATTTTAATTTAAAAAAACTTATTCAAAGGAAACTATCAAAAAATCTCACAAGTAAATAACTTTTCCTTGAAGAGAATAGGAAAACACCAAGAAATATAGGAATTAGATTTATAAAGATATTACTAAGCTTTCAAATAATAATAGATCATATACAGGATAACATCTTTATACTGTGGACAAAATTGCACTGCTTTTGATTGGTTTAATTCATGTCCACCCCTTTTTATAAAAATTTCGTTTGCTTAAGAGATGTTAATGTTAGTAAAACAGATAGGTAGTTTTTATTTCCTTGTTTGAAATAATATGTCAAAACAAATACGACAAATAATTGCTATATTTGAGGCTGGATTAAAGCAAATTCAGAGTAGGAATGTAGCCCCCCCCTATTCACCTGTCTTAAACACAATGAACTATAATGTTTGGTATATTCTGCAATCAAGAGTATTCTCTAAGACACATCGAAGTTTGGAATACATAAAGTCTATTTTTCAGAAGGAATGAGCTAAGTTGAGGCCTGATGAACTTCGGCCTACTGCAGAAAATTTTACGCGACGCTTAAAGCTCTGTATAGCCTAAGCCCTGTAAAGCCTAAGGGAGACATTTTGAAAAATACTTAAATATGTTGTATCTAAGTAACAAATGGCTTAAGTGATATTAGTGTTTTGAAAATAAATTCCATAGATTTAGTTTAATACAATATTGTTTTGTCAACAGAATAAAGTTTTCACCATGTAGTAAAGCTGATATTTGAAAGAAAAAATTGTATCTGAGAAAAAATTATATCTCAAATACATCAAATTGCATGTCAGCTTAATATTCCTTCTTATAACATTGAAAATATAAGCAAATTTAAAATAACTTATCTCAAAAGTTAAAAATGTGTCAAAAAGCAGTATAAAATTCATATTAATTCGAATTCAAGAAAAAAGTATTTTTTAAAACATTGATATTTTTTTAAAAAGAAGATGCAATTAAGTTAAGTACATTCACAAATCATAATTAATTGAGATTGTTTACTCTGATATTAAATAGCCTTAATTGGCAAATTATTATGTTATTTTTATGTTAATGGAAAAGTGGAAGATGTTTTGATTTCAAAGTCAATAGAATCGAAAACTTATTCTATAATTTAAAATAGGTTTTCTTGAACGATACTAATTCTCTCTTTAAAATTATCTTCATCCGGTTTTCAATATTTACAGTACTGAATATCAACGAAGTCATACCTCTAACCGTTAAGTTGCATAAAAGTATTTTCTTACTGGTTCTCAAGTAACATTGGAGAAATATTAAAATACTATTCAAGTGTGTTTGTTATGATTAACTTCAAAGCTAATGCAAGTACCAGAAACCTATGCTTCAGTTGTTGATAAACTTTAATGTGAATTTAATTTTTTAGATAACTTTTTTCTTCATATGTAGAAAGAGAAGAACTTAAATTCATATTAACAAAAATTAACCTTGTAATGAGAAATATAATGACAATTTTATTTTCATAAATGTTAAATTGAGGACATTTTTTTCTCTACATAAAAATATATTCCAGATAAATCTGGTATATTTATTACATTACATTATTACTTTGTTCTTTTATTTATTTCATGTTCAATTGTCACATATAAGTGACAATTGAAGTTTTATGTTTTGAAGTTTTTATGTCTAAAGGGGAAAGTATTCACATTGAAAGGTGGTCTCATATCGAGAGGACTTCCCAAATGGTTTGGTCTCGAACTGTTGAAAGAAATTTTCTAAAGAGGAAAGTACTTATATTCAAGTGAACTTACATAGAGAGGATTTTCTAAATGTCTTTTTCTTGAAATATTGAAAGAACGTTTTCAAAGAGGTGAAAGTTCTGATACTTTGATTAACAGAAATAGTTGTTTTATATAATGGAAATAAGATTCATATATTCCTCGATTATTACGCATTTATTTTAAATATATATTTTTATTTGATGAGTATGTTTTTCAAATTTAGTTAAATAGCCTTATTAATTTGTTATAACCAGATGAATTGAACAATTCTTCTAGATTCGAATATCCTTTTTCTTTGCTTGAATTTAAAGATCCTTTTAATTAATGTGAAAGGGAAAATGTTTTATTGTCACAAATATTTCATTAAAAATTTTATATTTTCCTAAAATAAAAATATATCAAATAAAGATTTTCTAACAAAGTTAATGGCTAGATTACTTTTTTGTTCTTTAAACATTGCATGTTTTATCTTTATGATACATTTATCGTTAAAATGAACATTTAGAGAAGTTTCAAAGATGGATTGAGAAGAAAGTAATCACTTGTTCAAAAATTTTCTTTATTGTCAAATTTTTATATAGATTCGGGAATAACTATTGAAAAATGGATATTGTAAATTAAGAGAAAATAACATTTTTATTTGAATGCTTATTTTAATATACGAGTATTTATCATTGTG